>OX359271.1:5612709-6285209 GCA_947179155.2 Hedera helix
TATAAAGAATATCTCATAGAGATAAAGATTATATATTACATTATAATGTATATGATCTAGAGATGTAAAAGAGCGATGTAAAGATTGCGATTTTGGGAATAGAAGATTTTTGAAAGTTAATTAAGTTTATCAATTAATATATTGAGTTTTAACAGCATTAAATTTTATCTTTTATGTAATGTTGTGTATAATAAGGAGAAGGTTGTTCATGTAACGACTTAAACTCAGGATTGAGGTTATTTCTGACGGACCAGATCCGGGGTTATTGAAGACGGATTTTGGGGCTGTCACAAAAATCCCAGGAATGGAGAACATATCTAGTTTCCTAGGTTTGATGGTGGGAACATTGTCTTCCATTGTCTCGACACATGAAAGTTTCACTCTTTTGGGGGCAAGGGCAAAGACAAGGAAGAAGCATTTAAGTAATTCTTCCCCACCAAAGAACTGTTGATGGGTGTCTGGATTGAACCTAGTTGGTTCTCCTAACATTATTATGGTTATTATTTGTATTATTCTCACTACTGTTTCTATTATTGTTATCGTTGAAATGTTACCGAATCTGCTATGAATGCACCCCCTCTTATGTATTATTATTCATAACTGTAATTTTTGAATATGACTGGTAGGAATTATTATTAGCCGAATCAATGTTATGACTTGAACCAGATATTTTCCGGCATCAAGGAAACGTATTAATGGTAAAGTCATATTGATCAAATTAAACTCATAGTCCAAGGATTATCATTACGAGGCATTTTTTTGTCATAAATCGTAGTCCAAGAGTTTCTACAGCATCTATCATTTCATGTTCTTATAACAGTTGAACAATCTTGTTTGAGCATTTTAGCTCGTGCCAGAGGCAGAACAATGTATCAAATGCATCTTCATCAAAATTACACACTCCAACTCTAGCGACTGTTAAAAGAGTCTTTAACCATTCTTCGTGTAGTGTTGAGAACTCCGACCTCCATTCGCTAGACTTGAAACTTTCTCCAATCATTCTTTTCATAACTTGCCCAGCCTTTGATGCAGCTTCAACCACCTGTTTGGGGACCCCAGCCATAAGGGCCACTCGCATTCCATAGCTTTCTGGGCATGCTCCAGAGGTTAGCCGGTACAGAAACACCAGCTCCTTGTCATTTTGAGCTGAGTTCTCACACTTCAACTTGAAAGTAAAGGCCATGTGTTGCAATGTAACATGAGGATGAGACGCAAACTCCTTGGTGAGTGGGTGATAATGAGTTGCAAATAGTAATCGGCAATTCACCTTCTCAACAAGATGACGGAATACCTGGACAGATATCCAGTGATTCATTATGAGAGCAAATGTAGACTTCTACTTTGGAAATTAATCTAGACAATGGCAGATGTAATTCAGTCCAGATTCAATGTAATATAGCTATTCATAACCAGGTCAAATAGTAAGAAGATACAAGTTTGCTCATTCGATTCGTTTCATACTGCCTCACAGATTATGCATGTCAAGCACGTCTTAAAGTCATGTAACATTATATTTGACACTAATCTGTTCTTCAAATTAACTTCTTGCCAATCATACGCACTTGTAACTTGTAAAACATGCAAGAGTATAACTCTTTCCAATTGGTAAAACCAGTTGATCATATAATCAGAATACAGTCACATATTTAAAATCCTTGTATGTCTTTTACTTCTATGACAGCACCAAAAGTTCACCATATAAAATGAAATCCAGGTAGATAACTAAAAACTTATAGCAGATAAGAGATGGGGAACATATATATGCCAAAACATGTATGCAACCACTTAGCTACAGGTGTATATTGCTGATATGGATAGAAAAAGAGTTGTTCAAATAGCACATATATTTCTACATCTAAAAGCCAAATAGTGTATATGATTATGATTAGTTTTGCAACTCTTATATTAACAAAGATAGCAGTGAGAGAATTTTGATAAAACGTCATATAGATTAAAACAATAAACCTACTCCACCTCCATTTGTGCGTAGGCTAATTTTTATAATATATACTGTTGTCTAGTAAATTGTGTCCCTTCAAAAGTAGACCAAAAAAAGTGTTTCTCTAATATTTGTGCCAGTTATGTTGGATTCTTTTAGTTTCACTAAGGTTGTATCCTTAGGAGTGTCCTTCTGTTGCCAAGAGAGTTAGACACTACATCTTCTAAGAAGTGCTTCCTACATATGTCATGTGCATCCAAGAAGTGTCTTAAATATATTGTATGGGATTTCATTTTGAACGTCAATTATCAAGCAAGTGTACAACAATACAAACTTGAAGTATGAGTCAACGTCCAACACAAGCCTTACGCCAACATGTCACCTCTCTCTAGGTGCTCACAATAGTTAGTATACATACTTCATTTGTGCGTAGTATGTACACAGTTGTCACTAAACATATCGTACAAATAATACAAACTTGAAATATCTAATATGGGCATTAAGCATTCTTTAACATTTTACAAATGAACATGTGACTGTTTTGCATTTGAAATTTAATGCTTATTCATTTGGGTAACTTTTTTGGGTTTCAAAGTCAAATGGGTAACCTCTATCTCTCTGAAGTAATTTTTTAGGTTTGAAAATCTAAAAATTACTCATCTAAGATATGGAGAACATAAGAATTTCAGTAGTCAACTAGAGAAATATTTTGAAATAAGGATATCTCACTGCGTATGCGATAGCATATCCATCAAAAGTGCTCGTTCCTCTACCCAACTCATCTAGGAGTACCAGGGAATCTTGAGTGGCATTTTGCAGAACTGATGCTGTTTCTGTGCATTCGATAAAGAACGTACCTACAGCAAGACGAAGATGGTCTCAACAATGGATTTGAATCTTCGGATAAATATGAGTTTGAATATCATCAGCCAAGTACATTCATTCATGTCAATAAAAAATATAACAACTTTTTTACAAGTCAGTTAATAAAATAGGCTGTAATCACCATTTCTCCAAATAAATATCTAAAAGTAAGGAGCTATTAACCGTCAACAGACACTTGGTCATCATATTACCCTATTTCCTTCAATCTTCTATAAAACAATATGATAAAATAAAAATATATAACTTTTGTGATACCTCCTCCCCCATCCCATACTCCAATATTGAATAATAAAAATGTCTATAATAAAAAGTTACCATCACCATAGGGGTCAAAACATCCACAAAACCAAAAATATTAACACAACTCATAAAGACCTCCCATGTTAATCATTGCTGCAAATACGGGTGTAAACGGATATAAACGGATATAAACGAATACGGATATAGCAGTATCCGTATCCGTATCCGAAAAATTAATTCGCTATCCGTATCCGTATCCGGTATCCGGCGAATTTTAAAAATCACATCCGTATCCGGTATTCGAAAAAATATCTTTCTGTTTATATCCGGATTCGATTATGTAATAATAATAATAAAAATAATAATAACAATAATTATAATAACAATAATAATAATAATAATAAGAATAATAATAATAATAATAATAATAATAATAATAATAATAATAATAATAATAATAATAATAATGATGATAATGATAATGATAATAACAAGAATAATAATAATAATAATAATAATAATAATAATAATAATAATAATAATAATAATAATAATAATAATAATAATAATAGTAATAATTATTATTATTATTATTATAATAACAACAACAATATCATAATAATAATAATAGTAATAGTAATAATAATAATAATAATAATAATAATAATAATAATAATAATAATAATAATAATAATAATAATAATAATAATAATAATAATAATAATAATAATAATAATAATTATGACAATAATAATAATAATAATAATAATAATAATAATAATAATAATAATTATGACAATAATAATAATAATAATAATAATAATAATAATAATAATTATGACAATAGTAATAATAATTATTATTATTATAATAATATTAATAATAATTATGTTAATAATAATAACGATAATAATAATTATTATAATAATTATAATATTAATAATAATTATAACAATAATAATAATAATTATAATAATAATAATAACAATAGTAATAATAACAACAACAACAACAATAAGAATAATAAAAAAAATAATAATAACAATAACTATAATAATTATTATTATTATTATTATTATAATAACAACAATAATTATTATTATTATTATTATTGTGGTGGTATGGTGAATTATGATAATTGTTATTGATAATTGTAAGTTTTGTAGACATGTTTAAATTTTTCTGGATATCTATTTTTAAAAGAAAATTAATTATTATGGCGGTGTGATGAATTATGATAATTGTTATATGTGATTGTAAGTTATTTAGGTTGTAAGGCGTCTTTAAGTATTGTAGTATTTTTCGAATTTTAATCTAATTTTTCGTTACGTCGTGCGTTTAGGCACGAGCAATTACTAGTACATATTAATAAATGAATGTTAATTTATTTATTTTTAATAAATACAATAATCAATACTCTAAATTACAATTCAAATAAGTTTTCATTATTTTTAAAATTCAAAATGAATGCTCTACTTATTAATGTTTAGAAGTCCATTAATAAATAGATACCTATTTTATATGTTAATTTGAAATAATACTGTAGTGTGTATGAATATTTACAATCTATAATTATAACATTTAAATTATATTTATAACACTTGTTAAGTAATACATTTTAGATATGTTGTAACATTATATATAACTATAATAATGAAAAAAAATAATGAGTTTTAAAGTATAATTCATTAATGAATAAATGTTAATTTATTTATTTTTAATAAATAGAATAATCAATACTTTAAATTACAATTCAAATAAGTTTTCATTATTTTTAAAATTCAAAATGAATGCTCTACTTACTAATGTTTAGAAGTCCATTAATAAATAGATACCTATTTTATATGTTAATTTAAAATAATATTGTAGTGTGTATGAATATTTATAATCTATAATTATAACATCTAAAATATATTTATAACACTTGTTAAGTAATACATTTTAGATATGTTGTAACACTATATATAACTATAATAATGGGAAAAAATAATGAGTTTTAAAGTATAGTTCATTAATGAATGAATGTTAATTTATTTATTTTTAATAAATACAATAATCAATGCTCTAAATTATAATTTAAATAAGTTTTTATTATTTTTGAAATCCTAAATTCAAAATGAATGCTCTACTTATTAATGTTTAGATGCCCATTAATAAATAGATGTTCATTTTATGTGTTAATTTGAAATAATATTGTAGTGTGTATGAATATTTATAATCTATAATTATAACATTTAAATTATATTTATAAAACTTGTTAAATGATATATTTTAGATATATTGTAACACTATATATAACTAGAATAAGAGGAAAAAATAATGAGTTTTAAAGTATAGTTCATTAATGACTGAATGTTAATTTATTTATTTTTAATAAATATAATAATCAATGCTCTAAATTATAATTTAAATAAATTTTCATTATTTTTGAAATCTTAAATTCAAAATGAATGCTCTACTTATTAATGTTTAGATGCTCATTAATAAGTAGATGCTCATTTTATGTGTTAATTCGGAGTAATACTGTAGTCTGTATGAATATTTATAATCTATAATTATAACATTTAAATAATATTTATAAAACTTGTTAAATGATATATTTTAGATATATTGTAACACTATATATAACTAAAATAAGAGGAAAAAATAATGAGTTTTAAAGTACAGTTCAATAATGAATGAATATTAATTTATTTATTTTTAATAAATACAATAATCAATGCTCTAAATTATAATTCAAATAAGTTTTCATTATTTTTTAAATCCTAAATTCAAAAATAAATGCTCTACTTATTAATGTTTTGATATTCATTAATAAGTAGATGCTCATTTTATGTGTTAATTTGGAGTAATATTGTAGTTGTCATATATTTATAATATATAATTATAACATTTAAATGATATTTATAACACTTGTTAAATGATATATTTTAGATATATTGTAACACTATATATAACTAGAATAAAGGAAAAAAATAATAAGTTTTAAAGTATAGTTCATTAATGATTGAATGTTAATTTATTTATTTTTAATAAATACAATAATCAATACTCTAAATTACAATTCAAATAAATTTTTATTATTTTTAAAATCCTAAATTTTAAAATAAATGCTCTACTTATTAAAGTTTGATGTCCATTAATAAGTTGATGTCCATTTTATATGTTTAGAGCAATACTGTAGTGTGTATGAATATTTATAATCTATAATTATAACATTTAAATGATATTTATAACACTTGTTAAATGATTCAAAAGTTATATTATAACACTTGTTAAATGATATTTATAACACTTGTTAAATGATACATTTGAGATATTTTAACTTTATAATAATAGAAATTCCTTAACTATACTTAAATCAATTTATTAATATTATAATAAAAGTGTTATTTTTTACTTTTTAGAAGTGAAATGACATATTTTAAAAATAATTTTCGTATAACAGTGAAAACTAATTATTATATTAGGAAGACCACTTAAAACTTAAAAGAAATTATTTTGCTTATTTTTTATATATATATAAGTTATTCGGATACGAATTCCGGATACGGATCCGAATTCGGATTCCGGATATCCGCTATCCGCCGGATATATTTACGGACGGATGTTAAACGTATACGAATATACCTATATCCGTATTCGTATCCGTTTATTTGCGGATACCTTTAAACCGAATACGGATATATCCGTTTTTTTTCGAATGCGAATAATATCTGGTTTTTTTTTAATACGAATACGAACGAATACGAATTTTCTGGTTACCATTTACCGCCCTAGATGCAAATGCTGCATGTTGTACAACCATCTCTTTTTCATTGCCACCATTATGTATATCACATAACATTGCAAGAGCCACGTTTACTAGTTTCTCAACAGTTCAAGACAACCAAGTCTTGTCCAAATTTAAGACATTATAAGACGGTTATACCCAAAAAAACTAGGGTTTAAAAGGTAATATTCCTTTCAGATAACTTACTCTCGCCTGTCATGATTCGATCAGAGGCACCAAGTCGCGTGAAAATGATATCCACAAGAGAAAGAACACACATCTCACAAGGCACATAACAACCCAGCTGTAAACCATAAAAACTTAATTCATGAGAACAGAACCAAAACAAAAAAGTACTCTGAGAAAGCCTGGGACATCTGTAAAATTTTCATAACAAACGTTTTGAGATCTATACAAGAGAATACCTGGGACAGTATAACAGCTAGACAAGTAGCACGTAAAAGGGTAGATTTTCCACCCATATTTGGTCCGGTCAACAGTAAAGTACGGGGATGATACCCATCTATATTTTCTCCCAGATGCATGTCATTAGGAACTGGCATTCCTCCATTCTCACCAAGGGCATATGGATGCCATAACCCTTTTAT
Source organism: Hedera helix (assembly GCA_947179155.2). Lineage (NCBI taxonomy): Eukaryota > Viridiplantae > Streptophyta > Magnoliopsida > Apiales > Araliaceae > Hedera > Hedera helix. The sequence continues at coordinate 5,620,154 of OX359271.1, forward strand.
TTCGAGAGTCGGTCCTCTGGACTCTTGGCACACATTCATCAATTGTGAATGAGGCAAAATAATAGGCCTAGACATAGCCCCGCATGAATATTTTGCAGTGACAGCAAAAGATCTGAGTACATCAATACAATTTATGGCATGGATTATTTGAGACCACTCGGTAGCCTTCTCAATAAATAATTCAAACAAAATTGACAGAATTTCAGCATCTGAGTCCTTTACATCATGGTCCTGAGATTATGCATTAGTATGTCAGTTGTGCTCCCACTGTATACTGAACAAGAGGATGTAATACCATTGAGCACCCCAAAAAAAAATTTGTTCATCAGCCAAAAAGAAAATATTGGACTAATAATGTGTGCATTTGTGCTACGGAAAAGCTCTATACAACTAATTCAACTGTCCAAAGAAGTACTCAGATCTCTGATTAAAAGTCCTATTCAATATTCAGGTATGCAGCAACTTCCTTGTTATCATAACAAATACTATAAAAAAAAATTGGGTCTTTAACCAGACAACGAAGCCTATGTTCAGTAGAAAAAATAATGAAATTCAAACAAGTAACCTCCATTCCACGTGCACAATGGTGGGGAGGTGGGTGGTTGATGTGCAGTGTGAGAATATATAACATATAAATCAACATAAGCCTGCAGTAAGTTATCAACCAGAGAAAAAACAATACAGGCTTTGTAAGAGAACTTGGTTCAGAAGCTTTTTCAAAATTATAACTCAATGTCAAGCAGTCAAGCAACTTCTACAACCAGAAGATCACATTGGAGGAAATTGGCGCCGCAAATATTCATAAATTAACAAGTTTTCTAGGTTTCAACACATGCTTGGCCAGGCTCTAAAACCACCAAAAATGGACAAAGCTGGGAAAGACAAATTAATGCAGTAAAAATATCAGAACACTATACAAAGAAAGGATATCACATTAAGTTCCATATATATAGAAAGAAAAATGGGGTGCACAACTTGTTTTAGAATTAAATACAACTAAAAGATAGAAATAGAAAACCTGGTAATTGGGAAAGTCACTATCTACAGCTGCTTCAAACTGGGTAAGGAATTTATCAAGCCCGTCAGTACCACCCAGCTTTGGAAGCTTTATGAATTTTGAAAATGATGATATCATACGCCCTTCCTTCTGCAATAGCTTTAATAAATCTATTCCAACTCGGAGACCTTTTACAAGAGATCCAAACACTTTCACCTGTAACGACACTAAGTAGATCATATATATGATCAAAGCAAAACAACTGATGTGAAATAACTTTTTGATCTATGAGCTTATTGAGCTACAAAACAAATTTTATGTGCATCTTTTATTTTGTAATTTTAACTCAACATAAAAAGGTCACATAGCTTTTAGAAAAGTGATGAAGTAGAAACAAACCACTTCGGGTCTGAAGAGGAGAAAGACTATATAAGGGAAGAAAAACTATATAAAGGAAGCCTAATGAAAATAAGGGTGTGATCGGTGGAATACTGGCTGATGCAAACTTGGTCCATATAACGTTTGGAAACAAAAATTGAGATACACACCACTAAAGAGTATACTGAGGAAGAGCGGAAAGGAATAAGAGTTTTTCTTAGTAAAAATTGCAATAGATTTACAGGTTAAAAAACATGTAAAGAAGACTTACTCTTTGTTTCAATATTTTGCTCCCAATCAAGGGCAACAAGAGCAAAGCAGATGACCGAAAGCAAGCCTTAATTCGTCCAAGCAATCTTTCTAAGTCTGGAAGCTTGCGAAGATGTTGAGCAACAAGTAGTATAATATCTGAATGTGCCATCAGTTCCTCAACCACATTAAGCCTACGATTGATCTCTTCAATATCTTTCAGTGGATGACAGATCCAGTTCCTTAAAAGTTGTTTACCTGATGATGTTATACATTTGTCGATATAATTGTACAGTGTACCTGAAAGGTGACATTAAACCTGTAAGTTTAACTACGAAAGGCAGTATGATTTTTAGAAGGTTGGGCCATCTATATTAAGTTTTATGCTCAACATGAGATATACACTTGCCTGATGAGCCACCATCAGCAGTATTACTGAAAATCTCAAGATTGATAATCATCTGCCCATCCATTCTAAGGCAACCCCTGTAGACTTCATATGGTAGAATATCTCCGTTTCGTATATCGTCATCTAACTACTCAAAGTCAGAAGGTATGGATCAATGAAAGTAGCACATATAATGATGTTCTCAATCATGTAATAGGTTAGGATAAATGCCTTACCATTAACCTGGATAAGTGAGTAATAAGTCCACCAAGTGCACATAAGGCAAGATCACGGTGCATAACTCCATCAAAGGCGTGATCCCAGATATTACAAGATCCTTTGAAGTATCCTTTTAACTGAATGAGGTTTCTCGCTTCCATTGGATCAACAAAATCAGTCGCTGGCTGTGCTGGAGTCAATTGAGAGGCACTGGATCCTACAAGATTAATAAAACTTGAGCTTGATATGTCTTGTAATAGATACAATGAAAATTCACAAGGAGATTCGATATTTGAGATTAGGCTCAACACTCAACAGAGAGACAAATAATTGCTTTTGAACAGCAAGAACCTAATTAATACCTAGGTTTATAAACAAGAATCTAAAATCATTATATAATTCAACATGTAACAAAGAGGATAAAGCACTAAATTGTTCTTATGAAGCCAAAATGTACTGGGAACTCAAATGTTTTAAGGTGCTACTCACAATCAACATGGCTCCCTAAAGAGTACCAGCCAAACTGTTTATATTTGATAGAAGTTATTTTGACACCACTTTTGATAATTTCTGGAGATTAATGCTTGGTGTCTTAACTTGCTTATGGTTTTAAATTAAGAAAAGAAAGAGAGCACACACACACACACACACATATACTTTCATATTTAAATTTATAAAACTAAGGAATATGAGTTTCCAGCACTAAGGATGTCATGTAGTACAATACATGAATGCAAAAATACGAGGGAAAAACAGTTTACTGGCATAAAGCAGTAAAATAGACAAACTATTAGCCAAAAATGAAGTAGGCAAAGCACTTGATTCAAATATGAAAATTAAGGAGATTGAGGAGAATTGCACCTGATAATGAGTACTTTTTCAGTGCTTTCTGAGCTTCTCTGGACAAACCTGCACAAATATTCAGAAGCATGAATATTTTACGGGATAATTTGTGAGGAACACCCACGACAGGGAAATAAAAGTATTGAAATAGAATTACCTTCACTTTCATATACAATTTCCTTGGGTGAAACCTTTTACAAATCCAAAAACAAAGTTAGAACATACTTTTCATGTGAATAGCTTGCATTTTTCTCATCCTTAAGGAAAAAAGTTTACTTGTTTCATTTTGATAGGGGGAAAAATAAACAAAGACGAAAGAGCATACTTGCATCAGTAGAGCTCCCAAAGCAGCACACGAAGTGTCATCACTAATGGATCCAACCCAAAATTTTAAAGCAGCACAATCAACAAAAGCAAATCCATATACAGTTGAACCATTATCTAGCCCACAGTTACCCTAGAAAGAAAGGGTAAAACCATGCAACAATAGATAAGTATTCTTCGCCAAATACCTTAATATGATACATCAGAAGAAATGAGAATTTTGTTAGTCAAATGTACACATCTCATTTCCAAGAAACCCAAACCTACAAAAAAGAAATAATAATAATAATAATAACGCACTTGTAGAGTGCAACAAACTTTATCAACTAATCATGGGAACAAAATAGACAGTCAACAGCCTAGAGCAAAATGTAATGCGATTTGAAACAGGGTGAAATGATTATTACTTGTAAAACGAATCCACAAATAAACTTTTAATTTATAACAACATAAACAGAATACACACACACACACACACACACACACACACATACAGTTCTCAATATCTCCAAAGAATTCTTGAGCACTTCCTTCTGACACCATTTAATTTTCCTACTTTGACGAAAGTGTCTTGTTGTCAAAAAGTTATTATCATACCATAAATACTGGCCTGAACTTTTGAATGACATATTAATTTGATTGTTATTGATAAACTTAGGTTTTTTTTATCTCACACCACGAGGTTGCTGAACTAGAACCAATATATCTTTCTGTTTCATTAAGAAACAAGAATCTGTCACAAGAAACCTTGCATTAGGTAGGCATATTGCAGTTTGTTTTACTCGCGCTAAAGGTTGGTCACTCATCTGGCAATGTCCAACTTAAAATTGAACTTGGACATCGCTAGATTGATTTAGTTTGTCTGCTAGTGTGAATAATTTCAAACTGTTGGATTTAGTTGTCCAGTGAAAGTGCTTGCATGGTTAGTTTAACTTTTACCAAAGTTGGTAGGAACTTTGCGTCAACACACTTAATTATGAAATACTGCAAGCATCAATCTCTGTGAAATTAATGATTAGTTTGCCTTCAAGAAAAGTGTAAGTAACAATGAGAACACACCCGCATCTATTTAGCTTTAGGTAGCAATTCACTGATCCTCTATCACTGAACTGGCAAAGCTGTTGCTACAGCAAGAAACTATATCAAACAAGGAACTAGTATTTATAGCACAAATAGTCAAAAGATTGTGCACATATAAGACGGAAAAAAAAGAACTACAAGTCAGACAAATTTGATAAAACAAGAATAAGAAAATAAATAGCCTACAGAAATTGAAATTGTAGGCAGTCAATGAAAACTAAGAACAAACCTCTTTTATTGTAAGAAGGTGTACAGCATCAGGGCCAATATTACCATCCATATTGGTAGATGGAGTAACTACATGAACTAATTTCCTTTGGATGACCTGAAAACCAACGTTGAAAAATTTTAGGAAGCAAGGGCCATATATTTAACCATATATGGGTGTCAACTCAACTAAGCATTTTTCTCCCAAACTAGTTGGGGTAGGCTGATATGTGGGTGTAATAGAAAGAAATACTTCATTTCCTATAGGTGGACAGTTAAAGAAGGTTTAACTTGTCTATTAATGCAACACTTAGAGGCTGTATGATAAAAACTGAATGAAAAATTCTGAATGACTGAATGACTGAATGAACTGAATAAAACAGAGGTCTGATTGAAACTGAATAATGAATGAAAGAAGTTGTTTGTTAACTAATTCGTCTAAAGTAATTAAATGATAATATTTTCCTTTTTAACTTGAGGTGGAGGTAGCATTTTAAATTGTTTAAGTTTATTTTTTCATATTCATACTTTAAAATACTTTATATCAAATTTTTTCCCTTCTGTTTATGAATATTTTTACTTTTATTATATTAAAAATTTAGTAGTAATTTTTTACCTCTCATAGTGGTATAACATATAATAAATAAATCATATTAATAGTAAGATTTTTTGTACATATATATGTATTTAAATAAATAATAAAACAAATAACAACGGAATTAATACGCATATGCATGCATTTAAATAAATAATAAAACAAACATATAGAATTCAAATAAGACTCGAACAAACATATAAATTTTTGAACAATCTTTAATGGAGTATACTATTATTAATATAATTTTAGAAGAAAAAAACTAAAATATTAATGACATTTTATCGGTCCATAAAATCAAAACAAAAGATTATAACAACATAAATTAAATTGGTTACTTATTTGTTACAGAAAAATCAAAAGCAATTTGTACATAACAAAATTTGGGTGAGAAAATGTAAGTAAAAATATCATTCAATACTACTTCTTACTGATTCAGCCACAATTTTTTGGCTGAATCGTTCAAACTCATTCAAACGCATTCAGATTTTAAAAAGTGTAAAACAAACTGTCTGAATGACTTATTCGATCAGATTTAAACTCATTCAGACGTAAACAAACACAGCCTTAGAATTAACAGGATCGAATATATAAAAGAATTTAACCAAATTAAAAGCATGTACTATACTTACAGAAGAAGCACCTCTGGATTTTGCTTGTTCTAATGTTTCTAACTGCTCTATCCGACCAACTTTATATCTTCAAAAACAAAACTAATGAGTAATAAGAGGATAGGATTACACGAGTACTACTAAACTGAATAAGATTGGACAACTAATCAACAATTTTTAACAATTATGGATGGGTTAAAAGATTCAAAATTCATAGGCATATATATCGAGAGACCACATACAAAGAAAGCATAGTAAAAGCTATATGTACTTGGAAAATCACAATCTCCTTTTACTGCAGAAACTGGGCAGTTGCTTCTATTCATGTAAAAGAATTTTCATTTCAAGATGCTATCAATGTTAAAGAAGTAGGTTCTCATTCAGCAATAGAACTGACTTAGATAGTTTCCCAAAAATTTGGAACAGATTGTCAACATCAAACACTTACCTGCGAGCAATTAACTTCTGAACAGCATCATCAATTCCACTCTCAGATATGCCAACCTAGAGAAATAGTACAAGGAAATTTCAATGTCTATAAATGGCTTAAATAAAGATGACCTAAGAACGCCAGATGGTTTTTTGAAATACCTCATAACTCACTAAAACAAAGTAAGTATAAGTGGTGAATACCATAAAGATAGAAATGACAATATTACCTGTCGACATTTCCCCACACCACTCAGTGTGATCTTCCAATCAAGTTCTTTGTGTCCAATTTCAGCATCTAATTCATATAGCTCGTAGAATTTTCCCTATGATGTATCAGAAAGTTGCAGCATTATGTTAAAATATACTTCACGCCAATCATGTTTGGAAAATACTTCGTGTCTACCATTCTGAATGTCAGATTTTTCTATAAGAAAATAACTACGTATATTATAAATAATAATGGAAATAGTAATAATAAGAATTGCTGTACCAAGAACGTAAAATTTTCAACCATAAGAATAGTATAGTTTTCCAAATAAATTTTGATTTTTTTCCAAAGAAAAAAAAGCTAACTTTTACACAAGGACGGACTCTTTAATAATTCATCAATCATCATCTATCCAATTAAGCAAGTATGTGGCACATAAAGATATGATATAAGCAAATACACAAGTGCTTATGTTAACAAAATATAATGTAGATATTATGAACACTTCATTCGACACCATTGCTTTGTGCTGTAGAGGAGCTTTATCCCAGATAGCTTGTGATGAGTCCTACGTGTTCAACAGTACTTTCAACCTTGAGTCTAGATGATGGTCAATAGGTTGATGTGGCTTGCTTGATGCCAGTCTTTACTGGAGGTTTTGTGGAGTACGCCCCTCTTATACTTGGTAAATCTTTTGACTTTATAAATCAATTTATACAACCAAACAAACAAAAATTACGAAAACTTGACAACTGAAGGGAAAACTTATACAAAAAAAGTCCAAATTCTAACCAGCCAATTTACCTTTTTGTAAGCCATGGTCGTATTAAAAAGCGAAAATAGTAACAGGAAAACAGAAAAAACAAGACAGAAGTTTTTAACTAACCACTTTAAAGAACAGCAGAATATCCATATATTGACTTTTGATGCTCCAATACTGCTTTTGAGATGCTGACATTTTTCTTAAAGCATCTGAAGGTATATAAAGTGTCCTCTTGTCGTAAAGAGGGTTGCTAGGCGTTCTTCCATTAGCATCCTTGATTTTGGATGGGTCAAGCCATTCAAATTTATTATTTACTTCAGAAACCTCTTCATGGTTCTTGTTTTGGGCTGTCAGATCCTGAAGAAGTTTCACCCTTTTACTAGTATCTAGCAAGGAGCAATCTGTTGGGGTATAATTTATTGGGCGCAGCCCTCCTGTTTTGGGCCCTAAAATTATCTCCCATGAGAATTGGGCCAAATGGGCCTGAGGGTGGTTGGATCAAGAAACAACCCATTCCTCCTAGTCAAGGGAGGCTGATGGGACGTTGGTACAGTTTAGCTTACTTCAACAGGTTGGGTCAGAAAGTAGCCCATACCAGTATGGGCTAACAGGGACAAGTGGAGGAGAAAAACGTCTTGTCTTCACTCATGAGAGGGTGATGGGACGTTCGTGAGTGCATGGACGGGTATATGCAAGCAAATTCGCAAACAAAGAGGGTAAGTTTTTCTAAAATAATATAGAACTATCAAACATCTAGCATATTCCAGCATACATTTTAAGGTTCTCCATTGTGACGTCACTCGCCTGAACTTACTCTCACGCCGGAGCATCCCCGGACAGCCCAAGCTGTCATGTGGGGTGATAACGGTTTGTTGTGTGTGCAGGTGTTTAGCTGATAGGTGATTGCAGCGGGAGCGAGAATTAGACGTCAACATGGGCGCTAGAAGGAGGGTCTGGTGTTAGATATTTACGTCACCCAGTTGTTTTAGAAAGAAGACCGTTTCTATGGCGGAGAGAGGAAGTTCGAATGAAAGGTACCAGGGGTCCTTATTCGATCCCCGTGAGAAGGGCAGCAGAGCCTCAAGAAAGCGACGGACGGAGGCCAAACAATCAGGACATGCGCGAGGGCACGCACAATCTGAACCCGTCAAGAGGCGTTTATTTACGCCCCCGTTGGTGTTGGGGTATGAGTCATGCAGAAAGAGGACAGAAGAGGAGACAGCCCCGTCAAGAAAGGTCTCGCAACGGGAGCTTGTTGAAAGAGAAAGGCAGTACCGCATCAGAGAGGCTGAGTTAGAGTTGGAGAATTTACAACACAAACATCAGGACTGGCAGAACCACTTGTTGAATCTACAAGAAGAAGGTCCACCCATAACCATTGACAGTAAGGAGAGAGCCGATACTCCACAGAGTCGGCCCAAGTCGGGACTCGGACGGATAAGACGTCACGGACGGGAGGATTCACGCCAATCTGTGAGCCGTGACCGGGACGGTCGAGACGGTACGAAGGGAACACACCCAACTCAGGGTCACATGAGCCATGACCGGGACGGTCGGGACGGTACAAGGGGAACACACCCAGCTCAAGGTCACATGAGCCATGACCGGGACGGTCGGGACGGTACAAGGGGAACACACCCAACTCAGGGTCATTTGAGCCGTGACCGGGACGGTCGAGACGGTACAAGGGGAACACACCCAGCTCAGGGTCATTTGAGCCGCGACCGGGACGATCAGGATGGTACAAGGGGAACACACCCAGCTCAAGATCATTTGAGCCATGACCGGGACGGTCGGGTCGGTACAAGGGGAACACACCCAGCTCAGGGTCATATGAGCCATGACCGAGACGGTCGGGTCGGTACAAGGGGAACGCACCCAGTAGCATGTCCCGCCTCTACCAGTCCAAGTTCTCGAGAAAGGGCGAGGACCCCAGATTATGGGACCAGGCAGAGGGGCCCTTTAGCGGAACCTACACTGCAGGATCAGCGGATGGTCCCTTATGTGCCCATGGCCGACCCAGTCATGGAAAGGATTTCGGAGTTAGAAAGAAGACTAGCTGCAGCAGAAGCAAGACCGACAACAGGCTCCGAGCCCGAGACATCCAGGCCCATGCCTTTAGATCCAAAATCTCCCTTCTCGGCAGCCATTGATCAGGAAAAGGCCGACCCCAAGAAGAAATTGCCGCCCCTTGAAATGTACGATGGCTTGGGAGATCCATACGACCATACAAGTTCATATGAGAGGGTGATGAGGTATTACAACCATACCGAGGCAGGGATGTGTCAGATCTTCGTAACAACGCTAAAAAAGGGGGGTCAAGCAATGGATTATGTTGTTGCCAGCCAATTGTATAAAGTCTTGGGCCGAATTGAGTATTCGGTTCCACGAACGGTTTGGAAGTAACAAGAGAAGAGGCAAGGTAACAGCTTCCCTTATACAGGTCAAGCAGAAAACAGAAGAGTCGCTAGGCCAGTATGTACAGAGGTTCCGGGATGCGGTGGGAACCATAGTCGACCTCAATATGATCCAAGCATTGGGGTTCTTCACTACAGGAATTGATGTTATCCGGAACAGAAAGATGATGAAAGATATAATGTTCAATCCTCCCAAAGATCTCTTAGATGCTTATGATCGAGCCGAAAAGTTTATAGCCGTGGAGGAAGAAATGGACAGTTTGATACCGAGGGGTAAAAGCACGGAAAATAAATCCCATGGAGGGAATAAAGGTGGAGACAACCGATCAAATGCATTTGACCGAACGAAGCCCAGGGGTGGGCAGCCGAGTTTGGGTAGGCCGCCCTATCAGCCTTGGACAGAAAACAGATCTTACACGCCCCTAAGCACTGACCGCGTCAAGGTCTTGGACGCCATAAGAAATGAAGAGGGGACGAGAACTAAGCCTTTGGGGGGCAGGCCGCATAGATCCGGCCCGTATTGTCTATATCATCGTCGGGCGGAGCACACCACGGAAGCATGTACTGGGTTAATGAACCTGATTGAGTCTAAAGTCCAGAGGGGTGAATTGAGACAATTAGTGCTTAGCCGAGGGGCAAGGACAGATAACGCTCATCCGGAACCGGAGAAAGAGGCCGATCCAGGAAACCTCCCTCGGAGGGTTGTGGACGTTATAATAGGCGGCTCTACATCAGGGCGCATGGGTAAAAGACGTAGGTCCTCCGGTTCTGTCTCAACTTTGACTGGTCTTCCCCGCGCTGATCCGCGTCCTTTTCCAAAGATAGTGATCTCCTTTTCAGATGCGGATTACCCAACCGAGGCCGTTGAACCGCATGAGGGGGCTTTGGTTATAACTTCCCAGGTTGGGCCGATAGATATGAAGAGAATAATGATTGACAATGGGTCGTTAGTGGATGTATTGTACAGTCACGCCTATCAGAGAATGGATCTTCAAGGTGTTAGGTTGGAGGTAGGGTCGGAGTCACCTTTGTACGGGTTCGGTAATGAGGCAATTCCGGCAATCGGGACTTTGGAACTACCCGTAGTGTTCGGTATAGCTCCTAGACAGGTAACGATACAAGTAAATTTTTTTGTAGTTCAGGTTGATTCGGCCTACAATGTGATCTTAGGGCGGACCACATTGATGGCTTTGAGTGCCGTTACTTCTATCCCTCACTTCAAGATCAAGTTCCCTACTCCAGAGGGTGTTGGTGAAGTAAAAGGGGACGTTGACATTGCTCGAAGGTGCTACCGCCATGCGTTGACGGCATCGTCCGTAGGGGTCGGCAAACAAAAATGCACCATGACAGTAGATATGGAGCCATACGCGGAGGGAGATACTGAACCCCTAGCATCTCCCGTCGAGGCTACCGAAGAAGTCGAATTGATACCTGGGAACAAATCCAAGTTAATGAAGATAGGTGTCGAATTGCCGACAGATATTAAGGCCCATCTGATTCAGCTCCTGCAGGACTACGCCGACATTTTTGCCTGGACACCGCGTGATATGCACGGCATTGCTGAAGAGGTTACCGTTCACAGGTTGGCAGTTGACCCCGCTACAAAACCTGTGCGCCAGAAACGGAAGATATTTGCACCGGAGCAGCAAAAGATTATCAATGACGAGCTCGGGAAACTTTTGGATGCTGGGGTAATTGAAGAAATTGAGTACCCGGAGTGGCTGGCTAATGTAGTGTTGGTCAGAAAGCAGAATGGGAAATGGAGGCTTTGCATAGATTACACCGACTTGAACAAGGCATGTCCCAAAGACTTCTATCCACTCCCCCATATCGACCAATTAATCGACGCGACCTCGGGAAACTCGGTAATGAGTTTTTTGAATGCTTTCTCAGGCTATCATCAGATTCACATGGCAAAGTAAGATATTCCCAAAACGGCCTTTATTACCCATCGGGCCATCTATGCCTACAAAAGAATGACCTTTGGGTTAATAAACGCCGGGGCCACCTACCAAAGGATGATGAACTTCGTCTTTCGACGGCAAATTGGGAGAAACATGGAAATATATGTGGATGATATGATTGTCAAGAGCCCACGAACACAGGATCATCTCCGGGATCTGGAGGAATGTTTTGAAGAAGTCCGACAACACAACATGCGCCTCAACCCTGCTAAGTGTACCTTCGGTCTTAGCTCGGGAAAATTCTTGGGATACCTGGTAAGCAAAAGGGGGATTGAGGCTAACCCAGAAAAGATCAAGGCAATCTTGGACATGCGATCTCCGCAGAGCTTTAAAGATGTCCAGAGGCTTGCCGGACGCATCACGGCACTAAGAAGGTTTATGTCAAGGTCGGCCGAGAGGTGTCTACCTTTCTTTGACACTTTGAAGGAACCAAAGAACGAGAAAACATTCCAATGGAATTCTGAGTGTGAAGACGCCTTCCAAGGGATCAAAAAGTACTTAATGACGGCCCTCACACTACAAAGACCAGTGTCCAGGGAGCCTCTGTATGTATACATATCTGTTGGTTCATCGGCAATTAGAGCCGCATTGGTAAGAGAGGAAGGGGGTATTCAGAGACCGGTTTACTATGTTAGTCATGTTTTAAGGGATGCAGAAACCAGGTACCCTAACTTGGAGAAGTGTGCGTATGCTTTAGTGGTCGCCAGCCGGAAGTTCCGACATTATTTCCAAGGTCGGCTTATCATCATTTACACAACACAACCTCTAAAGAAGGTCTTGGGTAAACCCGATGCTTCGGGGAGAATGGTCTCCTGGGCAGTCGAACTGAGCCAATACAACATAGAGTACCACCCTCGGACGGCCATCAAAGGTCAGGCGTTGGCTGACTTTATAGTTGGGTGTACTTTCTCATAAAATGAGGTTGCCTCGCCCTTTGAGGTCGCCCTTACAACTGGGGGGCAACCCGAACTTGGCTTTTCCTGGACAATGTATGTCGACGGGTCGACCAATGCAGAGGCTAGCGGAGTTGGAGTCATCCTAACAAGTCCTGAGGGATTCAAGGTGCAACAAGCCATACGGTTTAAGTTCCGAGCTACTAATAACGAAGCGGAGTACGAAGCGGTATTAGCCGGGCTACGGTTGGCCAAGAGTTTGGAAGTTCGACGATTGGTCATCTTCAATGACTCCCAACTGGTCGTGAAACATATTCAGGGCGAATATGAAGCTCGAGGAACAAGAATGACCAAATATTTGGTTGAAGTGAAAATGATGCTGTATAAGTTTGAGTCTTACGTTATCAATGGAATCGAAAGGGAAGGTAACTCAACAGCCGATGCTTTGTCAAAGCTGGCTGCAACGCAGGTGGAAGATTTTTCGAGGACCGTATATCTAGAGATCCTGACCGAACCAAGCATCAATAGGAAAGAACTCCTGTGTATTGAAAGGTCAAACTGCTGGATAACGTCGTACCTTGACTATTTGGCCGACGGGAAGCTCCCGATAGATAAAGTCATGGCAAAGAGAATTAAATATCGGAGCTCGTACTTCTGCTTGATTGACGGGGAGTTATACAAGAGGTCGTACTCCTCCCCATTGCTGAAATGTTTGATCCCTTCCGAGGCGTCTTACGCACTCAAAGAAGTTCACGAGGGTATCTACGGAGATCACATGGGCGCCAAGTCGTTGGCATATAAGCTGGTTCGACAGGGGTATTATTGGCCGACTATGTTTCAGGAAGCTAAGGGGTATGTTCGAAAGTGCCCGAAATGTCAGATCAATAGCTCGGTTCCCCGCCAGCCTCCGGAAGAACTGTCGTCGGTACTATCCCCAATTTCATTCGCCATATGGGGCATTGACCTGTTAGGTCCACTACCCAAGGCCAAAGGACAGCTCCAGTATGTGATAGTAGCTATCGACTACATGACAAAGTGGGTCGAGGCAAAACCCCTTCGACATATCATTGAAGAAAACTGTGTAAAGTTCATGAGGGACTCCGTGGTATATCAGTTCGGCATTCCTATGGTACTTGTTTCAGACAATGGAACCCAGTTCGTGGGTAAGAAGTTTGAAAGGTTCTTGGCCGACTTGGGGATTCAGCATCGAAAGACTTCAGTGGCACATCCCCAGTCCAATGGGCAGATTGAGGTGACAAACTGAACCCTCCTTAACGGGGTTAAGAGAAGGTTGGATGAGGCCAAATGGAGGTGTCCCGAGGAGTTACAAAGTGCCTTATGGGCTTACCGGACCACTCCCCGAACGACAACGGGAGATTCACCTTTCAGATTGGCATATGGAACGGATGCCTTGATCCCAGTCGAGATCGGGTCTTCCTCGTTTCGTGTTTCTAATTTCAGGGAATTGTACAACGATGAAGGTCTTCGACTCAACCTCGACCTACTGGGAGAGGCTCGTGATGAGGTTGTACTAAGGTTGGCCATCTACCAACAAAGAACCGCCCAGTACTACAACAAAAAAGTTCCGGTCAGGAGATTCAAGGTGGGAGACTTGGTGCTTAGGGAGGCCGAGGCCTCGACGCCTCACAACACAGGAAAATTGATGCCTAATTGGGAAGGTCCTTATGAAGTCATCGAAGTGCTCAAGGAGAGGACTTTTCGCCTTAAAGACATGGAGGGGATCGAGTTAAAGAATACATAGCATGCTAGTCGTTTGAAAAAATACTATCAGTAGTAAAGCTCCTCTTCCTTAATGGGCTGAACCATACAGTTGTAAGAACTATTTGCTTGTAACAAGTATTATCAAGTTTCAATAAAGTAAGAAGTTATATTTTGTTGAATGTCCACCCTGATCGACTACACTTCAGATTCCATGAATAATTAATGTTGATATTTCATTAACATGATCTGTTTAAAATTGCATAAGTGAATTCTATTTACAAGGAATGTACAGGGAAAATAACTTTGCAGGCTGGCTAAGGGTGTGGAGGTTCAGTGGGAGGATCGGCATCCGTCCGCCCGGGCTCATTGGTAACATCATCCTCGAGCCAGAGCAAGTCTTTCTCCAAGAAGCCAACGGACCGGGGGTCTTTACCAGCAGCTTGGATTTTCAAAAGGGCAGCTCGATAACCCTTGCCAAACTCCGAGGCTATTTCTTCCGTCAGCTCCGTCGAGGCCCTATATTCGGCAATGATTTGCTTTGAGTTCATGGCCGTTGATTTCGTGCTTTCTATAAGATCATCATAAGCCTTTTTTAAGGAGGTGGCGTACTTTTGGAGTTCAGCATGCTCGGCATAACCCTTTCGGTTGACCTCCTTCAATTGGGCGTATTGATTGTTCCGCTCTTGTACTTGGGCAGCCAATTGATCTCGCTGATGGGCCAGGCGGACAACTTCTATTCGATGTTGTTCTTCTATGGAAGCCTGCAAGGCCCAGTCCGAGCGCACTGTTGTTTCCAAAGTTTCGATTTGACGCTGAGCCTCCAAAAGTTGCTGGCGAAGATCTTCGTTCTGCTAGGTAATTTCTTCTTGCTGTAGCAGCTTTTGATGGATTACCCGGTTATCTTCCGTAGCCTGCAGAAGAGAAGCTTAGGTGGCTGTCTGTAATTCGCCCAGCTGTTGGATACGAAGAACCTGTTCATCATTGCTCTTTTCGAGGGCTCGGTTGGTCTCGACAAGCCCCTGATTCTCGGCCCGGAGTCTCTTTATTTCCATGCCCTTATCATGGCTCTTACGGGCGACATCACGGTGTTTTTGGGCTACTTCAGTCACTTGGATGCCCAGGTTATGGATTTCTCGCATAGCCCACGAGTACTTCTTCTCCAGCTCCTCAGCCCTTTGATACGAACTCGGCCCCGAGCCCTCCCTACTAAGAAGTCTGCTGAACAGGGCCAAAAACTGCAGAAAAAATAAAAATTAACTTGTAGAAAGACGACAGACACCCAAAAGAAAAGCCAAGTTCTAGGGAAATACTTACCCGACCCTGTTGGACCATAGAGCCCAGTAGAAGGTCTTGCGTGGAGAGTTTGTCTAGTCTGGTGTCGTCCTGGGAAAAGTTGAAAACTTCAAAATACTGCATGGGCAGTTCGGCACTGTCATTGGTCGGAAAAAAGGAGACCTCGGGGAATAGCCATTGAAGTTCCTGATCGGAGAAAGGGTTGAGCCTTGAACTGGAGGGACCGGGGTCGGGCGAAGAGGTTGTTCCAGTTTGCAGTCTTGGTGGGTCGGAAGGGCCCGTGGAAGTCCCGGGAGCTTTCGTCCGATGAGGTTCGCCCACCCCCTCTACGGATCCTCCAACTTTGGGTAGGAAGGGGGCACAACTTATGGTCTCCGCTTGTCCGGATTGAGCAACGTCCTTAGAGACAGGTACGGGAGGTACAGTACTTGACTGCACAAGCCTCCTACGTTTTTGCATCGCAATATTCAGCTTGTCGGCCTCATTCAGCTGGGAGACGTCTTGTTTGGGAACCGAGGTGCCCCCTAGGGGTGGTTGTCTTGCCTCGGTCGAGGGTGGGACCTCCTCGGCCTCACGTTGGCGTCCCTCAGTTGGAGCTGGGACCACCTCGGGCACATGTCTACCTCCCTCAGATGAAGCAGAGGCCTCTACGAGAATTGCCCCTCCCCGGATTTCTCGAGTGACCATGGCCGTGTTGATAGGTTTCTTAGCATGCTTCTTCATGCGGTGTGCCTTGTGAGGAATTCTGGGTTTAGGGTCAGCTTGGGGGCCCCAGACTGCCTGGATTGGTTGAACAGAAAATGGCGGTTCGGTGTTACGGCTAGGAGACACTTCCACGTTGAATTCCTCGGTGAACAGAGGAGGGCTTGATTGGGGAGGGGAACCAGTCCGACCTTCTGGTTTGGACATCACTAATGGGAACAAAACAGGAAACACTAAGACAAGGCATTTCGGAATACAGACATAAGTGCAATAGGACTCGTACGTGAATAAGGGAACTTACATCCATGTCGAAATAACCAGTCCTCGTCTGATAGAACACTTATGTCTCATGGCTCCGACGGTAATCTCTTCATAAAGGCATGGAATTCCCTCTGCCGCTCAATCTCCATCCGTTCATATCCCAGGTTGATCTTCTGTGGCTCATTCTAACTCTGCAGTTGGTCAACCTCAGTGCTATAGATGTAGAACCACTTCGAATGCCACCCTTTATTGGTGGATGGGGGTTGCACTAAGTTTCGACGCCCAGAGATCTTGCTCGAGTAGCGAAACCCGGGGATATGGGCCTTGTTCAGGGTATACATAGAGAAGAAAAAGTCAATGGAGGGTTCAATACCGACCTCCTTACAGAAAGCTATGAAGCAGACAATATGGATATAGGAGTTGGGGAGAAGCTGGGACAAGGCTATGCCGGTAAAAGTGAAGAAGGAAATAATAAAGTCATGCAGGGGAAAGCGAAGCCCGTATCGTAAAGCTTGGATATGGATGGCAGTGTATTTCATATCCACCCGATGATACATTTTGTCGCATTCTTCAGGGGCCCTAAGTTCATACTGAAGGGGGATTCGGAATTCGTTCCGTATTGCCTCTAGGTCCGTTTCCTTGATGGTTGACTCGGTGTTTGCGTGATCGTAGGCCTTAGAAGAGCCATATCGGAGGCGGATGGATTCCTCCACTTTCTCGGCCTCGGTAAGAACGGGGTTTTTTGATCCTCGGTGATGGAGCTATCGATGGGGTCACTAAAGAAAGGGGGAGAATCGGGTTTTTTAGCCATGACTATAGATCGGAATGGCCTGATCAAAGAAACGAAGGAAAAGTTCCTACCGGAGTTGCTTGGTACAGAGTAGGCACGTCGAGTGGAGAAACGAAAGGATTAATGTGACACCCCCAAATTTAGGCTCACACAGCCCAAACTTGAGTTGTCAAAAGACTACAACAAAATTATTACAAAATAGTACAACGTTCAACAATACAGTGTATAATAATACACAACTAAGTCTTCACTATTATTATCACACTATTTTACAACACGTGAAGACGGTAATAACTATCCCTCGGACTCTCACTCCATTCCCCGGCTAAACCCAGCTACATTCTCATCTCCTGTTGAAAAACAATGGAACAAAAGAAAGGGTGAGCTCAAATAGCCCAGTAAAAAATATCATGACTAAGATAATGACGAATAAATTATCATTAGCCTTCAACAGTTGAGTTCTTGATAGAATACAATAGACTACAAAGTTTATATCAAAAACTGCAGTTAAATTCTTAAACAATGTTCAGATCAATAATAGCAGCGGAATGAGCAATCTATTAGAAGAATAATGCAGACTATAATGTTCACTCGCTTCTCTTTTTGTAAAAATATCATCAACTTTTATCATCTGAAATACCATTAGTCAAGATAATACAACTTCACAGTTCCTGGTCATAATCATGCAGATCAACAGTTCATCTTTGCACTACGGGACATTTAATATAACACCAACGGTCATGATTATACCAGATTCAGCCTTTGGTCATAATCATACCAACCAACAGTTCATCTTTGCACTACGGGCCAAAGAGAACATTCACCACGTGTCATAAAAGACACCGAACAGATGTATCGCCTTTAACCTAGTATATCGTTTTTAACCTATCATATGTTCAACAATTATATCACATTTGTGCCCCCGGCCACAGATATTCACAACAGCTTGATTCTTGATGATTAATACAAATAACAGTGATACAAATGTTGAACAGAAGAACAGGATAAACAATAAGTATCAGAAGTTTACTTTGTGCAGATTCAAATAATGTCCAAATTGCCAACATGATGTGGAGTGAAATTTAAAAATGATATTCAAGATCCATAGTTCAGAATAACGATTATAGTTCAATAGAAAGGTTCAGAAAATAGGAAGGTTCGGTTGAAATAATGAAGTTCAACTATTATGGAACATATAATATTTTCAGGAATTATAGAAGCAATAGTTCCATAATAAGTTTCGATTTAGGTGTATGAAAGAAAATAATATCCCTTACCGTAGCAGGTTTGATTAACAAAAGGTGAAGGAAATTAATATCTCTTACCATAGTAAGTTTGAATAATGGAAGATGAAAAAGATGGTATCTCTTATGAGTATAAAGGAAAATGATATCACTTACGAATATGGAATAAAAGTGTCATGTGATAATTCGTGTAGACAAATTATTTTCACACGAGACAAATAAAAAGGGTTATTCACCAACAGGAGGTAATCCGCGCCGTAAGGTTATTCCCATCAATTTGAATACGAAGAGTTATTCACCAAACAGGCGGTAATCCGCGCCGTAAGGTTATTCTCAAAGATTAATAAGGAATGAATACAAAAGGTTATTCACCAACAGACGGTATTCCGCGCCGTAAGGTTATTCCCACAATTTAATACATGGAAATAAATGGCACAAAAAAAGAAACAATATTAATTTCGAGAATCACAGAATGATAATCCTTTGCCGTGGTAAGTTTAAATAATAGAATATGAAAGAAGATGATATTCCTTACCGCAATAAATTTAAGAGTGTGAAAAGAATAATATTCCTTACCTTAACACGTGACTGGATATTGATTTAAATGAGGTTGATCAACCTATATATTTTTAATATAATTAGTAATTACCACATATAAATTTCAAAGTGTATGATAATTCGTATAATATGAACTATCAAAATTATATATATTTAACATAATTTTTGTAGTATAATATAATTACTTTAAAATATTTTTTAAAATAATATTCCAAAATAAATCTTCCAAAGAAAGCTTTTAAAAATGAATCTTCTCAAAGAAGAGTCTTCTAAGAGAAGATTTGTGAATACCGTGAAAAATAGAAATTTATGAAATTACTACTCTTTAATAAAAGACTTACTTGAAAAATTTCTGCACTCCTTTTGGCTTTCAAACTCTCAAAATAACCTTACTATTCTCAGAGAAAACTCATAAAATTCTTATAGAAAAATTTTATGTTTTAGGTGTGATTTTTCTATTCAGCTGAGCAAGCTATTTATAGGAGAAAAGAAGTTACTATGCGTGGTAGGTGGGCTGAAAAATATTCAGCAGAGGCTGCTACGCAGCCTCCACCAACCAACTTCAGCAAATTCACATTTCTCACATTTCATGTGGGCCCCACAGTGGGTCCCACATGTTTCTTACTATTCACGTTACTATTTCAAATAGTAAAATTAATTAATTTTATTTATTTATTTATTTATTTATTTATTCTTCCTGTGGGTCCAACATATAAAATAAAATAATGCTACAACAATAATTCAACAATAATGTAATAAACACGTTACAGATTATTATTAATTTAATAATATAACTTATAATATATTTGCAACCGTGACAATTATTAGGTTCAATAATTTTAAAAACAGTGCAGCAACAATTATTGAATCAATGATATGAAATACAGTGTAATGACAATTATTGAATCAATAATGTAAAATACTGTGTAACAACAATTATTGAATTGATAATATAAAATATTATGCAGTGACAATTATTGATGAAATGATGCGCAACAATTACGGTGTCAATTATCAGACCAATAATATGAGACACTGTGCAATACCGTGTGCTACTGTAGAGTACCGTGTGCTACAGAAAATACCATAATTTACCGTATGCTACTATTTTTTTATCACCGGTATTTTAACAGTTCCGTTGACTATTTTTATTTAAAAAGGTTATTTCTGTCGTTTTCTATATCCGACAAATATTCCGTTGTGGGGTCCACCAATAATTAGTTATTTCGGCGCCGTCGTACGGCCCGAATATTCCCCGACAAAACGAATATTGTCCGACAAAATAAAATTTGCACATAACATCCTTAACTTTTAAGTTTATCGATTTAACCACTTACTGTTTCAGAAAAATATATGAAGAAAAATTAAATTTTATATTTCATAAAATTCGGGGTCTTACAACCTCCCCTCCTTATGAAATTTTGTCCCCGAAATTGACGTACCTGACATTTCGAAGAGGTAAGGATACTTAGATTTCATCTCAGATTCTAGCTCCCAGGTCATTTCTTCAATATCTTGGTTCCTCCATAAAACCTTAATTTGAGGTATAACCTTTGAGCGTAGAATCTGCTCCTTCTTATCAAGGATCTTAACAGGTACTTCCTCGTACGTTAAATCCTCTGCTATAACGTCTGGTTCTAACTCAATGACGTGGTTTGGGTCCTTCACATATTTACGTAATATAGATATGTGAAAAACGTTATGGATGCGAGACATACTTGGTGGTAGGGCTAGTCTGTAGGCTACGATTCCTATTTGATCGAGGATTTCAAATGGGCCAATAAATCGGGGGTTGAGTTTTCCTCTCTTTCCGAATCTCGTAACCCCTTTCCATGGAGAAACACGTAAGAATACATGATCTCCGACGTTGAAACTTTCGTCTCTCCGATGAAGATTAGCATAACTCTTTTGTCGTTCTTGTGCGGTTTGTATTCGTTGTCGGATCATTTGGATCTTTTCTGTTGTCAAGCGTACCAACTCGGGTCCCAACAGTTTTGCTTCTCCTACCTCATTCCAACATACTGGAGAGCGACACTTGCGTCCATATAAAGCCTCGAATGGAGCCATACCTATACTTGCTTGGTAACTGTTGTTGTAGGAAAATTCCACCAATGGCAAGTACTTATCCCAATTTCTTTTGAAATCTAGTACGCAAAGTCTCAAAAGATCTTCGAGGGTCTGGATCGTCCTTTCCGATTGTCCGTCCGTCTGAGGATGGTATGCAGAACTGAATCGTAGCTCAGTGCCCATAGATTTTTGTAGACTGATCCAAAAGCGTGAAGTGAATCTAGGATCTCGATCAGAAACTATGGAAACTGGCATGCCATGCAATCTCACAATCTCATTTATGTACATACCGGCAAGACGTTCAAGAGAAAAGTTTTCTCGTATAGGCAAGAAATTAGCAGATTTGGTCAATCTATCTACGATCACCCAAATTGCATCTAAGCCTTGAGAAACTTTGGGAAGACCCATCACGAAATCCATATTGATGTGTTCCCACTTCCATTCGGGAACCTCAAGTGGTTGTAATGGACCCTTAGGTACTTGATGCTCTGTCTTGACACGTTGACAAGTTAGGCACCTTGAGATAAACTCTGCAATCTCTCTTTTCATATTGTTCCACCAAAATGTATGTCGAAGATCTCGATACATCTTGGTACCTCCTGGGTGGATTGCAAACGGCGTGTTGTGTGCCTCCATCAAGATTTTATGCTTTAATTCAGGATCGTTAGGAACACAGAGTCGAGAGTTGATTCAAAGTATTCCTTTCTCGTCGATTCTTGCTTCGGGAATGGCACCTTCTTGTACTTTCTTCATCATGTTCATCAGTTCCGGATCGGTAGCTTGCGCAGCTTTAATTTTATCGATTAAAGCTGGCTCTACTCGCACGTGAGCAATCTTTGAGTGGGTCCCTGGTGTCTTTAGCTCTATCTCCATCTTTTGCAAGTCGTACAAAATACGCTTTTGTGTTGTCAGCAGTGCACTTGTACTCGCATAAGATCTTCTGCTCAAAACGTCAGCTACAACGTTCGCCTTTCCTGGGTGATACTGGATTGTGTGGTCATAATCCTTCAACAGCTCAAGCCAACGTCGTTGTCGCATGTTGAGTTCCTTCTGGGTGAAGAAATACTTGAGACTTTTATAATCCGTATAGATATCCACCTTTTCTCTGTACAAGTAGTGTCTCCAGATCTTCAATGCGAAAACGACTGTTGTCAACTCTAGATCATGAGTAGGATAATTTTTCTCATAATCTTTGAGTTGTCGAGAGGCATAGGCTATAACATTTCCATGTTGCATAAGGACACAGCCTAAACCTTTGCCTGAAGCATCGCTATATATGACGAATTCTCCTGATCCTGATGGAATGGTCAGAACAGGAGCTGAAACCAGTCTCCTCTTGAGTTCTTGGAAACGTTTCTCACATTCCTCGCTCCATATGAATTTTGTGCTTTTCCGAGTAAGCTGAGTTAATGGAGTGGCGATTCGAGAAAATCCTTCTACGAATCTCCGATAATAACCAGCTAGGCCCAGAAAACTTCGAACTTCGGTTACTGTCTTGGGTTGTTCCCAATTTAGTACCGTTTCAATCTTCGCAGGATCGACTAATATTCCTTGACTAGAAATCACATGCCCAAGAAACGTGACCTCCTCAATCCAGAACTCACATTTCTTCAACTTGGCATATAATTTATTCTCACGGAGCTTTTGGAGTATCAATCTCAGGTGTTGTTCATAATCCTCGCGACTCTTGGAGTATATGAGGATGTCATCAATAAAGACAACCACAAAATGATCCAAATATTCCTTGAATATTCGGTTCATCATGTCCATGAAAGCTGCAGGAGCATTGGTTAGTCCAAAAGGCATGACTAAAAACTCATAATGCCCATAACGAGTTCTGAAAGCAGTCTTTGGAATGTCCTCAGCTTTAACCTCTAACTGATGATATCCAGAACGGAGATCAATCTTTGAGAAATGTTGAGCACCTTGTAATTGATCAAACATGTCATCGATCTGAGGCAACGGGTACCTGTTTTTGATGGTGACATGGTTCAATTCTCAGTAGTCAATGCACAATCTCATACTCCCGTCTTTCTTCTTCACAAATAGAACAGGAGCACCCCAAGGTGATGCACTCGGACGAATGAAACCAGTATCCAACAATTCCTGTAGTTGGACTTTTAACTCTTGAAGTTCAATGGGAGCCATTCGGTATGGGGCTTTGGAAATGGGCTTAGTACCGGGTTCAAGATCGATACAGAATTCAATTTCTCGATTTGGGGGTAAGCCAGGAAGTTCCTCAGGAAAAACGTCAGGAAACTCATTAACAATGGGAATATCATTCAAGTTTGACGTATTTTTGTTCAAATCAGTGACATGAGCTAAAAAGGCTTGACATCCGTTTTTCAATAAACGAATGGCTTTATGGCTAGAAATAACAGTTATAGATTTCAATGGTTTAGTTGCTTGAATTTGCATGATAGGTTGATTAGGAATATGAAAAATAATAATCTTATGAAAACAATCAATTTTAGCATTATGGGTAGTCAACCAATCAATTCCTAAAATCACATCAAATTCATGCATTTCCAAAGAAATAAGGTCACCAGGTAATGTGAGGTTGTTGATTTGAACTAGGCAAGATTTATAGACAGTAGATGTAATGGTCATTTCTCCTAATGGGGTTTCAACTGATAAGTCAAAGTCCAAATTTTCAGGAGTTAAGTTTAAACGCTGAGCACATGCAGGTGAGATAAAAGAATGGGTAGAGTCAGTATCTAACAAAGCGTAGACTTCACGAGAATTTATGAATAGCTTACCGGTTATCACCTCATTCGAGTTTTGTGCCATTTGGGATATCACAATAAAAGCTCTCCCTTGAACTACAGATTTTCCCTTATCCGCGCTAGCTTTTGGTATCATCATTGCAGTTGGACTCGATTTTGTGGCAGGACAAAACCGCGCAAGATGACCCTCTTTCCCACAACTGTAGCACTTTTTGGACTGCTGTGTACAGTTTGGGCTGATGTGACCTTCCTGACCACACCTATAGCATCTCACTGGTGGTCGATCTTCTCTCCTTGAAACTGGGGTCGGTGCTGGTGCTGGTACTGGTGCTGGTGCCCTTCCATAATTATTACGGAATCTCTTTCTTTTGAAATTATTCCCACTGGATTCTCCTCTTCTGTTATTTGATGTGGAATTACCACCGAAGTGTTGGTTACCTCCTCGATGGTTCTCGTTCCTGTGGTTGTTGTCATTCCTTTCTCTATACTGATCAGTAACTCTTGGCTGCAATGTTTCATCTGTTTGTTCCACCCTTTGAGCCCTATCCACAACATCTGAATACAAACTGAATTTATGAGAGCTAAGTTGTTGACGAATTTTGAATCTCAAACCTCTTAGGAACATCCGACTCATTCGTGCTTCGTCATCCACTAGATGGGTGGCAAAACGAGATAACTCGGCAAACTTAACTTCATATTGGGAGACTGTCATGTTTCCCTGCTCCAGCTTAATGAATTCCACCTCTTTCATATGGCGGACGCTTTCTGGGAAATACTTCTCGTTAAACAGTTATTCGAATTCTGTCCAAGACATTTCGAGTGCTGAAGGTTGGATACGTTTTACCGCTTCCCACCAATGGTCCGCCTCACCTCGTAACATAAAAAATGACACCTTCTGATCATCAGCGCATTGTAAGACATCAAGTATTTTTGTCGTCTGCTTCAGCCATGCCTCCGCTTTGAGTGGGTCAGGCTTCCCGTGGAATTCAGGTGGTCCCAATTCTTTAAATTGCTTGACAGTGACCATCCTCAAATTACCAGCGTTTCTACCGTTATTATTGACTGGATTTCCTCTTGCTTGATTCTGTATAAACTGCATGAAATTCCTAAAGAATCCATCGTTCATCATATTATCAGGAACATTATTTCCTGAGTTGGCAGGAGGATTATTTGGGGCCTCTTGATTCTCGGCTACATTTGCTTCAGGTATTCCATAGTTAACCTCTTGATTTCCAGATGCCCAACTTAACTGTGGTCACAAAATAATTGTTAGTTCAAATAAACTGACTCATCACTTCATGTCCCTATATTCAAATCAACTCATTAGATAATAAAATCTAATTTAGGTAGGACGCACTAGTGACTGATTCTATTCGTCTCTCCCCTCCTAGTTCTAACCTCAGATCTCCATTAAAGACCATATCCCTAAGCTCTGATGCCAACTGTGACACCCCCAAATTTAGGCCCACACAGCCCAAACTTGAGTTGTCAAAAGACTACAACAAAATTATTACAAAATAGTACAACGTTCAACAATACAGTGTATAATAATACACAACTAAGTCTTTACTATTATTATCACACTATTTTACAACACGTGAAGACGGTAATAACTATCCCTCGGACTCTCACTCCATTCCCCGGCTAAACCCAGCTACATTCTCATCTCCTGTTGAAAAACAATGGAACAAAAGAAAGGGTGAGCTCAAATAGCCCAGTAAAAAATATCATGACTAAGATAATGACGAATAAATTATCATTAGCCTTCAACAGTTGAGTTCTTGATAGAATACAATAGACTACAAAGTTTATATCAAAAACAGAAGTTAAATTCTTAAACAATATTCAGATCAATAATAGCAGCGGAATGAGCAATCTATTAGAAGAATAATGCAGACTATAATGTCCACTCGCTTCTCTTTTTGTAAAAATATCATCAACTTTTATCATCTGAAATACCATTAGTCAAGATAATACAACTTCACAGTTCCTGGTCATAATCATGCAGATCAACAGTTCATCTTTGCACTACGGGACATTTAATATAACACCAACGGTCATGATTATACCAGATTCAGCCTTTGGTCATAATCATACCAACCAACAGTTCATCTTTGCACTACGGGCCAAAGAGAACATTCACCACGTGTCATAAAAGACACCGAACAGATGTATCGCATTTAACCTAGTATATCGTTTTTAACCTATCATATGTTCAACAATTATATCACATCTGTGCCCCCGGCCACAGATATTCACAACAGCTTGATTCTTGATGATTAATACAAATAACAGTGATACAAATGTTGAACAGAAGAACAGGATAAACAATAAGTATCAGAAGTTTACTTTGTGCAGATTCAAATAATGTCCAAATTGCCAACATGATGTGGAGTGAAATTTAAAAATGATATTCAAGATCCATAGTTCAGAATAACGATTATAGTTCAATAGAAAGGTTCAGAAAATAGGAAGGTTCGGTTGAAATAATGAAGTTCAACTATTATGGAACATATAATATTTTCAGGAATTATAGAAGCAATAGTTCCATAATAAGTTTCGATTTAGGTGTATGAAAGAAAATAATATCCCTTACCGTAGCAGGTTTGATTAACAAAAGGTGAAGGAAATTAATATCTCTTACCATAGTAAGTTTGAATAATGGAAGATGAAAAAGATGGTATCGCTTATGAGTATAAAGGAAAATGATATCACTTACGAATATGGAATAAAAGTGTCATGTGATAATTCGTGTAGACAAATTATTTTCACACGAGACAAATAAAAAGGGTTATTCACCAACAGGAGGTAATCCGCGCCGTAAGGTTATTCCCATCAATTTGAATACGAAGAGTTATTCACCAAACAGGCGGTAATCCGCGCCGTAAGGTTATTCTCAAAGATTAATAAGGAATGAATACAAAAGGTTATTCACCAACAGGCGGTATTCCGCGCCGTAAGGTTATTCCCACAATTTAATACATGGAAATAAATGGCACAAAAAAAGAAACAATATTAATTTCGAGAATCACAGAATGATAATCCCTTGCCGTGGTAAGTTTAAATAATAGAATATGAAAGAAGATGATATTCCTTACCGCAATAAATTTAAGAGTGTGAAAAGAATAATATTCCTTACCTTAACACGTGACTGGATATTGATTTAAATGAGGTTGATCAACCTATATATTTTTAATATAATTAGTAATTACCACATATAAATTTCAAAGTGTATGATAATTTAAACTATCAAAATTATATATATTTAACATAATTTTTGTAGTATAATATAACTACTTTAAAATATTTTTTTAAATAATATTCCAAAATAAATCTTCCAAAGAAAGCTTTTAAAAATGAATCTTCTCAAAGAAGAGTCTTCTAAGAGAAGATTTGTGAATACCGTGAAAAATAGAAATTTATGAAATTACTACTCTTTAATAAAAGACTTACTTGAAAAATTTCTGCACTCCTTTTGGCTTTCAAACTCTCAAAATAACCTTACTATTCTTAGAGAAAACTCATAAAATTCTTATAGAAAAATTTTATGTTTTAGGTGTGATTTTTCTATTCAGCTGAGCAAGCTATTTATAGGAGAAAAGAAGTTACTATGCGTGGTAGGTGGGCTGAAAAATATTCAGCAGAGGCTGCTACGCAGCCTCCACCAACCAACTTCAGCAAATTCACATTTCTCACATTTCATGTGGGCCCCACAGTGGGTCCCACATGTTTCTTACTATTCATGTTACTATTTCAAATAGTAAAATTAATTAATTTTATTTATTTATTTATTTATTTATTTATTCTTCCTGTGGGTCCAACATATAAAATAAAATAATGCTACAACAATAATTCAACAATAATGTAATAAACACGTTACAGATTATTATTAATTTAATAATATAAATTATAATATATTTGCAACCGTGATAATTATTAGGTTCAATAATTTTAAAAACAGTGCAGCAACAATTATTGAATCAATGATATGAAATACAGTGTAATGACAATTATTGAATCAATAATGTAAAATACTGTGTAACAACAATTATTGAATTGATAATATAAAATATTATGCAGTGACAATTATTGATGAAATGATGCGCAACAGTTATGGTGTCAATTATCAGACCAATAATATGAGACACTGTGCAATACCGTGTGCTACTGTAGAGTACCGTGTGCTACAGAAAATACCATAATTTACCGTATGCTACTATTTTTTTATCACCGGTATTTTAACAGTTTCGTTGACTATTTTTATTTAAAAAGGTTATTTCTGTCGTTTTCTATATCCGACAAATATTCCGTTATGGGGTCCACCAATAATTAGTTATTTCGGCGCCGTCGTATGGCCCGAATATTCCCCGACAAAACGAATATTGTCCGACAAAATAAAATTTGCACATAACATCCTTAACTTTTAAGTTTATCGATTTAACCACTTACTGTTTCAGAAAAATATATAAAGAAAAATTAAATTTTATATTTCATAAAATGCGGGGTCTTACAATTAAGGTATCGAAAAAGAAAAACCGAAGGACGAATGGGGAACGTTTCCCCTGATAATGGCGACGGGTGGTGCGTAAAACGAGGACGGCTGCATTTAATGGAAAGGGCGCGTGACAGTAAAGGCTGACGAAAGGCAATGGTTGCAGTTTGACTTTGGGAGGGCGCTTACTTTTCGCGCCCCCTTTTGAGGAGCTGGAAAACTCTCCTATTTGGTTTGTCCCCTGAAAAATAGGAGAGTGGGGGGTAATGTTGGGGTGTAATTTATTGGGCTCAGCCCTCCTGTTTTGGGCCCCAAAATTATCTTCCATGAGAATTGGGCCAAATGGGTCTAAGGGTGGTTGGATCAGGAAAGAACCCATCCCTCCCAGTCAAGGGAAGCTGATGGGACGTTGGTACAGTTTAACTTACTTCAACAAGTTGGGTCATAGAGTAGCCCATACCAGTATGGGCTAACAGGGACAAGTGGAGGAGAAAAACATCTTGTCTTCACTCATGAGAGGGTGATGGGACGTTCGTGGGTGCATGGACGAGTATATGCGAGCAAATCCGCAAACAAAGAAGGTAAATTTTTCTAAAATAACATAGAGCTATCAAACATCTAGCATATTCCAGCATACATTTTAAGGTTCTCTATTGTGACGTCACTCGCCTGAACTTACTCTCACGCCGGAGCATCCCCGGACAGCTCAAGTTGTGACTGTTCTGTGGGGTGATAACGGTTTGTTGTGTGTGCAGGTGTCTAGCTGATAGGTGATTGCAGCGGGAGCGAGAATTAGACGTCAACACAATCACTTTTAGACACAAAGTTACTAATATCCTCTTGAACTCGCTTCAAACGAGGAACAAGAGGTCGCATGCCCGGTGTTTCTGGCCCAAGAATAGCATTGTCACTTTCTACAAGCAAGGAATGTCCTTTATCTCCCTGAGCAACTGTTTGTTTATTGGTATTGAGAGCAAAATCCTTTCTGCAAAGGCCAGAAGCTTCAGTTTGAGTAGGCAATCTTTTTGTAGAATCAGACTTATTAGAAGTAGAGCAAACAGTAATGGGATTACCATTGGCTTCGCTCCTGCAAATTTGCACCCAAATATCATCCGTTACAAAACAATGTACGTCCAAAAGGAAAATTACATAAGACTAAATAAAAGGAAATTTCATACAATCATTTACTCCATTAGTCTGTCAACGAATAATTTCATAGAATTGTATATTTCTTCCGTTTCACAAAAAGAGTCCCATTAACCGGAAAAAATTGTTCCCTCAAAATAGTCCACTTTCTCAGGATAGTTGTATAAAATGACACAATGTCCTTAAGTTTGTTATCATAATTTCTTTATCATATCATGCTACTAAAATAACAACTTGTTATTTTTATTTTAGGTGTATAGGTGGAAAAAAAAATATATCCTTAATATACACAGATTTTGCGAATAAGACTTTTTTCTGGGACAAAGACAGTATAACATAAAAGTTGTAATAGGAATATAGGATCACGCGAAAGAATTTGAATTAAGGTAAGCAGATTCTCAAAATCCACCATCCACTGCCAGCAGAGAGACAGGGAGGGAGGCTTGTATATTGTACATAAATTGAATGTAAACTAAAGTAGTTGACAGAATAGTCCATTATGGTTACTTAAAAAAAATATTAGAGCTGACTAACTACACAATTACATAGGCACACCAAAAAGAATGTTCATATGTAAATATTCAGATAATCCTCTAACATCTTATTTGATAATGTCCTAAAAATTGGTCATTTCAAGTTTTTGGCTATTTTTGATATTACTATACGGCAGTAAAAGTAATTGATTAATCAAAATGCCGATAATGTAGACGTTTTAATACTATATTAAACCCTAAACGGTAATATAAAAACGAAAGGAAAAAATTCAAAAAAAAATATACCTATCGGAAGAGTTTTCTCTATCATCAAGCTTCACGAACTTGTGCATAATACTCGAAAACAAAGAAGGACCGCTGTTAAATCCACCGTCACTGGCCGTAAGGTTCGCTGAGAAAATCTGACGCGACACCTTCTCCGGTGGAGTGTCCATTCCTCGGACATCGGTGCAGGAGTCCATTGCAGATTGATTAGGTACGGCACCGTTCTGGCTGTTCTTATTTGGCGGGAAATGAGGCGTGTCGCCGCCGGTTTTCTGGTCGTCCGGTGAGGGTTTTTTTAGGAAGGAGAGTATGGATTTTCGGCGCTGCATCTTCCGATCGTTGAGACTACAGAGAAAAAGGGGGAGGCGACCTTAATTAGCTAAGCTTTGGAAAGAGAGGGGTCTTCAAGACGAAGATTAAGATTTTGGCGCCAGTTTTTTACCCCTCTATTTTTCATATTCAAATTGAAGAAAAAAAATACTATATATATATATATATATATATATATATATATATATATACACACACACACACACACGACCATAACGTCCATACGTGGCTCCCCCAGGAGTCTACCAGTTCTTATGTTTAACGTCGTCGTATGTTTTGGTTTAAAGTTATAAAGAAACTTCTTGTTTATTGAGAAAAAAAATTAGGAAAAAGGTTTGAGGAGCTTGATATAAAAAAGGAGATTTCAAAATTTGTCATGTCAAGGTAATTTTAGTGAAATGATATTTTCACATATAATTTTGATACTTTTCATATGTACTCCTGTTATATGAAAATGGAATTTACTTTACTCTCCTGTGAAAAAGATCGTAGGGGTGCACACGGTCGGTTTGGTCAATTTTTTGGAGAAAAAAATAACCAAACCATTTAAATCGGTTATAAAAAATTAAAAACCAAAACCGCCCAAATTTTTACATCGTAATCGGTTATCGGTTTATTCGGTTTCGGTTAAATCGGTCGGTTTATTCGGTTATTCGGTTCCGTAATTGATAATTTGATATTTATTATATTGTCAATTTTTCATAATAATTAATAAATTACTAACTCAATAAATTTTACGAAGTCGTCACAATAAACTATGACTAGAAAACATGAGTCATTATGCCACTAAATGTTATTTTCAATAGCCGAGCCATGACGTTTTGTTCCATGGATCTTTACTCCAACAATCTATAATGTGAAAAAGATTTGGAAGTAAAAAAACTTTCTAACAGAAGAGGGTATTAAGGAAAACAAATGGCACAAAAAATCATAACAAGGCAAAACTTGAACTTTGGGTAGAATAAGCTATAACTTCCTTAACTAACAAATACTTCAATTAAAGATCCATAGTAATAGAAATCCAACAATTCATAAACAGAAGTACAGAGAAAACACCATTGAAACTTTCAAGTTCAAACTGTAAGTTGTTCATAACAAACTTGCTATGAATAAAGGTATATAATAAATATATAATTATATAAAATAAATATTTATTAGAAAAATATATAAATTATATTATAATTTTAAATTGTTCGGTCGGTTTCGGTTTTTTGAGAAGTCAAACCAACCCGGCCGAACTAGTTTCGGTTTTTCAATTTTATAGTGTTCGGTTTTATGTTTTTCGGTTTGAAATAGTAATGGTTCGGTTTGGTCTGGTCGATTTTTCGATTTTGGTCGATTTTATGTACACCCCTAAAAGATCGTATGAAAATATCAAAATTATATGTGAAAACAGTGTTCTCCAATTTTTACTCTAAAACATTATGGGATTTAGAGTAGTTCTTTATACAGAATGCGTTCTTTTCAATGATAATGTATCTCACATTTTTACAATTCATTATGTATTTATCCGTCTTTTTACTATATTTGTTACGGATAAAGTCTTATTTTCAACTTTTTATAGTTTAATTGTAAAATCCTAACAATTTAAATTCATAGGATTCATGTATGTTTTGCAAATAATACAATAAATATTTTTTAGATAATTTACACTAATTACAAATATATTAAAATAAGATCATATCAAATTTGAATTTTAATATATAAAATTTGACCTTAAAAAATTAAAAATGAGATCTTTTAGTTGTAAAACGGAAGAAATATATATGATAGAGACGGCAATAGTACTTATTATTCCGTGACAACTCCACAAAACAACAAAACTCGTGGGAAAATGTACTAAGAATGATAGTACATTAAAAGACCAAGCTTCACATAGTAATGTGCAACTAGGAGATAGTACATTAAAAGACTGCTATTACATGGAGCCAAAATAAAAATACAGATTAATAAGTCAAACCTTACAGAGTGTGCTCCTTATTGATGTTCATTATTATTTTCAGATAAAACTCTAGCAACATATTCATAGCCAAGGTGAATTATATAGTGGAGTTGTCACAGTTTTGACTTGAAGATACATATCAAGAGCATCCATTCCCATCTCCCTCCCAAATCCACTCATTTTGTACCCTCCATAAGGAGCATCCCTGTCAAAAGCAAAATAACAATTTATCCAAATCACACCTGCACGAATTGATCTTGAAACAGTGTTGGCAATGTTCAAATCGTTGGTCACGATGCCTGCTGCTAGGCCATATTTTGTGGCATTAGCACGTTTAATCGCCTCATCAACAGTCCTGCAATTTTTAACAACAATAAACATTAATGAACATATATTTTGTTGTGATTGCTTAACTATTAGCTCATTTATGTGCAGAAGCCTTTTCCGCCCTTACAGAGAATATCATAATTTGTGTTTTTTTTTTGTGTCTTCTGAATATGGGCGAACAGCAAACACACCCTTTCCCTGGGAATCAAGATGTAAGGAAAAAAATAGTTTTACTTACTTGAACTTAAAAACTGAAATAACAGGGCCGAATATTTCATCTTTGGCAATTAGCATATCATCCTGTACCCCAAAGAGAAAATTCTAGCTATAAGAACAATGTCCGAGGAAGAAATTGCAAATTGGACACCATATTCCAAAAAGAAAGGGGCAGTGGTAAAAATAGATTGTGTTTACCGTCACATCAGTGAATATTGTTGGCTCAATATAGTATCCTTTTTTGCCACAGGGCTTACCACCAGCTAACAAGGTGGCACCTTCCCTCTTGCCATGCTCAATGTACGAAAGTATTTTATCGAACTGTTTCTTCTCAACCTGCACCAGCAACAATTTGTAAAACTTGGTTGAACCATTGTGATAAGGTTTGGGATTAATTGTGTCACTGTGTTCTATTTTTTAAGATATGGTAAGGAAATTTTGATGTGAGCTACATATAAGTTTTAAGGCATTTTTAATGCAGTGTTCATACTTGGGGTCCTAGCCGAACATTTGAATCAAACGGATCTCCAACCACCCATGTTTTGACCTTCTCTTCCAACTTCTTCACAAATTCAACATAAATCCCTTCTTGAACAAAAACGCGAGAACCAGCCACACAAATTTCTCCCTAGAAGGACAAGAAAGAAGTACACTACATTTATGCCTCCCGCTATTTAGTTAGTAAATAAGTGAGCATGACAATATACAACGAGATTCGATTGCCTTGTTAAATAGAGTTCCTAGGAGAGCAAGCTCCGCAGCTTTATCAACATCAGCATCATCAAACATTATGAAGGGGGACTTGCCTCCTAGTTCAAGTGAGACTTTTTTCAAATTGCTCATTGCTGCAGCCTGCATTACTAGACGTCCCACTTCTGTGGATCCAGTAAAACTGACCTAATGAGAGTAGTAAAGGTTAATAGGCGGACCTAAAACATATCCCAAGAAGTGTGCCAAGATTAAGATTGAAATTCCAATCACCTTATCAATGTCCATATGAGAACTAATGGCAGCACCAGCTGTAGGTCCATATCCTGTTATGACATTGATCACTCCATCTGGAACTCCAGCCTGTTTGAAAGTTGAACATTTTTTAGAAATAACAGGATAATTTGGAGCTACATGACTTGTTAACTTTTTCATAAGATGTGTTCTGCATTTATGAGGTTAATGTTCAAGCTTACCAGCTTAGACAAATGAGCGTAATAGAGAGCTGAAAGAGGCGTCTGTTCAGCAGGCTTGACAACCATGGTGCAACCAGCAGCTAACGCTGGGCCAACCTTCAGAACAAACATTGAAGACGGGAAGTTCCAAGGGATGATGTGTCCCACGACACCAATGGGCTCACGTAATGTGTATGCTTGAAGCTCTCTAGACATTTTTAAAGTCTCTCCGTGTATTTTATCTGCTGCACCTGCATAATAGCGTAGAGTTTCTGCTGCACTGGGAATATCCACGGTCTTGCCAAAATCGAATAATTTTCCAGCGTCAATGGTATCCAAAGCAGCCAATTCTTCTGCATTTTCGTCGATCAAGTCCGCCAATTTCATTAGTATCTTTCTCCTTTCCTGATCATCACAAGGAACATTTAACTTGTAAACAGTCTGGAACAAATATAACGGATGTGCTTGTATAAACACTGATTTGGATTCCAGGCATTCCAAATAAGGCAGTCCATTTGGCTAGTTCTTTAGAATTTAGTTACATTTATATAGTATAGAGTTACATCGTATAATTATTGTATAACAAATGTCTTCCGAAATGCAATTCTTTACTGTACAAATGTAACATATTTCAGCACAAAAGGACTGACTGGAATTAGGATACTACATAAAAGAACTTACACAGCCAGGTAAACGAGGCCATGGTCCATAGTCAAAGGCATCACGTGCAGCCTTGACCGCCAAGTCAACATCTTCCTTCCTCCCTTCTGCAATATATGTAATCACTTCTCCTGTTCTTGGATCTACTGTCTCAAATATTTTTCCTATATATTTATTTTTTGGTTACCCCAAAAATAGGGTTAAAAGTTAAAACACATGAATGAGGAAAACTGTTAGTTACAAATTGAGTGCACATGCGAAGAGTTCTATATAATAATCATAGTTCATGTCAATTACTTTCTGTTAATTAATCAAAGGCATTTCTAGAAGAAACTTATAATTAAGCGAAGCAGATTCAGTAGTATGTCTTGAGGGAAGTGCTCAAGTGCTCATGCTGGGATTGTACAATAGGCAGTAGCTGTGGTACCTGGTTTTGGAATTATCAAAACTGAAGTTATCATGTCATAAATTTATTTCTAGTTGGATTTGGACCCTCATGGAGGCCGGTCTAAACTTAAAGGCCGCTTAAACCAATAATGTCTAGAAGTAACTGTAGTGTCAAATAGGAGTATAAACAACATGGGTGTTTGTATTGTATCAAACCCCCCACATTTTGTTGAACCAAAAGTTGAACCGATGGTCGGTCGGTGATAATTTCACAGTAGCCAAATCCCGTTTACATATAATTACGACCGACACAATTTCATGTATTTCGGAACAAACTAAACATGTATAAGCTCTTTATTTGTTTCAACCTTTGATTAACATGTATAAGCCTTTTACAGTGAGTATTGAGATGCACAAGAATCGATGAAGAAACATAGCTGTAACTAATATATATATATATATATATATATAGGAACTGATCAATTAATAACGTTATAAAAAATTATTTATCTTTACAACATATGTCAAGAGTTTATCCTTGAATCTAATAGTTAGAAACCTGTGAAACCTGTTTTTTCAAACCGAAAGGAATCTGACCGATGGTAAGAGGAGAGAGAAGTGGCAAAACCAAAAAATTATATTTGCATCTGCAGCACTGCAATGTTTACCAGTGGTGTTCAATCGTACCAAATCGGCCCAAAATTCTATATTGATATTAGAATCGGTTGAACCAATTCGGCCCTGTTAATATCAAAAATAATAATAATTATAATTATTATTTTATTATTATTATTAATTAAAAAAAAAATTGTACGATTCGGTATATGTCAGACTACCAAATGTCCGAACCAATACCGAATCAATATCTGACCGATCACTATTTATAGTAAATTGTTCAATTCAGTATAACCCAAATATCAATTGAACTGATTTTTTTGAATACCACTATTGTTTACCGTACGTATAAAGTTTAGTGGACCCACCTATTTTGGACATTCTTCAAAATTTTCAAACCAAAATGAATCTGACCGATGGTAAGAGGAGAGAGAAGTGGCAAAACTAAAAAATCATATTTGTATCCGCAGCCCTGCAATGTTTACCAGACATAAAGTTTAGTGGACCCTATTTTAGACACGCTTCAAAATTTTCAAACCAAAAGGAATCTGACCGATGGTGAGAGGAGAGAGAAGTGACAAAACCAAAAATTCATATTTGTATCCGCAGCACCGCAATGTATGTTTACCATACATATAAAGTATGGATTTTTTTAATGTGTGTCTTTAAAATATATATTAAGTGAAAAAAATAAATATAATATTATTTATTTATATAGACATACTGAATTTAATGTATAAAAAAATAATATACTAATAGACTTCATATATTAAATTCAATACAATTATATAAAGAAATAATTTTTAACAAATCTCATCTTTTATTTTCCGTACTTAATGTATACCTTAACCGGACCCATAAAGTTTAGTGGACTTTTGGACATGCTTCAAAAGATAACTACAAACCTTTCAACGCCTTTTATCTATAGGATATATCTATAGGTACATCCAATGTACACCCTGGGTACCGATACGACAAGCCCATAAGTCGTTTTGATAAAATCGAATAAACTCAAAACAACTTTCTAACACTCTAATTCTTCTTCTCTTTATTACCCTTTTGACTCTTCTCTCTCCTCACCTCCAATATGTACCAGTTTTGGCTGACCCAAATTGAACACCCACATATTTTCTCAAGGTTTTTGAGTTTTAACCAAAAATTAATTTTGACCAAATAGGCTCAATTGGGCTCAACCAACCCACCCCATCTCAAATCCTTGAAATCTAAGCACATCACCCGAGAATTTCATATTACAGAAGTTTTCTTCAGTGGACATAGATTGAGAATCTCTCACCTCTTATTTACTTGTTGTAAATTTTGGCTTGGAGAGGTGAGTAACGAAATTTAGATTTTTATGGAGTTTTAAAGTTATGGATTTAGTTTATACTTATATATGTAATCTATCTATTTCAGATCTTGACATAGTGGTTTTTTCTGTCGATGAGATTTATTGGGGTTGAGGAGAGAGAAGGGGAAGAAGAGTCAAAAGGGTAATAAAGAGAAGAAGAGGGAGGAGAGAGAATAAGGAGAGGAAGAACGTGAAGAAATAGGAGAGGAATTGGCCAGTTTTAGCAAGCAAGTGATGGTTGTTTGGGTTTCTTTGATTTTATCAAAACGACTTGAGGACTTGTCGTATCGGTACCCGGAGTGTACATTAGTTGTACCTATAGATATATCCTTATCTATATAATGACAAAAATATACAGATATCGTCATGATTTGGGTCCGGTAAAACATAACTGGAGATATCCGGGGGAAAAGGAAATGTAATCCTGACTTGTCAAATTCTAGAATGATGAACTAAATAATGGAGATTTTTTCATGTGCATGCGCTTCAGATAACCATTACTTAAATCTTATAAGTCCACATGCCATAAAAAATAAATATATTGAAAAGACTGATCACAACTCCTGATTAAGGTAAGGTTCTTCACCAGATTTTTCCTTCACTCCAAAATATCCTGAAACACTCTCAGAAACAGAATCTTTCAACCACGAGGTGCTGCGAGTTAACCAACCCATCGGCGTATGCTCCTCTTCCTCCACTAATGAGTTGAGCCACATCTTGGACATAAAAACCAAACCATTTATCATCTAAACCTCGACTTTTTCAATCTCGATACCGTCCACAGTATTAAACAGAGGACGCTGGACATAAACTACACCCGAGAACAAGAGACATATTAAACTGCACCCGAGAACAAGATTTGTTGGCATAAAGATGAAACCCATTTGAGAAACCACAAAAACAAACAGAGAACAACCAACCATGGAACCCAATTCAACCATCAGTCCATAGAATCACTTCCATTTGATTGATAGCAACAAAATAAACAACTCAAATGACAATTACAACCAGGATTAATACAGAAAAATGACAACAATAACAATGGCTACTTTCAAAAACTAAAATGGACTAAATTTAACCAATGATCAAGAAACGAAAATGGAAATACAAATTCTCACCAACCCATCATCTAAAATCACTAAAACTGCCGACCCACTTGAACAAAAGACCAAAAAAAAAAATCAAGGGAAAAAAAAAACCTTCCCAAAAATTTAGCTGAACCCGACCTAAAATTCCTCCAAACCAACTCACCCACTGGAAACTTAGGCAGAGAAAAATCTAAAAACCCAACAGAATTTTTTTTTTGGTTGATGAGAGAAAGAGAAAATCGGAAATGAAGCAGTAGTAGTTGTAAACGAACCCTGAAACTCCACACATATGGCCTTTCTTATTAAATAATCCTTACTGTCTCTAACAGACCAGTCAACAGCCATGGATGATTTTGAGCGGACCGATTTCGTGTATTAGGGGGTTTATGGCCTTGTTCATTGAAGGGAGTTTGGTATGGAAATTTAGGAAACGAGGAGAGGAGAGAAAATAGAAGTCCTCCCTGTCGATAGTAAGAAGAATTGGCTAAACAGTCTGTAGTTTAATTATGCGGATGTAAATATGATTTTTTGGTTTTGTCACTTCTCTCTCTTCTTATACCATTGGCCAGATTCCCTACGTTTTGAAAAAACAGCCTGAAAAAACTTAGAATTTTTTTTAAAAAAAATAGGTTCCACAGTTTAATATTGCGGTCCATAATATTAAACCGCAGCAGCCAAGAGTGTTTTTAATTATTAGATCTGATAAACGACTAAAATATATTATAAAAATAAATAATTTTTTATAACGTTATTAATTAATGAATCAATCTCTCTCTCTCTATGTATATATGTATAAGCATATGTGTATAACAATTAACTACTATCAGGTGGAATTAAGGAGGAAGGTGAATAAAAAGTAATTAATTACCTGAGAGGGAATCCACAAATTTTCCGTTGATGAAGAGCTTGGTGAATTTAATTTCTGGAATCATTATCTTCTTAACCACAGAATCTGACTGTCCATTGCTATCGACCGCCATTTCTCTCTCCCTACCTCTGTGCTCAAGTCAAGGTGTCTAATTTATGTTAGCTTTGTCGTAACGCCAGTGATGTGAATACAGAGCATTAAAGTTATAGGCAATCACTCCACGCACACCGACGGCGTTCTACGAGGACAAGGGGATTTGTGGTCCACACTCAAATTAAAAGTCCGGCCACGCTCAAATAAAAGTCTGAGGTTCAAAATATGACTTTTCATTGTGAAAATATTAATTTTTAAATAAAAGTAAAATTATTGTTATCTAATTTATATTGGTTGAAAAGGGCAAAACAAAATTAAAATAAGACAAATTTCAAAACCATTCTCTAATATTTACATATCCTCTTCCTACACCTCGCTCTTAGGTTTATTATTTTTAGGAAAACATTATGGATACAAATTATACACAATTTTTTTTAATAAATAATATTAAAAAAAGGGAGAGAAAATAGAAAATAACACCCAAATTATATATTTTACACATTTTAATTAGTGCACGCATGGTACCTATGCAAGGTACAGGCAAGTTTGCGAAATAATTAATTGAATTTATCAATAATTTAAAAATAGTCAGTAATAAACAAAAAAGATTTAAATGGTTGAAATTTATAATTTTAATTAAAAGCGGACGCAAATTGGAATTTTTTTTAAATGAGTCTCAAATGACATTATATTAAATATTTTAATAGTAATTTATGGCATAATCAATCACATAATATCTATCGAACTAATGTTATGATGACACAACATTTAAGACATTTTCTGAGATAAAAAAAATATAATTTAATAATAATTTAGACGTAGTCAATCACATGAGATTTATTGACGAGCTAATACATATTATGATGATACATAATTTGAGATACTTTTTGAGACATTGTTTTAAACCCTTGACATCAAAGTAACATCTTGTGTGAATAACTTTATAGAATGCATTATATTTTTTTATAATAATACTCTAATTTCTAGAAGGAGTAGTATTTTTGATTCTTTTATCGAGTATATCGGAATCGACCCTCTGTTGAGAGTATAGAGATACTGAAATGGGATGACCAGATGGTCCGAAGTTGCCTTTGAATTGCATTAATTAGCCGGCGGCCGGACAATATAGTGTTTGCTTTTATCCTTTTCCGTTTGTCCCTATATATATACTTTGGCATACTAGTTGAGCTAGTTATGCAGAAAATCAAAATTCAGTACGCGACTTTGCATGCAATGGGCGGTACTGCAGGATTAACATTGCCAGTGGAATTTTCCGTACTCTTGAGTTTGTAAGCGAGTTTTTAAGACACAGTAGTCTTCTTCTTCCCAGTGTGGCCGACCAAATTTGTGCTTTGGTTTTGCCTGTAGACTCCCACCCCCAAACGAGTAGCAAAATGGAGGAAGAAACTTGTAGTATATTTTGAAAATTGGTATTTTCACAAGAAAAATTGATATTTTTTCAATACATTTTCTCACATAAATAATAAATAGGGTCCACCTTCACGTGAGTGAGACCTTTAAAAAATATTAATTTTTTTTATAAAAATATCAATTTTTTATATTTTTTACAGACGATTTAAGATAGAAAGTTAATAATACACATTAAACAATATACACTAATGGTTGAATTCAACCCAAAAATGCCACTTCACTTTGAAGTGTAAGCTTATCAATATTTATGTAAGTCGTGTTTTGATTGTAAGAAATTCAATTTGCGAATTTTAAATTTTTACATCATTACGAGTTTATATAATTTTAGTATAAATAAATATAATTATTATATTTTTACTAAAAAAGACTATTTACTGCTATATTTGTTACTTCTGAAACTTGAATAAATTCGTATCAATTTTAAATTTCAGGACTAAAAAAATAATATTCAATTTATGATTAAAACTTAGGCTAAATATTATATTCCTATTAAATAGGGATTATGTAAATATAGTCTAAAACTTTATCTCATGCGTTTGAATAAAATGTCATGACTTTCCTAAGACACTGTATGCTTATTTTTTTATTTTATAAAAAAATTCTCAACTACAAATTTTATAAATATTAAATATTTAATTTTATTTCACGCATATCTCAAAAAATAATACTCTTTTCATTCTCAAAAGGGTAGTATTTGTAAAAATTGATCAGTATTTTATATATATATATATATATATATATATATATATATATATATATATATATATTTGTTCCATGTATATTCTTAAAAGTAATAAGTTATTAGTTTAATAAAGGTGTTCATTTTTTTCGATTTTTTCGGTTTTTTGGATATACGGACCGGTCCGAACCGATCAGTTGGTTAAAAAAAGACCGGTCCGATACCGGTTCGGTATCGATCCGAAGTTTTGAAGAATCGGTATTAATCAAACCGAATCAATTATACCGGTTTCCTAATTTTTTTATATAATTATTATTATTAATTAATTAATAATAAT
Source organism: Hedera helix (assembly GCA_947179155.2). Lineage (NCBI taxonomy): Eukaryota > Viridiplantae > Streptophyta > Magnoliopsida > Apiales > Araliaceae > Hedera > Hedera helix. The sequence continues at coordinate 5,661,965 of OX359271.1, forward strand.
AATAATAACAATAATAATAATGATCAAAATATTATTATTAACAATATTTTTTTTATTATTAATATTTTTTATTATTATTAATTATTTATTAATAATAATAACAATTAGTATTTATCGGTAAAAATTGGTACCGAACAGGCTAACTGGTTCGGTATACCGATTCAACCGGTACTGGTTTCGGTGCCAAATTTTGTACACTTTCAGTATTGGTTCGGTCTGATCCGATTTTAACCTGTTGAACACCCCTAGTGGTATGAATATGAAATCATAACAACAAAATTTAATAATACTGTGTTATTTTACACTATTATCACCAAAAAGAGGACTTTTAATGAAATAAATTATCTTTCTAAATGGGACTATTTTTGTGTAATAGAGAAAGTAAGTTGTTAGTTTAATAACGTGATATGACACTATGATGACAAAATTATTATGATAAATTTAAAAATATTATATTATTTTATACTTTTATTAATTAAACGATATTTTTTTTTGTGAAATAAAAAAAAACACAAATAAAACTATTTTTATAAAAAAAATTATAATTTAAGTAAGCTGAATATTATAATATCACCTCTAATATATATCTAACAATTATTAAAATATATTTAGAAAAAAATCTTCAAAAATTATCATTTTAAAATGTAATTTTGAAACGAAAAGAGTACCTAAAAAAAAGAATTGGCTACATAATTCTCAAGTGGACAGTGGCTAATCATATTACTAAAAGTCATGTAGTTGTGAGTTGACCAAAATAATTGATCATCTGCCCCAACCAGCTAGTATATTCTCTATTTCTATTTCCATGGGCGGCTTTATGTTTGCGTCTAATAATTAATTGAGAATTGATATTTTGACATGTAAAAATAATAATTTTATAAAAAAAAATCTTATGAATAATAATTGAATCTCATATTTATATGAGAGAATTTTTTTTAAAATATCAATTTTTACTTATAAAAATAACAATTCACGTATAATCTACTATCTCCTTTTCAAAACTAAAAATATATGTAATTTGACTTTTAAGATTAAACGACGGTATATTAAATTTTAAAATTAAAATGACTTATAAAAGTTTAGAGTGAAATAAGTTTTGTGATTAATAGTTTTTGTTATATACTATATAATTATATTAATTAAAATAAATAAATTCGCATTAATTTAAATTTTAATATGTCTTCTTTTGATCTTAAAAAATAAATTATATATCTAATTTTAAAACATAAGATATTTATTACCTCCTGCGCTATCAATCTACACACTAAAATAAGAGTTCTATTTTGCATATATAATTTTAAGTTTATAATATTTTATATAATTTAGATAATATATTCGGCTGCTAAATTACTAGGAGCCAAAATCCAACAATAAAATAATTACCTAATATATTATCCAATAATATAACAATTAATTTATATATTAAATTATAATAAAACAAATAATTTTATATATTATTTATCTTCTACATTATTGACTTAATGTATTAATATCACAGATTTTAGTGTTTTTTAAATAATGAGTCTGTTTTAATATCCAAAATATCAAGTTACAATGGAATATAATAATTAAAGTAATAATACAACAGTGATAATAATAATACAAAAATAATATAAGAACATGTTATTATGATAATTATTAGTTTAATACAGTGTATGAGCTACTGCAATAATTATTGGATCAATAATATAAACTATAGTGCAATAGCAATTATTGATTCAATAATGTAAAATATTCTGTAACAACAATTATTGATGAATATTGTGCAATAGTCACTTTATCAGATCAATAATATGAGTTACTATGCAATACCATGTGCTACTGTGTAGCACCGTGTGCTAAAATAAAATACCATGAAATATCTTATACTTCTATTCTTTTATTACCGAGTATTTTAATAACTAAAAGTGACAGTGTCGTTGACCGTTTTTATTTAAAAAAGTTAATTTTGTCATTTTTTATATCTTACAATATTTCGTTGTGAAATCCACCTATAATTGGTTATTTCGACGCCGCCGTACGACTCAATTTTTTCCCCTACTAAACGAATATTTCTCGACAAATCGAATATTTTTCGACCAATATAATTTACACATAACATCCTTTAACTTTAACTTTTATCAAAATAATACCTTACTATTCAGAAAAATATGAAGAAAATTAAATTTTATTCAATAAAAGTCGGAGTCTTACAGAACTGAACCGATTATACTGATTTTTTAATTTTTTTATAATAAGAATAATTGTTAATTAATAATAATAATAATAATAATAATAAAAATATTATTATTATTATTATTATTTATTAATTATTTATTAATAATAACAATTGGTATTTATCGGTAAAAATCGATACTGAACCGGTTAATCGGGTATACCGGTTCTGATTTCGGTACCAAATCTTGTATACTTTCGATACCGATCCTGTTTTAATCAGTTGAACACCCCTCGTGGTATGAATATGAAATTATAACAACAAATTTTATAATACTGTATTATTTTACACTATTATCACTAAAAAGGGGACTTTTAAAGAAATAAATTATCTTTCTAAATGGGACTATTTTTCTGTAATAGAGAAAGTAACTTGTTAGTTTAATAACGTGATATAACACTATGATGACAAAATTATTATGATAAATTTAAAGATATTGTATTTTTTTTATACTTTTATTAATGAAAAGATAATTTTTTTTGTGAAATAAAAAAAAACAAATAAAACTATTTTTATAAAAAAAAATTATAATTTAAGTAAGCTGAATATTATAATATCACCTCTAATATATATCTAACAATTATTAAAATATATTTATTAAAAAAAATCTTCAAAATTTATCATTTTAAAATGTGATTTTGAAACGAAAAGAGTACCTAAAAAAGAATTGGCTACATAATTCTCAAACTGGCTAATCATATACCTAAAAGTCATGCAGTTGTTAGTTGACCAAAATACTTGATCATCTGCCCCAACCAGCTGGGATATTCTCTATTTCTATTTCCATGAGGCGGCTTTACGTTTGCGTCTAATAATTAATTGGGAATTGATATTTTTATATATAAAAATAATAATTTTATAAGATTTTTTTTATGAATAATAATTGAATCTCATATTTATATGAGAAAAATCGTTTGATTTAGATTTGCGTGAGGATATAAGATACTAATAAAGAAAAAGGACTTGTTCATTAATTTGTTTATTTTTAGATGAAAGATACTACTACTATAGTTTATTAGTAGAAGTTTTGTTTACAAAAAAAGAAATAATAACACATCAAAAGTCCGAACCAGAGTGTCCATGTAGCGAACGACTCGGTGAATATGATCACTTGGTTCAATATCAAGATAAAATGAACATGTGTCTCTTAATTCTCTTGAAAGTTACATGAATTATATCGTCTCTTAATTCTCTTAAAAGTTACATGAGTTACATTGTCTCTTAATTCTCTTAGAGTTACATATTCAACATGGCAGTTACATGTGTAATTCGTTTGAGAGTTACAAATGAATTACATAATTATCAATATGTTACACTTTTTTGAGTTGAGTATAAAAATAGAGAATTCCTAATTTTTCAAAGTAACAAAAAGCATATTGAGAGTTGCTGAATTTTCCAGCAACAAAAGAGATAATATAGAGAGCTTACTATAAATCATTAGAGGTCATTTGTGACACTTAAAAATTTGTAATTTCTTGGATTGTGTAAATTATATTTAGTACTCGTGATAACATAATCTAAATTATCGTTGAAAATACTGTTCGTAGAGCACGTGATTTGTGAGCACACGCTTCAAGAGGTAATTGAAAAATATTTTAATTTTTTGATTTATATCCGCTACATGTATGTTTAATTTTGTTACATTTACTATTTATACGAATAAAGTCTTATAAAAATATCAATTTTTAGATTTTATTTTTGTGAAAAATTAATTTGTTAAGCATGCTAATGGTCAAGTCCAGTTTTTTTATTCTTCAATCTCTACTTGAACTCGAGTTAAATTTAAACATGATCTATATTTTAAAACTCCCACCCAAATAAAATCCTAAAAGTAAACACGATGAATATCCCCGATTGAATAAATTTTTTATTTTACTTATCTCTTTCATAGAAATACTATTTGGGGCTTCTACAATTCTATTTAGTTTAATATTTTAATAACTTACTAATATTATTTATAATTTAAAAATATTTTATTTATTTATTAATATTATTAATTATTTAATAATATTTTAATCACTTACTAATATTATTAATCATTTAATAATATTCTAATAATTTTCTAATATTATTAATCAAACCTTGTTTTTATAATTATTTATATCTTTTGACGTAATATGTTAAGATAATTACAATTTTGTATTATTTTTGAATTAAGACATTGTAATAATAGTGAAAGAAAATTATACATTAAGACGAGTGCTAATAATTGTGAACTCGATTAGTTAAGAGGAGTCGGCAGATAATCATAACGACTTTATTGTTGAAATATGAGCTTTTGTATACTCACAATAATTGTAATACACAAGGTCATGATTTATAAATGATCTGAGTTTGTAAAATTAGTGTAAATATTTCGATTCTGAGACAAAGTTCAAGGAAATATTTTAAAAGTTTAAATTTATTGAGTTTTTAGCAACATATTATTATATAAATGTTGTGGTTAGTAAGAAGAAAGTTGTACATTAACGCACCAGGTCGCCTGTAACATGTACGGGGATTGAGTGGAGCGTTACATTTATAAGCAGTTAAACTTGTTTATAATCAGTTTTAAGAAATAAAAAGTGTTTAATAATTTAATTTTAAAATAATTTATAATTAATTTTGATGAAAATAATTAAAAACTCCAATTGGAACTTCAGATTATTTGTCAAATCTAATAATCAGGTTTGACTAAGTATATTACTAATTTATCTTTATTTATTTTAGTAATCCCGTCTTTACTTCTCAAAACTTTTTTTTTAATTGAAATAAATGATTAATAAATTTTTGTATTCTAAATATTTTTCACTCTTTATTAGTTTAAGTAATTTTTATTTATCAAATACAAATTGCTTTTTAAAAATTGATTATAATCAAAAGTAATAATCAGAATCAACAATTATATTTTTTAAGCAATTCCAAATCTGCTCTAAATAAAGAATAAAACATTTCCAAATATATGATTGAAAAAACAATATAATTTTATACTCTCTCAATTTCAAAATAATTTATTTAAAAAAAATTGTTAGAAAAACCTCATTGGACAGAAGGAAAAGGCTTCATTGGACCAAAGGAAAAGATCTCATTGCTGCATGATTGGCTTCATTTAATAGACAGAGATAGAGGCATGGGCTGTCTTAAAGACTTTAATTAACTACTTCTAATGCTTTAAGGGGGCTGCACTTACACTTGGTCTAATTTCGTGCTCTATTTAACTAGACTTAAATAATATTTATATGATAGAGACAACGCATTAATACTTATTCCGTGACAAAATATGAGCTTATTTTTTTGAAGTTAAATTATCAACACGTAAAACTCCATGAATCACATGTCTCACACACATAAGAGTGTGCAAGTATTTTTGATTTTTCAGATCGGTCTGAATCGACCGATTCAATATAAAAAGAATTAGTTTCATTTTGGTATAAAAAAATAGATATACACCAATTTTTCAATACCGGTTTCGGTGCGAGGCTTTTAAAGTTTTGTAAATACCGAACCGTACCGGTTATACCGATTTTCTAATTTTTTTTAGTTATTATTATTATTATTAATAAATAATTAATATTAATAATAAAAATAATAGGAATAAAAATAATAATAACGAGAAAAAATAATAATTATATTAACTTTCGATAAATATTTAGTTAAAATCGATACCGAACCCGCTTACTGGTTCAGTATACCGGTTAACCGGTATCAGTATAGAGTTTCGGTCCGGTTCGAGCCGGTAAAAACCGGTTGAACACCCCTACACTACACACACAAGAATCATTAATAATTCTTTGTATAGCAAATTTGTTAGTTGTACAACTTAAGTTAAGGAAATAAGAATCACTTTTGAACAGAGCAAGTATCAACAAAACGCTCGGGAAAATGTATTAAGAAAAGAAGAAGAAAAAAAAAAAAAAAGGGCCTCCGGATCGACCAAGCTTCACATAGCAATGTGTAACTAGGATATAGTACATTAAAAGATTGCTATTACACGGAGCCAAAATGACAAAATACAGATTCATAAGTCAAACCTTACAGAGTGTGCTCCTTATTGTTGTTCATTTTTAATTTCAATTTTCAATAAAACTCTAGCAACATATCCACAGCCAAGGTGAATTATATATTGGAGTTGTCACAGCTTTGACTTGCAGATACATATCAAGAGCATCCATTTCCATCTCTTTCCCAAATCCACCCATTTTGTACCCTCCATAAGGAGCATCCCTGTCAAAAGCAAAATAACAGTTTATCCAAATCACACCTGCACGAATTGATCTTGAAACAGTGTTGGCAATGTTTAAATCGTTGGTCACGATGCCTGCTGCTAGGCCATATTTGTGGAATTTTGGATAGAAAAGCAGCAGAATTTTTTTAAAAAATATTTGAAACCCTAAAATAGAATTCATGCGAAAACATATTAATCAGAGGTTTTTGTAAGACCCCGAATTTATGAAATACAAAATTTAATTTTTCTTCATATATATTTTTCCTGAAACAGTAAATGGTTAAATTGACAAAATTGAAAGTTAAGGATGTTATGTGCAAATTTTATTTTGTCGGACAATATTCTTTTTGTCGGGGAATATTCGTTTTGTCGGGGAATATTCGGGCCGTACGACGGCGCCGAAATAACAAATTATTTGTGGACCCCACAACGGAATATTTGTCGGATTTAGAAAACGACAGAAGTAACTTTTTTAAATAAAAATAGTCAACGGTGTTAACTGTTAAAATACCGGTGATAAAAGAATAGTAGCATACGGTAATTTATGGTATTTTCTGTAGCACACGGTACTCTACAGTAGCACACGGTATTGCACAGTGTCTCATATTATTGGTCTGATAATTGACACCGTAATTGTTACGCATCATTTCATCAATAATTGTCACTGCATAATATTTTATATTATCAATTCAATTATTGTTGCTACACAGTATTTTGCATTATTGATTCAATAATTGTCATTACACTGTATTTCATATCATCGAGTCAATAATTGTTGGTGCACTGTAGTTTAAAATTATTGAATCTAATAATTGTCACAGTAGCAAATACACTATAATTTATATTATTAAATTAATAAAAATATGTAACGTGTTTCTTACATTATTGTGGTAACATTATTTTATATGTTGGACTCACAGGAAGAATAAATAAATAAATAAATAAAAAATAAAATAATTAATTTTACTATTTGAAATAGTAACGTGAATAGTGACGTGAATAGTAAGAAACATGTGGGACCCATTGTGGGGCCCACATGAAATGTGAGAAATGTGAGAATTTGCTGAAGAGTTGGTGGAGGCTGCGCAGCAGCCTCTGCTGAATTTTTTTCTGTTCACCTACCACGCATAGTAACTTATTTTCTCCTATAAATAGCTTGCTCAGCTGAATAGAAAAATCACACCTAAAACATAAAATTTTTCTATAAGAATTTTATGAGTTTTCTCTGAGAATAGTAAGGTTATTTTGAGAGTTTGAAAGCCAAAAGGAGTGCAGGAATTTTTCAAGTAAGTGTTTTATTAAAGAGTAGTAATTTCATAAATTCCTATTTTTCACGGTATTCACAAATCTTCCTTTAGAAGATTCTTCTTTGAGAAGATTCATTTTTAAAAGCTTTCTTTGGAAGATTTATTTTGGAATATTATTTTAAAAACTATTTTAAAGTTGTTATATTATACTACAAAAATTATGTTAAATATATATAATTTTGATAGTTCATAATATACGAGTTATCATATACTTTGAAATTTATATGTGGTAATTACTAATTATATTAAAAATATATAGGTTGATCAATCTCATTTAAATCAATATCCAGTCACGTGTTAAGGTAAGGGGTATCACTCTTTTCATCATCATAAATGGATATTATTTTCTTTTCTTACTTGAAGGGATTATCATTCTTTGATTCTCGAAAATAATATCGTTTCTTTCTTGTGCCATTTATTTCCATGTATTAAATTGTGGGAATAACCTTACGGCGCGGTTTACCGCCTGTTGGTGAATAACCTTTTGTATTCATTCCTTATTAATCTTTGAGAATAACCTTACGGTGCGGATTACGCCTGTTTGGTGAATAACTCTTCGTGTTCAAATTCTATTAAATTGTGGGAATAACCTTACGGTGCGGATTACGCCTGTTTGGTGAATAACTATTCGTATTCAAATTGATGGGAATAACCTTACGGTGCGGATTATCGCCTGTTGGTGAATAACCCTTGTTATTTGTCTCGTGTGGAAATAATTTGTCTACACGAATTATCACATGACACTTTTATTCCATATTCGTAAGTGATATCATTTTCCTTTATACTCATAAGGGATACCATCTTTTTCATCTTCCATTATTCAAACTTACTATGGTAAGGGATATTAATTCCCTTCACCTTTTGTTAATCAAACCTGCTACGGTAAGGGATATTATTTTCTTCCATACACCTAAATCGAAACTTATTATGGAACTATTGCTTCTATAATTCCTGAAAATATTATATGTTCCATAATAGTTGAATTTCATTAGTTCAACTGAACCTTCCTATTTTCTGAACATTTCTATTGAACTGTAATCGTTATTCTGAACTGTGGATCTTGAATATCATTTTTAAATTTCACTCCACATCATGTTGGCAATTTGGACATTATTTGAATCTGCACAAAGTAAACTTTCGATACTTATTGTTTATCCTGTTCTTCTGTTCATCATTTGTATCACTGTTATTTGTATTAATCATCAAGAATCAAGCTGTTGTGAATATCTGTGGCCGGGGGCACATATGTGATATAATTGTTGAACAGATGATAGGTTAAAGGCGATATACTAGGTTAAAGGCGATACATCTGTTCGGTGTCTTTTATGACACGTGGTGAATGTTCTCTTTGGCCCGTAGTGCAAAGATGAACTGTTGGTTGGTATGATTATGACCAAAGGCTGAATCTGGTATAATCATGACCGTTGGTGTTATATTGAATGTCTTTGGCCCGTAGTGCAAAGACGAACTGTTGATCTGCATGATTATGACCAGGAACTGTGAAGTTGTATTATCTTGACTAATGGTATTTCAGATGATAAAAGTTGATGATATTTTTACTAAAAAGAGAAGCGAGTGGACATTATAGTCTGCATTATTCTTCTAATAGATTGCTCATTCCGCTGCTATTATTGATCTGAACGTTGTTTAAGAATTTAACTGCAGTTTTTGATATAAACCTTGTAGTCTATTGTATTCTATCAAGAACTCAACTGTTGAAGGCTAATGATAAATTATTCGTCATTATCTTAGTCATGATATTTCTTACTGGGCTATTTGAGCTCACCCTTTCTTTTCGTTCCATTGTTTTTCAACAGGAGATGAGAACGTAACGGGGTCTAGTCGGGGAATGGAGTGAGAGTGCGGGGATAGCTATCATAGTCTTCACGTGTTATAAAATAGTGTGACAATAATAATGAAGACTTAGTTGTGTTGTATTATCCACTGTATTGTTGTACGTTGTATTTCATTGTAATAATTTTGTTGTAGTCTTTTGACGACTCAAGTTTGGGCTGTGTGGGCCTAGATTTGGGGGCGTCACAGTTGGCATCAGAGCTTAGGGATATGGTCTTTAATGGAGATCTGGGGTTAGAACTAGGAGGGGAGAGACGAATAGAATCAGTCACTAGTGTGTCCTACCTAAATTAGATTTTATTATCTAATGAGTTGATTTGAATATAGGGACATGAAGTGATGAGTCAGTTTATTTGAACTAACATTTATTTTGTGACCACAGTTTAGTATGGCATTTGGAAATCAAGAGGTTAACTACGAAATACCCGAAGCGAATGTAGCCGAAAATCAAGAAGCCACAAACAATCCTCCTGCCAACTCAGGAAATAATATTCCTGATAACATGATGAATGATGGATTCTTTAGGAATTTCATGCAGTTCATGCAGAATCAGGCAAGAGGAAATCCAGTTAACAATAACGGTAGAAACGCTGGTAATTTGAGGATGATCACTGTCAAACAATTTAAAGAATTGGGACCACCTGAATTCCACGGGAAGCCTGACCCACTCAAAGCGGAGGCATGGCTGAAGCAGACGACAAAAATACTTGATGTCCTACAATGCGCTGATGATCAGAAGGTGCCCTTTGCTACCTTTATGTTTCGAGGTGAGGCGGATCACTGGTGGGAAGCGGTAAAACGTATCCACCCTTCAACACTTGAGATGTCTTGGACAGAATTCCAAGAGCTATTTAATGAAAAGTACTTCCCAGAAAGCATCCGCCATATGAAGGAAGTGGAATTCATTAAGCTGGAGCAGGGAAACATGACAGTTTCTCACTATGAAGCTAAGTTTGCTGAACTGTCTCGTTTTGCGACTCATCTAGTAGATGACGAAGCACGGATGAGTCGGATGTTCTTACGTGGTCTAAGATTCGAAATCCGTCAACAACTTAGCTCTCATAAATTTAATTTGTATTCAGATGTTGTTGATAGGGCTCAAAGGGTGGAGCAAACAGATGAAAAATTACAGCCAAGAGTCAATGATCAGAGAAATGATAACAACCACAGGAACGAGAACCATCGAGGAGGTAACCAACACTTCGGTGGTAATTCCACATCAAATAACAGAAGAGGAGAATCCAGTGGGAACAATTTCAAAAGAAAGAGATTCCATAATAATTATGGAAGGGCACCAGTACCAGCACCAGCACCGACCCCAGTTTCAAGGGGAGAAGATCGACCACCAGTGAGATGCTATAGGTGTGGTCAGGAAGGTCACATCAGCCCAAACTGTACACTGCAGTCCAAAAAGTGCTACAGTTGTGGGAAAGAGGGTCATCTTGCGCGATTTTGTCCTGCCACAAAATCAAGTCCAGCTGCAGTGATGATACCAAAAGCTAGCGCGGATAAGGGAAAATCTGTAGTTCAAGGGAGAGCTTTTGTTGTGACATCCCAAATGGCACGAAACTCGAATGAGGTGATAACCGGTAAGCTATTCATAAATTCTCGTGAAGTCTACGCTTTGTTAGATACTGGTTCTACCCATTCTTTTATCTCACCTGCATGTGCTCAGGGTTTAAACTTAACTCCTGAAAATTTGGACTTTGACTTATCAGTTGAAACCCCATTAGGAGAAATGACCATTACATCTACTGTCTATAAATCTTGCCTAGTTCAAATCAACAACCTCACATTACCTGTTGACCTTATTTCTTTGGAGATGCATGAATTTGATGTGATTTTAGGAATTGATTGGTTGACTACCCATCATGCTAAAATTGATTGTTTTCATAAGATTATTAGTTTTCATATTCCTAATCAACCTGTCATGCAAATTCAAGCAACTAAACCATTGAAATCTATAACTGTTATTTCTAGCCATAAAGCCATTCGTTTATTGAAAAACGGATGTCAAGCCTTTTTAGCTCATGTCACTGATTTGAACAAAAATACGTCAAATTTGAATGATATTCCCATTGTTAATGAGTTTCCTGACGTTTTTCCGGAGGAACTTCCTGGTTTACCCCCAAACCGTGAAATTGAATTTTGTATTGATCTTGAACCTGGTACCAAGCCCATTTCCAAAACTCCATACCGAATGGCTCCCATTGAACTTCAAGAGTTAAAAGTCCAACTACAGGAATTGTTGGATACTGGTTTCATTCGTCCGAGTGCATCACCTTGGGGTGCTCCTGTTCTATTTGTGAAGAAGAAAGACGGGAGTATGAGATTGTGCATTGACTACCGAGAATTGAACCATGTCACCATCAAAAACAGGTATCCGTTACCTCGAATTGATGACATGTTTGATCAATTACAAGGTGCTCAACATTTCTCAAAGATTGATCTCCGTTCTGGATATCATCAGTTAAAGGTTAAAGCTGAGGACATTCCAAAGACTGCTTTCAGAACTCGTTATGGGCATTATGAGTTTTTAGTCATGCCTTTTGGACTAACCAATGCTCCTGCAGCTTTCATGGACATGATGAACCGAATATTCAAGGAATATTTGGATCATTTTGTGGTTGTCTTTATTGATGACATCCTCATATACTCCAAAAGTCGTGAGGATCATGAACAACACCTGAGATTGATACTCCAGAAGCTCCGTGAGAACAAATTATATGCCAAGTTGAAGAAATGTGAGTTCTAGCTTGAGGAGGTCACGTTTCTTGGGCATGTGATTTCTAGTCAAGGAATATCAGTCGATCCTGCGAAGATTGAAACGGTACTAAATTGGGAACAACCCAAGACAGTAACCGAAGTCCGAAGTTTTCTGGGCCTAGCTGGTTATTATCGGAGATTCGTAGAAGGATTTTCTCGAATCGCCACTCCATTAACTCAGCTTACTCGGAAAAGCACAAAATTCATATGGAGCGAGCAATGCGAGAAAAGTTTTCAAGAGCTTAAGAGGAGACTTGTTTCAGCTCCTGTTCTGACCATTCCATCAGGATCGGGAGAATTTGTCATATACAGCGATGCTTCAGGCAAAGGTCTAGGCTGTGTCCTTATGCAACATGGAAATGTTATAGCCTATGCCTCTCGACAACTCAAAGATTATGAGAAAAATTACCCTACTCATGATCTAGAGTTGGCAGCAGTCGTTTTCGCGTTGAAGATCTGGAGACACTACTTATACGGAGAGAAAGTGGATATCTATACGGATCATAAAAGTCTCAAGTATTTCTTCACCCAGAAGGAACTCAACATGCGACAACGACGTTGGCTTGAGCTGTTGAAGGATTATGATCACACAATCCAGTATCACCCGGGAAAGGCGAACGTTGTAGCTGACGCTTTGAGCAGAAAATCTTATGCGAGTACAAGTGCACTGCTGACAACACAAAAGCGTATTTTGTATGACTTGCAAAAGATGGAGATGGAGCTAAAGACACCAGGGACCCACTCGAAGATTGCTCACGTGCAAGTAGAACCAGCTTTAATCGATAAAATTAAAGCTGCTCAAGCTACCGATCCGGAACTGATAAACATGATAAAGAAAGTACAAGAAGGTACCATTCCCGAAGCAAGAATCGACGAGAAAGGAATACTTCGAGTCAACTCTCGACTCTGTGTTCCTAACGATCCTGAATTAAAGCATAAAATCATGATGGAGGCACACAACACGCCATTTGCAATCCACCCTGGAGGTACCAAGATGTATCGAGATCTTCGACATACATTTTGGTGGAACAATATGAAAAGGGAGATTGCAGAGTTTATCTCAAGGTGCTTAACTTGTCAACGTGTCAAGGCAGAGCATCAAGTACCTAAGGGTCCTTTACAACCACTTGAGGTTCCCGAATGGAAGTGGGAACACATCAATATGGATTTCGTGACGGGTCTTCCCAAAGTTTCTCAAGGCTTAGATGCAATTTGGGTCATCGTAGATAGATTGACCAAATCCGCTCATTTCTTGCCTATACGAGAAAACTTTTCACTTGAACGTCTTGCCGGTATGTACATAAATGAGATCGTGAGATTGCATGGCATGCCAGTTTCCATAGTTTCTGATCGAGATCCTAGATTCACTTCACGCTTTTGGATCAGTCTACAAAAAGCTATGGGCACTGAACTACGTTTTAGTTCTGCATACCATCCTCAAACGGACGGACAATCGGAAAGGACGATCCAGACCCTCGAAGATCTTTTGAGACTTTGCGTACTAGATTTCAAAGGAAGTTGGGATAAGTACTTGCCATTGGTGGAATTTTCCTACAACAACAGTTACCAAGCAAGTATAGGTATGGCTCCATTCGAGGCTTTATATGGACGCAAATGTCGCTCTCCAGTATGTTGGAATGAGGTAGGAGAAGCAAAACTGTTGGGACCCGAGTTGGTACGCTTGACGACCGAAAAGATCCAAATGATCCGACAACGAATACAGACAGCACAAGAACGACAAAAGAGTTATGCCGATCATCATCGGAGAGATGAGAGATTCAACGTCGGAGATCATGTATTCTTACGTGTTTCTCCATGGAAAGGGGTTACGAGATTCGGAAAGAGAGGAAAACTCAACCCTCGATTTATTGGCCCATTTGAAATCCTCGATCGGGTGGGAACTGTAGCTTACAGACTAGCCTTACCACCAAGTATGTCTCGCATCCATAACGTTTTTCACATATCTATGTTACGTAAATATGTGAAGGACCCAAACCACGTCATTGAGTTAGAACCAGACGTTATAGCAGAAGATTTAACGTATGAGGAAGTACCTGTTAAGATCCTAGATAAGAAGGAGCAGATCTTACGCTCAAAGGTTATACCTCAAGTTAAGGTTTTATGGAGGAACCAAGATATTGAGGAAATGACCTGGGAGCTAGAATCTGAGATGAAGTCTAGGTATTCATACCTCTTCGAAATGCCAGGTACGTCAATTTCGGGGACGAAATTTCATAAGGAGGGGAGGTTGTAAGACCCCGAATTTATGAAATACAAAATTTAATTTTTCTTCATATATATTTTTCCTGAAACAGTAAATGGTTAAATTGACAAAATTGAAAGTTAAGGATGTTATGTGCAAATTTTATTTTGTCGGACAATATTCTTTTTGTCGGGGAATATTCGTTTTGTCGGGGAATATTCGGGCCGTACGACGGCGCCGAAATAACAAATTATTTGTGGACCCCACAACGGAATATTTGTCGGATTTAGAAAACGACAGAAGTAACCTTTTTAAATAAAAATAGTCAACGGTGTTAACTGTTAAAATACCGGTGATAAAAGAATAGTAGCATACGGTAATTTATGGTATTTTCTGTAGCACACGGTACTCTACAGTAGCACACGGTATTGCACAGTGTCTCATATTATTGGTCTGATAATTGACACCGTAATTGTTACGCATCATTTCATCAATAATTGTCACTGCATAATATTTTATATTATCAATTCAATTATTGTTGCTACACAGTATTTTGCATTATTGATTCAATAATTGTCATTACACTGTATTTCATATCATCGAGTCAATAATTGTTGGTGCACTGTAGTTTAAAATTATTGAATCTAATAATTGTCACAGTAGCAAATACACTATAATTTATATTATTAAATTAATAAAAATATGTAACGTGTTTCTTACATTATTGTGGTAACATTATTTTATATGTTGGACTCACAGGAAGAATAAATAAATAAATAAATAAAAAATAAAATAATTAATTTTACTATTTGAAATAGTAACGTGAATAGTGACGTGAATAGTAAGAAACATGTGGGACCCATTGTGGGGCCCACATGAAATGTGAGAAATGTGAGAATTTGCTGAAGAGTTGGTGGAGGCTGCGCAGCAGCCTCTGCTGAATTTTTTTCTGTTCACCTACCACGCATAGTAACTTATTTTCTCCTATAAATAGCTTGCTCAGCTGAATAGAAAAATCACACCTAAAACATAAAATTTTTCTATAAGAATTTTATGAGTTTTCTCTGAGAATAGTAAGGTTATTTTGAGAGTTTGAAAGCCAAAAGGAGTGCAGGAATTTTTCAAGTAAGTGTTTTATTAAAGAGTAGTAATTTCATAAATTCCTATTTTTCACGGTATTCACAAATCTTCCTTTAGAAGACTCTTCTTTGAGAAGATTCATTTTTAAAAGCTTTCTTTGGAAGATTTATTTTGGAATATTATTTTAAAAACTATTTTAAAGTTGTTATATTATACTACAAAAATTATGTTAAATATATATAATTTTGATAGTTCATAATATACGAGTTATCATATACTTT
The DNA here is from genome assembly GCA_947179155.2 of Hedera helix. Taxonomy (NCBI): domain Eukaryota; kingdom Viridiplantae; phylum Streptophyta; class Magnoliopsida; order Apiales; family Araliaceae; genus Hedera; species Hedera helix. The sequence goes on from OX359271.1 coordinate 5,677,875, forward strand.
GAAATTTATATGTGGTAATTACTAATTATATTAAAAATATATAGGTTGATCAATCTCATTTAAATCAATATCCAGTCACGTGTTAAGGTAAGGGGTATCACTCTTTTCATCATCATAAATGGATATTATTTTCTTTCTTACTTGAAGGGATTATCATTATTTGATTCTCGAAAATAATATCGTTTCTTTCTTGTGCCATTTATTTCCATGTATTAAATTGTGGGAATAACCTTACGGCGCGGTTTACCGCCTGTTGGTGAATAACCTTTTGTATTCATTCCTTATTAATCTTTGAGAATAACCTTACGGTGCGGATTACGCCTGTTTGGTGAATAACTCTTCGTGTTCAAATTCTATTAAATTGTGGGAATAACCTTACGGTGCGGATTACGCCTGTTTGGTGAATAACTATTCGTATTCAAATTGATGGGAATAACCTTACGGTGCGGATTATCGCCTGTTGGTGAATAACCCTTGTTATTTGTCTCGTGTGGAAATAATTTGTCTACACGAATTATCACATGACACTTTTATTCCATATTCGTAAGTGATATCATTTTCCTTTATACTCATAAGGGATACCATCTTTTTCATCTTCCATTATTCAAACTTACTATGGTAAGGGATATTAATTCCCTTCACCTTTTGTTAATCAAACCTGCTACGGTAAGAGATATTATTTTCTTCCATACACCTAAATCGAAACTTATTATGGAACTATTGCTTCTATAATTCCTGAAAATATTATATGTTCCATAATAGTTGAATTTCATTAGTTCAACTGAACCTTCCTATTTTCTGAACATTTCTATTGAACTGTAATCGTTATTCTGAACTGTGGATCTTGAATATCATTTTTAAATTTCACTCCACATCATGTTGGCAATTTGGACATTATTTGAATCTGCACAAAGTAAACTTTCGATACTTATTGTTTATCCTGTTCTTCTGTTCATCATTTGTATCACTGTTATTTGTATTAATCATCAAGAATCAAGCTGTTGTGAATATCTGTGGCCGGGGGCACAGATGTGATATAATTGTTGAACAGATGATAGGTTAAAGGCGATATACTAGGTTAAAGGCGATACATCTGTTCGGTGTCTTTTATGACACGTGGTGAATGTTCTCTTTGGCCCGTAGTGCAAAGATGAACTGTTGGTTGGTATGATTATGACCAAAGGCTGAATCTGGTATAATCATGATCGTTGGTGTTATATTGAATGTCTTTGGCCCGTAGTGCAAAGACGAACTGTTGATCTGCATGATTATGACCAGGAACTGTGAAGTTGTATTATCTTGACTAATGGTATTTCAGATGATAAAAGTTGATGATATTTTTACTAAAAAGAGAAGCGAGTGGACATTATAGTCTGCATTATTCTTCTAATAGATTGCTCATTCCGCTGCTATTATTGATCTGAACGTTGTTTAAGAATTTAACTGCAGTTTTTGATATAAACCTTGTAGTCTATTGTATTCTATCAAGAACTCAACTGTTGAAGGCTAATGATAAATTATTCGTCATTATCTTAGTCATGATATTTCTTACTGGGCTATTTGAGCTCACCCTTTCTTTTCGTTCCATTATTTTTCAACAGGAGATGAGAACGTAACGGGGTCTAGCCGGGGAATGGAGTGAGAGTGCGGGGATAGCTATCATAGTCTTCACGTGTTATAAAATAGTGTGACAATAATAATGAAGACTTAGTTGTGTTGTATTATCCACTGTATTGTTGTACGTTGTATTTCATTGTAATAATTTTGTTGTAGTCTTTTGACGACTCAAGTTTGGGCTGTGTGGGCCTAGATTTGGGGGCGTCACAGTTTTGATTTATTTTATCGATTAATCGTGCTTAAATGGAGACGATGGAGAATTTTGGAACGCTTTGAATCTTCAACGCAATCCAACGATTGCGTCTCTACGGTATCCACACGAACGCTCCGCGAATCGTCACACGATCTGCAGCAAAAAGGGAGCTGCGGTACTAGCCACCAAGATTAGGATTTTTGAACTATTTTTCTCTCTATCCTATTTCTGAAAGCGGCTAGGGTTTTTACTTTTTCCTACGCGCTTAAAATTACTGATACATCATGTATATATAGTAGTTAATAGGAATTAACCAAAACCTAAAATAAATAGAAAAATAAAATCCGAATTTATATATATATATATATATATACACACACACACAAATTATCTTATTAATTTAAATTCGTAATTTAAATACTATCAATCATATTGACATATTTAAATACTTACAATTTAAATTAATTCCCTTTTAAATACTTTCTAAGTGTGTGACCCTATAGGTTATTATTATGTTGGCAATAATTTTAAAATCATATTATAAAATTATAAACAATGAGCGGCATCTAGTAATGCATCACTGCTACCCAAATAATAATAAGATCGATGATTCGATGCAACTTTTTTGTGACCAATGTTTAATATAATTTAATCCTTTTAAGTTTGACATCCTAGATTAAACTCGAGACATGAAATGTGTCATACTCTTCATAATTTAATTTGAGTTTTCTTGATCAATGAGTAGACTATATGAAACAAATCACTATTTAAGCATGGTCATGCATTTCATAGTCCTACTTAATCAAGAGGTCTATGGATATCACCCCTAATATATAGGAGGGTTAAATTCCATCTAGATTACTCATATTCCTCACACGATTCATGATGTATCCAATAATCACCTTTATTGTCCACCCTATTAAAGGTGACATTTGATGATATCAAATTATATAAATTCTCGTGTAATAATATAGTGATTTCAGGTCGGAGGATCATTACATCATTGTCACTATGAGAATTTCTTATGACACTTTGCATAATGCTCTACGTAGAATTCTCATGATGGGTCAGTCCAGTACATTGTTCTCTAACATTTACCTATATATTGACTCAATATCTCATATATTTATGACCAATGAGATTTGACCATCAGTCAATTCACATAATAATTTCAATGCATCATTGTTGTCTCATTAACAATGATACTCGACTAGGGACATTTAAGAGTAATGATACTAATTGTAATTATATAATCTCATGTTCAAGTCACATACTTGAAGCTATATAATTCGTATCACTATTCTAAGGACTTTTATTATGCTAACATTTATATAACACAGTAAATAAAATCATAATAAAATAATTCATTTATTTAATCAAATATAATATCAAAAATGTTAAGTAATTACATCAAATAATTAACCTCTAAGGTATGAACTCTAACAATATTTTGTGGTATTAGCTCGTTTAATTGCCTCGTCAACAGTCCTGTAATTTTTAACAACAATAAACATTAATGAACATATATTTTGTTGTGATTGCTTAACTATTAGCTCATTTATGTGCATAAGCCTTTTCCGCTGTTACAGAGAATATCATAATTTGTGTTGTTTTTTTTTTTTGTCTTCTGAATATGGGCGAACAGCAAACACACCCTTTCCCTGGGAATCAAGATGTAAGGGAAAAAATAGTTTTAGTTACTTGAACTTAAAAACTGAAATAACAGGGCCAAATATTTCATCTTTGGCAATTAGCATATCATCCTGCGCCCAAAAGAGAAAATTCTAGCTATAAGAACAATGTCCGAGGAAGAAATTTCAAATTGGACAACATATTCCAAAAAGAAAGAGGCAGTGGTAAAAATAGATTGTGTTTACCATCACATCAGTGAATATTGTTGGCTCAATATAGTATCTCTTTTTACCACAGGGCTTACCACCAGCTAACAAGATGGCACCTTCCCTCTTGCCATGCTCAATGTACGAAAGTATTTTATCAAACTGTTTCTTCTCAACCTGCACCAGCAACAATGTGTAAAACTTGGTTGAACCATTGTGATGAGGTTTGGGATTAATTATTCAGGATACTACATGGAAGCACTTACACAGCCAGGTAAACGAGGCCATGGTCCATGGTCTAAGGCATCACGTGCAGCCTTGACCGTCAAGTCAACATCTTCCTTACTCCCTTCTGCAATATATGTAATCACTTCTCCTGTTCTTGGATCTACTCTCTCAAATGTTTTTCCTATATATTTATTTTTTGGTTACCCAAAAATAGGGTTAAAACACATGAATGAGGAAAACTGTTAGTTACAAATTGAGTGCACATGCGAAGAGTTCTATATAATAATCATGGTTCATGTCAATTACTTTCTGTTAATTAATTGAAGGCATTTCAAGAAGAAACTTATAATTAAGCGAAGCAGATTCAGTAGTATGTCTTGAGGGAAGTGCTCAAGTGCTCATGCTGGGATTGTACAATAGGCAGTAGCTGTGGTACTTTGTTTTGGAATCGTCCAATTCGGTATATTCTCAAGTGGACAGTGGCTATTTCCATGAGGCGGCTTTATGTTTGCGTCTAATAATTAATTGGGAATTAATATTTATATATATAAAAATAATAATTCCCAAGAGATTTATCTCTTATGAATAATAATTGAATCTCATATTTATATGTGAGAATTTTTTTAAAAATATTAATTTTTATTTATAAAAATAAAAATTCACGCATACTCTACTATCTCCATTTTAAAATTAAAAATATATATAATTTAACTTTTAAAATTATATAACAGCATATTAAATTTTAAAATTCGTTCATTTGTGAATGGCACGCTTTACGTTCTGCGGACGATTAATACTCAATAATCACATCAGCGTCGGAACATGTAGTACCACAATTTGACATGTGGAACTTGCGAAATTAAAAAAATGTATAAATTTATAATAATCGTTGACAAAATGTATTTTAATTATTAAATTATTAAACTTGACATAAAAATTTGTGTTAAATTCTATTTTTTATTAATTAAAATAAATATATTATTTAATTTATAAATATAATAGTGTCCACAAGTATAATTAGATTTGACAATTTTGGTTCCGAACTGTAGACCGATCCGACCTGTTCGCAAAAAATTGAGTTTTGGGCCTTAAAATTATAGTCCAAAAAAATTTGAGTTGTTTCTGGCTTAATCGCCCGATCCGTTTAGACTAATTTTTTATTTTATTTATTTATTATTTTTTTTTTATATAAAGTCATATTGATCAAATTTTAGATCAACATTAAACATGACATTTTTACAGTCTTCCATATGGAGAACGATCCAAATAATATTAATTTGGTAATATGTAAATATTAGTTTTGTATGGCATCAACTTGCAAGGCCAGCAGTTCTTGTCATTTAAGAAAAATGAATGCTCATTTTTGTTTTAATTTTTATATTTGAATTTTAGGATCCCCATATATATTAATTAAGTCAAAAAGAGGGGTTTCGTTTTTCCTTATTGTAAAGCCAGGGAAGAGGATGAATAAGACATATATCATCTTTAGTTTTTTATTTTTTATTTTTTATATTTTTATTTTTAATAATTAATATTATATATATTTGTTAATTAATTAATCACAATTCACAAAATTAATTACATTTTAATGTATAAAAGTATAAAATATCTATAAAATTATTGATTATTTTATTTTATTTACTAATAATATTATATGATTATATAGAAATTATGTGTCATAATTAAAAATAATTAGTGTTAATATTTATTTCAAATTATAAAAAAAAATAAAAAATACTTAAATGGCCCGCTGGCCGACCCGACCCAACCCGCGCGAACTATGGACTTGACATTTTTCAACTCGCAAAAAATCAAACCATTTTTGATCCCACCCATTTTAACTTAACCCGCTAAAGACCCGCCCCGCCCTGCTTGTCAAGTCTAAGTATAACTATCAATGATACTCGATCAATTCTAAAATTCAATGTAGCGTGAATTGTTTGGGTGACATGGGTATGACTTTTTATTTATTAATTTATAGAATTATTTATTTAATTGTCATTTAATTTTAATTTTAATTTTTTCATTTATTTATTATCATGTTAAAAATTATTTGATATTTCAAAAGGATATATATTATATAATATCACTTCCTCAAGATTGTTAATCCTTCATCAAAAGGTCTTTAAAATGAAAAAAATAATTTGAGAGATCATGAGATTAAAAGGGTATCTAGAATTGCTTATAAGCAGTTAAATTTGTTTATAATCAATTTTAAGAAATAAAAAGTGTTTAATAATTTAATTTTAAAATAATTTATAATTAAATAATCAGAAACTCTAATGAGAACTTCTGATTATTTGTCAAATCTTATAATCAAGTTTCACCAAGTATATTACTAATTCATCTCTATTTATTTTAGTAATCCCATCTATTACCAATCTTTACTTCTCTAAATTTTTTTTTAATTGAAATAAGTGATTAATAAAATTTTTTTATTCTAAATTTTTTTCACTCTTTATTAGTTTAAGTGATTTTTATTTATCAAATACAAATTACTTTTTAAAAATTAATTATAATTAAAAGTAATAATCAGAATCAACAATTATATTTTTTAAGCAATCCAAAATCTGCTCTAAATAAAGAATAAAACATTTCCAATTATATGATTGAAAAAACAATAAAATTTTATACTCTCTCAATTTCAAAATAATTTATTTAAAAAAATTTGTTAGAAAAACCTCATTGGACAGAAGGAAAAGGCTTCATTGGACCGAAGGAAAAGGTCTCATTGCTGCATGATTGGCTTCATTTAATAGACAGAGATAGAGGCATGGGCTGTCTTAAAGACTTTAATTAACTACTTCTAATGCTTTGAGGGGGCTGAACTTATACTTGGTCTAATTTCGTGCTCTATTTAACTAGACTTAAATAATATTTATATGATAGAGACAATGCATTAATACTTATTCCGTGACAAAATATGAGCTTATTTTTTTGAAGTTAAATTATCAACACGTAAAACTCCATGAATCACATGTCTCACACACATAGGAGTGTGCAAGTATTTTTATTTTTCGGATCGATCTAAATTGGTTGATTCGGTATAAAAAGAATTGATCTGATTTTGGTATAAAAAACAGATATATACCGATTTTTTAATATTGGTTTCGGTACGAGACTTTTAAAGTTCAGTAAATATCGAACCGTACCGATTATACCAATTTTTTATTTTTTAAAGTTATTATTATTATTATTATTATTAAATAATTAATATTAACAATAAAAATAATAGCAATAAAAATAATAATAATGAGAAAAAAAATAATTATATTAATTTTCGATAAATATTTGGTTAAAATCGGTACCGAACCCGCTTACCGGTTCAGTATACCGGTCCAATCGGTATCGGTATCAGTATCTAGTTTCGGTCCAACTCGGGCCGATAAAAACCGGTTGAACACCTTTACACACACACCCAAATCATTAATAATTATTTGTATAGCAAATTTGTTAGTTGTACAACTTAAGTTAAGGAAATAGGACTCACTTTTGAACGGAACAAGTATTACGCAAACAACAAAATGCTCGGGAAAATGTATCAAGAAAACAAGAAAAAAAAAGGGCCTCCGGATCGACCAAGCTTCACATAGCAATGTGTAACTAGGAGATAGTACATTAAAAGATTGCTATTACATGGAGCCAAAATGGTAAAATACTGATTCACAAATCAAACCTTACAGACACGCTCCTTATTGCCGTTCATTATTATTTTCAATTTTCAATAAAACTCTAGCAACATATTCACAGCCAAGGTGAATTATATATTGGAGTTGTCACAGTTTTGACTTGCAGATACATATCAAGAGCATCCATTCCCATCTCTCTCCCAAATCCACTCATTTTGTACCCTCCATAAGGAGCATCCCTGTCAAAAGCAAAATAACAGTTTATCCAGATCACACCTGCACGAATTGATCTTGAAACAGTGTTGGCAATGTTCAAATCGTTGGTCACGATGCCTGCTGCTAGGCCATATTTTGTGGCATTAGCTCGTTTAATCGCCTCGTCAACAGTCCTGCAATTTTTAACAACAATAAACATTAATGAACATATATTTTGTTGTGTCTGCTTAATTATTAGATCATTTATGCGCAGAAGCTTTCTCGGCTCTTACAGAGAATATCATAATTTGTGTTTTTTTTGTGTCTTCTGAATATGGGCGAACAACAAACACACCCTTTCCTTGGGAATCAAGATGTAAGGAAAAAATAGTTTTACTTACTTGAACTTAAAAACTGAAATAACAGGGCCAAATATTTCATCTTTGGCAATTAGCATATCATCCTGCGCCCAAAAGAGAAATTGCAAATTGGACAGCATATTCCAAAAAGAAAGGGGTAGTGGTAAAAATAGATTGTGTTTACCGTCACATCAGTGAATATTGTTGGCTCAATATAGTATCCCTTTTTGCCACAGGGCTTACCACCAGCTAACAAGGTGGCACCTTCCTTCTTGCCATGCTCAATGTACGAAAGTATTTTATCAAACTGTTTCTTCTCAACCTGCACTAGCAATAATGTGTAAAACTTGGTTGAACCATTGTGATGAGATTTGGGATTAATTATGACACTATGTTCTATTTTAAGATGCGGGGTAAGAAAATTTAGATGTGAGTTACATATAAGTTTTGAGTCATTTTTAATGTAGTGTTCATACTTGGGGTCCTAGCCGAACATTTGAATCAAACGGATCTCCAACCACCCATGTTTTGATCTTCTCTTTCAACTTCTTCACAAATTCAACATAAATCCCTTCCTGAACAAAAACGCGAGAACCAGCAGCACAAATTTCTCCCTGGAAGGACAAGAAAGAAGTACACTACATTTATGCCTCCTGGTATTTAGTTAGTAAATAAGTGAGCATGACAATATACAAAGAGATTCGCTTGCCTTGTTAACTAGAGTTCCTAGGAGAGCAAGCTCCGCAGCTTTATCAACATCAGCATCATCAAACATTATGAAGGGGGACTTGCCTCCTAGTTCAAGTGAGACTTGTTTCAAATTGCTCATTGCTGCAGCCTGCATTACTAGACGTCCCACTTCTGTGGATCCGGTAAAACTGACCTAATGAGAGTAGCAAAGGTTAAGAGGCGCACCTAAAACATATCCTAAGAAATGTGCCATGATTAAGATTGAAATTCCAATCACCTTATCAATGTCCATATGAGAACTAATGGCAGCACCAGCTGTAGGTCCATATCCTGTTATGACATTGATCACTCCATCTGGAACTCCAGCCTGTTTGAAAGTTGAACATTTTTTAGAAATAACAGGATAATTTGGAGCTACATGACTTATTAACTTTTTCATAAGATGTGTTATGCTTTTATGAGGTTAATGTTCAAGCTTACCAGCTTAGACAAATGAGCGTAATAGAGAGCTGAAAGAGGCGTCTGTTCAGCAGGCTTGACAACCATGGTGCAACCAGCAGCTAACGCTGGGCCAACCTTCAGAACAAACATTGAAGACGGGAAGTTCCAAGGGATGATGTGTCCCACGACACCAATGGGCTCACGTAATGTGTATGCTTGAAGCTCTCTAGACATTTTTAAAGTCTCTCCGTATATTTTATCTGCTGCACCTGCATAATATCGTAGAGTTTCTGCTGCACTAGGGATATCCACGGTTTTGCCAAAATCGAATAATTTTCCAGCGTCAATTGTATCCAAAGCGGCCAATTCTTCTACATTTTCGTCGATTAAGTCTGCCAATTTCATTATTATCTTTCTCCTTTCCTGATCATCATAAGGAACATTTAACTTATAAACATTGGAATAGATATAACAGATGTGCTTGTATAAACACTGATTTGGATTCCAGACGATCCAAATAAGGCAGTCCATTTGGCTAGTTATTTTTGAATTTAGTTACATTTATATAGTATAGAGTTGCATCGTATAATTCTTGTATAACAAATGTCTTCCGAAATGTAACATTTTTTGTGTGTGCTAATTTAAGGGAATTTAACAACCTTGACTTTGTCAAGTTAAATCCCAAAACCTCATGTAACATATTTCAGCCCAAAAGGACCGACTGGAATGAGGATACTACATGGAAGCACTTACACGGCCAGGTAAACGAGGCCATGGTCCATGGTCAAAGGCATCACGGGCAGCCTTGACCGCCAAGTCAACATCTTCTTTCCTCCCTTCTGCAATATTTGTAATCACTTCTCCTGTTCTTGGATCTACTGTCTCAAATGTTTTTCCTATATACATATTTTTATTTTTTTTGTTATCCAAAATACGGTAAAAACACATCAAATAAGGAAAAATGTTAGTTACAAATTGAGTGCACATGCGAAGAGTTGGATATAATAATTATAGTTTATGTCAATTACTTTTTGTTAATTAATTGAAGGGGTTTCTAGAAGAAACTTATAATTAAGCATGTATAAGCAGTTATTGCTCTTTATTTGTTCCAACCTTTGATTAACTCGAATGAAGCCTTTTACAGTGAATATTGAGATGCACAAGAATCGATGCGGAAACAGATAATTGTAACCAAAAAATATATATAAACATATATGTGTATAACAATGTAGTGCACAAGAAGTAACTAGTATCAGGGGGAATTAAGCAGGAAGATGAATAAAAAGTAATTAATTACCTGAAAGGGAATCCACAAATTTTCCATTGATGAAGAGCTTGGTGAATTTAATTTCTGGAATCATTATCTTCTTAACCACAGATTCTGACTGTGCATTGCTGTCGACCGCCATTTCTCTCTCTCCGTCTACCCCTGTGCTCAAGTCAAGGTGTCTAATTTATATTGATTGAAAAGGGCAAAACAAAATTAAAATGAGCCAAATTTCAAAACTATTCTCTAATATTTACATATCCTCTTCCCACACCTCCCTCTTTGGTTTATTATTTTTTAGAAGAATGTTACAAACACAAATTATACATAAAAAATTATGTATAAATAATATTAAAAATAGAGAGAAAATAGAAAATAAAACCCAAATTATATATTTTACACATTTTAATTAGTGCAAGCATGGTACCGGTATAAGGTACGGGCAAGTTTGCGAAATAATTAATAAAATTTATCAATAATTTGAAATTAGTTAGTAATGGACAAAAAAATTTAAATGGTTGAAATTTATAATTTTAATTAAGGGTCGGCTCAAATTGGGAATTTTTTTATTCTAAATGGGTCTAAAATAACATGATATTAAATATTTTAATGATAATTTATGGTATATTCAATCACATGAGATCTATCGAACTAATGTTATGATGACACAACATTTAAGATATTTTTGAGATAAAAAAATAATTTAATAATAATTTATGACATAGTTAATCATACGAGATTTATTGATCAGCCAATATATTTTATGATGATACATCATTTGAAATATTTTTTCAGACAATAAAGTTAAAACCCTTGACATCAAAATAACATTTTGTGTGAGTAACTCCATTGAATGCGTTAATTTTTTTTTAATAATACTCTATTTTCCGGTAGGAGTAATATTTTTGATTCTTTTATCGAGTATATCGGAATCGACCCTCTGTTGAGAGTATAGAGATACTGAAATGGGATGATCAGATGGTCCAAAGTTGCCTTTGATTTGCATTAATTAGTCGGTGGCCACTGGCCAGGCAATATAGTGCTTGCTTTTATCCTTTTCCGTTTGTCCCTATATATTTTGGGATACTAGTTGAGCTAGCGGCAGACTTTATGCAGAAAAATCAAAATTCGCGTGACTTTCCATGCAACGTGCCGTCCTGCCGGATTAACATTGCCGGTGGATTATTCCATACGCTTGACATTGTAAGCGAGTTTTTAAGACTTAGTAATCTCCTTCTTCCCAGTGTGGCCGACCAGATTTGTGCGTTTGTACTTTGGTTCTGCCTGTAGATTCCCACCCCCAAATGAGTAGCAAAATGGACGAAGAAACTTGTAAGTATATTTTGAGAATTGATATTTCCGTCACATGAATAATAAGTATATATATGTATATATCCTTTTACGTTTGCCCCTATATGTGTATATATTTTGGCATACTCGTTGAGCTAGCGGCAGACTTTATGCAGAAAATCAAAATTCAGTACGTGACTTTCCATGCAATGTGCCATCCTGCCGGATTAACATTGTCGGTGGAATTTTCCATACGCTTGACATTGTAAGCGAGTTTTTAAGATATAGTAATCTTCTTCTTCCTAGTGTGGCCGACCAGATTTGTGCATTTGTGCTTTGGTTTTGCCTGTAGACAACCCCGCCCCCAATGAGTAGCAAAATGGAGGAAGAAACTCGTAGTATATTTTGAGAATTGATATTTTTACGAGAAAAATTAATATTTTCGTAAGGCTCTTTACTCGCATAAATAATAAATAGTAGGATTCACCCTTACGCTAGTGAAATCTTGCGAATATATCAATTTTTCTTATAAAAATTTCAATTCTCTATATTTTCTAGAGACGATTTAAGGTTTGAAAGTTAATAATACACATTAAACAATATACACTAATGGTTGAATTCAACCCAAAATTGCCGCTTTACTTTGAAGTGTAAGCTTATAATGTAAGTCGTGTTATGACTGTAAGAAATTCGATTTGCGAATTTAAAATTTTTACATCATTATGAGTTTATATAATTTTACTATAAATAAATATAATTATTATATTTTTTTTCTAAAAAATACTATTTATTTGGGGTGCACACAAAATCAAAAATAACCGAAAAATCGACCGCACCAAACCGAACTATTAACAAATTAAACTGAAAATCAAAAAATAAAAAAATCGAAACTTGTAAAACTAAAAAATCGAAACTATATTGGTCGGTTTCAGTTTGGTTTATTCAAAAATCGAAACCGACCAAACGCCTTAATATTATAATATAATTTATATACTTTTTTAATAATTATTTATTTTATTTAATTATATATTCAGTATATGTTTTTTTTATAATTTGGTGACATACCAATTTTCTGTTATCTAACAATATATTGTCTTAAAATTTGGTGACATACTAATTCTATATTTTATGCTTAAGTTTTAATAATCGATCGATTAAACCGATAACCGATTACAAAGTAAAAATTTGGGCGATTTTGATTTTTAATTTTTTATAATCGACTTAAATGGTTTGGTTATTTTTTTACCTACCAAACTAACCGTTGTGCACCCCTACTATTTACTGCTATATTTGTTGCTTCTACAACTTGAATAAATTCGTATCAATTTTAAATTTCAGGAGTTGAAAAATAATATTCAAATTTATGATTAAAACTTAGGCTAAATATTATATATTCTTATTAAATAAGGATTATGTAAATATAGTCTAAAACTTTATCTCATGCGTTTGAATAAAATGACATGACTTTCCTAATACACTATATGCTTATTTTTTTATTTTACAAAATGAGTCTCAACTACAAATTTTATAAAATATTAAATATATAATTTTATTTCACGCATATCTCTAAAAATAATACTTGTTTCATTCTCAAAAAGGGTAGTATTTGTAAAAAATGATCAATATTATATATATACATAGAGAGAGAAATGATTCATAACAAGCGTTTGCTATATCTATTATTTCAGCAAAGTTATTTAAATAATAATACGAAGGAGGAAATATATTTTCAGCCACTAACTAAGTTAGCGAGCAGTAGAAAAAATAAAATATAATAAATACATGCCGCTAACTACGTTAACGGGTGAAATAAATTTTCTTTTCTTTTCTACAAGCTGTTAACATAGTTAACGGGTGGAATTTAAAAAATAAAATAAAAAATTATATACTACCCGCTAACATAGTTAGCGGCTGGAGAGAATTTTTTTGTTTTGTTTTGTTTTTTTTTATTTTTAAAGTAGCAACTTGCATAAAAAAAAATATAATTATTTTTCTAACCCGTTAACTATGTTAGCGGATGGAGAGTGAATTAATATTAATAAAAAATTTTATTTTTTATTTTTAAAGTACCAACTTGCATGAAAAAAAAAAAAAATTTAATTCTCTTCACTGGCAAACATAGTTAACGGGTTGGAATAGATTTTTTTTTTAATACAAGTTCAAGTTGGTTTTTTTTTTTTAAAAAAAAATTAATTCTTTCCACCCGCTAACATAGTTAACGGGTTGGAATAGAATTTTTTTTTTTAAATTTTTTTCTTATGCAAGTTCAAGTTGGTACTTTAAAAAACATATATTTAACGAGTTGGAAAAAAAATTATTTAATGGATTGATACTGCAATGACCGAGAAAATTCCGAACCCAATTTTTTTTTATTTTTGATTTTTTTTTATTAATTATATCCATAAGAAAATATAAGGTATGAAGTATGTGTGTAAGTGATAAGTTGTATGATGAGAGGTATTAAATTAGTTAATTAAATTACTTAACTAAAGAAGGAAAAAGATTTCAAGAGAAACTTATGTGATAAAATCACAAAGCTTGAATGTTGGCCTTGTATGACAATTAAGAAGATTTTTAATGAACAAGTTAATTACTTGTATGAATAATGAGAAAGAAGAAGCAAGTGAATTATTTGAGATAATCCAATGTGGGAATAATTGTTTGTGTACGGTTAACTATATTATAAACCCAATTTGATGATAAGGGTTAGTGAATGAATTAAATTAACCAAGTCAACGTACTTGTACTAATATGTGTTAGGGTTTTATTAAAACAAACCCAAGAATTTGTAAGTGATAGTGTTATGTAAGCTAATTTAATTAAGGAGTCCAATGGACTTATAAATAACAAATCTAATTGGATTATATTTTAAATCCAAATGAGTTGTTAAACTAGGTCAATTAAGTTTACTTAGTAGCCTATGTAATTAATTTAATTACTAGTCCATGTAATTTATTAAATAAGACCAATGCTTATTTTAATTAAAAGTAACATAGTTATGTAAATGCTAGCCCAATGTGTGATATAAATTGAGCCCAAACAATTTAATTGAATGAGCCCAATAGAATTTAATTCTAAGATCCAAAGTGAAACCCAATAAGTTTGTATAGGTGAATATGTATACATATATTGGTGTATATGTATATGGATACTTATATAATTATATAGGACTTAAAAATAAAGTCAAATTGGAGAAATAAATGGTCAATCCCGAATTTTGGGGCCCACATGGATGAGAAGCTAACTTGTTGGATGAATTTTGAGTGTAAATTGGTCCAACAACTCCCCAACCACCCTAGTCATTCATAAGGTCAATCAAAAGGTCTATCAAGTGATCATTCCATGCATAGCAAGCAAGATTAGGGCCTTAATCAACTAATGTTAGTTGATTAGGAGAGCTAATGGTGAAATCCTAGAGTTCTATAAATAGAAATGTCCAACACTTGTGCAAATGTTGGTTCATTTGCTCCATTCACCAAAATTTAGAGAGAGGAGGTTGTAGAGAGAAGCTAGAGCATTTGTGAGAGTTCTAGAGAGCAAACACTTTGAGTATTATCAAGAGTGGGTGATTTTTGGTCCATACAAGAAGATCAAAGAAGAGCTCTAACCATTTCCATGAAGAAGATCTCCATTAAAGTTTAAAAGTTTCTTTGAATCTTAATTTGTTAGTTAGTTTGTTATGTGATAAAGAAAAACCCATGTGATGTTAGATCTTGAATATATATGAAGATATATGGTTAAATATGCTAGATGTGTGTTCTAACATGTTGAGTATGAAAGATAATGGAAGAAATGGTGGTATAAGCATGATTGATGATAAAACCCTAGTTAACATCTAGGTTGATGATTTTTGATTTGAGATGTGTAGTTTATATTAATGATCTAAGAGTCTTGAATGATAGATCTATGTGTTATAAAGATAACACAACTTGAATCTTTCAAAAATATTGAAAAATAAAGAAGTTATAGATTTTGTTAGTTCCCGTGGACACAATAGAGATCTAGAAGGGGGGGGGGGGGTTGAATAGATCTCTTAAAAACTTTTTAAGTTTGTAACGAAATCATATTAGTTATTAAAGGTAGAATCAATTCAAGCACAACGGATTTTACATTTAATTAACCCCTTAAAGAAATATGAGCCATTTCATATTAGTGTGTTAATCTAGTATGGGTGAAAGCAGATGTTGTGCAGAATATAAAAGACATAAAGTAAATGACACAAGAGATTTATAGTGGTTCGGAGACTGAATAACTCCTACTCCACTCTTCTACTTGACAGTAGGAAATCCACTAAGATTTAGTCCTCTGGACTAGGACACTCTCGCCCTCATCAAAGCTAGCAGCTTTGGTTCCTTTAGTCACATTAAGACTAGGACACTCTTGCCCTCATCAAAGCTAACAGCTTTGGTTCCTTTAGTCACATTAAGACTAGGACACTCTTGCCCTCATCAAAGCTAGCAGCTTTGGTTTGTAGACGAAGTCCAGCAGACTTAGAATCTCTTGTACCCTTCGGTACTCAACAAGTCCAGCAGACTTGATTTCATTTTAGCCATTCAGGCAAGGATCCTTTGACCCTCTTTTGTGTGTTGGATGTTCGTTGAGTTGTGCTGCTAAGATGAACTTTGATCTTCTTTATCTTCTGGTATTTAGCAGCTGCTTATGATCCATCATTGAATGCTGCTGATGTTTATCGTTGATATTCTCCTTATTTCTGATATTCAGCAACTACTCAAGATCACCAAATGTGTTGCTAGGCTTTTGTACTTTAGCTCCTTTGGTACTTGATAGCTCCTCGAGATGAACTCCTGAGATGACTGTGATGCTTCTTCTTTTTGATACTCAGTTGTTCCTTCTGATCATAGACAGTTTATTGCTTCTCGAGATGGGCTTCTGAGATGACTGTAATGCTCCTTCCTTTTGGTACTCAGTGGCTACCATGTATGTATCAAGTTGGCGTTTAAGTTTCTCTCTTCCATGTGCCTAGCAGCTCTGAACACTTCTCTTGTAATAGAGTTATACATCTCTATATCTCTCTCAATTCAGTATTAGTGTTCTGATGGATCGTAGAGTTCTTTAGCATAACCATTCTCTGTTTTACTCTACGATCGGTTGTTGTCTACCATCATCTCTCTCGTGTATATTTTTCAACAACCGTAACAACCACAACTGTTTGTTATGTATGCCTTTATATCTCTGAGCATATTTTACCGTTGAGATAAATCCCGTTGGTTTCCTTTGGCTTTGTGCAGATCTTAAATATCTTCGATGTTTGACTCTTTTGCCACTTGTGTCAGTGCTTTTCCCTTTTCTGACATGTTCTGATATATTGACCTGTAGCTCAGCTTTCTCTAACTTTATAGCCGTTGCACTCCCAGAGTTGTTCAGCAAGGAGTATTATTTCCTTTGTTAATTAATCTTCTGATTTATCAATAAATACCTTCCTTGACTTTTAGAACCAACTGTTCTGATGCATTCAGAGATGTCCCATTGGTCTGACTTTATTCACCCTTTTCCTGAGCAGTGGGTCCTGACTTATAGTCGTTTAGGCACAACGTCTACTACAACTCTGACATGCATCTGTATCTCAACAACATTTAATCTTTCCTTAAACTGGGGGAGGAGTATTCCCTTTTCTCTTGCACCATATATCCGTTCTGTTGGTCTATTTGCCTTGATCTGCTTAATGAATTCGTTGAGTGATAGACTGTCTACTTTGTTTCTGCGAATTCAGCTTCATGAATGTTACTTGAGGTATGTCAAGTGAAACGTTGAGTTAGAACGATCTTTTCTCTAACTCTGCGACCTTGTTGCTCTGGTCAGATCGTAGAGTTTGTGCTTGCAATGCTTTGCTTTGATTTCGTTCTACGATCTTGTAGGTTTGATCAAATCGTAGAGTTAGCTAACTGTAGTGCTTCTTAGTGGAATCGTTGAGTTGCAGTCTGTGTTGCTTCATCCTTTAATTCTACTCAACGATTGTTCCATGTGTATAGCAATCTTCAGCTTAACTTATCGATTGCTTGAACGTTGTACTTCTGCGTTTGCCTTTTTCACTCTACGACTTAGCTTTGCTACTTTACGATCTTGCCTATGTAGTAAGTCGTAGTGCAATCGTAGAGTTATGATTTAAATTGCTCTACGATCTTAGTTCAGACCAGATGCTGTAGATGTATGAGATCTTCATTCAGTTTGTTTAACAGATCAAGGACAGCCTACTGAATAATCTTTATGAGGATTGCTGTCGTGACTTTGAATACTCATGTAAAAGTTGCTCTTTGATTCTGCTAGGTTTGTAGATAAGATTAGGAGAATCGTAGAGTGATTGTCTATATGGACTCTACGATCCCGAGAGTCAGCTCTACGATGCCGAGACAACTCTACGATCTGCCGAGAGGACTCTACGATTTTTCGAGCCTTATTTTGCGTTTACCAGACAGACTCTACGATCTTCCTTTGAGTGATTTCATAAGACTTCTATCTGAATGACACTTCACTTCTCAATTAGTCTTGCTGATGGAGTTGGTGCTTGGATCTTCTGTTTGCTTGCCGGTCATTCAGGGTCTTCATACTGATGATCTTTAAGTAAACACTCCATGATTCTGCTTTGGAAATATGAGCGTGTGACTGGTTATACTGATGGCTTGCAGACTCTACGATCATGAATGTAGTCTGCGATTCTTGCTTTAACTCTTTTGCCAGACTGTTGTACTTTTGAAGATCAGGCCTATTTATTACAATTTAAGATCAACCTAACAAGTTTGATCTTTCTACATATAGTCCTTGTACATAGTGATCTTTTGAAGGACTGTACAATGCTATTAACTCATATGAGATCAACTTAACAGTTTTGATCTTGTCAATCTAAGTCCTTAGAACATAATGTCTATTAACTATTAAGGATTTTACATCTTTCATCAATGCAGACATATTTGCATATTAATTCATTTATCTTTTAAAACACATCATCAAATCTTATAATTGAGAAATATCATTCACATGCATATTCCAAACAATCTCCCCCTATTTGATGATGACAAAACAATAATACTAGATGCTTATGCAATTGATGAATGAATCTTACTTTACAGTGAGCTACTGTATTACTAGAGCAGAAAATATGACTGTCTTTGATTGAATACTTAAATACAGATTACACAACATCCTAACCACTGAATCCAGATCATACTATTTCAGTTTGAGATGTACCTTCCTTTGTATTTGTATGTCTTCTGAATGATCTGCATGTTGTTGCTGCTTATCTGTTAGTTCTGCTCCCCCTCAGCTGATGACTTCATGTCTTCGTCTGGCTCCCTCTCAGTTCTTGCCTTCAAGGCTTCCTTTGCCTGTTTTCTTTTCTGCTTCTTCTTGCTCTTCTCCTTTAGCTTCATTCGTTTCATCCTGATCCTCTTTCTCTTTTTCTCCCCCTTTTTGTCATCAATAGTCTGAGAGAGCTGCTGAAAATTTACCATGAGTTGCTCGACCAGGTAGGATGTGTTTCCAATTTCAATCTTTAGATCCTGCTGAGTGAGCTCAATGGTCTGAGACAGAGATTGATTTAAATTCTCTATCTTCTCTGAAAGAGATGCAATAGATTCTTCATTGTTCTTCCGAAGGTTCAGAATTTCTTTCTGCTGATTTTCTGATGACTTCTGATTTAATTGATCTTGTTGAAGAAGCTTGAAAGATATGTTTGAAAAAGATGCTTGTACTTCTTTTGTAGAATTCTTCTGCTCCAGATATAGCCTCTGCTGTGGTAGAATTCTTGAAGATGTTCTCAAAAGCGGTGATTGTATTAAAGAAGTCATTGTTTGATGATGAAGGAATATCAGAGGGTGATTTGCTTGGAATATTTGGCTGAGACTGGTTTGTTGCAGTCGTAGAGTCAGGATGCTTTACAGCCCTTGACTCTACGAGTCTATTTTTCTTCTGACTTTCATCTTGATTGATCAACAGTGAATAAGGAATGAATATACTTTCTGCATGATGGTAGGTTTTGAAGTGTTGGACATTTTTGATCAGCAGAGTTGGAAATGATTGAACTCTTGGGAAGTTCTGAGAGACCAACTTTAGATTAGGAAAGTAAGTGTAACACCAACTGATGAAGCTCGTATCTCTGACACAGATAGCTTTTAACCAGGGCATCCAAGGGTAGAACCTCCTTAACTCCTGACCCTTATGATCATATAAAACTGTGGTTCGATTAAGCTCGATGTCTTCAAACTTGCTTAGTAAATCTTCCATGGTTATTGAAGCTACTCTGATTTGACCATTGCCGTGATCAATCCATTTGTTTGGCAACATGGCTCCTGGCTTTTCAACTGCTTCCAATATAATCCTTCTTCGAATACTTGATGGTGAGGCTGCTGGAACATGATGATTAAGACTTTCTGATTCAGCATTTTCAGAGCTCGAGTCTTCTTGATCTTTATCTCCGAATGTTGTTTCCTTTCCTTTCCCTTTGTCAGATTCTTTAGCTTTAGAAATTGATTCCTTTGAAGCTTTGACAGGTTCAGCAGTTGTTTCTTCTAACTGTTCTTTATTTCTCAATGTTCCACTGACATCGTCTTCTCTAACTTCATCAACTGTTTCTTCAGTAAACATTTCTTCACTTCCAGATTTTGACTCACTTGGAGTCACATTTTCTTCAACAGGTACCTCCTTACTTTCATTACTGAGATCAATGAAGTTAGGTGAACCATCTTCTGCCTTTTTATTCCCCAGAGATTTCATCATTTGTTGAAGACGAGCACTTTGTCTTTTTGCAGGCTTGATCTTTTCCGTTTTCAACTTCTTGAGGGATGATTTTGGTGAGATGAATCCAAATGATAGAGACTCATCAGATGAATCATCTTTACTTGAACATGCTTTCCTTTTTCCTTTGCTTTCCTTCGAATCTTTCTTGCTGCTGCTAGTCATTCTTAACCTCTTATTTTCCATGGGATTCTTCTTCCAGTTGTCAAACAGTTTAGGAGACATAACTTTGTGGACATTCAAAGCCTCCCCCTCATCATCCCTAATCTTATCTTGCAGTTTCCGCTTCAGTATGATACTTAAGAATCGTCCATAGAATACTTTTGAGATTGGCTTCCCAGGAGCCTTTATTTTCTCAACCTCCTTGACTAACAAGTCAAATAGTATGGCACCAAAGTTTATGTTCTTCCTCATGACAATAGCAGACATGATTCTTAGTTGAGGATCACTTACAGTGTCATGAGCGGTGTCTTTGCATAGGATACATTTGCCTACTATCTCGGCCAGGAACTCGAACTCTTCTGGAAACTCCTTTTTCTTCATACTTTTTAGTTGAGTTTTCTTTACATAACTCATCCTCCTCATTCCTTCAACTGTATCTATGTCTTCAAGTGATGATAGATCTCCAACAGTAATTCCCAAACACTTGTTGATTTCGGTATCATCTATTTTGAGTCTTTCTCCTCTAACTCTTGAAACTAACTCATCATTGTTTACAACTGCGTTCCGATAGAACTCTTTTACCAGAACAGAGTAGACCTTGGTGTTTGCCCCCAAACAATCTGAGAAACCAGCTTCCTGCACTATTGTAAGAATATCCTTGAATTTCTTTTCAGAGGACTCAAACTTATCAAAACCGAGTTGGATGTCAGAAACAACTTGACAGTTTTCCATATCAATGGTTTTGTAAAACGAGTGTTTAGTCAAAGGACGATTTCAGAGAATGACAAGGGGGTGATCGAGATGTATAGATATCAGGGGTCTTTTGTGTTTAGGGTTTGAAGATTTTCTGGGTTTCAACAATGGTTTTGGAACAGGATGAGTTTTTACGGTTTTGAGAAATGGATACTGATAACTGATGGGAAAGGACAATCGTCAGTTTGAAAATTTTGGCTTATGTCAGTTCCCTCGTAAGTTTTGTAGAAGACATGTGTAGGATAATCATTTGCAGGACGTGGCCTTCACTTTTGCATTAATTGTAACTGATGCATAACTGACTCACTTGAGTTTGGAGAGCGTGAACCTTACTTCCCTGTTTGACAGACACCTTGGTCAGTTCGTAGAGTGACTTGCTCTTCACTCTACGATTATCCTTAGAAAAGACTTTTGGCCACAAATGCAGAATGCTTGAGATTTCTTTGCACAGTTTTCTTCTCTTGTATAGACAGCCGGTGGATCATTCCTTGACGAATAACGACTTTGGTTGGAGAAAATTTCCACCTGGAGCTCAGAAGGAACACAGGTGATGTAAAACGCTCAGTCTTTTGGCAGAGTTCAGGAAGCTCAGAGAGGGCATGCCTCTTAGTTTGAAACTTAGGACTTGGTTTGTCTCTGAGGCGCTTTATCTGAGAAAAGACTGCTTTGATATGAAAGAGGGAATGTTAATCACTATATGACATGAACTGTGAGCTGGTAAGAGGATGTGAAAGGTTCAATGAAAGGGTCATTTATTTGGAGTTGAAGATTTAATAGGTTCTGATAACTTCTTCATTTTTTTATTTTTTTTTGTTGAGCTTAGCTGACTATCGCTCCCCCATGGTCAACTTCCACCTCTGAGATAACTTGTCTTTCAGTGACTCTTTATCTTTGGTTCGTAGAGTACTTTCCTTAGCACTGTCTATTCTACGATTCTTTGACTGGTGCTGTGATCGTAGAGTTGGTCTGACATTGTTAGACATTGCCCTGTGCATTGCGAAGCTTGACAGAATGTTGCTTCTCCAAACTTGATTTGATTCTCCATCAATGGATTTATAAAGAGTTTTCCTCATAAATGACTTTGCTAAAATCCCTTTTTCTGACACTATGAACGTAGGCTTTGTATTCTCAGCTTTCGGTGAAAGTAGAGTTGACTTGTACTTTGATGAGACCTTTGTCCTTGAATTTCTCTTTAATCTAGTTCCTTTTGAGTGGTCTTTGGATCAGTCAAGACACCTGCAGGTTAAATTTTCTAATTTGGTACCCACACTTATTTGGGTCCTGAGAGGTTAGTAATTTTTAAGTATCTAGCATTGTCATATTTTGAAAACTCAATGTGCATAGTAGTGAATGAATGATGCCAGTTATTTTATGCTAGATGAGTATGTGTGTGAGAGGTTTAAGATTGACAAATCACTTTTTATGAAGTACTGAATTTTTGAACTTTAGTTGAGTGATGATCAGTTCTATGTGTTGTGCTTCAATGGCTCGTAGAGTTGATCAGTCTCTACGATCCTTCAGAGTGCAACAATAGATATGATCATACTCTACGATTTATCAAGAACTCAGATTAAAAACCAAATCTAAAGTAACTCAAAAGAAGGTTAAGGTAGAATAAATACCAATCAAGGCTACCTCTTTGGATTTTGACAGAAACAGAATTAATGTAAGGAAGTGAGTATAGCTAAAAATAAATTTTCAAGTTTTCCTCAATTTAGAAGTTTAAATTCAATCTTAATACTCATTTTTCTTTATCAATTGAGAACGCTATTACATGAGTACAAGTAATATTTAATTAAAAGATATGTCATGGTTTAACGAGAGTATTTAGAAGGATAATGATCCTTTTACAAGATTTTGAGAAATGAGGATAGAAAATAACCTGTCATGCAATACAATAATTGATAACTTCAGTACTTGGAGGAGTTAGGATAACATACCTCACTGTCGTCAATTACTTGACAACCAGTGGATCTGATTTTGATGAAGCATAGCTGTTATTACAATGATTTGCAGTCCTTCCGGTTTTCATTTGTGATACTATAGATTTCTTCATATAGCTCAGGTTTCTTGCTGCATCTGTATTCTTCCTCCATTACTCTACTGATTTCCCTTAGCTCAATTTGTCTGATGAAGATAATTCTTTTAAGCACATGGTTAAGCATGGATGGCCTTAGGCAGCTTCTTCATTGGATTCCCTGTTCAAACAATTTTCAACTGGTGAGATTAAATTCATTTTGTCTTTTATACCCAATACCGAGATTTAACACTAATTTAAATTTGTGTCATGGATCAACTCAAAGCGTAGGCTTTAACATATTTGTGAGAACCCGCTCTGATACCAATTGTTAGTTCCCGTGGACACAATAGAGATCTAGAAGGGGGGGGGGGTTGAATAGATCTCTTAAAAACTTTTTAAGTTTGTAACGAAATCATATTAGTTATTAAAGGTAGAATCAATTCAAGCACAACGGATTTTACATTTAATTAACCCCTTAAAGAAATATGAGTCATTTCATATTAGTGTGTTAATCTAGTATGGGTGAAAGCAGATGTTGTGCAGAATATAAAAGACATAAAGTAAATGACACAAGAGATTTATAGTGGTTCGGAGACTGAATAACTCCTACTCCACTCTTCTACTTGACAGTAGGAAATCCACTAAGATTTAGTCCTCTGGACTAGGACACTCTCGCCCTCATCAAAGCTAGCAGCTTTGGTTCCTTTAGTCACATTAAGACTAGGACACTCTTGCCCTCATCAAAGCTAGCAGCTTTGGTTTGTAGACGAAGTCCAGCAGACTTAGAATCTCTTGTACCCTTCGGTACTCAACAAGTCCAGCAGACTTGATTTCATTTTAGCCATTCAGGCAAGGATCCTTTGACCCTCTTTTGTGTGTTGGATGTTCGTTGAGTTGTGCTGCTAAGATGAACTTTGATCTTCTTTATCTTCTGGTATTTAGCAGCTGCTTATGATCCATCATTGAATGCTGCTGATGTTTATCGTTGATATTCTCCTTATTTCTGATATTCAGCAACTACTCAAGATCACCAAATGTGTTGCTAGGCTTTTGTACTTTAGCTCATTTGGTACTTGATAGCTCCTCGAGATGAACTCCTGAGATGACTGTGATGCTTCTTCTTTTTGATACTCAGTTGTTCCTTCTGATCATAGACAGTTTATTGCTTCTCGAGATGGGCTTCTGAGATGACTGTAATGCTCCTTCCTTTTGGTACTCAGTGGCTACCATGTATGTATCAAGTTGGCGTTTAAGTTTCTCTCTTCCATGTGCCTAGCAGCTCTGAACACTTCTCTTGTAATAGAGTTATACATCTCTATATCTCTCTCAATTCAGTATTAGTGTTCTGATGGATCGTAGAGTTCTTTAGCATAACCATTCTCTGTTTTACTTTACGATCGGTTGTTGTCTACCATCATCTCTCTCGTGTATATTTTTCAACAACCGTAACAACCACAACTGTTTGTTATGTATGCCTTTATATCTCTGAGCATATTTTACCGTTGAGATAAATCCCGTTGGTTTCCTTTGGCTTTGTGCAGATCTTAAATATCTTCGATGTTTGACTCTTTTTCCACTTGTGTCAGTGCTTTTCCCTTTTCTGACATATTCTGATATATTGACCTGTAGCTCAGCTTTCTCTAACTTTATAGCCGTTGCACTCCCAGAGTTGTTCAGCAAGGAGTATTATTTCCTTTGTTAATTAATCTTCTGATTTATCAATAAATACCTTCCTTGACTTTTAGAACCAACTGTTCTGATGCATTCAGAGATGTCCCATTGGTCTGACTTTATTCACCTTTTTCCTGAGCAGTGGGTCCTGACTTATAGTCGTTTAGGCACAACGTCTACTACAACTCTGACATGCATCTGTATCTCAACAACATTTAATCTTTCCTTAAACTGGGGGAAGAGTATTCCCTTTTCTCTTGCACCATATATCCGTTCTGTTGGTCTATTTGCCTTGACCTGCTTAATGAATTCGTTGAGTGATAGACTGTCTACTTTGTTTCTGCGAATTCAGCTTCATGAATGTTACTTGAGGTATGTCAAGTGAAACGTTGAGTTAGAACGATCTTTTCTCTAACTCTGCAACCTTGTTGCTCTGGTCAGATCGTAGAGTTTGTGCTTGCAATGCTTTGCTTTGATTTCGTTCTACGATCTTGTAGGTTTGATCAAATCGTAGAGTTAGCTAACTGTAGTGCTTCTTAGTGGAATCGTTGAGTTGCAGTCTGTGTTGCTTCATCCTTTAATTCTACTCAACGATTGTTCCATGTGTATAGCAATCTTCAGCTTAACTTATCGATTGCTTGAACGTTGTACTTCTGCGTTTGCCTTTTTCACTCTACGACTTAGCTTTGCTACTTTACGATCTTGCCTATGTAGTAAGTCGTAGTGCAATCGTAGAGTTATGATTTAAATTGCTCTACGATCTTAGTTCAGACCAGATGCTGTAGATGTATGAGATCTTCATTCAGTTTGTTTAACAGCTCAAGGACAGCCTACTGAATAATCTTTATGAGGATTGCTGTCGTGACTTTGAATACTCATGTAAAAGTTGCTCTTTGATTCTGCTAGGTTTGTAGATAAGATTAGGAGAATCGTAGAGTGATTGTCTATATGGACTCTACGATCCCGAGAGTCAGCTCTACGATGCCGAGACAACTCTACGATCTGCCGAGAGGACTCTACGATTTTTCGAGCCTTATTTTGCGTTTACCAGACAGACTCTACGATCTTCCTTTGAGTGATTTCATAAGACTTCTATCTGAATGACACTTCACTTCTCAATTAGTCTTGCTGATGGAGTTGGTGCTTGGATCTTCTGTTTGCTTGCCGGTCATTCAGGGTCTTCATACTGATGATCTTTAAGTAAACACTCCATGATTCTGCTTTGGAAATATGAGCGTGTGACTGGTTATACTGATGGCTTGCAGACTCTACGATCGTGAATGTAGTCTGCGATTCTTGCTTTAACTCTTTTGCCAGACTGTTGTACTTTTGAAGATCAGGCCTATCTATTACAATTTAAGATCAACCTAACAAGTTTGATCTTTTGAAGGACTGTACAATGCTATTAACTCATATGAGATCAACTTAACAGTTTTGATCTTGTCAATCTAAGTCCTTAGAACATAATGTCTATTAACTATTAAGGACTTTACATCTTTCATCAATGCAGACATATTTACATATTAATTCATTTATCTTTTAAAACACATCATCAAATCTTATAATTGAGAAATATCATTCACATGCATATTCCAAACAGATTTTACCGCAAAAGATGTCGTTTTTAAACCATAAATAGTTCGATCCGTAATTTTCGTGTAAAACGTTTTCAAAAAGACGATCGAACCATGGAATATTGTAAAACAAGAGGTTAGGAACACATCAACACTGATTTGGTGTTATTTGGATGTGTAGATTTCATTTAATCAAGGTTTGAACAAAAAGTATCAAAACTGTCAAAAATCAGAAAATGGCAAAACATTTTGCCACACTGCGCCAGGGCGCAATCCACTGTTCTGGGAAAAATGGTTTTTCCCGAACTGGGCCGGGTTTTCCGGTTCGGGTCACAAAAATGAAAAATGTTCCAAAAATTATTTTATTATTTTTGGACCTAATAAATGTATTTTTAAAATTGTGGAAGGTTGATTTAATAAGAAAAAGATTATAAATATTATTAAAGGATTAATAATATATGCTATTTAAATAAAATATTATTAAATAAATAATAATATTAGAAAATTATTAAAATATTATTAGATATATAATAATATTAGAAAGTCAATAAAATATTATTAAGTAGTTAATAATATTAGAAAATGAATAAAATATTATTAAATGAATAATAATATTATAAAAGGATTAAAATATTATTAAATGAATAATAATATTAATAAAGGATTAAAATATTATTAAATGGTTAATAATATTAGTATATGAATAAAATATTATTAAATAGTTAATAATATTAGATAATTAATAAAATATTATTAAATAGTTAATAATATTAAATAATGAATAAAATATTATTAAATGGTTAATAATATTAGTAAGTTAATAAAATATTATTAAATAATTAATAATATTAGATTATGAGTAAAATATTATTAAATGATTAATAATATTAATGAATGATTAAAATATTATTAAATGGTTAATAATATTAGTAAGTTAACAGAATATTATTAAATGGTTAATAATATTAGTAAGTTAGTAGAATATTATTAAATGATTAATAATATTAATAAAAGATTAAAATATTATTAAATGGTTAATAATATTAGTATGAGAATAAAATATTATTAAATGATTAATAATATTAATGAGAGAAGAAAATAGTATTAAATGATATTATTTTAAATATAAAATATTATTAAATGGATAATAATATTTATAAGTTATTGAAGATATTATTTGATAAATAATATTATTTGAAGAGTAAGACATTATTAATAATGTTAACATATGATTGAAATATTATTAAATGATTAATAATATTAACTAAGGATAATGATATTATTAAGGGATTAATAATATTATTGACAGGATAAAATATTATTAAATGGTTAAGATATTATTTGATAATTAATATCACTGGGGATAGTGTAAAGCATTATTTAATTATTAATAATGTTAATAAGTGTTTGAGATAATAAAGAGATTTAAAAAGATTATTAGATGGTTAATAATATTGAGGAACTAAGTGATTTATTATTGAAATAATAAATTGTTAAAATATTATTATATGATTAATAATATTATATGTAGTAATTATATATTATCAACGGAGATAATATTATAAAGCAATGAAGTGATTGTTATGTTAGTTAAAATATTATCAAGGGATTGATAATATTATTAAGAGTTTTAAGGTTATGACTAAGTGATAGATGATTGAAGACATATATGTTAAGGTTATTAATGTTAAATAAACCTTTATGTATTATGCTAATTGGAGGATCAATGTTATTGAATATTAGGTCACCCAAAGGAAGTATTTTTAAGTTGAATAGTAGTAGTCAGCGGAACAGACAAGTTTCTCTGAACCTTAACTTGTATTTATTTGGTAAGTTATTTACGTAGAAGTTGAAATTTATTTCAAAATGCATGATGAAATAATTATTAAGAATTATTTCATATCTATATTATTATTGACAATCGCACTTATGTGCATTTGTATAACTATTCACGATATGAATTATTTAAAGAGAAATATCTATGCTATTTGTTTTAGCTAGATATTGCATGTGATATTATGACTGTTCTTGTTATGAACTGTTCTAAGTGAGAGTTATATGCCAATTGTTTCGGCTATACCATGTACGTTTTAAATTCATAAATCTGAATATTATTGAAGTTAGTCCAAACCATATTGTTGTGGTGCGGAATTTGATGGGATAAGATGAAATGAACAGAGCATTATAAGCGGCTAAGCTTACGGTCGAATGGAACAATCCCGATCAAAACGAACTAGATGGTTATATTGTGCACTCTATAAACGTACGATAGGCTGATCACCTAAAGTACTCATCACCGGATATTTCAATCGAAATGATTGTTAATATTCAAAACGAACTGACAGTCTTCTGTCTACAGGGCATTATAAACACTCAAAACGTGTGTTTATGGTCTTGTGACCCTTTCAGCATGATGAAGCATTATGTTATATCAATTGAATTATATTATTCAAAATTGCATGTCTTCACAATTATTGTATATTGTTGAAGTTTTCAGAGCTAAATCTTTTTCATTCATGATATATCTTTTATTGTTTGTTTAAACTTGCTGAACAAAGTACTTGCTGAGCAAAGTAGTTGCTCACCCTTGCTATATCATGAACTATTTTCAGTTAAGCCGAGTGATATAAGGAGTACCACGACAAAGGAAAGATGAACGAGTAGGCGTAGTTAGTTCGTACTATTTGTGTAAACCTTTTGTATTATAAGGTAATGATGATGTATTAAGGTTAGTGGAACCTGTGATTGAATGTACGTTTTGTAATGAAATTATGTATATTTTCCACGAGTTATTGAAGTTTTAGTTTATGAATGTTTGTTAAGTGATGAATAGTGAGCACCGAACCCGAAGTTCAAGGGACCCGGATTTGGGGGCGTCATACTTTAAATTGTTTAAAGTACTAACTTGTATAATTTTTTTTTTAATTCTCTCCACCCATTAAAAAATTAATTCTCTCCACCCGCTAACATAGTTAACGGGTTGGAATAGATTTTTTTTATTTATTTTTAAATTCAAGTTCAAGTTGGTTTTTAAAATAAATAAATAATTAATTCTCTCTACTCGCTAATATACTTAACGGGTTGGAATATATTTTTTTTAATTTTTTATTCAAGTTTAAGTTGGTACTTAAAAAAAAATCATTCTCTCCACCTGCTAACGGGTTGGAATAACAATTTTTTTTATTTTTTTTATGCAAGTTCAAGTTTGCACTTTAAAAAAAAAAAATCATTCTCTCCACCCGCTAACATTGTTAACGGGTTGGAATATGATTTTTTTTATTTTTTATCATTCTCTCCACCCTCTAACATAGTTAACGGTTTTGAATAAGAAATTTTTTAAATTTTTTTTTTTTTCCGTTAACATAGTTGACAGGTTGGAATAACAATTTTTTTTTAATGCAAGTTGATACTTTAAAATAGAAAATTAAAAAAATTATTAATTCACTCTCCACTCGCTAACATAGTTAATGGATTGGAAGAATAATTTTTTTTTTTTTTTTTTTTTTTTTTTTTATGCAGGTTGCTACTTTAAAAAAAAAAACGAAAAAAAATCTCTCCAACCGCTAACTATGTTAGCGGGTAGTACATAAATTATTTATTAATTTGTTCAAATCCCACCCGTTAACTATGTTAGCGGCTTGTAAAAAAAAAATTTCACTCGTTAACTTAGTTAGCGACATGTATTTATTTATTTTATTTTTTCTAATGTCCGTTAACTTAGTTAGTGGCTGGAAATATATCTCCTCCCTTGGATCATTATTTAAACGATACCAGATTCGTTTGTTGAAATAGTAGATATAACAAGCGCTTGTTATAGATCATTTTCCATATATATATATATGTATATATTTGTTCCATGTATATTCTTAAAATTAATAAGTTGTTAGTTTAATAATTTGGTATGATCATGAAATTATTACAATAATTTTTATAATACTGTGTTATTTTACAACATTATCACTTAAAAGAGGACTTTTAATGAAATAAATTATATTTCTAAATGAGACTATTTTTGTGGAATAAAGAAAGTAAGTTGTTAATTTAATAACGTGATACGATACTATAAGTTGAATATTATAATGTCACTACCATTATATATCTAACAATTATTAAAATATATTTATAAAAAAATCTTCAAAAATTATCATTTTAAAATGGGCAAAACATAGTATTATCTCATTGAAGTTGACATGTTTCACTTAATACACCATTCAACTTTTAATTTTATAAATTAACTCATTAAATTAATTAAAAAAAAAAAAAAGCAATTAGGTCATTTCGTTAAATTAGATGGATGAAAATTAATTTTTTTCCTATGTGACTATTTAAAAAAATTAAAAAGACTAAAAATGATATGAAAGCCAGGTGGTAGCTGATATGTCAACGAATTGCATATGTGGAAAAAATTAATAAAATAAGATTAAAATTATAAAAGAAACAAATTATCAAATGCCCCGACTTATAAATATACACACACATAAAGATATGGAAAAAAATACATTTTATCCTTAACTCAAACTAAAATTTATAAAATTAAAATTATAAATTAATATATTTTTTAATAAATTAATATTTTTCAATTTTATTTTGTTCTTTTGTTTTATTTTTGTATTTTAAAAAAATTATCATTTTTTTATTGTAATTTTTAATTTTTAAATTTATTTTGTATTTTCAAAAAAGTATTTTATATTTTCAAAATTTTATTATTTTATTTTTAATTTTTTTATTGTAATTTTTCAAATTCATTTTAATTTAATTTGTATTTTTTAAAATTTATTAGTTTTTTTAATAATTTTTTGTTGTATTTTTTCAAGTTTATTTTAATTTTATTTGTTTTAAAAATTTATTATTTTGTTTTGAATTTTATATTATAATTTTTCAAGTTTATTTTAATTTTCTTTGAGTTTTTAAAAGTGTTTTTTTCAAAATTTTATTATTTTGTTTTCATTTTTTTTAAATAATTTACTTTTATATTTTTATTTTGCATTAATAACATAATAATAAAAAAAGACATGTCATTGTTCTAAGCTACTTTTTATTATATTTTTGCCACGTATTTATGTTTTAATTTATTTTATTTTTTCATGCTGTCACGTAGATAAATAATAGACGTCCGTCTAATTATTTTAATGGAATGACCCAATTACTTTTTTTTTAATTAATTTAATATAATAATTTAAAAAATTAAAAATTTAATAATATATTAAATAAAACGTGACAACTTGTCAAAAAATATTATACTTTACCTTTTAAAATGTGATTTTGAAACGAAAAGAGTATCTAAACAAGAATTGGCTACATAATTCTCAAGTGGCTAGAAGTCATGCAGTTCTGAGTTGACCAAAATAGTTGATCAACTGCCCCAACCAGCTGGGATATTCTCTATTTTTATTTCCATGAGGCGGTTTTATGTTTGCGTCTAATAATTAATTGGGAACTGATATTTTTGTATACAAAAATAATAATTTTATAAGATTTTTCTCTTATAAATAATAATTGAATCTCATATTTATATGATTTTTTTTTTTGCAAAAATATCAATTTTTACTTATAAAAAATAACAATTCACATATGATCTATTATCTCCATTCTAAAATTATATATATATATATATCTAATTTTAAAATATAAGATATTTACTACTTCCTGCGCTATCAATCTACGCCCTAAAATAAGAGTTCTATTTTGCATATATAATTTTAAGTTTATAATATTTTATATAATTTAGATAATATAATCGTTAATACTTTAAGCATGTATAATTAACACTAGCAGGAAATTTTATTATTTTCGAACTTAAATAAATTTATTTTAAAATTTCACGAATTGAACCTCCAAAGATCTAATTGTGGAACAAAAATGGTGTAACATAATATTGCTTAGTTGTTTACTAAAGCAAATCCCAAATGTATATGGTTTTAGTTCTAAACTTTTCAATTCAAATTAGGTAATCGATGCAACCATTTTGCCAAAACTTAGTTTTTTCGTTTGTTTAGAAGTAGTTTCACAAAATGGGCTTTAAAAAAAAAAGAATATATTAACTAATTTTCTATAAATAAACATAGATAATAAAAATGATTTGTTCCAAAAAA
Organism: Hedera helix; assembly: GCA_947179155.2. NCBI lineage: Eukaryota > Viridiplantae > Streptophyta > Magnoliopsida > Apiales > Araliaceae > Hedera > Hedera helix. The sequence continues at coordinate 5,710,642 of OX359271.1, forward strand.
TTATGGTGTTTTACGTACACAATTTATGACTGAGGCATAATATTAAATTTGGAACAAGTCTACACACACGACAATTAAATACTACATTAAACACTTCATATATCTACAACATTAAAAAGTAAGTTATGACACGAATTTCAGTGTCATATCTTATTTTTTAATAGTTAAAATAGATGTAGTGTTTCGATATTGTGTACTTATTCTAAAATTTGAGCAAATTTTGTTTATAAATAAGAAATTTAAATCAATTATTGGAACCATGAATCACGTTCTACTAAATTTTTTTTACTAAAAATAAAGTAAAGGCCGTAAATTTAGATTTGCGTGACGACATAAGATACTAATAAAGAAACGGGACTTGTTCATTAATTCGTTTATTTCTAGATGAAAGATTCTACTACTATAGTTTATTTGTAGAAGTTTCGTTTACAAAAAAAGAAAAGAAATAGTTCCATATCTAAAGTTTGGAGGGCAAACCCCGACGACGACTGCATTTATGTTAAAGAATTATTATTTTTATAAATTTTTTTTAATATTCTTATAATTTTTTATTCACATAAATATGAGTCTCGTTTATTATTTATGTGACGAGAGTACTATTAAAAATCAATTTTTATATTTTATTTTTTTGGGTCTCAACTTGAACTCGAGTTAAATTTAAACATGATCTATATTTTAAAACTCCCAAGCAAATAAAATCCTAAAAGTAAACACGATGAATATCCCCCATTGCATAATTTTTTTTTATTTTGCTAGTCTTTTATAGAAATACTATTAGGAAAAGGCCTTATTGGACCGAAGGAAAAGGCCTACTCGCTGCATGATTGGCTTCATTTAATAGACAGAGATAGAGGCATGGGCTGTCTTAAAGACTTTAGTTAACTACTTCTAAATTCTAATGCTTTGAGGGGCCTGAACTTGCACTTGGTCTAATTTCGTGTTCTTTTTAACAAGACTTAAATAATTAGCTACGAGTCAATTCAAAACCTTAACATAGTGTGTCATGGTCCATCAAATTACTAAGCCAGGTTCAAACCCATGATCCAGTCCTTTACTTTGTTTACAAGTCACCTCACACACACACTACGTGTGAAAAAAAATAAAATAAAAATAAGGGTGTTTATATTTGGGTAAAATATAAGGTTATGTTTATTTACAAAAAATATAATTGGAATTAGACCATTTACCTTAATTTAATATTATTTTGCACTATTTAATCATTTGATGAGGGATTATTAATCCCTTAATGTTAGACTATTAGTCTCATAAAACTATTTAATAGCTTAAAATAAGAAGGACTATTAATCCCGAATTTTTCATAGAATTATATAATCTCACATAAATAGCCTTAGAAAATGAAAAAAAAAAAAGTCTATAGGACTATTTAATCTCTTATAATGGGATAAAATAGTCCGAAATAATATTAAATTAATACAAATAATTAAATTTTAAATATATTTTTTATAAACAAATATAGGTAAGAGTTAAAGGCGAAGAAGTTATAAGAAGAGAGTGGGAGAGTAAATATAGAAATAAGAGGGGCAAAAAAGAAGAAAAAACAGTGACACAACTTCAAGAATAGTTATTCTCTCTCTCCCTCCCTCCCTCCCTTTATAAAATAAATTTATAAATAAAAGCTGTCGAAAAATGTAATGGAATTAGTCTATTTCCTACCTAAAAAATAAATTAAGACTTATAATTACTGCTTTCTTAATCTTATACTCCATTCGTCTAATTTTACTTGTCATAATTAATTTTTAAGATTAAATTAACTAATTTTAAGATTAATAATTAAATATATGTATTAAGAGTTTTGAATTCAAATTAAATAAGTTAACTTTGATAGTATATTTGATATATTTCTTATACTAATAATTTTGTGCCTATATATAATAAACTTAAGATTAATTTTTAATTTTAAATATAATTAACTTGAGCATAAAAAGTCAATTAGAATAAATAAATTTGGTCGGAGGAAATACTATCTAACTTGCAAAGATATGCCCTTTATTCAAAATATATGTACACAAATTTCAATTTTTTTGAAAGCATGGTGTGTGTCTATATATATATATATATATATATATATATATATGAATAAGTTTATTTGCACAACATTCACTCATAATTTCAAACACAATATCTCTATCTCACTCTTAAAAAGTGGGTCTTGACACAGAAATCTGTGTTAGGCTTCACTTTTTAATGTTGAGATAGAGATGTTGCGTTTGGAGTTGAGTTTGGACATAGTATATGGAAAGTGGTCCTGTATATATTGTTACATTAATGTAACAATAATAGATAGATATGGATCAAAGTCAAATTGAGGTTCCGTTTATCAGAAAAGCTTACCCATATTCCGTGCCATTATTTTATTCAAGATGTTTGTTGACTTCTTGTTGCTTCATTTTTGGGTTTGCTAGTAACAGCAACCTATAGTAATTAAGTATGGCTCAGTAATTTGGATTAGGAAAATTTCGACGAAAAGGAAAATAAATAAATAAATAAATAAAAGGTAAATGTAAATATAGAAAGTATTTTCTCTCTCTCTCTCTCTCCTTTTACCTTTTGCAATACTAACCATAAAATGTTTGATAGAAATTTGAACACGTGACATGCAATAATGAAGGCTAATTAAGTTTTAATAAATTTTTATTAACATGTTTAATTATTTATTGTCTCACATCTTCCACCTAGAGGCATATTTTAATTTTAATTTTTAATTTTTTAACATGATATAGAATTCATTTCTTAAACATCTTGGCAAGACTGGGGAGCCCGCTTTGTTGTACTGGGGCAGAAAAATCAGAAAATGATGGAGAAAGAAAGACCGCGACCCAAATGAGACATATCGAGTCTGGAGGGGAGCCCGCTTTGTTCGATATTCGCCAGCCATGCACTAACATACATACAAATCTCATTAGTACCATGCATTAACAACAGTTATGGACATCTGTTTTCTTTTTCTTTTTTTTTAGGGTGAATGTCTTATTTATGACATTTTACATTTAAAAACTAAAAAGGTTGATATCTTGACCTTTAATATGAATTTATTATTTTTGATTAATATTATAAAACATCTATATTTTAAAAATAATTATAGAATTTAGTGTTATAATAATTTAACAAAAAAAATAATTCCCTTCCTTTAATCCTACACATGTTCTATAAGTATACACAAGCTCATCAACTCCATAAAGAAACACGAGTAAAATGGTTTATTATGATATTTAATTAAATATAGGATAAATATTTAATTAAAATTTTGAGAAGACAATGGTAGTTTTTAAATTACTAAATATTTATCTAATTAATAAATTGTTGAATTATATATTATAGATTTTTTCGATCAGTTATTAAGCTAAATATTTTAAATATAACATATATTTATTTAGTTATGATTATACTTTAAGACATGTCTATGAACTAGGGTGTCCAATTTTTTTGATTCTTTTTTTTTAGTTAACCGGACCGGTTCAAATCGGTCGGTTCGGTATAAAATGTACTGGTTCGATATAGGTTCGATATCGATACCAGTTCGTCATTTTAAGGTTCGGTATTTACCGATTTTCTTATTTTTTTTATTATTAATAAATAATAATTAATAATAATAATAAAAAATAATAATAATTTTTGGTAAACTCAAAATAGAACTGATTTATCAGTTTACTGAACCGGTCCAACCGATTCCGATACGAAAATTTGGATAATTTTGGTACCGGTTCAGTTCGGTATCAGTCGGGTTCGGTTCAACTTTTACCAGTTGCACACCCATACCATGAACCATGCCTTAAAGTACAGAGTCCTAGTGGGACATTAAAAACACTACAAGAAAAATGGGTAATTCTTACAGAATTATTTTTGACGGACTAATTTTTGTTGTAATTAATTTAATTCTGATGGAATTTTCCGTCGAAGATAATTTCCTCGTAAGTATATTAATATCGACGGAATTCCTTCGGGTTACAATGACCTTTTTGGTGACAATGTTCCCGCCAATGCCAATATTATTTTTGACGGAATGATATTAAGGCCGACGGAATGTACGTCAGAAATAAGTTAATTCTGAGGGACTTATTTTCGGCGGACATTTCGTTGAAAATAATTAATAAAACTTAATCAAACACCATTTCCTTCAGTTACCTCACCCATTTCCTCTCATTTCTCTCATTGTCATCAATCTCTCTCATTCCACCGCCTCCTCACGACGCCGCTTTCAGAGCTTCCCCACCTTCGTTTTGCCGCTGCTGTCGCTCACAGTTACCACCTCATCTCTTTCTCTGTGTGTGTGTGTGTCAATATTCAAGATTTTTTGAAAATTGTCATTCAATATGTAGGATCCAATATTTCCCCTAAAATTTGTTATTGATGCATTTTATTGTAAATTCTGAAATTGGTAATATTATTGTAGAATATGAAATTGTTATTGATTTGTAAAATTTGCATATTGGAATATATATATATATATATATATATATATATATATATATATATATATATATATATATATATATATATCTCGATTTGAGGCTGATAATGCTTTGAATATCAATATTGATTTGGGGCTGACCATACTTTGAACATTGGTTTTTATTTTTGTTTCGTCATTCATTTTTGTTATTGTCATGTGAAATTTGAACCTATATACTTTGAAAATTGGGCTGAACATGCTTAGAATGTTTTTGAGGTGTATTAAAATGTTATTTTTTGTTTTCTTGAATTACTGTTATATATGTTGGCCATGATCGATCACACTCATATGAATTGCAGGAAATTTTGATGATATATTTGTAAAGTATAATTCATTGTACTGAAAAAGTGTGATATTTGCTATTTTTGACTAAATTTCCGACATAATTTCTGTCAGAGTTTTTCAATTGTAACATTTGTCGGCCTACATATATTTATGTATTTTATTAATTTTTCAATATTAAAATAAACCAAGTAGTATTTACTTAGTTTTCTACTAATAAAATAAATTATCATAAAATAATTTTTTATTTACATAAAAAAATAATTTAATTAAAGTAAAGTAAAATAATTAAATTAAATTACATTAAATAATATAATATACTATAATTTAAATTATCTAAACAAAATATAACAAAATAAAACAAAACAAAATAAGATGAAATAAAATAAAATAAAAATAAGATAACATAAACTAAACTAAAATAATAAAATTAAATTAAATTTAATAAAATAAAATAAATTTAACTTAATTTAATTTAAATTAAATTAAATTAGCGAGTAAATAAAATAAAATTGAATTAAATTAAATTAAATTAAATATTATAATATAATAAACTAAGTAGCATTTACTTAGTTTCAGTGGTTCATAAAATAAAGTAAGAATAATATAATATGACTAAATTTACTTAAATAAAATAAGGAAATAAATTGAATATGACCAAATATATTTAAATCAAATGACACGGTAACTGCCTTTTACAAATGTCCGATTAATTCACTAAATTTCTCTTTAATTATTTATCTGTACTCCTAAGCAGCAATACTTTTCATAGAACGTTACTCGTTTGTCATTCACTTATAACGAGTGAATATCGAATAGTTCCAATTTAATCAAATCACTTATGGATGTACTTTGGTTAGGAGCTTAGAAACCCGCATGCGGTGTAGTTCGTGTAATTTTGTAGAACGATACATTGCATGTTGAAGATACTATATACGGGCATATCCATAATTGTTATTTATGTGAAATTCTTCTAATAAATTAAGTTCTCTATCTTGATTCATTAATTTGGCTTCCTTTTCATGGAGGGTGTGGTGACTGCGGTGGATACGATGATAGTGGTGGTGGCGGCGGCGTATGAGGAGTTGTTGGTGGACGCTTGTTACAAGTGTGGTGAGCTTGGGCATATGACAAATGAATACTATCGGGCGGTAGCGGAGGTGACAGCGATGGAAGGTATAGTGGTGGCGATGGAAGTGGTTGCTACAACTGCGGGGAGGAGGGGCACTTCGCCTAGACTGCCCTAGCTCAAATCGTTAGAATGAGACAGAGAACTTATTTTAACGGGGTGAGCTTTGACAGTCTAGGGGGAAGTGCCCCTCCTCCCCGCAGCTGTAACAACTACTTTCACCCCCACCACTATACCTTGCACAGTCACCACCTCCGCGACAGCCCGATTAACATTCGTTTGTCATATGTCAATCTCACTACACTTGTAACAAGCGTTTCCACCATCACCTCCTACGTAGCAGCCACCATCACCTCCTACGTAGCAGCCACCATCACCATATCCACCGTTGCCCTTATACCTATATAAAAAAAAAACCAAATTAATGGATTAAGAGATAGAACTGAATTTATTGAAAGACTTTTCACATAAAGAACACTTAGGCAGAAGCCCTGTATATAGTATCGCCAGCTTGTAATGTATCGTTCTGCAAAGTTACACGAGCTAAACTAATAGGTTTCAAATCACTTGTGCATATAGTTTGGTTAGGAGCTTAGAAACTCATTCGACATTCACTCACTAGGAGTGAATGCCGAATAGTCTCCCGTCTGGGATTGTTGCTAGATGTTATGTCTCTTACTTAGGCCAATACCAACAAGTTGAGTACGTTTTGTTTGGTTTGTGGATTTTTTTGCTGATATCTCTGCATGTTCTCTGAGTGCATATTTAGACTACATTGATGTAGTATATTTCGTGTATTTGAAAACCATTGGGAGGTGCTACCGAAATTTTCTTGAATCATAAGAATCGTACTCAAGGTGTTGACACTAGTGAGGAAACGCATCTAGTAATAGGATAGAAGCTTGACCCTTGTAGGTAGAAGCTGAAGATGTGACGCCCCCAAATTCGAGTTCTAATTACCCGGATCCGGTCATCACGATCCAATACAAACATCCACCTCTAAACAACATACAATAACTAAATGCGGAATAATAAACATATGTTGTTCATTCAAAATGTGTTACTAGTCCCAAGATACGGTAACCTTACACAAAAGTACGCAAATACCATTAATAAAGTACTTAGGGTTTAAATTACAAAACAAGTAGTTTTAGCTAGACGAATAAACTAAAGACTGTCTCTTGAAGTATATCACTTTATCTTTCCCTTACCCTTGTTCTTTTCAGAAGTCTCGGGTTTCACTGCAATAAGGTTCATGATATAGCAAGCGTGAGCAACTAGTTTGCTCAACAAGTTTAAATAACAACAAGAGACAATATATTATGAATGAAAGGGAATAGCTGAAACAATTCAACAATATGAATAACATAAGCAGGAATAATGATTTTCTTTTAGAATTAAGATAGTCAAGTAGACTATAAATTATAAACTTCCATTGGAGTCAATAGCTGATTGACCCAATGGTTACTACCAAAAATATGTACTTGAGGGGATCAGCCTCTCGTACAATATGTGTATGCATAACATTTAATTTTCGTATTTTGTACCTGATATTAGATACAGGGTACTCCCTTATAATAGGGAGGTGTTTATAATAGTCTAAGAATCCGCATCTTCAATCATTTGGATAGCTTTTAAAATGTTTAACATAAATGTCTAGCCGAACAATGACTTAGACCTACTTTGAACAGTTCTTTAAACAATAGAACGTTAAATAAGGTACAAGTCAAAGACTGTACAAGCTTAAGTACACCAAATGCGAATAACAATAACATCGATGTGGAATAATTATAAAGTAATTAAACCAGTTAAAACATGCTTGAAATTATACTTTACGCTTAAATAAATAACTTGCTTAATGAAATGAGTTTAGAGATAAGGGACTTGCCTGTCTGCTCAGCTACAACAAACTAGTTTTAATTAAATGGCTTTGAAGCACCTAACATTAATCAAGTCGGTCTAACAATTAGTACGACGTATGCTGACACGTTTGTACGCTTACTATGAACTTATCTAACAAATAAGTCTAACACATAATTCGCATCATTTGACATGCTAACATTAACCCTATTGACGTGTAATCACACTTAAGTTAATGATTTAATAATGTAGGAGTATTCATCCTAGGTATTAAACACTTAAGGAATCTTTAAACAATTTAATATAATTGTTTAATTGGTGAATATTAAATACTTTATATTTAATTAACTCTTTCTTTAATTAATTACTATTTTTTTTAGTTAAATAGTAATTAATTAACTACCTTAAGTTATTATTTAATTATAAATAATAACTAATTAATCTTACCTAATAATTAGTTTATTTATTTTAATGCTTCTTAATTATTACATAAGATTAATTAGATAATAATTATTTAACTTTATTATAATCTTATGTAATTATTATTTAATCTTAATTAAATACTAATTAATTAATTAATTAATTAACCTTACATTTCTTTAATTATTATGTAATAATAATTAATTACTTAATTATCCTTATTTATTATTTAATATAATAAATAATTAAATTATTAACTTTATTTATCTTTAATTATTATTTATTAATTAAATAATAATTAATGACTTCTAAAATCTTATTATTTAATATAAATCAACTAACAATTAACTAAGTAATTATCCTAACTTATTATTTAATTTAAAGAAATTAAATAATAGTTTACTAATTTTAATCATTTAATTATTATTTAATATCAATTAAATTAATAATTAATTGTTTATTTAATTTAATTATTATTTAATGTCAAATAACAATAAATTTATTTATCCTTATTTATTATTAAATTTTTAATTAAATAATAAATAATTAATGGAATTTGTATTTATGTAACTTAACCATAAGTTTAGTTAACTAGATTAATATTTAAAATATTTAAATATTAATCATAATGAAAAATATAAACCCAAATATCATTTTTGTATTATTATTATTTTTGTTATAATTTTAAATTAATTTTTAAATATTTAAATTAATTAAAAATATACAGAATGATAATCCTGTAAATATTCTGAAAAACCGAACGGAGGAGCAATCTTGTAATTTCGCCGGAAGTTATCTCCCACGCATTGCACGCACTTAGTAAAAATTAACCCCAAAACGGTACCATTTTGAAGAACCGGAGATTGCTTCCACGCATTGCGCGGGTTGCAGTCTTGTATACATTAAACGGCGTCGTTTGACTTTGCTACCGACAGAAAAACTTCTGGCGCGCCATGCGCGGTCAGCCTTTTTTTTTTTTTTTTTTAATCAGATTCGCTACAGTAAAGGAAAATACTCCACCCTAATGAAAATTATACCTTCAAGTAAGCTTTAACCCCTTAATAAAAATCTAAAATAATTACCCATCACTTAATATCAATTTATAACATAAAAATTTAAGTACCCATGATTTAATTTCATATTTCCAAATAAATTTATACAAATCATAACTTTTTATGTACAACTCAATTTTGAGTGATTCAAACCTTAATTTTCTCATGATTTAATGTTCTATAATATTAGAACATTAAATCTAAGTTTTATAAAAAAAAAATTTGGTCATTATTTTCAAGACTTGTTTACACACTACCAAACACATGTTTTTAGCATACAAATTATACCAAAATACAAACCAAGCATATTAAACTTAAGTATGACATAAATACAACTACTACACATTAATAACTATTTTAACATGCTTATACTAATATGATGGTTTATTTAATTTAAAAACAAAGTTAGATTTAAAATAACCATTACCTTGTTTTAGTGGCTATTTTTTTTCCTTCCAAAATAAGTGATAAGGCTTGAAAGCATGAACAATCCAAACTCTTTCTCTTTTTCTCCTAATATTTTGCTCACAAATACTTTCTCTCAAACTCTCTCTTTTGGATTTGGAAAAAAAATAATGAAGTGCAAATGCCTTACTAATGCAAGTATACTTGTACAAAATATTAGATACACATACTATATCTAATAATCTAGACCATCATGAACTTATCTTGGATACTTGCACAAGAAATAGCTTAAGGACTTTAGTAGGTGAAAAGAGGGATGATCCATGTACTAAAAAAACAATACAAGCAACCATTTATTAAATAAATAAAAAAAAAATAAAAAAACATCATTTCACTCCTTCTGTCCCTCATACACGGCTGATGGCATGAAATTTGTCCCAAAAAGATGGTCACATGCTACTCCTTTAATAAATAATAAGTTACACAAATAAATTTCTAGTGAGCTCAAACTTTGGACTTCATTTAATACCCAATGAACTCCTATTAAATGACCTAGACTATTATTTAGTCAAGTTCATTTAATTTATCATTGGACTAATTAATATAACTCAAATGATTTGTTATTAATTTTGTTACACATTAATTATCCAATCCATGATTAAATAATAATTGAATTGATTAATTAATTAAATACTCTATCCCATTAGTGTTAAATTACTAAATGGATTAATAAATAATATTCTTAATATTTCACATTGTTTACATTAATTAATAATCATATTAATTAATTTATAAAATTTAATTCACTCATTATATTCAATTTAATTGAATATTTAATTAATGGACAACTTATCATTTTCCTTTGATATTAAATCTTAGGATTTGTTCACTAATTTAATTAACATATTAGTGACCCCCTTTAATTAACTCTAGCAATTAATCACATAATTATTTAATCACGTAATTAATTAATCACACAAAAAGATTTAAATAACCTCGTAAAACTAATTCATTAGAAATTAAATTAATAATTTAATTAATAATGTCGTGAAAATTCTAGGACATTACAGAAGATATGTAGGATTCATGCATACAACACATACGCTAATCACTTTGGTTAATTTGAGAAGTGTCATTTGTTTAGTTAACGATGTTAGACGACCAGAGCTGGATGTACAGTAGGATATCGATTAATAACAGGGGATTATTGCCTGAGTACCGTGATGGGGTGACCAAATTTTTGTATTTTGCAAATAAACATGCTGATACTTCGAACGAAAAGATGAGATGCCCGTGTTTCAAATGTCAAAACCTAATTTATAAGAAAGCTGACGAAATTAAGTTTGACTTGTTTTCGCGTGAGTTTGTGGATGGGTAATATGTATGGATTCACCACGGAGAAACATTTGAGGTCAGGAAAATGACTGACAATGTAGACCAACCTGTTCACGAGGATACTAGTGACGCTTTCAGTTCGTTATTGTGTAGATGAGATGCATATAGAGAAGAATGTATTTGAGAACTTATTTTACACTGTACTAGATGCGAGTGGTAAAACAAAAGACAATGATACTTCACAAAAATATTTAGAGGAATTTAACATAAGGCGGGATTTGTGGCTTTGATCTTACAACTTAAAACCTAAAGCTCCATTTTATTTAACTAAGCAACAGGTTGAAGATATCTGCAAGTGGATAAGTACTTTGAAGCTCCTAGATGGATTTGCTTCTAACAAATCTCATTGCAGTAAGGTTGAACAGTTGAAAAGTAATGGGTTTGAAAGTCACGATTGTCATTTATTCATGCAGAAGTTGATGCCAATTACATTTCATGAGATGTTACCCAGAAAATTTTTAGATGCCTTGACCGAACTTTCAAATTTCTTTCGGGATATATGTTAAACGATTATAAGGTACAGTGATGTGGAATAGATGTAGAAAAATATAGTGTTAACCATATGCAAGTTAGAAATGATCTTCCCTCCGAGGTTCTTTGACTCGATGAAGCATTTACCTATCCATCTACCTTATGAACTTAAGCATGGAAGACTTATCTAATATCGATGGATGAATCCGTTTGAGAGGTAATATCATCTACATACTTAATTTTGATGATATTTATAACTCATATTATTAATGTCTTCCGTTCAATCATTGTATTTTAGGTACATGCGTCGATTAAAGTAGAAGGTAAAAAATAAAGCTTGTGTAGATGGCTTTATTGCTGAGCACTACACAGAGGAAGAGCTTGTCAACTTTAGCTCCTTGTACTTTGAGGATATTGTCTCAACGAAGCGCAATCGTTTAAGTCGAAATGAGATCGTCAGAGTCCAATCTCGTGCTGATGAGTTAGTTGTATTTTACTATTCGGCTAAACCATTTGGCCATAAGACGATGACGTACTTAAGCGACAAAGATTTAAAAATTGTATCTACATACGTGCTTCTAAATATGCCCGAAGTATTATCATACATAATGTAAGTACTAGTATTTGTAAAAATTTAATACTTAAAAGCGTAACCTACAATTAAACCGTGTTATTAATGTTTCAGTTCTTTTGAAGACGAAACGTGTGCTTCAAACCTGGGGTTAAATGCAGTACAGTTGGAAGCATTCACGACTGAAAATTTACAACAGTGGTTTAAGAAAAGGGTTGAAGAAGATAACGCTTATGAGTGTTTTAGAGGTGTCATCCAAGGACCTTACAAACTGATTTGTTCATTTTCCAGTTGCATCGTTAATGGGTACAGATTTAAGGTTGATGACATACATGAAATGATATTAGTTAACTCTGGCATTATTGTGTTGGGCAGTTGTTACAAAGATTCTAAGTCCAATTATTATGGACGTTTAGAGGAAGTAATTGTGTTCAATTATCCCGGGACTAAAAAGGTAGTTACGTTTAAATGTCGCTGGTTTGATACTAAAAAAGGTGTTAAAGTTGATTGTAACAGAATCATCACTATAGATATAAAGACAAAGCTAAATTCTGATGACGTATTCGTGTTAGCCAGTTAAGCGATTTAAGTGCATTACATGCTTAATGTCACAAATTGTAGAAGCCCCTGGTATACAGTTGTAATAACAAAGACTCGTTCATTTGATGGTACTAATTTGTCTGGGACAGATGGCCCGTTATAAGAAAATGTTAGCAATCCCAGCCAAGTAGTGCTAAATGATGGCGATGTGCTGGAAGATAACGTTATTGATGTACCGGATGATGAGGAAGTCAAGGAAGACATGGTCGTTAATAACTATGTCGTCGTAGAAGATGATAACGACGACGTAAATGATAATGAAAAGGAAGAGATAGAATTTGTGGATGATCTCAAAAATAATTTTTATAGGGTTGACGGCGTACTAAGTCTAAACATTTCTGGATATTTTGTAAATATTTTACAATGAATAATGGTTATTTAATTAAATTAATTAATTGCATATTGATTACGCTACTTTGATTATTTCAGTAGTATATTTATGGTTAAACATAGTGGTGTCGGTCGTCGTCGTGGTGGCCGTTTAGGATCCGCTGATACTAGGCAAGACGGGTCATCATCATCGAGTAAGTTATCTTTGTACAATTTTATTTTTTTTAACAATTATGTAATTGGTGTAGTTAAACTTAGTTTCAATTATATTTATAAATACTGCTTATCGACGTCCCCAAGGGACTAACCTCAGTTTATTTGGCCTTCCACCAGTTGTTTCGCAGATAGTCCGCGTAGATGTCCAGTCCCAGCAATAAGTGTTAGATAGGGTTATGTTAAATTTATATAATTTGTGACGCCCCCAAATCTAGGCCCACACAGCCCAAACTTGAGTCGTCAAAAGACTGCAACAAAATTATTACAACAAAGCACAACGTACAACAATACAGTGTATAATAATACACAACTAAGTCTTCACTATTATTGCCACACTAATTTACAACACGTGAAGACTAGGATAACTATTCCTCGGACTCTCACTCCATCCCCCGGCTAGACCCCGTTACGTTTTCATCTCCTGTTGAAAAACAATGGAACAAAAGAAAGGGTGAGCTCAAATAGCCCAGTAAGAAATATCATGACTAAGATAATGACGAATAAATTATCATTAGCCTTCAACAGTTGAGTTCTTGATAGAATACAATAGACTACAAGGTTTATATCAAAAACTGTAGTTAAATTCTTAAACAATGTTCAGATCAATAATAGCAGCGGAATGAACAATCTATTAGAAGAGTAATGCAAACTATAATGTCCACTCGCTTCTCTTTTTTGTAAAAATATCATCAACTTTTATCATCTGAAATACCATTAGTCAAGATAATACAACTTCACAGTTCCTGGTCATAATCATGCAGATCAACAGTTCATCTTTGCACTACGGGCCAAAGAAATTCAATATAACACCAACGGTCATGATTATACCAGATTCAGCCTTTGGTCATAATCATACCAAACAACAGTTCATCTATGCACTACGGGCCAAAGAGAACTTTCACCACGTGCCATAAAAGACACCGAACAGATGTATCGCCTTTAACCTAGTATATCGCCTTTAACCTATCATCTGTTCAACAATTATATCACATCTGTGCCCCCGGCCACAGATATTCACAACAGCTTGATTCTTGATGATTAATACAAATAACAGTGATCAAATGATGAACAGAAGAACAGGATAAACAATAAGTATCAGAAGTTTACTTAGTGCAGATTCAAATAATGTCCAAATTGTCAACATGATGTGGAGTGAAATTTAAAAATGATATTCAAGATCCACAGTTCAGAATAACGGTTACAGTTCAATAGAAAATATCAGAAAATAGGAAGGTTCAGTTGAAATAATGAAGTTCAACTATTATGGAACATATAATATTTTCAGGAATTATAGAAGCAATAATTCCATAATAAGTTTCGATTTAGGAGTATGAAAGAAAATAATATTCCTTACCGTAGCAGGTTTGATTAACAAAAGGTGAAGGAATTTAATACAAAGGGTTATTCACCAACAGACGGTAATCCGCGCCATAAGTTATTCCCACAATTTAATAGAATTTGAATACGAAAAGTTATTCACCAAATAGGCGATAATCCGCACCGTAAGGTTATTCTCAGAGATTAATGAGGAATGAATACGAAAGGTTATTCACCAACAGACGGTAATCCGCGTCGTAAGGTTATTCCCACAAATTAATATATGGAAATAAAAGGCACATCTTATGAGTAAGGAAGAAACAATATTATTTTTGAGAATCAAATAATGATAATCCCTTACTATAGTAAGTTTGAATAATGGAAGATGAAAAAGATGGTAACCCTTACCGTAATAAATTTAAGAGTGTGAAAAGAATAATATTCCTTACCTTAACACGTGACTGGATATTGATTTAAATGAGGTTGATCAACTTGAAAATATTCTGCACTCCTTTTGGCTTTCAAACTCTCAAAATAACCTTACTATTCTTAGAGAAAACTCATAAAATTCTTATAGAAAAAAATTTATGTTTTAAGTGTGATTTTTCTATTCAGCTGAGCAAGCTATTTATAGGAGAAAAGATGGTACTATGCGCGGTAGGTGAGGCACACCAATGCTGAATTCGTTCAGCACGTCAGTGCTGAATTCGTTCAGCACGTTTTCTGTAAAATATATTTTCATATAAAACAAAATCTTATTATAATATTCATAATAAAATAAATAACTTTATATATTATATTGTCTAATAAAACAAACAACTTTATGAATATATTATAATAATCAAATTACCAAATAATACTACCATAGTAATAATTCATAATAATGCAACAACTACTAAGCCAATTATTAGGTTCAATACTTTTTAACTACAGTGCATCAACAATTATTGATTCAATGATATGAAATACAGTGTAATGATAATTATTAAATCAATAATGCAAAATACTGTGTAACAACAATTATTGAATTGATAACATAAAATATTATGCAGCGATAATTATTGATGAAATGATGTGCAACAGTTACGGTGTCAATTATCAGATCAATAATATAAGACACTGTGCAATACCGTGTGCTACTGTAGAGTACCGTGTGCTACTGTAGAGTACCGTGTGCTACAGAAAATACCATAAACTACCGTATGCTACTATTCTTTTATCACCGGTATTTTAACAGTTAACATCGTTGACTATTTTTATTTAAAAATGTTACTTCTGTCGTTTTCTATATCCGACAAATATTCCGTTGTGGGTTCCACCAATAATTAGTTATTTCGGCGCCGTCGTACGGGCAAAACGAATATTCCCCGACAAAACGAATATTCCTCGACAAAAAGAATATTGTCCAACAAGGTATAATTTGCACGGAACATCCTTAACTTTTAACTTTGCCAATTTAACCACTTTACTGTTTCAGAGAAAAAATATATGAAGAAAATTAAATTTATATTTCATAAATTTCGGGGTCTTACATAATTTATTTGATGAAATAATAAAAATAACACACTGTATATTATTTGATTTGTATTATAGTATTTTTGGATATTGTGACTAAGGCCATGTTGAACGCCATCTGCTTGACACACCTCCCAGTTGGCTGCATGCGATTTATGTGACACCCCTAAATCTGGGCCCACATAGCCCAAATTTGAGTTGTCAAAATACACAACAACTATTATAATACAACGTACAACGTACCACAATACAGTATTCAAATAATACATAACTAAGTCTTCATTATTCTTGGCACACTATTTTATAACTTATGAAGACTAATACAGCTACAACTTGGACCTTCACTCCATCTTCCGACTAGACTCAGCTACTCTCTCATCTTTTATTGAAAAACAATGGAACAAAAGGAAAGGGTGAACTCAAATAGCCTAGTAAAGAATATCATGACTAAGATAATGACAAATAAATTATTGTTAACCTTCAACAGTTGAGTTTTTGATAAAATAATTTAAACAACAAGTTTTAATTCAACAACTGCAGTTAAGTTCTTAAACAAAGTTCAGATCAATAACTGCAGCAGAATAACAACCATTAGGAGAATCATATGGACCATGATGTCCACTCGCTTTTCTTTTTAAGAAAAACATCATCAACTTTTATCATCTGAAACACTACTGGCCATGATAATACAATTTCACAGTTCCTGATCATAATCATGCAAGTCAACAGTTCATCTTTGCACTACGGACCAAAGATATTCAATATAACACCAACAGTCATGATTTTCCACTTTTCAGCCTTTGGTCATAATTATACTAAACAACAGTTCATATTTGCCCCAGGCCAAAGAGAACTTTTACCACGTGCCGTAAAATACACACTACCATTATATCGCCTTTATCCTATTATTTGTGCCCCAGGCCACAGGTATCCACAACAACTTGATTTACAATAACAATAATGATATAAATGATGAACAGAAAAAATAGGATAAACAATAAATATCGGAAGTTTATAATTTTACTTTGTGCAAATTCAAATAATGTCCAAATTGTCAACATGATGTGGAGTGAAATTCAAAATGATATTCAAGATCCACAGTTCAAAAGAAAGGCTCAGAAAAATAGGAAAGTTCAATTAAAATGATATTAGATGAAGCACAACTATTAAGGAATATATAATCATTTCAAAAGTTTTATCGAACAATACTTACTATAGTAAGTTTAAGAGTATAAAAGAAATGATATCTCTTACCGTAGTAAGTTTGAATAATGAAAGTTAAAAAAGATGGTATCCCTTACCGTAGTAAGTTTAAATAATAGAAGATGAAAGAAGATAATATTCCTTACCTTATCACGTGATTGGATATTGATAAAAATGAGGTTGATCAACCTATATATTTATAATATAATTAGTAATTACCATATATAAATTTCAAGGTGTATGATAACTCATATATTATGAACTATCAAAATTATTTATATAATATAATTTTTTATAGTGCAAAATAATAACTTCAAAAATAATTTTTGAAATAATATTTCAAAATAAATCTTTCAAAGAAAACTTTTTAAAAATAAATCTTCTCAAAGAAGAGTCTTATAAAGAAATATTTGTGAATACCGTGTGAAATATGTATTTGTGTAATTACTACTCTTTAATGAAATACTTACTTAAAAAATTTCCGCACTCCTTTTGGCTTACTAACTCTCAAGATAACCTTACTATTCTTAAAAAAAATACTCACAAAATACTTGTAGAATTTTTTTATGTTTTAGATGTGATTTTTCTATTCAGCTGAACAAGCTATTTATAGAAGAAAAGAAGTCACTGTGCGCGGTAGGTGGGCTGACGTGCTGCACGTCAGCTTGAGAATTTTGGTAGCAGCAGCCTCACTAACCATAAAGTAATTTCACATTTTACATGCTTCATGTGGGCCCCACAGAGGGTCCACATACTATTCACATATAATAATATTATTTTTTTCCCTGTGGGTCCTACATATATAATAAAATAATGCTATAACAATGATGTAAGAAACACGTTACATACCATTATTAATTTAATAATATAAATTACTGTATATTTGCTACTGTGACAATTATTAGGTTTAATAATTTTAAAATACAGTGCAATGACAATTATTGAATTAATAATGTAAAATACTGTGTAACAATAATTATTGATAAATACAGTGCAATGATCACGTTATCAGATCAATAATATGAGACATTGTGCAATACCATGTGCTACTGTAGAATACCGTGTGCTACAGTAAAATACCATGGAATACCGTATGCTACTATTCTTTTATCACCAGTATTTTAACAATTAAAAGTAATAACACCGTTGACTATTTTTATTTAAAAATGTTACTTCTGTCGTTTTTTATATCCGACAATATTCTGTTGTGGGGGTCCACCAATGATTAGTTATTTCGGCGCCGTCGTACGACCCAGATATTTTCCGATAAAACGAATATTCCCCGACAAAACGAATATTGTTCGACAAAATAAAATTTGCACATAACATCCATAACTTTTAACTTTGTCAATTTAACCACTTAGTGTTTCAGAAAAAAATATATATGAAGAAAAATTAAATTTTGTATTTCATAAAATTCGGGGTCTTACAGTTGTTCCAGAGGGTTATGGCGACGGTTTCGGAGAAATTTCGTACAAATCTGATATTTTGTTGTAAGGACCTGCCTGGTTGTTCTCGCCTCCATCATCTTGCTTCAGACATTGCATCAGGGGCCATCGTAGAGAGTACTGGTATCCCACCGAAGCAGTTTGCCGCGATACGCAATGAGGTGGTCCAGATGGTGGTTACCCTACTTTCAGAGGCTTTTGGGTCGCTGCTGAGTCAGCTCCCGATTACTCTGGTATTATATTCATTTTTAGTTGCATATTCTGCATGCTATTTAATTTTTATTTAGTTATCTTTTTAATTTTGAATTACGGACTAGTAAATTATATTTTTAATTGTATCAAAAGGGTGGCGATGTCGATCGCGAGCGAGGGGATGACGACTATGATTTTCATACACCAGAGCAGCATCGTCGACTCTCGCCAGATGATTCTCCACACACCGACCACCGTCAGATGATTCTCCTCACACCTGGGGTAGTATTACTTTAGGTTGATTTTTTTTTATGTAGCATTTACTTAGATTTTTTGTAAAATATTTGTAGCATTTGCTTAGATTTTTTTGTATGTCATTGTATTTTAACTTGATTCTTTGAAAATCAATATTTTTTAGTTTTATTTTATAAATCGTTGAACATAGACATTTTGTAGTTTAAAATTTATTCGGAATTAGTTTATAAATGTTATTGTTAAGAGTGATATATGTTGTTGGTATAGTAGTTATA
This sequence comes from Hedera helix, assembly GCA_947179155.2. NCBI lineage: Eukaryota > Viridiplantae > Streptophyta > Magnoliopsida > Apiales > Araliaceae > Hedera > Hedera helix. The sequence continues at coordinate 5,730,049 of OX359271.1, forward strand.
TATATACACTTTAAATCGTGTATGTATGTTGTAGTTAAAGTAGTTACGTTGTATGTGTTATAATATAGATTATTGTCTGTGTTGTTGAGATAAAGTAGGTTACAGGTACAAAAATGTGGTATAAAAACCTGAAAATTGAAAAAACAACAATAGTATTAAATATATATATATATTTCTGACGGAATATTTTAATGCCGACAAAATTTCAGTCGAAGTTATATATATTTTTTATTTTTAAATTCTGACTGAATTCAAATAATACTAACGAAAATTTATGTCGCTAATAGTAAACATTATTTTATTAAAAATAGGAATTGTCAATGGACATTTTTTTATTGCAGACGAAAATTCCGTCGGCATTACAAAATCCTGAACGAGTCAACGAAAGACACGTGTCCATATATATTCGATGGAATTCTAATCCGTCGAAATTAGAACTCTCTCTACGGAATTTATGACAATTTTAATTCCGTCAGAGTTAATTAATTTCGATGAAATTTTCGACGGAATTATTTCCGACGCAATTAGTTACGACTGAATGTCCGACGAAATATTCCGTCAAAATTAACTTATGTCTAATGAAATAAGATTATTTTTGACGAAAAATTATGTCGAGTTTAAGTATTTTTCTTGTTGTGAAAGGAAACAAAAAATGCTTGAACTTTAGGCTTACTTGAAGTTCACGAGTGAGAAAGGAGGACAGGCCCAAACATTTTGCCTTCACAGTACGCTTATTGTTCCAATATCAAGTGTTCATTTTGAAACAGAGCAATATTATGCATACTTCCATTTGGAGGTCTATATAAGTAATTTACTTTCATTTAGTACACAGGATAAGGCGTATCCTTTTCAATTGCTAATTGTCAAAGTTGGCGGGTCGATTAGGAATGAGAAATTTATAATATTTAATTAAAACTTTGTCCATATATCTAGAAGTTTTGTTTGGTATGAGCCAATGGCACGACTTTTTCAATTTTTCAAAGTAGTCCAGATAGCCCTAGAGCCGGTTTGGTTGTCATCAAGTTCCTCGGGAAGCAAATCAGCTAGCGGTTGATTGCGAAAAATTATTTTATGATTTTAAAGCAAGTAAATAATATATATTTTTTAAATATATTTATGAGTTTTATTATAAACGGATTCTATATATATATGAAAAAAAATATATTATTTATTTTATTCAAAAAACATGAAATAATCTTTCGTTGATTGTCTCATTGCCATGAATCTGAAGAACTATCGTACGTTGTGTTGTGTGATCATAAATTTTTAATTTTGTATATCGTATGTTTTTTTATGTACAATGCGAATATATTTATTTATAGAAAGTCATTGACCCGAATAATATTATTCAATTTATAATATCTATAAAATTGGAGGTTCAATTTTTAATAAAAGTCAAAATAAAAAGGAGTGTATGAAACATCAAATTAACAACAAAAAAAAAGAATATATTTATTTGATGCAAAAAATAAAAGATCAAATAGTATTATTATTTATATATTATATTATTGCAATTTGATAAAGAGACTCTAATTTGAATATATTTTAAAAATGAAATGTAAAACAATAAACTAAAGCTTATCTTATCATGAACTCAGAATAATTAAAGTAGTTGGATATTCCTTTTGCTTTTTGTTGGGATGCTGTTTGAGATAAAACTAAGCCCCCAGCGTCACTTTGGACACTTTAATTTGCATATTAAATTTGGCCTCCTTAATAAAGTGTAATTTATTTTGCAGAGCGACTATTATAATTTAATTGTGTAAGAATATTTCACATAAATTTTATATCGAATAAATTTAAAAATATAAATAAATTAATAAATATGATAAGATTTTAATTTAATAAATTAAGTTTTTAAATAAAAAATAATTTAACATGTTTATTAAGTCAATTTATATAAATATATACTGTATTAATTTAATTTTACTACAAGTAATATCCGAGACATGACTACCATAACTATATACTTGAGTCATAGATATAATATAAAATTTCATTACAGATAATATCAGAGTTATGGCTATGATAAACGAAAAACAATTCCACTATAAATTATTTAACAAATTTCATTTACGTTTTTGGGCATGAGGCAAGTCTCACCAGTTGCTAAATTGCAACAACAATTTCTTCCCCAAAGATTGATCAGTAGGTAGCATGCTTCCTATATTTCAAAAAGAAAAGCTAAAAGTAATATAACTTCAACTTTTATTTCACTTCATATATATTTAAAAAAAATTATATTTCGTTGCCAAAATTATTATCCCACGTTATCTTAACATAGAATTCCCTGAAAAAAGTTTTAGAGGAAGTAGCTAGTTAAGTATTTGACAGAGTTTTGTTGTATTTTACGCAGAGAATTGATTTCATGTTTAATTAAGGAGCTAAAATATAAACCATTAAAACGAAATTAGGAGAGAGAAAACAATAGCAAATGTACATGTTGATTGATAGTTTGGTTTGGTAGGTCAAGGTAAAAGAGAAGGTACTCACCACACACAGCGGATCATAGACAATGCTAGCTAACACAACTCCATACATACATAAACAAAAGAAAAATTCACTTAATTAATTATGAACACTAATTAATCGATCAAGGTTGATATATATATATATATATATATATATATCATAGTTTTCTTCGAAAAATGGTTGATGGATCAGCAAACCGAACGGAAAAGGATCTGGAGAGGATATCTGGTTGATCCCGATCAGCAGCGGAGCCTTGATCATCAAAATTCTGGGAATAAGTGTATTCATCATAGCTAGGTACCTGCTGCTGCTGGTTATGATGAACTGAACGTTGAAACATCTTCTTTTTCTCTCTCATCAACTTCTTCCACATCACTTTCCACTTTGGAAACGAGGTGGTGGTGTTGGATCCACCGTCGACGTCCACCGCCACCGACTCATACTCGCGGTGGCGCCGCCCAAAGTGGATAGTTCTACTGCGTGAGCTGCTCCACTTGCTCACATCATCCATTAATTAGTTTGCTAGCTAGTAACTACTCTCTCTATACGTATATATTATATATATACACATGTGGATATATGTAAGGAAGTCTAGAAAATTATACATACGAACATTATATATAATAGCACGTAAAGATAGCGTGTATAAATTATAGAAAACAAATATATTTTTTCTTATAAAATTTAAAATATTAAATAAAAATAATTAAAAAAAATATAAAAAAGTAAAAAATAATATAATACATTTACATCACTGATGTAAACTACTTTATAATATAGATAAATATGAAGTCTAATTATGAATGTGTCGGCCAGGTTGATTTTAACATAAAGTATAATGGTCTAATTTGGCTGCAGATATACGTGTATGCTTGATTATTAAGGTTATTTTATGACTCATTATTATCTGGCCAGCTTATTTGATTGGCTCTTTTTGACTTTATTATATAATAAGTGATTTTATTTTACTAGAAGATGTTTACTCCTTTTACCAAAATTAATTATTTTTACTTGTAATCATGCTCTTTTGAACAAATGAAAAGACTTTTTAATAAAATTTCCAGATTCATATGGTTTAAAAAGATAAGGTTTTAGTAATCACATTCACATAAATATCTAGAACATCTTCACTTAGTATGTAGTGTTGAGGCATCACATACTAAACCCTAATGTACCATTTATTTTGAATATTTACAAATTAAATTAGTGAGTAATACTGCTGAAAATATAAAAAAATAAATTAAAAATTATCGTTTTAAAAATATAACTCTAGTGTTAGAACGAAGGAATAAAGAATAGTTGTACATTAATCTTGCTATAGATAGATGTAACACGTGATGGGAATGAAATAAATGTTTTTGATAGACCAAGCTTTTTTCACCTTACATGTGTCTAAGCAGAAATTTAACGTCTCTTTTTTTTATTTATTTAATTTTTCAACAACAGAAATTTGTACTCGTAATGAACAAGTTATATGTTTTATTCTACTCTTTTATATTGTGTTTGAATATTGACAACAACGATACAGTTATTTGCCGGTTACAACAATTGCAAAACATTGTACAGGTGCAACTCCTGGCACCCATGTATACAAGTTTGGTAATGGCACATATTCTTGTTGGATTTCAAGCACCTAAAGGAGAATCTTCTTCTATAGCGGTGAGGTGAGATTAAAAATAAATAAAATTGCCGACGAAATCTTGCCGAGCACATTGCTCCTATGCAAGTTTTCTCCATGAAGATGAACAAGTAACGATACTATAGTTCCAGTTTTCTACATTGTCAAAGGAGGGCAGTTGTTGAGGTTCTTCAAGATGGTTATCAACCTGTGCATATAAAGAACTCTTAATCGCACATAAATATAACAAACACGAAGAATAATACATATTTATCTGTAAAATTTCAGAGACAATAATTAGAATACACTGGCTGGTAAATCCGAAAGTTACGTCACTACGAAGTCAGCAATGCTATGGGGGCTTGGCAGTCGGTTCAAAACTTTAAAACAAATAATATATATCCCAATTGAGGAGACAACTATATGCTGAGCAAGTCAAAAGTCGTGACTATACCAAGACCACAATAACTTGGAAATTCTAACAATTAAACTAAGAGCTAAACGCCACCGCTTTCCAAAAAAGGAAAAGGAAAAGGTATTTTTCTCCAATTGCACTAACTACTGTCTAAAAAAACCATATGAGAAGAGTTGAACTCCCATAGTAAATAAATAACTTCACTAAATAAAATAACAGAAAATTGCCCTTTCTTGCAATTTATTGAAATCATTTCTTGATGCAATTTTCAAAACATTAGATATTAAGTAGTATAGCATACCCTCAAGTTGAAGTCCCTCTGTGAAAATCAAAAACTTCAAGATACCGTTCTCCCGTAACAAATGGTTGTAATATACAAATTTCTTGACCATTTATCCTGCCAATTACAAAAGCAGCTATTACTTAATTTGTACTATAAGACACATGACAACACTAAGTGGTCAACACGAGCATACACTGTTGAGAATATACAAATGTTTTCTGGATTGCAAAGTAGATATCTATAACCATACAAGGACATAAATAATTATTTCTAATATGCATCGGTCCCCGTAAACTTTAATGTCTTGCTCCTTTGAGCAGCATTACTTCTCCTTTTAACTATAATACAATAAATTTATTTTTTATTACACCCAGAAGAAAAAAAGAAAAAGAGAAAAGAAGAAAACAGAAGAATGTATAAGAATACTTGCTGCTAGCAGCCTAACACCAAGAAAAGGATGGAGGTTTTCAAATTACAGGTGTAAAGTAACCAAAGGATTGTTCCAAAAAAGTAACCAAATATTATTGGTTTTTCCCTTAAAGTTGCAATACTTAATTATCTTCATTCGTACAGACTACCAGAACAGGGTAAGTAAGGTAAAATGTAGAGAAAAGTCATAAGGAACTATACTTGGTGTTCTCCCCCCCCCCCCCCCCCCCCCCCCCCCAATAATAATAAATAAAATTGCAGGACACGATTAGCATGTGGTTCTGCCATTCAAACTCTACAATAAACTTGTTTATTTATTTATACAAGAATTCCTGTTCATACTGTAATTCCCATCCTCAGCAACACTGTTAAATCATTAGTAACATATTATAACGGAACTATTAATTAACATGAAATATTCTGTTCATTTTGGTTTCTGATTGTTATTCGTATACTTTATGATTTTACAGGGTTGCAGAAAGGGATTGACGGTGGATTCAATCTTCACCTCTAACAATCACAGAAAATCCAGTATTTATTGTTGTAGTTTTTATCTTATTTTTGATTTGTTTATCTTCCATATATGAAAGAGTTCCAATGCCAGACAAAATAAGTAGTAACATATTAAAATGGAACTATTAATTAACATGAAATATTCTGTTCATTTTAGTTTCTGATTGTTATTCGTATACTTTATGATTTTACAGGGTTGCATAAAGGGATTGACGGTGGATTCAATCTTCACCTCTAACAATCACAGAAAATCCAGTATGTATTGTTGTAGTTTTTATCTTATTTTTGATTTGTTTATCTTTCCAATGCCAGACAAAATAAGAAGTACCTTAACATGGGTGCTGGGGAAAGCAGATGTGCGCAAAGTTTCTTGCGTCACATCTTGTAATTTCTTCTTGGATGAACTTAGTATAAATGCAGCTTGATCAGTTGTTGCAGCAGCTGAGGTAATTCGATATCCATTCTCCCACCTTCTATGAATCCCTTCACTAGGATAGAGAAAATCAAGCTCAACCACCTGAAAATAAGTGCAAAATTTATAAGCTCTACGAGTGACGGTTTTGGCATGGAGAATAACAAAAATGCAGAAAAGGAATACCTGATTAGAATAACCTGCATCACGCGACATGGCAATTCCCCATCTACTACCCGCAGTGGTCATGGAGGTAACTGAGAAGCCTTCTTTCCACTTCTTATTGATCCATTTAAAAGGAAATACATCACTAACTTTGTATGATTGTTGAGTATAAGTCGTCCCTTCAGTAGCAAGAAAAGAAAAGGGTATTTAGTCGCATAAATATATTTCAATTGACGGAGACAATGGATGAAAATTTCTTCTTGTAATCTCAACTCCAGACACTAAAATACAATGCGCTGATCAATCCAAATAATGCATCTAACTTACTCTCCCAAATTAGATGTACTCATTTGAATCTCATACCAATTAAGATAATAACGAGAAAGGTCTACATTATCTATATTCCAAAATTGCTCTCTATAGGACCCTGCCATTAATTTCTCCATTTCAAAACAAGAGTAATTAGAGAAAAAAAATGGTAATGCTGAAACAGTTAAATAGTAGGTGGCAAAGGTTTTATGATGACAAAAGAATGAAGGATAAGGGAGACAACTAATCTCAAACGGATTACAGAGTCTCTCAAAGTTGAAGAGAAAAGTTTTACTCCTATAATGATGCGAAATCTTTGACATTAAAATATATTTCTGTGCAGAAATTTGTTTCCTCCATATGTAGACATCGTTGTAGCCCCTCACTCTATTAAGTTGCATGAGAAACAAATCGACGTCTAGAGCCAGTCTAAAACTGTAATTCCGAATTTGACTCTAACATCTATGTCATATGGCATAATAAATGTTATTACTAGTGATCAGCTGCCATTCATATTTATGCATTGGCACTTTCACATGATATTTGAAATACTTCAATCTTCCACAATGGCACGGATATCATGATATATGTCACTTGCTTATGCTATGTGCTACATGTACATGCACATATAGTTTGAAATGCAATGCGACACAAATGATCCTTAATAACTACATTTTTTTTTCGTCTAAACAAGTGTGCAACATTTTCAGGGAACATTAATCTACACTGACGTGAAGTTTGGGCCTGAGACAAAAACAGCTAGGGTAATACTCAAGGAAACATACAATCTAGGCACCAGGTCTAACATCTCCTTAGCCACAGTTTCCCAGAAGATTTGTATAAAAGATCATACTAAAACCTACAAATTTTGAAGCCACACATTGTTTTACTCACCCTTGGACATTACAACCAAGGCACTGCCATTGGACGCACCGGCAATAGAAGTGATATAATAATTCTTTTCCCACTGCTCCATTATCCATTCCTGAAGAAAATGATAAAACAGACATTTTAAGGAAAAGGATCACTTGTGTGATGCAATAATCAAACTTAACAGAGCAAGCAATTCTGAAGCTCCTACCTTGTGCAAGAAAAAAGGTGAGATTTCGTAAACCTGGGATGTGAACCCCGTCCCTGCATCAATAACTACAGCCCATAAATTTGATGAAGAAGCTACAGAGCTAATGTACAAACCATCTTCCTTCGCTTTCTCCACATGCTGATAAAGCCTGGAATCGGTTACATTATAGTGATATCTGCGGTTGAAAGTTTACATTAGTTGACCAAGAGAATAAATTCTGGTATCTCAGAGATAAGAGCTATGATGTCCTTGCCTTCGCCAAGTCAAGGGCATTATAGATTACATAAGCTTAAGGCCCTCTTACACTAGGCCAGTGTTATTAAAGGCATGAGGCACACCGAGGTGCAAAGGTCTCCCTAGGGCCTAGGCACAAGGCACAAGGTGAGGCGCACGCCTTATCGAAGTGAGGAGCACATACTCAAAAAATACAAAAATATGCATAAAACCATATCTAAATTTATTATATAAGCACCTAAACAATGACGACTTATAAAAAAGGTCCATGAACTAAAAAGAATCAAGTATGTGATCACTTACTTCATCAAGTAGATAATGTAGCAAATATAACTCTAGTTAATAATAATAATCTTATTATAACATGAATAATATAATCAATTAAATTACAATAAAATGAAAACTTGAACAAATGTAACTAATAATAATCTTATCAAAACCTGAATAAAAGTATAATTTCATATTATAAATTATAATTTAAAGAAAATAATTTTGAATTATAATTATTAACTACATATTTTATTAAATTTTGAACTATGGTTCACGTGTTATTTGGACTTTGGACTAAATGGAAGTCATCTAGAAATGGCCCAACAAACAAAAAATAAAATAATTAAAAAAATTGTTGTCATCCATCATGGATACATTAGTAGTTCAGATAATTCTTCCTAATAATCAACCCATCATGAAAATTTTTGTCTTTTCATTTGTTTTTGTTAAGTTCAATGTCTCAGATCATAAAAGATTACAAAATTGGACAACTGAGATTAATTTGGGTGAAATTTCAAAGAGGCTAGCGTCTCATGCGCCTTGCGCCTCGCATGCACCTTAGCGTGCCTTGGCTGCGCCTCATTGAAGGCGCCTCGCCTTGGGCAAAGCGAGGCCCAAAAGTGAGCCTCGCTTTAACAACTATGCCGTAGGCCCTAGCTAAATCACTATTATAATCTCTAAAAGAATATGGCGCACATGACATTAGTATCATAGACTATCAATGAGGCATAAATGACTCATGAATTTACTGTACAAAGAAAGAAAGAAAGAAAAAAAGTGGCCCAAATTTCATACACCTCAGGTTGCTTCTGAGGTATTTATGACAGTTTTGGCGCAACTTTTCCGAACTATCCCACCATCACTGGCTTAATCTGGCGACATTGGTAGTACTATGGGTGGGTTCTGAGGTTATTTTTGGTTCCTTTCTTTGTTTTAGCCAGCACATGTTTTATCATGCGCAATTTCTTATCGGCTTGATCCTTGAACACATAAGAAAATTAGAAGTTAGACCTGTGCAATGATACCTTGAACTTGGGTAAGTATTGAAGGTCCATTGCCCCTAAAACACGCACATTTATGTATGGAAAGCTTGCATAAATGACATAATCGGAAACTTGGAATGCCATTCAGTATGTCAGATCATGATTGCTCTACATTTAAATAGGATTTAAGCAATTAAAACCAATATCATACATAGAAGTGCTCATGGGTCTCCCTCGGTCAATTTGCTTGGGATAAGTTTTGACAGAATAAAGCATGCAAAACCCTTGCTTCGGTTATACTAGAGTCAAGTGGTAACTATTTTGTCTACAGTTGAAAAGGGATTTCTAATTCTTCAACTTTACCTCTGCTTCATTGGTTGCCTGGAGCTATAAACTGAGATCCACTGTGTAGCTGGAGTACCTAATCTAATTTTCTTTCTAGGATTCCCACCATCTTCCAACTCAAAAGGCGATCTTCCCCTCTTTTGACCCACCTATTAAAATATGCAGCAGATTTAACATTAGATGCTAGAGACATTCCATTACATTCAAAAATCACTCAACTCACTTGAAAATCAAACTCAGACCTTCAAGGCACCATCTATTTTAATCGGTCTCAATGATGCAGTGGAAATTATGCTATTCTCAAAAAGCGAGACAAGCTTTGAGTAGTTGGGTTCTTCATCAAATTTCATGTTAGTCACCATCTCAAGAAATTGTTGAAACGGGGGAGGGCACAAGCAACAAAGCATCTCCGGAGATGTTCCCATCTTCTTTCTACAAACAAGGAATCCTTTATTTTCTCCCTGAAATGAATGATACCGCGAAAAACATCTTAAATATATACACATTTCATAAATAAAAAGAAATTCAAGCCTTCTGAAGGTAAAAAGCCACAAATCCTCGTGCAGGATGGAAATCAGAGATGAACTCACAATGAAACCTTGCCACGGGAGCTTTCCTCTAAGAAGGAATATTAAAGTATAAGCTAATGACTCAAGGTCATCCCTTCTGCTTCCTGTCCTTCCCAAATGGGCATGTACACTGGCGTAACGTACTGTGCCCCTGACATAATATACATGCAGCAGATTCAACATAAAATGTCATCAATTTATTTCAATTAATTGAAAACAAAAACAAATACCATCACAATATTAATGAATTAAACGAATAATACTGTAATAATTAGCTGTAAAACATATTAGGCATGTAAAATCTAGTAATTCTATAAAAGAACTTCCCATCAAAAGAAAATAAATATAAAATATAAAAAAATCCACTTCAGAGAATGAAGTAATCAATCCTAGAAAATAAGCAGTGTATCCTGTTTCAATTAACTATGGGTAATTCAACACAAGGGTGGAGTAAAAATTCTGGAACTATTATGAGATAATAGCCATCTGTCCTTGGAAGAAAGAATTTGAAGAATGACATAGTTACCTAAAAACATCAGGCTTTTGGTCATAATCCACATGACGACCAGAAGATGCATCCCTCCATTTTGAAGCTGAGGTAAACGGTATAAATATAATAGTCCAATTAGTCCATCTACAGTCTGTCAAAACATATATTTACCAAAGCATGCTTGAATTATGCAAATTAAAAAGGAGCACAAGAAAAAAATTACCCAAACCGAGATCAACTAAATACAATTTTTTCTCATTTGGTGTTCCAGGCTGACCAAGCAAAAAGTTTTCTGGCTTTACATCTCCATGCACAAAACTGAGAAAGAAACTAAAGAGCTGTCACATTTCAAAGGACATAAATATGTATGTGTGTATATATCTATATGAGGGGGTATATATATATATATATATATATGCGAGAGAGAGAGAGAGTGACAGAGTTTTAATGTACCCTCTAAAGTGAAGCTGCTCTAGTATTGATATTGCCTCCACTGCTATACAAGCAACCATCTCTTCGGACAGCCTGAAATGAATAAAGATGATGAGAAACAAAGACAACAAATTGACGGGAAGGTCATTATTTTCATACATCTGGTTACTGGAGTTCCAAACGTCCCATAAACTTGGGCCTAGCATGTCCATGACCTGATTTCATGAAAGCCCAACATGAGCACAATAAATTCATGAGGAAAATTACAATTGCACAACTAAATAAAATTACTGAAAACATTATCAACGTGCAGACAGATACTTGAATGAGAAAATGTGGGAAACTCACAAGGATATAATAGTCTCCTTGGCGACCTTTATAATGGACCAAGGGAAGTCCATAGCAACCATTAAGAGTACTACATGTAGAGACCGACAAACAATAGAATCAAAATTTCATTTGTTTACGTTTTAAACTATAATGCAAAACAAATAAGGAAATATGCCACAAAATAAATTTCAGTTACCTGTAAACATGCCATTCATAAGGAGGGCCATAACTACACCCTTTCCCATTTCGATGTTCAAACTTCATGGCAACCTAACATCAGTCAGGTAACAATATAGCAAGATAAGAAAAGGGGAGAAATACAAGGGTACCCTATTACCAATATAATGCTCAAAAGGTATCGATTGGAGTTGCTCAAGAATAATAACATTACCTCAACTGCATCAGGTCCTGTATTTCCGAAGCCACCTGTCACTCTTCTGCCAACAAAAACTTGACCAAACCCCCCCTTACCCAGCTTTCTGTCTAACTTGTACACAGGTGAACTGCCGAGCTGCACCTGAGAGAGAAAAGAATAACACAGAATTTTACAGTATAAATTATGACATAAAATCACTGGGTGCACAAAAAACCATCATCTTTTCTTTCCTTTTTTCCATTTTTGAAGACTCACCTAAAATGCCATCTATTTAATATTTTTTTTACTCGTTTAGTTAAAGCTTACTAATAACACCAATGATATCAGAAGAATCACTCAGTAAAAATCTGATACTTTCATTATCTATTTATTTCCTTGCAAGGCAATAAATAGATAATGAAAGCAAGTTATTAGTGCAGAAGATAGAACAATGTCCAAGAAAAACTGATACCCTTTCAGGAAGTGGACTAGTACTTCCTTCCTCCTCGACAACAGCTAATTTTTCTGCAGTTCTATCAGCAACCACATCAGGAATAGCAACCATTTCTTTTCCTCTTATGTCCAAACCTGGGCGACCCCGACCACCAATCCCAGCACCAGAAATTTCAGCATTCTTTTCTTGATTTAATTGTCTACCCCCTCTACCTCTACCAGCAGGCCTTGACATCGGATAAAGGCTTGCCGGGTTCACTGGATTATGCGAAGGGGATTTCAACAGTGGAGCTTTCGAGTTATTACCTCTTCTGGTGCCACGGCGAGGAGTTGGAACTAGAACAGCAGGATTCTCCTCAACATTTTTTACCCTCTTTGATTGACGAACTCCACTTCTCAAATTTGGCATCCTTTTTCCATGCAAGAAGAAATATTCTATGAGCTTTCTTCTCCAGCCCCAACAAGCTTAAATTCAAATAACTTAAACCTTGAAGTTTCAACTGAAACAACAAAGTATTAAAAAATCAACAACTGTATATCTCAAGGAAAAAAATTATTTTATAAACTGTCAAATATGTTTATCCAAACATGGAACTAATATTGCAGACACATAAACAATATGTGCCTTCCATTTAGCTAAGGTTCCATTTGTTTCACAGGGATTTTCTTTGTTCAAGATTCTGAACAGTTTGGAAAGCCATTTTGAAAGAAGTGAATGGTAAGATTCGGGAAACGTCTCATATTTGATGGCCAGAATATCAGAAATCAAGACTAAGTCTTCTTTGAAAAGGAATAGTACAACGTAATAATGACTTAACACTAATAGACATGCAAGTGATCATCAGAATCGCAGTAAAGTCTTTTAACTTTATTTAGTATTAACATTTTATGACAAAAGCCAACTCTTTCCTTAAATGAATATGTATTTCCCTCAGCAAATATATTCCAAGGAATAAAAAGTAATTTTAAAAAAATGTGCAAAGAAGAAGATTGCTAGGTTTTTCGCTGTTTCCTATATATCTGGATACTAGGTCTTTCTTGTGTGTTAGGTTATAGACTTACAGGTCAACTCTGAAGGACTCTAACTGGCTGCTCAAGACTGACAAACACAAAGTCAACAATTTTTTTAAGAGCTTCGTAATCTTCACCCCCCACCACCAAAAAAAAGTTCGAATTTCTGTAGCCATTTAAGTACCCTCCCTAGGAATTCTTATTTATCTTATCCATTGTCATTCTTTCCTTTCTATATCTTATTTTATGAACCCTAATAATTCCTAACCAAAAGGATTGGCATCTAAGAAGCTTCTCCTCTAAGCTTTATGTGGAAATATGGAATATATTGAAGAGGATTAAGATTTAAGAGGGCTTTTGATGATAAGCAGTCATATAAAAGCTACCAGATTCAGAATCATTTCGGGACTATATACACAATTTTGGTAGTGTTTTTTTGAAGAGACGAGTAGACATTTTAGTTAGATAGCTTCATATACCTAATATGCTTCATCTCATTTACCAGAAGCTAAAGCACATACCTTTTATTCCGTAACAGTAAGAACTCATCAATCCAAGCATAAACATTATAAATCCCGATCCAAAACAGAAAAAGGTAAAGCAACTTATTAAGCCAGTACATAATAACCTCAAATACAGTCGCATTATGGAAGAACATAAAAGAGATTCACTCCTTGCAGTAGCATTTCATATATGAATACATTTAAGAATTTGACAAACCATATTAATCAAAAAGTCACATATATAGTCCAAATCAGCTCTAAAAGAAAAGTTTACGCACAATTTCCATCATGCATTACAAATAAAACCATCACTGATTCAATCTGTCACACGCTGAGCTCTCATACATTCAAAGTCATCAATGCAGAAAATCCAAATGAAGAAGAAAACAAGGCAATTTTCAAACCACATCAATCAAAACTTTCAAAAAAACGAAGTCCTTTCTCATCATTTCTTATCACCAGTAATGCATAAAGTTCAAATTATTGCCCAAAAAAACATTTCAGTAACTATAATTCTGAAATCACTTCCAAAACACAATCTGAAACTAAGCTAAATGAAGCTCGAATCAATCGGGCAAATCAGTCAATTAGCCGATCATCCATAAAAACATGCAACTCATGCACTATCAGAATAATCAATACCCATTTACAGATTCAAAATAAACAAGAACATAAACATAAAAGAATCATAAACACATACAAACATATGAATATACGAATACCCATTAACAAGAAAAGAAAGATAATTTGAAGTAAATCATAAAAATCATACCTTTAGCTAAGAAAAATTGTAGATAGAGAATTGATCAAGCAAGCGTAAATTTCAAGAAGATGGTAATTTATGAATGAGATAGTATATAAGCGAAGCGATGGTGGGATGACTTGATGACTGAGTTCGTACTTGGGTCGATATGAGGTATGGGGGCGTCACTAGACGGTGTATCCAGTGCGTATATGCGTACGATAGCAATGAGTGCGGTAATGAATCGTTCGGCTGTGTGTTGGTGGCCCTAGTGGGTGTGGCCACGATCCAGCTAGAGATTAAGCCCAATGTGCAACACAATATGCTCCCATACTATTCACAGATCTTAGATTTTTGATTTATTGTTAGGATTTTCTTAATATGTGCCATAAGGGCACATGTTAAGTACGAAAAATAAAAGATGGGATCTACTAAATATTATTTGTTTATGCATTTACATTGAATTTAATGTATAAAAAAATAATATACTAGTGGACCCCATGTATTGAATTCAGTACAAATATATAAACAAATAATATTTAGTTGGTCACATCTCTTATTTTCCGTACTCAGCATGTGTCTTAAAGGAACATATTAAGAGGACCCTTTTTTATTATGGGTTTGTTTGGTTATTTACAGTACTTGCGATAGTAGCATTTATAACGTTTGAATTTTTAATCATAATATATATCATTGAAAAATGTAATATTTGACTTGTCGTAATCAAGTTTTACTATAGATACGCTCATTTATTAATGACATATTTGTCTTTTATCATTTTCATTAATAACATTGTTGATATTTCACTATTTTAAAATCCTAATATCACAAAGGTTAAAACTCTTTGATTTATGTTGCACATTTTTTAAATTATTTTTTCAAAAGCAAATGAAAGCCCAATAAGAACTTCTTGAGACCGAAAGCAATGGAGTAAAGAAAATAATATAAGTGGTGTCATTGTAAATTTTGTTCTTATGATATGCAAGTTATTAAATTTAGTTAGCTTGATATACAATCGTTAGTCCATTTTTTAATACTTAGTAATTTTTTTTAATGATTTACTTATTTAATATGGTATTAGGGATTTGGGTGTTGTAATTATACCTGGCAAACGAGCGGGCCAACCTAAACGGACTAGGTTAAAAAGGTTTGGAATTTTTTGGGCCAAAATTCCTCAGCCCGTGGCCGGACCGGGCCAGCCCGCGGGCCAATTGATTATTAATATTATTATTTATTATTATTTATTTATTTTACAATTATGATACATGACATGATGTTTTGATTTTTGGCTATTGAGTATAGCAAACAATTTGTTTTATTCAATAAAAATGTGTTAAATGTTGTTTGATTTGATGATGATGACTGATGTGCAAAAATGATTGTCGTGAATGTGCTTATATGATTAATTGTCCATATGTATCTGACTAGGTGCTTATATGATAATGTGCCTTTGTGTCTATGTGCTTACTTGATTATTTGCGTATGTGTTTTAAAGTGCTTATGAATGTACATACATGTTTTAAAGTGCTTCTGTGGATAATTGACTAAGTGATTACATATTAATCTGAATATGTGTCTACATGATCATGTGTATATGAAATAAATTACCTAGTTTAAATATTGTGAATTGTACACTTATATAGCATAAATATGATCTTGTTGAAAACTATCTGCTGCTTATAATAAGAGTAAAAGTTACCTGGTTCAAATGTTGTAAAGTCCTTTTTGAAAAGAAATATGTGTGCAAAGGACTTAGAGATTAAAGATCAGAAATGTTAGGTTGATCTTTCTGTAGGAGTCACTCTGCATAAAAGATAAATGATATAAGTAGAGTAATATAAGAATAAATCATTGTTGTATATGTGTATAGCAGAGTTTGTAAAGTCCTTTCAATATGTAATGATGTAATAATGTACAAAAGAACTTATTTAGAAAAGATCAAATCTGTTATGTTGATCTTATGGTATATCTGTTCAGTCAATTTGATCGTAGAATGGATTCTACGACTCCAAGCAAAAAAGACTCAACGATTCAGTCTGTTCGTAGAGTGGACTCTACGACTTCGCAGTAACTAAGTCAGTTCGTAGAGTGGACTATACGACTCCATACCAGGATAACTCTACGATCATCAAGGAGAGACAGTTGTACAAGAGTTCTACAAAATATACAAGCTGAATTGAAGAATTGATCAAGTACAAAACGTAGAACAGAACTCTACAATCGTCGAACAGACCGTTAAGCAAGCCTTTAGGAAACGTAGAACCAGAGAAGAAATGTACTCTACGATATGCACAAACTGACAAGATCGTAGAATGGATTCGAAGAGCAAGCACATACGAGAACTCTACGATTTGCACAGATAGACGAAATCATATAGTGAAACCAGAAGACAAGACAAATGCAGATAATTGTTCTACACATGGTATAATCGTTAAGTAAAAATAAAGGGTGTGCTAAAGAAGACAACAACTCAACGATTCCACTGAGAAGCCCAGAAATCGTAAGGCAAAACACTGCAGTCAGCAACTCTACAATTTGCACAGAAGAACAAAATCGTAGAACGAAATCGTAAAACAAAGCACTGTAGCCAGCAACTCTACGATCTAAACAAAATAGCAAGATCGTAGAGTAAGAGAGAAGGTCGCTCCAATTCAACGTTTTACTTGACTTACTTCAAGTAACAATCGTGGAGCTGAATTCGTAGAGTCAGAATGATCAGACAACCACTCTACGAATTCACTGTGAAGATCAGAACCAGTAAATTAACATAACTGCAATATGGTGCGAGAGAAAAGAGAATATTACTTGACCAGATTAAAGAAAGATTAAGTGTTGTTCAAAATCAGATGCATGTCAGAGTCACATAAGACTTTGTGTCTAAACGACTATAAATCAGGACCTACTGCTGAGAAGGATGGTGAAAATAGTCTAACTAATGGGATATCTCTGAAAGCAATAGAGCAGCTAGTTATCGAAGTCAAGGAAGATATTTAATGATGGATCAGAAAATTAAATATATCAAAGAATATAATAATCTTTGATACACAACTCTGGAAGTGCAACGGCTAAAAATGCAGAAAGTGAAGCCACAGTCTGATGTGACATAACATATGTCAGAAAAAGGAAAAGCACTGACACAAGCAACAGAAAGACAACTTCAAAGATATCAAGGATTTGCACAATGCCAAAGAAATCCAACGGACCTTTTCCAACGGTAAAATATGCACAAGCATATAAAAGCATAGATGTTCACAGGGATAAAGGAGTTGTTAAAAATAAAAGAGAGGATGATGGATAACAATAGAATCGTAGAGTGAAACAAAAAGAAATGAATATGCTGAAGAACACTCTACGATCTGCCAGAACACTAAAACTGAATTGAGAGAGACATAGAGAGATATGACTCTATTACAAGAAAAGTGCTCAAAGCTGCTAAGCACGTGATAGAGATAAGCCTAAATGTCAACTTGATATAGACATGTTAGCGACTGAGTACCAAATTGAAGGAGCTTCACAGTTATCTCAGAAGCTCATCTCGAGAAGCTCTGAACTGTCAATGATAAGAAGTAACAATTTAGTACCAAAAGGAAGAAGTTTCACAGTCATCTCAGAAGTTCGTCTCGAGAAGTTATCAAGTACCAAATGAGCTGAATTGCCAAAATTTAGCAGCACAATGGGTGATCACAAGAAGATCTTGAGTACATAAAGAAGCTAAATATCATTGCCTAACTCAACATCATTTCAAGTATGATCACATTCTATTACTGAGTATTTAAAGACAATGGAATTGAAAGTATAACTCAGTAGCAACTCCAACATCAATCAACAAACAAGGAGCCACTTGAAGAGGACATTTGTGTCATTGTCTTAGTGACTAAAGGAGCCAAGTCTACTGGACTTGAAGAGGGCATTTGTGTCCTTGTCTTAGTGACTAAACTAGCCAAACCTGTTGGGTTTGAAGGGTTCTTTGTGAATCAGAGATTTTAGACCTGCTGGGCTTAAAGAGTTCTGTGTGAACCATCCTTAGTGAATTTTCTACTCGTTATAGTAGAATAGTGGAGTAGGAGTTATTCAATCTCCGAACTACTTAAACTCTCTGGTGTCATTTACATTCAGTTATTTACATTCTGTCATATATAGATATATATCTGCTATGATTAGTTTACTTGATAAATGACTATCTTCAATTCAGTCTAAACTCAACTAAGAAGTTTTACAAATTTTTAAAGAGAGTTTTCAAACTAATGTTCCGCTGTGCAAACTAATCTTGATTAAATAAACTATTCGGTAATATCATATACTTTTTAAGGAATTTTTTTTAAGAGATCTATTTAACCCCCTCTTCTAGATCACTTGTGTGCCTCTGGGAACTAACAAAATGTACTTATTAACAAAAAATATTAAAAAAACTTATGTTTAATACTTTAATTAAGAAATAATCTTAACATTATAAACTATTGTGAGTATTATTTATTTGATTAAATATGTGAAACTAATAATTGTAATTAAATATCAAGTGACTAATTTTAAAAAAATGCTAGAATAATATCACAAGCACATCACACATGTATGTATTTATATAGTGACAATTATTTAATTATACATGTAATGTATTCTCATTATTCTGCTATGTGCAAGTAATCAAGTATATAAAAATATAATTAATTATTATTTTTTATTAACATTTGCTAATCAATAATATTTTAAATTTTGCTTTATTTAAGTTCTTTCATATCTAATAGTCATATGTTTAGAGATAATAGTACTTTGAACAAATGAATAAAAGTTTTGTTCCATAAATTGATCTAAATGATTAATGAATTAAGTTATTTTTAATATTTTTTTATATATTGATGTATTTAATTTTTTTGAAAAAATAAAAATAAAAAATTTGGGTCACGGGCCGGGCCAAAATAACCCATTTTTTTGGGTTGAAATATGAAAGCTCATAGCCCACTTTTTTTGGGCTAGTCCGGCCCGGCCCGAACCCTTTTTGCCGGGTCTAGTTGTAATATACATATAATTTGCTTCCCTAGGTATGGAATTCATTTGTAAATTATGTTTTTTTTGATAAAAATATGATTTTTTGGTCAGATTTTTGAACGTTGCAAGATCTAATATTGCTTACTGTTTCGGCAACTTCAAATCTAATTTGGTTTGTGCTTCATTTTTCATTAGGATTTGATGGATGAAGAATTGCTTAACCTTGAATGCAGCTCAATTTCACCTGATTTTGGTGGGGGGAAAGGTCATGTGTTCAAAGGACTTGTTCTCATTAATCAGTGTCCAGATTTCTTTCACAATACTTTATACCAAAGGGGCTGGCATATATTTGAAGGCATGATCAAACTTTATTCTTCCAACTTTCCATTAATTACCCAAATTTTATATTATTTTATTAATCAAATGAAAAATATTTTATATGTTGATAAATTTATGACAAAATCGAATTGTGACTGACGTGTATGCAAATAAATTACAATTTAATATAAGATCTTTTTCCATGTATTCTTCTTATTCCTGTTTACTCGCTTTTGTTTATGAAATTGTTTCCATTTCTACATCTGTTTCTTTGTTACTTTCCCCTCACTTTCCTCCCTTTCTTTAGTTTTACTCGGCACATATGATAAATAATATAATACTAAAGATTCGAGCCATAAAATTTATTAATTTTGACAATAATGTTACGTTTGAATTACAGAGATTATGTGAAAATAAAATAACTCATTTTCATAAAATAAAATAAAAATTGTGTTTAATTATTCCATTGAAATGAAATAAATTATTCTTATTTCTATTAAATTGATGAATTTTGTTTTTTGAGAGATAATATAGAATGATTAATTCCAGTATGGAATTAAATAAATCATTCCACTTACCTGTTCATTCTCTTTTCCCTTTTATTCATTTAATCTAAACATAACATTAAATAATAAGATACTAAATTATGACATTCAACCAAAACCTAAACAAAAAATAAAATAAGAAATCGGACCTTGACCAAGGGCAAAGCAAATATTTCGACATGATGATATCACTAAAAGGAACTCCATTTAATATTGGAGCAAATATATAATAGTAGTATATGAATAAATTTCTTTACAATAATTGTAGGGATCGATCATGGAAGCTTAGATAAAGAATTAATTATCATAAAAATGATTAACATTCCACAAGGAACTCAAGAAAGAAAGAAAAAATGAAAGAATTAAATAATTAATGGATGAAATAAGTAATTGCCAGAGCTCCAAGTAGAAGGACATAAGCTATCCCTTGATCAATGGTTGAGCCGTCACTAGCCGGACCATTAGGTGCAGGTGATGGACCGAATTCCTGGGCCTGACCCACTTGCAATATCGCCATAAACATGACTCCAATAATCGGAAGAGCCAGCAATCTTACTATTGAGTTCATCATCTTCAAATAAATCCAAGAAGATCAAAAAGGAGGAATACTATAAGGGAGAAAATTTAATTGTTGGGCTGGAGGGATTTAGAAAAATAATGAAAGGGATGATTGTGAATGAAGGTTTTTGTTGAATGATGGCTATATATATATATATATATATATGGGTGTGTTATAGTAGTAGTGAGGATGAAGAATTTTCAAGGAAAGAAGAGAGAGAGAAGGGGGGGGGGGGGGGGGGGGGGGGTGGTTGGACACCACTTAATTTGTTTACGTACTTCAGTTTAATACGACTTAGGCGGCTAATTCAACATACACGTGAGAAATGTAACATAATTAGTCAAAAAATAAAAAAGTCCCAGTCAAAAAAGTGCCAATTGTCGGTAACATAATTATAAATAAAAATGTCAATAATTATAGGTTTAATTCAACAATATAATTTTTGTTATGAAAATTAATTAATTAAAAGGATGGTTTGATGAAAGAGACTCTTCTTATTGATAATTCAAAGAGAGTAAAAGTCATTGGTCAACGTATGTGACGATAAACGCCAACTTCATTGACCAACTAAATATTCCCCTCCCCTGTTCCGAACCTAGCTTATGGTTTCCTTTCTCCTTGTTTTCGGGTGTTCCAATATTAATTTCCTGTTTAGTAAACTTCGGAATATTATGTTATTTTATATTATTATTAATTATTTTTTTAAAAAGAAATGATAAATAAAACTTTTTGTAGAAGGGGTGGATCATAATATACTTTATATTTTGATCATACAATTTATTATGAACATAACTTGTTGAGGTCCATTGTATTAAAGCATGGGTGGTGACCTGTAATTTACACTGAATAAATTTACCCAAAAATAAAAATAGACTTTGTTTGTACCAAAACACTACTATCACATATAAAGTTGCTTAATCTTTACCAAAAAATCACTACCGTGCATGCGAATACGTGAACTACACCATAAAATAAGTTTTTGTTTGGGATACTCTCTAAAAAAAATATTTCATCTATATACAATTGTTCGAATATGAATAGATTATCCACAAAAGAGTTATATTTGTCGATTACTTTATTTCACAAAAAGAATCGTCTTTTTGTTAATAGTAGTATAGCAAAACTCTGATATCAAAATTATCATACGACGCTTACTAAACCAAAAACCTCACTATTTTTAGAGCTAAATATAAAATAAAAATATATCTTTAATATTTATAAATTTTACAGATAAGACTATTTTTGTGGACAAGAGAGGGTAATACTTTAGAATGTTATTCATTTATTTATATGCAAGGGTACATAGGGTGTGTCCAACCAAAAGAATAAACACAAAAACATGATAATATTGTTTGTAAACATGAGGCAATTTTTTTACACAAATAGTTCACTTATGCAGTTAAAAACTATAGTTGTTGTTTATCCACCTTTCCTCCTCAGTGCATTCTTTGTCCTCAGTCACTACAACATGATATTGCTAAACATGAGTCATTCAAAAAACTAATCGAGTACTCTGAGAAGGATAGGCAAAGCTAGAATCCAAAGGAAGGACTAAAAATAGGTTAAGAATCTGACTAAGAACAGCATCACTTGGCTCCTTTCGGCCTCCTTCCATCCATCACAAGCCTAACGGCCTAACCTCCACCAAAAAAGTAAACAATCTTGGTCTGCAAAACACGTGACTGAACCAGGAAAAACAAATAATTATCAACCAAGAACATGTGAAAAAAAAAAGTTCCCAATGATCCAGTTTTAGTTTCTAGTCTGAAATCAAAATTTCTACCCAGCCAAACATGCAGAAGCACCTACTAAGTACTAGCCAAAAAGGGAATTGGTGCTCTTGCCACTTTGTCGTAGAAAAATCCCAGATGGCAAGATGGCAAGATGGCATCGAGGCAGCATAATATTAGGAGCACCTGGTTATTCCTGGGAATCAGGTGGACGGCCACATATTTGACAATATCAGGCCTTGGCTTTAGACAAACGAGGTTTGGCTGACTCAGTTTCTTGGAAAAGTTTCATCAATACCTCAAATATATGTATAATATACTCTTCCGTTCCAAATTACAACCATTATTGACTTTTAAAAGTCAATTTGAAATATTTTCAAATTTAAAATTGAGGCGACTCATTAAAAATTATGAAACAATAAAATTTATAATGAATAATACTTTTTATATAATTTACAATATTTATTATTGTAATGATAAACTTAAAGGCATTTATGTCAATTGTGAATTTGAAAATATCTTAAGTTAACTTTAAAAAATCAATAATGATCTTATAATATAAAACGGAGGGAGTATATAATTTTAATGTTAAACAAGCACCACATATTCCTTTGAAAAAGCAATCCTTGTGGAATCTGATCTTAAAGCTCTTTATACCCAACTTTACTTGGCCACCTTTCCTTCCTTTCTTCCCGACTATTAAATGCCATAACTTGCAGATTATTTTGCTTTCAACACAAACTTCCTGTTTTGTTGAAAGAACTGGAGGAAGAGAAAATAGACAAAAAAAAATGTGTCACCCTCATTACCCTTTGGTTAGTGAAAAGGACTTGGCAAAACGACAAAGGTGGTATGTTTTACAGGCATCGGCAGCGGTTGAGACTGGGAGACGGTTCGAACCAACTGTTGCTTTAGTGGCAGCCAATGGCGGTGGCGGTGGCAGTGGCAGGTTGAAGCAGTGCATATGTTCACCGACAAAGCATCCGGGTTCATTTCGCTGCAGGCATCACCATGCTGAGTATGTCTGGGGTCATCGCATACTGTGAGCTGTTGCCATTAATAACACAATTACACATCTTGTAATTAACACGCAAGGAGGTGAGGTGTTTGTTTATTAATGTCAAGTATCAACCTCTTTCTTCCTAGGTTTTATTCAATATGAAATGGATCATATGGCATGATTCCATAAACTACATGTCTACCTATACTAAGATCATATGGATTCCATCAAATACATGTCTACATATGCCTTATTTGCCAAAAAGCAAGTTGTTGCTCTCCCTCGCTGACTCTCTTCTCTGCCTCCCTCTCACAGACGAATCAAATCAATCCCCACTAGACAAGATGAACTCAAAACTTAACAAATTAGTCCTGTCCTACAAATAAAGGTCTCAATTGGTATGTCAGGCAGATTAAGGAAGTCAATTTTTAAAATCAAAATATTAGTTTTTGACAAAATTTCATCATTACCCTTGAGATACTACAACATTGACATGTGTGCTTGTAGAGTAAGTCTCATAAAAAATATTTAGTCCTTTCATACTACAAGCACTTAATTTTCAAAAGAATGCCATCTATTTTCAGACAAGAAAACCTCCATTGTGACACTTAATTGAAGGACGGAGGGATTACTTCTGAACGATGTTACATCCATACATGCACATAAAAAAACTACCTTTTTAGATAGAATTGCACACCAGATTGATAGACATATACAAGGCATGAAACCAACTACTTCATTACTAAAGGTTTTGACTCTTGAGGACTGAACTTTTGCCACATGAAACCCAATATCAAGCTAGAGATCTATTATAGAAATCTATAGTGAATGATAGTAATTATTCATCTTAAAGCAAGAACCTTGTGATATGTATTGTATTTAATAATCCTCAATAACAAATTCTATTGTGCATATTGAGAAACAAATGACACAGAGATTTCACTATTGTTAACGAGTATATCATCCTTTTCAATCACAAATTAACAATAGTGCATGCATCAATCTATAAGTAAGATTCCACAAAGTAAGCAATCAAGAACATGGAGCAACAGCTGACAGGATCAAATGATATTACCTCTTGCATATAACCATTCTTCTGCTTTCACCTAATCTTTAGGACTATCGGTAGCTTCTACAATATCAACAGTCAATGCAAAATGAACACAAGTACTTCAATTAGAAAAGAAACTCTAAACACATAAGTACTGTTTCAAATGAATAAAGTGTATACCATGTTGCAAATGAATCTAATATAATAAAAACATAGGCACATGCACAATTACTTGGGGCACCATCCAACTCCCATAATACATATCATAAGCAACTCAGTTACCAATCACAGCAATCATAGACTTGAATGACATGTTCGAACATAACCAGCAATTCTTGAAACACAAAAATAAATACTACTACACCCAATTGGGTAGGAGGAACATGCTCTTCATAAACTTAAGGCCAGATGGACGGAAATTGGGAAGCAGAAGCAAATTATCTGTTACAACTAGACCTCTCCCATTAACTTAATAACTAGATACTACGCTGCTGCACTTTTCTTCTGGAACTAAATTCATTTGTGCTCAGTTAATGGGTGATAGGTAGTAATAACAAAAAATATTACTACTTCCAAAACAAATACTCCTTTTACCCCATTAGAAGAAAAAAAAGACTTCATCCAACTTTACTTGTATTGTTTCTTGGGCTCGATTTTAAGACGTGATGAAACAAATTTGTTGATTGTATTCTGTATACTTATTTTAATAAGTAATATATATGAGAATATAACATATAAATGCACTGTGGATGTAAAAACACTTCAAATATAAATTTCATAAATATGTTTTTGGAATGCCTTTAAATGCATGATAACCATAATCAAAGGAGACAAGTAAAGTCGGACAAAGGTAGTACGTGATTAAAACTCATTGGTCTGTGTATCATAGGTGATCATCAGACACAGGTTGTAATGTTATACAACATTTATTAATTGCCTAAGCACCAGATTTATATATATTTTTCTCCTTTGCTTTGCAGTATAAGGAAAAGTAGTATCAGTTGAACCCTCAATAGTAAGCAATAAGCTTAGACATTTAGACAAAAAAAAAAAAAAAGGAAACAAAAGGTTCGCACCAGAGGATAGCAATCTTGACGGATTACTGTCTGCTTGTTTAAATCTACATTAACTTCGCACCATATTCTTGCGGTCTTGCCTAGAAAAAAGTTGAAACAAAAATATGTGTGAGATAGAATACTGAAAAGCGAAATTCTAGATCATCATCAGGCACTCGCTTATCCTATGCTGCTACTTGTAGAGGCAATGAGATTAAAAGTTTTTCGACATCACGAAGTTTAAATAACTATGACACCGAAAGAAAATACAAAGAGAAAGATAAGACTTAAAAGTATATAAACGTATAAAGTGCATATTAATTAAACAATCCTAATGCAGCTCAACTCAATTTAAAAATAAATATAGTATACAAGGTTAGCCACACCAACATGTTTGCAAAACTAAAATTTGAAATTGAAGTTCAAAATTAGTTGGTGCCGAGTGCAGACTACCCAAACCATCTCTGCTAATTAGATCTTCACAATTTATATATAGTATGTTTGGCTTATGTTATCTTGGCTTCTAAGAACATGGTTACCCGTTATTACTGGGCAACAATAACAAGCAAACAAAACTTGATTCCACTTAAACATTTATAACCCTACAATCTACACGGAGTTAATTGTTGTCAAGAATGCAAATGGCCAATTATAGTACATCCTTGTAAACAAAGTTCCAAATGCCAAAGCACCTAACTCTCCGTCAATACATTTACAATTACACCGATCAGATTTCAAACAATTCTAAATTTTCAAAACCCTAAACTGTGCAAAAAAAATTTGGGTTTGGGGGGGGAACGAATATTTATTTAGTTCAACCTCACTCTTAGCATGCAAAGTTCTACAATATCAAAATTCCAACAATTATCTGACAAAAGATCACACATTCATAAGTATCAAATCCTAAGAACTGCCTAATGTGGAAGAAACATGCATAACTTAATAGGAACTTGAATGAAAAAATGTCCGACTTCACCATTCACGACGGAATCAGTATCGAAATGAATTGAACCCCTAGCCAAATCATCAATCAAGTAAAACACATCACGAATCACCTAGAATCCATCCAGTTCAAGCGTGGCATTAACGTACGAAGTCCCTCTGGCCTTTACGTGACCTCCGTCAGACGACACGTGCCCTAGGTTTTGGCCTCGGTAGCCGACGGAGACGTCGAGGGAAGAGTACCGAAGAGAGAAGAAGTCGAGGTCGAGAATTAGGAGACAGGGAACGGGAGAGATTGAGAAAGGTGGCACCGAATTCGATGTGGTTGACAGGTTGAGTCGGATCGGAAGGGTAGAGGAGGTAGCCGGCAGTGAGGAGGAGGAGGAGGAGAATGGCGGAGAAGGTGAGGTAGTGGCGGAGCTGTGGGTTCGGATGGTAGAGGGAAGAACGACGTAGTTTTGATTCTCCGGGTCGGGTGGTATTGGGGCATAGATTATAGCAGGGTTTTCGCGCTTTGTTGTCACGGTCGTTTAGGTTGTTTATATGAAATACTAGTCAGCATTTCAAATTATAAAATTATTATTAATTTTTAAAAAATTAATTTAAATTTTTTTAATTTAAAATTAATACAATTTATTTAATTTTTTATAATAATAAATTTTATAATTAATAGTATTTTTTAAATAGTTTATTATATTTATAATTAATTATATTAATATAAATTAATTAAATTTATATAAATTTTAAATTTAAAAATATTTTAAATTAATTTTTAAAAATTAATATTAATTTTATAATTTAAAATCAATAAAGTATTTATATTGACCTTTTACTTGATGTAGTGTAGTTGGATTGCATTGCTTTTAAGTTATACTTACTAGTCACCGTAACACAAGCATGTGTAATTACTTTTAAAATATAATAATGTTTTTTTTTAATTTAAAAAAAAATTAAAGAAAAAAAATAAAACAACCAAATTTGTAGGGGCAAAAGGAGGAGTTTGTGATACAATTTCAAAGCTAATGTCACCGTTCCCTCTCCCATTATATAATACTCCCTTCGTTCTCAAGTGAATGAATAAAATAAAATTGTAAATTTGTTACACATATTAAAAAAAATAAAAATAATAAAAAGAAAGTAAATAAATTTTTAAATTTATCTTTAGTGATTTTACAAAATTCATAAAGTGATGAGTAATTTTTTTATACTAATGAATTTCATTAATTGATTAATTATATTATCTTTTACTTTATATACTTTATTTTATCATTTGATAAAAGTAATTATAACTTTAATCATTTTTTTGAAGACGGAGAAAATAGAAGATATACTCACTGTGGCACAAATTATGTGTGAAAAAGAAATTCAAAAGGATTTGAGTTGAGAGATTTAGGTAAATGAAGGTAAGAAAATTTGAAAGAAGATGATAAATGTCATGACTTTTGTATTATGTTGAAATATAAAATAATTAAAGAAAAATGATATATATTATAAATATTTATCTTTATTTTTTGATTATTAGTTACATAAATAAGTATTAGTGATTTTTTTTTTTATTTTAAAAATGCTATAAATGAGATATTCTTATTAATTATATCAAATATCATATATTGATATATTCAACGATTAGAATTCGTACAAATTTATCACAATACATAATAGAACTCATAAATATTATAATAGCCAATTTCATCTTCCTTCATAATTTAGATTCCTTTATATAATCATTTTTCGAAACCTTATTCTTTTTAAATTTTAAAGTTCATGAATTAAAGTATCATATTTTATTTACTCGATTATTCTTTAAATTGATTGAGAGGGTATATATATATATATATATATATATATATATATATATATGGGACAACAATCGATTGTTGAGTTACTGTTTAAGCAATCAATATATTATAATATTTTTGTTGTGAAAGTTTCTGCTGCTAAAGACTTTAGTGACATGGTCAAAAAAAAATTTGAAGTTGCTGTTAAAAGGAATTTTTTAAGTTAATTATGAGTTGTCAAAATTATAGTCATAGCAACTGATTACCGTGAATTAACTCTCTCTCTCCCTCTCTCTCTCTATATATATATATATGTGTGTGTGTGCGTGTGTGTGTGTATGTGTGTGTGTGGGTGGCGATCTATAGCAAATAGATGCTATGAAAAATGAAGCTCTGGAATCTCCCATTTGAACTTTCAACTTGAGTTGTAGTATAACTTTTGAGAAATCATATTATGGTCATATTCTTGTAATTGTTTTAATATTATTATACTCCCGGTCTCCTTTTATTATACTGTTTAAGCAATCTATACTGTTTAAATCCGCTAGTCTTTTTAGATTATAAGAAGAACATCCGCTAGTTCAACTGGCGGATGGTAAATTATTTACTCTTCGTTCCATTCCCTTCACGCAATGCGACGACGTTCTCATTCATGAGGGATATGAACGTTCAGAAAATATCATTAATAAGTTCGCTAGTTCAACTAGCGGACGTATGTTTTGCTGAAGGAAATCTCCACCGTTGTTGTCCAAAATGTGTGGAATTGATGCTATTTGCTCAATTATTTTTTATAACATCTATTTGTTATGGATCACCTCCCATATAAAATTATTACACAATTACATAAACAATCTTCTAATTGAGTCTAATTTAAGTAACTTCATAATATAATAATAATAATTTAAAAGAGACAAGTTTGTATCTTTTATGAGGTCGAAGAATGCTTGTTTATTATAGGCTTAAATGTGACGCCCCCAAATCTGGGCCCACACAGCCCAAACTTGAGTCGTCAAAAGACTACAACAAAATTATTACAACAAAGCACAACGTACAACAATACAGTGTATAATAATACACAACTAAGTCTTCACTATTATTGCCACACTATTTTACAAAACGTGAAGACTATGATAACTATTCCTCGGACCCTCACTCCATTCCCCGGCTAGACCCTGTTATGTTTTCATCTCCTGTTGAAAAACAATGGAACAAAAGAAAGGGTGAGCTCAAATAGCCCAGTAAAGAATATCATGACTAAGATAATAACGAATAAATTATCATTAGTCTTCAACAGTTGAGTTCTTGATAGAATACAATAGACTACAAGGTTTATATCAAAAACTGCAGTTAAATTCTTAAACAACGTTCAGATCAATAATAGCAGCGGAATGAGTAATCTATTAGAAGAATAATGCAGACTATAATGTCCACTCGGTTCTCTTTTTAGGAAAAACATCATCAACTTTTATCATTTGAAATATCATTAGTCAAGATAATACAAATTCACAGTTCCTGATCATAATCATGCACATCAACATTTCATCTTTGTACTACGGCCAAAGATATTCAATATAGCACCAACGGTCATGATTATACCAGATTCAGCCTTTGGTCATAATCATACCAAACAACAGTTCATCTTTGCACTACGGGCCAAAGAGAACATTCACCACGTGCCATAAAAGACACCGAACAGATGTATCGCCTTTAACCTATTATATCGCCTTTAACCTATCATCTGTTCAACAAATATATCACATCTGTGCCCCCGGCCACAGATATTCACAACAGCTTGATTTTTGGATGATTAGAATGATATAAATGATGAACAGAAGAAATAGGATAACAATAAGTATCGGAAGTTTACTTTGTACAGATTCAAATAATGTCCAAATTGTCAACATGATGTGGAGTGAAATTCAAGATCCACAGTTCAGAATAACGGTTACAATTCAATAGAAAGGTTCACGTAAATAGGAAGGTTCAGTTGAAATAATGAAGTTCAACTATTATGGAACATATAATATTTTCAGGAATTATAGAAGCAATAGTTCCATAATAAATTTCGATTTAGGAGTATGAAAGAAAATAATATCCCTTACCGTAGCAGGTTTGATTAACAAAAGGTGAAGAAAATTAATACAAAGGGTTATTCACCAACAGGCGGCAATCCGCTCCGTAAGGTTATTCCCACAATTTAATAGAATTTGAGTACAAAGAGTTATTCACCAAACAGGCGGCAATCCGCTCCGTAAGGTTATTCCCACAATTTAATAGAATTTGAGTACAAAGAGTTATTCACCAAACAGGCGGCAATCCGCTCCGTAAGGTTATTCTCAGAGATTAATAATGAATGAATACGAAAGGTTATTCACCAACAGGCGGCAATCCGCTCCGTAAGGTTATTCCCACAATTTAATACATGGAAATAAAAGGCACGTCTTATGAGTAAGGAAGAAACAATATTATTATCGAGAATCAAATAATGATAATCCCTTACCATAGTACGTTTGAATAATGGAAGATGAAAAAGATGGTATCCCTTACCTCAACACGTGACTGGATATTGATTTAAATGAGGTTGATTAACTTGAACAGTACACGTATACTTATAGATCTTCACAAATACTCAAGATGACTTAAGCACACTTAGAGAGAACTTTCACAAGAAGTATTTAGAGAGAGAAAGAAAGAACAAGTAAGGAAGTTTATGAAAAATCCTTAAGTTAAGGCTTCTATTTATAGCCAAAAATCTTATCATTCATTTAATCTAAACCATTCATTTAAAGATCATCTTTTAATCTACACCATCCATTTCAAATATTATATTATCTTTAATCTACACCATTCATTTCATATCACCTAATAATCACCTAACTTTATATTATAAACAAATCAATTTAATTATTCAACAATAATTCACACTTTAATCTACACCACTCATTTCATATCACCTAATAATCACCTAACTTTATATTATAAACAAATCAATTCAATTATTCAACAATAATTCACACTTTAATCTACACCATTCATTTCATATCACCTAATAATCACCTAACTTTATATTATAAACAAATAACTTTATCAATTCAATTATTATGACTAATTGTTATAAATACAGTATAGTTAGCTCTTAGATATCAAGTCAATAAATTAATGAAATACAACTGTTTAAATAATATCATAATAGAGATAACAATAATGTAAAATAAAGCATACGTTACTGTGTAATGACAATTATTGATTCAATAATGTGAATTACTGTGCATATGTTACTGTGACAATTATTAGGTTCAATAATTTTAAAAACAGTGCAACAACAATTATTGACTCAATGATATAAAATACAGTGTAATGACAATTATTAAATCAATAATGCAAAATACTGTGTAACAACAATTATTGAATTGATAATATAAAATATTATGCAGTGACAATTATCGATGAAATGATGCGTAACAGTTACGGTGTCAATTATCAGACCAAAAATATGAGACACTATGCAATACCGTGTGTTACTGTAGAGTACCGAGTGCTACAGAAAATACCAATAACTACCGTATGCTACTATTCTTTTATCACCGGTATTTTAACAGTTCCGTTGACTATTTTTATTTAAAAAGGTTATTTCTGTCGTTTTCTATATCCGACAAATATTCCGTTGTGGGGTCCACCAATAATTTGTTATTTCGGCGCCGCCCGACCAAACGAATATTCCCCGACCAAACGAATATTCCCCGACAAAGCGAATATTGTCCGACAAAATAAAATTTGCACATAACATCCTTAACTTTTAACTTTATCGATTTAACCACTTACTGTTTAAAAAAAATATCTATATGAAGAAAAATTAAATTTTGTATTTCATAAAATTCGGGGTCTTACAACCTCCCCTCCTTATGAAATTTCGTCCCCGAAATTGACGTACCTGACATATCGAAGAGGTAAGGATACTTAGATTTCATCTCAGATTCTAGCTCCCAGGTCATTTCCTCAGTATCTTGGTTTCTCCATAAAACCTTAACTTGAGGTATAACCTTTGAGCGTAGGATCTGCTCCTTCTTATCCAGGATCTTAACAGGTACCTCCTCGTATGTTAAATCCTCTGCTATAACGTCTGGTTCTAACTCAATGACGTGGTTTGGGTCCTTCACATATTTACGTAACATAGATATGTGAAAAACGTTATGGATGCGAGACATACTTGGTGGTATGGCTAGTCTGTAGGCTACGGTTCCTATTCGATCGAGGATTTCAAATGGGCCAATAAATCGAGGGTTGAGCTTTCCTCTCTTTCCGAATCTCGTAACCCCTTTCCATGGAGAAACACGTAAGAATACATGATCTCCGACGTTGAAACTTTCGTCTCTCCGATGAAGATCAGCATAACACTTTTGTCGTTCTTGTGCGGTCTGTATTCGTTGTCGGATCATTTGGATCTTTTCGGTCGTCAAGCGTACCAACTCGGGTCCCAACAATTTTGCTTCTCCTACCTCATTCCAACATATTGGAGAGCGACACTTCCTTCCATACAATGCCTCGAATGGAGCCATGCCTATGCTTGCTTGGTAACTGTTGTTGTAAGAAAATTCCACCAACGGCAAGTACTTATCCCAACTTCCTTTGAAGTCTAATACACAAAGTCTCAAAAGATCTTCGAGGGTCTGGATCGTCCTTTCCGATTGTCCGTCCGTTTGAGGATGGTATGCAGAACTAAAACGTAGTTCAGTGCCCATAGCTTTTTGTAGACTGATCCAAAAGCGTGAAGTGAATCTAGGATCTCGATCAGAAACTATGGAAACTGGCATGCCATGCAATCTCACGATCTCATTTATGTACATACCGGCAAGACGTTCAAGTGAAAAGTTTTCTCGTATAGGCAAGAAATGAGCAGATTTGGTCAATCTATCTACGATCACCCAAATTGCATCTAAGCCTTGAGAAACTTTTGGAAGACCCGTCACGAAGTCCATATTGATGTGTTCCCACTTCCATTCGGGAACTTCAAGTGATTGTAATGGACCTTTAGGAACTTGATGTTCTGCCTTGACACGTTGACAAGTTAGGCACCTTGAGATAAACTCCGCAATCTCTCTTTTCATATTGTTCCACCAAGATGTATCGAATGTATGTCGAAGATCTCGATACATCTTGGTACCTCCTGGGTGGATTGCAAACGGCTTGTTGTGTGCCTCCATCATGATTTTATGCTTTAATTCAGGATCGTTAGGAACACAGAGTCGAGAGTTGACTCGAAGTATTCCTTTCTCGTCGATTCTTGCTTCGGGAATGGCACCTTCTTGTACTTTCTTTATCATGTTTATCAGTTCCGGATCGGTAGCTTGAGCAGCTTTAATTTTATCGATTAAAGTTGGTTCTACTCGCACGTGAGCAATCTTCGAGCGGGTCCCTGGTGTCTTTAGCTCTATCTCCATCTTTTGCAAGTCGTACAAAATACACTTTTGTGTTGTCAGCAGTGCACTTGTACTTGCATAAGATTTTCTGCTCAGAGCGTCAGCTACAACGTTCGCCTTTCCCGGGTGATACTGGATTGTGTGGTCATAATCCTTTAACAGCTCAAGCCAACGTCGTTGTCGCATGTTGAGTTCCTTCTGGGTGAAGAAATACTTGAGACTTTTATGATCCGTATAGATATCCACTTTTTCTCCGTACAAGTAGTGTCTCCAGATCTTCAACGCGAAAACGACTGCTGCCAACTCTAGATCATGAGTAGGATAATTTTTCTCATAATCTTTGAGTTGTCGAGAGGCGTAGGCTATAACCTTTCCATGTTGCATAAGGACGCAGCCTAGACCTTTGCCAGAAGCATCGCTGTAGATAACAAATTCTCCTGATCCTGATGGTATGGTCAGAACAGGAGCTGAAACCAGTCTCTTCTTGAGTTCTTGGAAACTTTTCTCGCATTCCTCGCTCCATATGAATTTTGTGCTTTTCCGAGTAAGCTGCGTTAATGGAGTGGCGATTCGAGAAAATCCTTCTACGAATCTCCGATAATAACCAGCTAGACCCAAAAAACTTCGGACTTCGGTTACTGTTTTGGGTTGTTCCCAATTTAGTACCGTTTCAATCTTCGCAGGATCGACTGATATTCCTTGACTAGAAATCACATGCCCAAGAAACGCGACCTCCTCAAGCCAGAACTCACATTTCTTCAACTTGGCATATAATTTGTTTTCACGGAGCTTTTGTAGTATCAATCTCAGGTGTTGTTCATGATCCTCGCGACTCTTGGAGTATATGAGGATGTCATCAATAAAGACAACCACAAAATGATCCAAATGTTCCTTGAATATCCGGTTCATCATGTCCATGAAAGCTGCAGGAGCATTAGTTAGTCCAAAAGGCATGACTAAGAACTCATAATGCCCATAACGAGTTCTGAAAGCAGTCTTTGGAATGTCCTCAGCTTTAACCTTTAACTGATGATATCCAGAACGGAGATCAATCTTTGAGAAATGTTGAGCACCTTGCAATTGATCAAACATGTCATCAATCCGAGGTAACGGGTACCTGTTCTTGATGGTGACATGGTTCAATTCTCGGTAGTCAATGCACAATCTCATACTCCCGTCTTTCTTCTTCACAAAAAGGACAGGAGCACCCCAAGGTGATGCACTCGGACGAATGAAACCGGTATCCAACAATTCCTGTAGTTGGGCTTTTAACTCTTGAAGTTCAATGGGAGCCATTCGGTAGGGAGCTTTGGAAATGGGCTTGGTACCGGGTTCAAGATCAATATAAAAATCAATTTCACGGTTTGGGGGTAAGCCAGGAAGTTCTTCAGGAAAAACGTCAGGAAACTCATTAACAATGGGAATATCATTCAAGTTTGACGTATTTTTGTTCAAATCAGTGACATGAGCTAAAAAGGCTTGACATCCGTTTTTCAATAAACGAATGGCTTTATGGCTAGAAATAACAATTATAGATTTCAATGGTTTAGTTGCTTGAATTTGCATGACAGGTTGATTAGGAATATGAAAACTAATAATCTTATGAAAACAATCAATTTTAGCATGATGGGTAGTCAACCAATCAATTCCTAAAATCACATCAAATTCACGCATCTCCAAAGAAATAAGGTCAACAGATAATGTGAGGTTGTTGATTTGAACTAGGCAAGATTTATAGACAGTAGATGTAATGGTCATTTCTCCTAATGGGGTTTCAACTGATAAGTCAAAGTCCAAATTTTCAGGAGTTAAGTTTAAACGCTGAGCACATGCAGGTGAGATAAAAGAATGGGTAGAGCCAGTATCTAACAAAGCGTAGACTTCACGAGAATTTATGAATAGCTTACCGGTTATCACCTCGTTCGAGTTTCGCGCCATTTGGGATGTCACAACAAAAGCTCTGTGACGCCCCCAAATCTAGGCCCACACAGCCCAAACTTGAGTCGTCAAAAGACTACAACAAAATTATTACAACATAGCACAACGTACAACAATACAGTGTATAATAATACACAACTAAGTCTTCACTATTATTGCCACTCTATTTTACAACACGTGAAGACTAGGATAGCTATCCCTCGGACTCCCACTCCATTCCCCGGCTAGACCCAGCTACGTTCTCATATCCTGTTGAAAAATAATGGAACAAAAGGGTGAGCTCAAATAGCCCAGTAAGAAATATCATGACTAAGATAATGACGAATAAATTATCATTAGCCTTCAACAGGTGAGTTCTTGATAGAATACAACATAATACAAGGTGTATATCAAAAACTGCAGTTAAATTCTTGAACAATGTTCAGATCAATAATAGCGGCGGAATGAGCAATCTATTAGAAGAATAATGTAGACTATAATGTCCACGCGCTTCTCTTTTTCGTAAAAACATCATCAACTTTTATCATCTGAAATACCATTAGTCAAGATAATACAAATTCACAGTTCCTGGTCATAATCATGCAAATCAACAGTTCATCTATGCATTACGGGCCAAAGAGAACATTCAATATAGCACCAGCGGTCATGATTATACCAGATTCAGCCTTTGGTCATAATCATACCAAACAACAGTTCATCTATGCACTACGGGCCAAAGAGAACTTTCAATATAACAACAACGGTCATGATTATACCAGATTCAGCCTTTGGTCATAATCATACCAAACAACAGTTCATCTATGCACTACGGGCCAAAGAGAACTTTCACTACGTGCCATAAAAGACACCGAACAGATGTATCGCCTTTAACCTAGTATATCGCCTTTAACCTATCATCTGTTCAACAATTATATCACATCTGTGCCCCCGGCCACAGATATTCACAACAGCTTGATTCTTGATGATTAGTACAAATAATAGTGATACAATTGATGAACAGAAGAAACAGGATAAACAATAAGTATCGGAAGTTTACTTTGTGCAGATTCAAATAATGTCCAAATTGTCAACATGATGTGGAGTGAAATTTAAAAATGTTATTCAAGATTCTCAGTTCAGAATAACGGTTACAGTTCAATAGAAAGATTCAGAAAATAGGAAGGTTCAGTTGAAATAATGAAGTTCAACTATTATGGAACATATAATATTTTCAGGAATTATAAAAGCAATAGTTCCATAATAAGTTTCGATTCAGGAGTATGAAAGAAAATAATATCCCTTACCGTAGCAAGTTCAAGAGTGTAAAAAAAATGACATTTCTTACCGTAATAAGTTTAAGAGTGAAAAAAAAATGACATTTCTTACCATAGTAAGTTTAAGAATATGAAGGAAAATGACATCCCTTACCGTAGTAAGTTCAAGAGTGTAAAAAAAATGACATTTCTTACCTTAACACGTGACTGGATATTGATTTAAATGAGATTGATCAACCTATATATTTATAATAAAATTAGTAATTACAACATGTAAACTTCAAAGTGTATGATAACTCATATATTATGAACTATCAAAATTATATATATTTAACATAATTTTTGTAGTATAAAATACCAACTTTAAAATAGTTTTAAAAATAATATTCCAAAATAAATCTTCCAAAGAAAGCTTTTAAAAATGAATCTTCTCAAAGAAGAGTCTTCTAAAGGAAGATTTGTGAATACCGTGAAAAATAGGAATTTATAAAATTACTACTCTTTAATAAAAGACTTACCTGAAAAATTCCTGCACTCCTTTTGGCTTTCAAACTCTCAAAATAACCTTACTATTCTCAGAGAAAACTCATAAAATTCTTATAGAAAAATTTTATGTTTTAGGTGTGATTTTTCTATTTAGCTGAACAAGCTATTTATAGGAGAAAATAAGGCACTATGCGTGGTAGGTGAACAGAAAAAAAATTCAGCAGAGGCTGCGCAAACGTTTTTAAAAATTTTCAATACTTGCACAGTAACTTTGCACAGTAACTTTAAAATTTTCAAAAAGTGAACAGTAATGAACAGTAACTTTTGTCGGCAGATGAACAGTAACTTTCCCGAGATGAACAGTAACTTCCGTCAGTGAATAGTAACTTTTCCGGGAATGAATAGTAAATTCCGGGAGTGAATAGTAACTTTTGAAAAATAAAATTTTTTATTTTTCCTGTGGGTCCAACATATAAAATGAAATAATGCTACAACAATAATGTAATAAACACGTTACAGATTATTATTAATTTAATAATATAAATTACAGTATATTTGCAACTGTGACAATTATTAGGTTCAATAATTTTAAACTGCAGTGCACCAACAATTATTGACTCGATGATATGAAATACAGTGTAATGACAATTATTGAATCAATAATGCAAAATACTGTGTAGCAACAATAATTGAATTGATAATATAAAATATTATGCAGTGACAATTATTGATGAAATGATGCGTAACAGTTACGGTGTCAATAATATGAGACACTGTGCAATACCGTGTGCTACTGTAGAATACCGTGTGCCACAATAAAATACCATAAATTACCGTATGCTACTATTCTTTTATCACCGGTATTTTAACAGTTAACACCGTTGACTATTTTTATTTAAAAATGTTACTTCTGTCGTTTTCTATATCCGACAATTATTCCGTTGTGGGCTCCACCAATAATTAGTTATTTCGGCGCCGTCGTACGGCCCGAATATTCCCCGACAAAACGAATATTCCCCGACAAAAAGAATATTGTCCGACAAAATAAAATTTGCACATAACATCCTTAACTTTCAATTTTATCAATTTAACCACTTACTGTTTCATGAAAAAATATATATGAAGAAAAATTAAATTTTATATTTCATAAAATTCGGGGTCTTACAACCTCCCCTCCTTATGAAATTTCGTCCCCGAAATTGACGTACCGGGCATTTCAAAGTTATCCTCCTGATTTCCATATGCCATACTAAACTGTGGTCACAAAATAATTGTTAGTTCAAACAAACTGACTCATCACTTCCTGTTCCTACATTCAAATCGATTCGTTAGATAACAAAATCTAATTTAGGTAGGACACACTAGCGACGTATTCTATTCGTTTCTCCCATCCTAGTTCTAACCCCAGATCTCCATTAAAGACCATATCCCTAAGCTCTGATGCCAACTGTGACGCCCCCAAATCTAGGCCCACACAGCCCAAACTTGAGTCGTCAAAAGACTACAACAAAATTATTACAACATAGCACAACGTACAACAATATAGTGTATAATAATACACAACTAAGTCTTCACTATTATTGCCACACTATTTTACAATACGTGAAGACTAGGATAGCTATCCCTCGGACTCCCACTCCATTCCCCGGCTAGACCCAGCTACGTTCTCATATCCTGTTGAAAAATAATGGAACAAAAGGGTGAGCTCAAATAGCCCAGTAAGAAATATCATGACTAAGATAATGACGAATAAATTATCATTAGCCTTCAACAGGTGAGTTCTTGATAGAATACAACATAATACAAGGTGTATATCAAAAACTGCAGTTAAATTCTTGAACAATGTTCAGATCAATAATAGCGGCGGAATGAGCAATCTATTAGAAGAATAATGTAGACTATAATGTCCACGCGCTTCTCTTTTTCGTAAAAACATCATCAACTTTTATCATCTGAAATACCATTAGTCAAGATAATACAAATTCACAGTTCCTGGTCATAATCATGCAAATCAACAGTTCATCTATGCATTACGGGCCAAAGAGAACATTCAATATAGCACCAGCGGTCATGATTATACCAGATTCAGCCTTTGGTCATAATCATACCAAACAACAGTTCATCTATGCACTACGGGCCAAAGAGAACTTTCAATATAACAACAACGGTCATGATTATACCAGATTCAGCCTTTGGTCATAATCATACCAAACAACAGTTCATCTATGCACTACGGGCCAAAGAGAACTTTCACTACGTGCCATAAAAGACACCGAACAGATGTATCGCCTTTAACCTAGTATATCGCCTTTAACCTATCATCTGTTCAACAATTATATCACATCTGTGCCCCCGGCCACAGATATTCACAACAGCTTGATTCTTGATGATTAGTACAAATAATAGTGATACAATTGATGAACAGAAGAAACAGGATAAACAATAAGTATCGGAAGTTTACTTTGTGCAGATTCAAATAATGTCCAAATTGTCAACATGATGTGGAGTGAAATTTAAAAATGTTATTCAAGATTCTCAGTTCAGAATAACGGTTACAGTTCAATAGAAAGATTCAGAAAATAGGAAGGTTCAGTTGAAATAATGAAGTTCAACTATTATGGAACATATAATATTTTCAGGAATTATAAAAGCAATAGTTCCATAATAAGTTTCGATTCAGGAGTATGAAAGAAAATAATATCCCTTACCGTAGCAAGTTCAAGAGTGTAAAAAAAATGACATTTCTTACCGTAATAAGTTTAAGAGTGAAAAAAAAATGACATTTCTTACCATAGTAAGTTTAAGAATATGAAGGAAAATGACATCCCTTACCGTAGTAAGTTCAAGAGTGTAAAAAAAATGACATTTCTTACCTTAACACGTGACTGGATATTGATTTAAATGAGATTGATCAACCTATATATTTATAATAAAATTAGTAATTACAACATGTAAACTTCAAAGTGTATGATAACTCATATATTATGAACTATCAAAATTATATATATTTAACATAATTTTTGTAGTATAAAATACCAACTTTAAAATAGTTTTAAAAATAATATTCCAAAATAAATCTTCCAAAGAAAGCTTTTAAAAATGAATCTTCTCAAAGAAGAGTCTTCTAAAGGAAGATTTGTGAATACCGTGAAAAATAGGAATTTATAAAATTACTACTCTTTAATAAAAGACTTACTTGAAAAATTCCTGCACTCCTTTTGGCTTTCAAACTCTCAAAATAACCTTACTATTCTCAGAGAAAACTCATAAAATTCTTATAGAAAAATTTTATGTTTTAGGTGTGATTTTTCTATTTAGCTGAACAAGCTATTTATAGGAGAAAATAAGGCACTATGCGTGGTAGGTGAACAGAAAAAAAATTCAGCAGAGGCTGCGCAAACGTTTTTAAAAATTTTCAATACTTGCACAGTAACTTTGCACAGTAACTTTAAAATTTTCAAAAAGTGAACAGTAATGAACAGTAACTTTTGTCGGCAGATGAACAGTAACTTTCCCGAGATGAACAGTAACTTCCGTCAGTGAATAGTAACTTTTCCGGGAATGAATAGTAAATTCCGGGAGTGAATAGTAACTTTTGAAAAATAAAATTTTTTATTTTTCCTGTGGGTCCAACATATAAAATGAAATAATGCTACAACAATAATGTAATAAACACGTTACAGATTATTATTAATTTAATAATATAAATTACAGTATATTTGCAACTGTGACAATTATTAGGTTCAATAATTTTAAACTGCAGTGCACCAACAATTATTGACTCGATGATATGAAATACAGTGTAATGACAATTATTGAATCAATAATGCAAAATACTGTGTAGCAACAATAATTGAATTGATAATATAAAATATTATGCAGTGACAATTATTGATGAAATGATGCGTAACAGTTACGGTGTCAATAATATGAGACACTGTGCAATACCGTGTGCTACTGTAGAATACCGTGTGCCACAATAAAATACCATAAATTACCGTATGCTACTATTCTTTTATCACCGGTATTTTAACAGTTAACACCGTTGACTATTTTTATTTAAAAATGTTACTTCTGTCGTTTTCTATATCCGACAATTATTCCGTTGTGGGCTCCACCAATAATTAGTTATTTCGGCGCCGTCGTACGGCCCGAATATTCCCCGACAAAACGAATATTCCCCGACAAAAAGAATATTGTCCGACAAAATAAAATTTGCACATAACATCCTTAACTTTCAATTTTATCAATTTAACCACTTACTGTTTCATGAAAAAATATATATGAAGAAAAATTAAATTTTATATTTCATAAAATTCGGGGTCTTACAAGCTCTCCCTTGAACTACAGATTTTCCCTTATCCGCGCTAGCTTTTGGTATCATCATTGCAGCTGGACTTGATTTTGTGGCAGGACAAAACCGCGCAAGATGACCCTCTTTCCCACAACTGTAGCACTTTTTGGACTGCAGTGTACAGTTTGGGCTGATGTGACCTTCCTGACCACACCTATAGCATCTCACTGGTGGTCGATCTTCTCCCCTTGAAACTGGGGTCGGTGCTGGTGTTGGTACTGGTGCTGGTGCCCTTCCATAATTATTATGGAATCTCTTTCTTTTGAAATTGTTCCCACTAGATTCTCCTCTTCTGTTATTTGGTATGGAATTACCACCGAAATGTTGGTTACCTCCTCGATGGTTCTCGTTCCTGTGGTTGTTGTCACTCCTTTCTCTATGCTGAT
Source organism: Hedera helix (assembly GCA_947179155.2). NCBI lineage: Eukaryota > Viridiplantae > Streptophyta > Magnoliopsida > Apiales > Araliaceae > Hedera > Hedera helix. The sequence goes on from OX359271.1 coordinate 5,772,258, forward strand.
CATTAACTCTTGGCTGCAATGTTTCATCTGTTTGCTCCACCCTTTGAGCCCTATCTACAACATCTAAATACAAACTAAATTTATGAGAGCTAAGTTGTTGACGAATTTTGAATCTCAAACCTCTTAGGAACATCCGACTCATTCGTGCTTCGTCATCCAGAAGATGGGTGGCAAAGCGAGATAACTCGGCAAACTTGGCTTCATATTGGGAGACTGTCATGTTTCCCTGCTCCAGCTTAATGAATTCCACCTCTTTCATATGGCGGATGCTTTCTGGAAAATACTTCTCGTTAAACAGTTCTTCGAATTCTGTCCAAGACATTTCGAGTGCTGAAGGTTGGATACGTTTTACCGCTTCCCACCAATGGTCCGCCTCACCTCGTAACATAAAAATGGCAAATGGCACCTTCTGATCATCAGCGCATTGTAAGACATCAAGTATTTTTGTCGTCTGCTTTAGCCATGCCTCCGCTTTGAGTGAGTCAGGCTTCCCGTGGAATTCAGGTGGTCCTAATTCTTTAAATTGCTTAACAGTGACCATCCTCAAATTGCCAGCGTTTCTACCGTTATTATTGACTGGATTTCCTCTTCCTTGATTCTGTATGAACTGCATGAAATTCCTAAAGAATCCATCGTTCATCATGTTATCAGGAACATTATTTCCTGAGTTGGCAGGAGGATTGTTTGGGGCCTCTTGATTCTCGGCTACATTTGCTTCAGGCATTCCATAGTTAACCTCTTGATTTCCAGATGCCATACTAAACTGTGGTCACAAAATAAATGTTAGTTCAAATAAACTGACTCATCACTTCATGTTCCTACATTCAAATCGACTCATTAGATAATAAAATCTATTTTAGGTAGGACACACTAGTGACTGATTCTATTCGTCTCTCCCCTCCTAGTTCTACCCCAGATCTCCATTAAAGACCATATCCCTAAGCTCTGATGCCAACTGTGACGCCCCCAAATCTGGGCCCACACAGCCCAAACTTGAGTCGTCAAAAGACTACAACAAAATTATTACAACAAAGCACAACGTACAACAATACAGTGTATAATAATACACAACTAAGTCTTCACTATTATTGCCACACTATTTTACAAAACGTGAAGACTATGATAACTATTCCTCGGACCCTCACTCCATTCCCCGGCTAGACCCTGTTATGTTTTCATCTCCTGTTGAAAAACAATGGAACAAAAGAAAGGGTGAGCTCAAATAGCCCAGTAAAGAATATCATGACTAAGATAATAACGAATAAATTATCATTAGTCTTCAACAGTTGAGTTCTTGATAGAATACAATAGACTACAAGGTTTATATCAAAAACTGCAGTTAAATTCTTAAACAACGTTCAGATCAATAATAGCAGCGGAATGAGTAATCTATTAGAAGAATAATGCAGACTATAATGTCCACTCGGTTCTCTTTTTAGGAAAAACATCATCAACTTTTATCATTTGAAATATCATTAGTCAAGATAATACAAATTCACAGTTCCTGATCATAATCATGCACATCAACATTTCATCTTTGTACTACGGCCAAAGATATTCAATATAGCACCAACGGTCATGATTATACCAGATTCAGCCTTTGGTCATAATCATACCAAACAACAGTTCATCTTTGCACTACGGGCCAAAGAGAACATTCACCACGTGCCATAAAAGACACCGAACAGATGTATCGCCTTTAACCTATTATATCGCCTTTAACCTATCATCTGTTCAACAAATATATCACATCTGTGCCCCCGGCCACAGATATTCACAACAGCTTGATTTTTGGATGATTAGAATGATATAAATGATGAACAGAAGAAATAGGATAACAATAAGTATCGGAAGTTTACTTTGTACAGATTCAAATAATGTCCAAATTGTCAACATGATGTGGAGTGAAATTCAAGATCCACAGTTCAGAATAACGGTTACAATTCAATAGAAAGGTTCACGTAAATAGGAAGGTTCAGTTGAAATAATGAAGTTCAACTATTATGGAACATATAATATTTTCAGGAATTATAGAAGCAATAGTTCCATAATAAATTTCGATTTAGGAGTATGAAAGAAAATAATATCCCTTACCGTAGCAGGTTTGATTAACAAAAGGTGAAGAAAATTAATACAAAGGGTTATTCACCAACAGGCGGCAATCCGCTCCGTAAGGTTATTCCCACAATTTAATAGAATTTGAGTACAAAGAGTTATTCACCAAACAGGCGGCAATCCGCTCCGTAAGGTTATTCCCACAATTTAATAGAATTTGAGTACAAAGAGTTATTCACCAAACAGGCGGCAATCCGCTCCGTAAGGTTATTCTCAGAGATTAATAATGAATGAATACGAAAGGTTATTCACCAACAGGCGGCAATCCGCTCCGTAAGGTTATTCCCACAATTTAATACATGGAAATAAAAGGCACGTCTTATGAGTAAGGAAGAAACAATATTATTATCGAGAATCAAATAATGATAATCCCTTACCATAGTACGTTTGAATAATGGAAGATGAAAAAGATGGTATCCCTTACCTCAACACGTGACTGGATATTGATTTAAATGAGGTTGATTAACTTGAACAGTACACGTATACTTATAGATCTTCACAAATACTCAAGATGACTTAAGCACACTTAGAGAGAACTTTCACAAGAAGTATTTAGAGAGAGAAAGAAAGAACAAGTAAGGAAGTTTATGAAAAATCCTTAAGTTAAGGCTTCTATTTATAGCCAAAAATCTTATCATTCATTTAATCTAAACCATTCATTTAAAGATCATCTTTTAATCTACACCATCCATTTCAAATATTATATTATCTTTAATCTACACCATTCATTTCATATCACCTAATAATCACCTAACTTTATATTATAAACAAATCAATTTAATTATTCAACAATAATTCACACTTTAATCTACACCACTCATTTCATATCACCTAATAATCACCTAACTTTATATTATAAACAAATCAATTCAATTATTCAACAATAATTCACACTTTAATCTACACCATTCATTTCATATCACCTAATAATCACCTAACTTTATATTATAAACAAATAACTTTATCAATTCAATTATTATGACTAATTGTTATAAATACAGTATAGTTAGCTCTTAGATATCAAGTCAATAAATTAATGAAATACAACTGTTTAAATAATATCATAATAGAGATAACAATAATGTAAAATAAAGCATACGTTACTGTGTAATGACAATTATTGATTCAATAATGTGAATTACTGTGCATATGTTACTGTGACAATTATTAGGTTCAATAATTTTAAAAACAGTGCAACAACAATTATTGACTCAATGATATAAAATACAGTGTAATGACAATTATTAAATCAATAATGCAAAATACTGTGTAACAACAATTATTGAATTGATAATATAAAATATTATGCAGTGACAATTATCGATGAAATGATGCGTAACAGTTACGGTGTCAATTATCAGACCAAAAATATGAGACACTATGCAATACCGTGTGTTACTGTAGAGTACCGAGTGCTACAGAAAATACCAATAACTACCGTATGCTACTATTCTTTTATCACCGGTATTTTAACAGTTCCGTTGACTATTTTTATTTAAAAAGGTTATTTCTGTCGTTTTCTATATCCGACAAATATTCCGTTGTGGGGTCCACCAATAATTTGTTATTTCGGCGCCGTCGGACCAAACGAATATTCCCCGACCAAACGAATATTCCCCGACAAAGCGAATATTGTCCGACAAAATAAAATTTGCACATAACATCCTTAACTTTTAACTTTATCGATTTAACCACTTACTGTTTAAAAAAAATATCTATATGAAGAAAAATTAAATTTTGTATTTCATAAAATTCGGGGTCTTACATTAAATATAAATTATTATCTTAACTTATAACTTTTTTCATTTCAATGATTCATCTTTTAATTTTTTTAATTAAGTAATTAATTTTTTTTCTTTTCAATTTCATCTAATTTAAGATACACGTCAAAAAAATTGCAAATGTGGCTATTCCAGTTGGGTCGAAGGTAGGGGTGTCCAAATAATTAGGTTTTTTCGGTTTTTTACCGAACCGGTTCGAACCGGTACCGGCGGTACCGGTTTTTTTCAGTACCGGTTCTTTCGGTTCGGTATTTTCGATTTTTTTATTGTTTTCGGTTTCGGTATCGGTACATAAAATTTTAAATTCGGTAACAATCGGTATACCGAAAATACCAAATTATAAAATATAATAATAAATTTATTATATAGGTTTTAATTTAACAAAAGCAGAAAACATTCTCAGCCTCAGCCCTCAAGCCTCGCCACAAGCCCACAGGCCACACCTAGCCCTCGCATCTTTCGTTCTCTCTAATCTATCTTCATCTCTTCTCCGATCCTCCATCACGATTCACGAATCACGAATACCACACTCCACCAAAATACCAAATCTTTTATCTCAGTCTTCTCAGTCCAAGACCAGATCTGCTCCTCAGTCCTCACTCACTCAGTCACTCTCACTTCCCCTCCAAGACCAGATCTGCTCGGTAAGTCGTGAGACTCGTGACATACACCCATTTGCAAATTGCAACCCACAGGCCACAGTTGACTTGCCTGGAGGTAAATAAACCAATTCTTTGACTATTTATAAAAATGAGTAGGTTCTTTGACATTGGAAAGGGTAACAATGAATATTTAAATGAAAATGATCAAATGAATAATAGGAAACAAATTAGCAATACTGTCATTACTGTGTTTGTGCAAAGGAAAGGAGTAGAAGCACTGAAGCATCATGATTCATGATATCCACCGCCCACCGGTAGTAAAAAAAGCAGGCTAGTAGGCTTACATCTTACTATCAAGTATCAACATTACAGATTTACAGTCATTACTCACTCCAAGTTTCCAACCGCTCAAGTCCATTGCTAGTATTTATTTTTCTTGTACATTCTTTTGTTGCTAATCCAATTTTTCCCTCTTTAAATTTCCTGAGTTCATACAATTTTTTTGTGACAGAAATATATATATAAAAATGCGGTAAAAATCGAAAACCGAACCGAATTTGTACCGAACCGGTACCGAAATCGGTAATTCGGTACCGGTACCGGTTCTTGGTTTAGCGGTATTTTCGGTTCGGTACCGGTTCGGTTTTTTCGATACCGATTCGGTTTTTTACCGATGGACACCCCTAGTCGAAAACAGCTTATATGGCAATAGCTTGCATACGTGGACAGATTAAAAAAATAGGCTGGGTAGTTTGGGCATTTCCTTTTACATATCACCATTTAGACCAAACAAAACATAAATCGATCATTAACATCTTAATTTAATAAACTAATAAAGACTAAATATATAACTTAGATAAGCGTCATAGCAGTACGTATCCTCATCCCAAGAATCCCACCACCATCATAACCGATGCAAACAGCAAAGCCATTTCCATCACCACAACAAAGCCATCTCCATCACCAAACCCATCATCATCGTCTCCGTTTTCTGGGACCCCGTTTGAAACTCCTATATCTATCACCAAAAATTTCTCTTCCTCTATCACACATCTGGTTAACCAACAATGGGAGCAAACCATAAAAAAATTCAGTCCACCATACATACATACATATATATCTAGTAAAAAGAAATGAATTTCTTGTTTTCCCTCTAAATGGGTTTTCCTTGGACTTAATCTTATCCAGATCTGTAAAGTGACGGCAGCAACGGTCGTCGTTTGGACAGCACAGATTTGTGTTATTTGATGACGGGGATCATATGTTTATCACTGGATTTCTAAAGATCGTATGTTTATCGGTAGTGATGATTTTTTTTTTTTTTTTTTTTTGTATTTGTTTACTAGATACAGATTTTGGTGAGATTTTTTTTTATCGGCGGTGGTGATTCGAATGGCTAAAAGCTGGGGAAATGAGGGTTAGATCTGAGGTTTCATTTCAGAACTAAATTAGTAGTTTAATTATGTAAAATGCATGTACTAGTATGGATGGAACAGGGTTGGCCGGAATTGTAAGATTCCCAATTGAATGATTACCCAATTTGGGATTTGCCGATTGGGATGACCAATTCAAGATGGATTTTTAAGGATTTCGCCGGAGCTCCGCTTAAAACACCAGTCTCACTTCTCTACATCTCTATCTACTATCCGGAAAGAATACAAGCAGCTTCGATTAAACCAATTTGTGATTGACACAAATGTCTTTTAATCTTTAATATTTGTAACAGATGGATTATTTTAAAAATTATAATATAAAAAATTAAAATAATTAATAAATTTTAAAAAAAAGTAATTATTTTTTTTCTTTCTTATTTAAATATAATTAAAATTATAATTTATGGAGTATTAAGTTTTTAATTTAATTCTGTAAGTGTTTTAAATATAGTTCGATATTATATTTAATTTATTTTTTAGAGATAAAAAATGAATTCTAAATTATATTTAATCTAAAATTGTACCGTTAGAGATGAAGGTTGCGTTGGATTTTAGGGTTTAATAGGCACCATTTTCGTGTTGAATATGTAGTTTTTTTATTGTGTACGGACCACGGTTTTTGACAGTTGATGATGACCGGAACTCTTCGAAGCCGGTAGTGGTGGCGGTGGTCCGGTGAATTCACCTCATGGAATGGCAGACCTCGGAGATTTTTTTTTTTAATATACAAGCTATCTATGACCTGACTGGCATGGTCACGTCATTAATTTTCTGACGTGTAATTGAATTTGGACAAAATTAATTTTTTTTTAATAATTTACACATCTGATTAAAAAAATTAAAAAGTGAATCACCAATGTAAAAAAAAAATAATAGTTTAAAATAATAAAATATATTTAAGTCTTTATTATAAGGTCATGAAAAGTGAGAATTATTTAACTTTTTATAATAATAATATTTTAAAAAATTATAAAATCTCACCTCCTTTTTACCATATCAGATATCTATATATCAAAGAAAGATTGTTAATTTGCAAGTCATACAGAACCATAGAGGGTTTCTTCAAGTGTCACTGTATATATATATATATATATATATATATATATATATATATATATATATGGTCCCATATGTCGTAGTAGAAAAAATAGCCAACCAGCTTTTATTTTTTAGTGGTGAAGAATTATGATATGTTCTCGTGTTTCTTATATAAAATTGACTCATGATCTCATCATCTTATCTTTAGACCATTCAACAATCATCGCAACCAATTATATATCTATGGACCGGAATGAAAAAAGTATTTTGTAAAAAGATTAAAACTAAAATATCATCATCCACCGATGAATGGGTGATAATTTCTTTGGAGATATATTTTTTTTTTGTAAAAAATATATTTAAGATTGGACTATTTATTTTGATTTAATATTACTTTGTACTATTTAATTTTTTGATGATGAATTATTAATCCCTTAATGTTGGACTGTTAGTTTTATAAAACCATTTAATAACTTAAAATGAGGAAAATTATTAATTTCAATTTTTTATTGAGATTATATTTAAAAATAATAAAAAAATAATCCATATAACTATTTAATATTCAATCATAAAATAAAATAATTCAAAATAATATTTAATTAATATAAATAATTTAATCTCAAATATATACATTGCTTACCTTCATGTTACAATAAACAGGAAAGAGAGAGAGGGTGTAATAATGCATTTAGTAATATAAATATCTATAAAAAAAAAGGTAGTGATTACATTTAATGTTAATTAAGCCGCATAAGTTGTTTTGCATAACACTTTCACAGGAGTACTAATCACACTACAACAAGAAAATCAGCAATCAAACGTATCAGTGACAATTGAGTTTCGTCGCTAATACTCATGAGTGAATAGTACAAATATTTTTTAAAGGTCTTATCCCGCAAGTTCGATGATATATATATATATATATATATATATATATATATATATATATATATATATATATATAATGACTCATAATAAATAATTATAATAGATATTATTTCAAAAAATTAATCTTACACTATCGATATAAAAATTTGATGATATAAAAAAATAAAAAAGTAGTAACAACCGGGCCAATTTTTTTTTACTGATTGCTACTCTTAATAATAATAAAAGTAGCGGTTAGGCCAAAAAAAAAAAATTTGACGGTATAATTGCCAAAAATTTAATCAAGACATGTTGAATTTTGCTCATTTTACTAACTTTTGAAACCTCAATCAAATCATCCACGTCACAAAATCCAAATATTGCTCATATTTCTTGCGACAATTCTATTCATCAACTGTGGAGATGAAATATTTTATTCAATGGGCGGCTAATTTGGTTTAGGAATCATCCTTGAGCACTTGTGCACGTTGGTTTGTTAGTACAGATCATGAGCCAACTATTAAAATTCCATAGCTCCTTCTAAATCAGGGGATTGACAAAACCATGAATATCTTATGGGACCTCGTTCAATATTTGGGTTCTGTGATGTGGGTGATTTGTTTGAGCCTTTAAAGCTTAGTAAAACTCATCAACAAATTCGATTATAATTCAGACAATTGCACTGTTAAAAAAGAATTTTTTTTTTGGCTCAACCACTGTTAAGACTAGCGGATAGTGGCGTTTTGACTTATCCGTTATTGAACAATTTTTTCCTCCCTTTTTTATCTCTATATCTTCATATAGACGATGTAAGATCAATTGTTAAAATAGCACCCATAGCAATCATGTACTATATATATATATATATATATATATATATATATATATATATATATATATATATATATATATATATATATATTGAGTATACAAGATGTATATCATGCCAAGATCTACAGATAAAAGAGAGAATAAGCTTCTTATAATAAATGATTTCATGATTTCGAACGTTAGCTCAAAGACTTTCACATCCACATTCCACGCATAGATAAATTGATAATTTTTTATTTCTTTCTTAGAAACAAAGGAGGAGGAGTTTATAACGAATAAGTATATGATGAAACTAATTAAACAATTATGTAGAGTCTATAGATTTCGGAGAAAGGGCAGCTACGTTTCCTGGCGGAGGCATGGAGTTAGACCTCTTAAACGACCGATGAAACTTACACCGGAACGATCCTTCATGCTTTGTTGGTGAGCACAAACAATACTTCATGTGCTCCCCACCTTTTGGTGAATTATTTACAGACCCACCTTTTGCTTTAGGCGGCGACGACGATGACGTTGTTGTTGTAACAGTCACTTTACCACGAGGCGATGACTCCATTTTTATTATATATTTTCTCTCCTCTCTTTCTTTCAAGAAGAAATACGAAGGGAGAGAGATGTTGAGTTATTTATATGGTAACGAAGAAAGCTATGATATTGTTTTGACAATAATGAAGGTGAAGATAATGATAATAATTAATGAGAATTAATATTTTTATACTGTTTTTTGATATTTTTATATAGTGAATTTTATATGTATAGTCTATAGTATCGGTTAATCGTCGTTATATATTTATAGTAATACTTTTGTAAGATTCATTATATAAAAATATTAAAAAAATAGAATAAAAATATCAATTTCTTAATTAATAACAATAAGTGGATATTTATTGTCAAAGTCTAAGTTAGTATTAACAAAGTGGGAGGTGAGGTCAAATGAAGTGGTGAGGTTTTATTGTTGTTTCTTTATTTATTCAAAAATGATATATATATATATATATATCGACAAAAAAATTATGACCTTTTGCTGCAAGTAAATACAGTATTATTTAATTATTCATACATTTATTTTGATAATCTTATTCATTATTACACCAACAATATACGTACTTGATAATTTCTCTGTTTTTAAATGAATGGATATCTAAGCCTTTTTCTTTTTTGAAAGAGCAGTTTTCTCGTTATATATTTATAGATGGACCCATGACATAATACTAGTTTATCGAGAAATAATTTATAGTGCTGTTGGAGTTAATTAAAAATTTGAGCCTCATTATTTTGTAAATTAGAGATGTGACATCGACAGGTGTAAATAATATAATATTATGGTATTGTATTTTTAATTCAACTCTTTCAGTACAACTTATTTTGTGTAATTAGTTAACATCCTATAAAATAACATCCATATATAGTGGGATGAACCTTTTTAAGATGCATGGTACTTTTCATTTCATAAAATAAAACAAACACACACACATAGCTAGGTATATATATATATATATATATATATATATATATATATATATATATATATATATATATATATTACTTTATTACTTTATTACTTTATTAAAATCTGAAAAAGAGTCTTTACATCATGCGAGTAGAAAGATTCAATTATACCACCGTTCTGTAAGAATAAATGTCTTGTTCATTAACTAATTAATGTTTTTAAAGTATTTAAGGTATAGAATTACTTATTCTTTTTTAAGATTATCATATCAGAATATTAAGTTTTGGATTAAATCTAATGTTGACAATTTGTTTCATGTTCAACCAAAGAATGTGTACGTTCATAGTTCTTAATGGATAATTTTTTATTTTTTGAGAATCCATATTATTATAATTTGATTTTAAGATTACATTTCATCTTAAGTGCTTAAGAAATTTGGATGGGGCTTTTATTTTTATTGTTCGAAGCCCTATCTTGGGAAGCATCAATATAATCTCATAATTAAATATATCATCATTATTGTGATATTAATAATCAATTAAATCTCATAAAATAACAAAAAATAAACTCACAAACAAGTTACTCGTCGCACTGTTTTATTTTTCGACATCTATCATCCTCATATAAAAGAAAAACAATTTTTAATAAAAAAATAAATAAATTCACTTGAATAAAAATTAAACCTGAAACTTAAATATCAGGTATCTCATACTTAATAATTATGCTAAGAAATCATCAATTGAACGGGGGCTCTTGTCACGTTGGATGAAAGTACGTACAAACTAGATCTCTAGTTATATTTAAATTAATAAAACTGAATTCTTTTGGCAGAAATTATACGGGTCACACAAGTAGGGGATGAATCAAACATCGAGGAGAAAAATCCGATCACATGTTGGCCTGAGTGGCTGCAAGATGAGATGAGGTTTCATGTGGGGGCTTCCTGTTCCTTGTGGCTGAATGACCACTTACAAGATTCTCAACTTAATATGGGGAAAAGGAAATTAATCTGTGGTATGTTAAATTTGATGGCAAATTTAACAACATAAATTTAAGATCAGATATGTGTTATCATCAATGATTATACCATTACGTTGGTTTTATATTTTTATACTATCTATATTTCTATATAAAAAAATTCAATCAATGATCTAACCTTATGATCACTCGAGTTAATTCGTCACTTAAAATGAGTTAATTTAAGTGATCATGAGTTAATTCGGTCGATTATTATTAAATTTAGTATGATAATTAATAATAATTATAATTAATTTTACTTGAACTGTTATAATTTTTTTTTCTTGACATACCAAAGTTATATGTAATTTCAATCAATTAATTTTGGTCAAATTGTGGATGTAAAAATATGAATAATTCATTCTTGACAGTTAATTTATAATTTTCAATCACTAAGAAAGTGAAGTAATTAAATTCCCTTTAATTTATACATGTATTATACCAATAAAAAATAAAAAATATATATTATTAAAAAATTATCAAATATTAGTAAAGAAAGTTACATAAATTAGTCCAAAAAAGAGAGAAAAAAAAACTGTTTTGAGATTATTTTATTTTTTTGGGGGGTAAAATTTGTATAAGGGATGGAGTATTAGATGTTTTGGTAAGCGATATGTCAGTAGTCTAGATGAAGATGTGGCAGGATTTGTAGCTCCATTGTTGGAGGGAGGGAAGGAAGGAAGACGAGATATGAATCGCTTTCCAAGACTTCCCGCTTTCCTTTTTGTCCACCTCTTTTTATTCCTTTATTTACTTTAAAAAAAGAAAAAAAGAAAAAGAAAAAGAGAGATGACAAATTGGGTCCTTCCTTCATCAGTCCACAAAAATCCATCACCCCCCATCCCCACAGTTGAAATAGATGGATGGCAGTTTGACAAACAGATATTAACACTTTTTCATTCAGAGATGCGATAATGTATATGTATAATTGGGAAATGGAAATACAAATGGATGAGGAGGACAATACATTACTACTAATGTTATATTTGAATTGAATAAAATAAGTGAATAAATAAGATAAAGAAGGAAATGAAATGACTATCTGGAATGAGTCATTTTACATTCTTTTTCAAAGAATAAAATTCATAAATTTGAGAAGAATCAAAATGATCTATTCTATTTCAACAGAACAACCAAACATAATTTTTTTATTCCATTAAAATTAAAATAAATCAGTCCATTCATACATTCGTTCATCCAATCTAAATGTAATATAAAGTATACCTTAACAATAAGAAAATGATGTATGACTTTACTTTAGGTGTTGGATACAAGTCAAATGTCAAGACTTTTTACATAAAATAAATAATAATAAATTTGAACAAATTAATAAATCAAATAAAGATTTTCATTCATGTCAAAGAAGAAGAAAACTGACAATTAACTTAGGAAATTGATATTTCTATAAGAATAATTGATATTTTTATGAAACTCTTCTCATATGATAATAAGTAAAACCCACCTAATATGAATTAAACCTTGTAAAAATATCAATTTTTTTGGTGAAAATATCAATTCTCTTAACTTATCCCGATATTTGATCTATCAACAAATAAGGAATGTGAAATTCACAGTTAACTACTGATCTGCGGAGGCATTTAGAAGCAGAGAAGCATAACAGATTATTCTAATTCTGGACTTTCTTATATTATATATAACTGCAGCTGCCATAAAATTGGTCCTGGTTATTTTTTGTGTCCGTAGGTACCAAAATCTGATGCCAAAGGACACCAGCTCTCAAGATATAGACTGCATAATCTAAGCATGACATGTAGTTTTACAATTATAGCAAAGAAGTTTCAGTTGCCTAGTGTTAATCCATACCACACGAACTCAAAAGGGAAAAATTACACAATAGAGAATCAAGAGTTTGCCGATTCATTAATCTCGGCCACCTCCAAAGTTATCACGCTGCTCAGGCTGCCACCCTGAGCCCTGCGCATCGTGACCCATACCACCAGAGAAGAAATTACCCCGATTAACCTGCGATACATAATGTGAAGGAGGTGGTGGTGGGAGGACCAAAATGCCCTTACTATCCCTGGGATCCGTAGCATTTTGACCCTGCAAAGGTTCTATCCCTTCGTTGGCTGTGGGAAGGGGAGCCAGGTTTAGAACTCCAGTTTTCTGTTCATAATTCCCTTGAAAATAGGCAGCTCTACCTTGACTTTCTGACATCGATATGTTATTAAAACCATCCACATTCCCTTGACCTGTATTAGAAGGGTCAAAAGGCACACCAGCTGCTCCTACATTCCATGGCTGTGGATAGTTTCCTGAAAAGCTCACAACCCCTGCAGGACCTGGTGGAAAACCTAACAATGATCCCTGCTGTGGTTCAGCTTCCGGCGCTGAGTCCTGCTTCATTGTCTGAAAAGGAGCACCATAATATGGTTGAGCTCCATCAGGTGCAAACTGAGGATAGCTGAATTGAGGAGGTGCCAGAACTAAATTTGAATTAGTAGGCACCACAATATTAGGAGGCTGGTGGAATTGCATAGCATAATCTGGGAAGGGGCTCCCAGGTAAAACACCTTGCTGCTTGTCCTGAAACTGTGCAGATTCTTGCTGCCACCCACCCTGTGAGTCAACGTTCTGTTGTGGCAAGCGGTTATGGGGGTCAGGCCTGTCAAAGTCTTGGGGCCTGTTGTGGTCAGGTAATATATCTGATGAATAATTTGGGATTTGTCCTAAAAATGGTGGTTCAAGCTTTGGCTGCACTCCTGCCCTAGGAGGTGGTTGCGGATGACGAGCTCTGTCTTCAACATCATAATGCTGGGAATTTGAGTTAGGAGAGAAGCCTGACCTTGGTGGTGCTTGAACAGTGGAATCTGAAGTTGTCGGGTTTCTAGCACTGACAGCATCCGACTCATTTCCTTCTTCTTTCCTTGTATTTGGATGAAGAAGGTCAGCATGGTTCTTATGAACATGAGAGTAAAATTCATCTTTCTTTAGAAAAGACTTGAGACAGTGTGGGGCACCACAGACCAATATCCCTTCATTCATTTTAATTGTTTGAATCTTCTGAATGCGTTCATCACAACTGCCAATAAACACAAACAGGTTAAGTGCATAATATTTTTAGAAATTCCATATTGTTATCAGAAATTCAAATATAAGCAAAATTTGAAGAAAATTTTAGAAGGCAAATAAAATGAGTGGAAAGAATATTTTTCCCATCAATTTATTTTGACATATACTATATACACCTTGATCAAACTTAGATACTATAGAGTCCTGTCAAAGACATCTAATAATACTATTAAAATATTTCAAATCCTATCTTTACCCTGAATTTAGAGGAGAAATGCTAGAATATTTCAATCCTGATTTGAATAATGCTTTCTTCTCCCGCTGAATGACTCCTAGATCTATGCATAATATTACTCATTTTTTTTCTTATGGGGATTTAATAAAATCAAATAGCAAAAAAGGAAGGAGATATATACTCCCTTTCCTCCAACAGTATCTTCTGAGTTCTGAGATTCTGAGAGTGATTCTCTTTGCAAAAATAATTAAATTTTGCCACAATAAAGCCAAAATACACATAATACTAAATAATCTTTACACTAGGAAACAAACATTAATACTTTAATACTTAGAAAAAATGAATTGGCAATAACCATAATGAGAATAAGAATAGCCATACAGATAGCATAAGGAATCACTCCTAGCGCAATCCAGACAGAAAGCATGCTCACAAGGGCTCTGCAAGAACAGAAACCAGAAAACCAAAGCTTGTTATTAAAACATGCACATGATCTATTTGATAAGTACTATTCAAAGTTGAATATATATGAAACAAGTAGCTATTATTATTATAATAATAACTATTATTACAATAATAGTAATTACTATTATTATTATTATTTTTTTTTTTAATTTTTTTTGGGGGGGGGGGGGGGGGGGGGGTGGGCTGTGAGGCCGGGAGGGCGCATTTCTAACTTAGGGATATGTGGGATTCATTTCAGCCTACCCCTAGCTTGGGATAAAAAGACTTTGTTGAGTGATTAACACTTCTTTTGTAGTTGGCAATGGATGGAGGATCCAGTTTTGGAAGGATGTGTGAGTGGGGACGATTTCCAACTTCAGTGGATCAATATGCCCCTGTAGCAGATTAAGCGTTGACTGGACAGGATTTGTATTAACAACCAATTTTCCAGAAGCATTTCCATGACTGAAGAGTGATGACGTGAAACAATTTTCAGGAGTGTTGGGAGGTGTTGAACTTGGACATTTTGACGGAGGAGAGAATTCCATGCGTCATGGCAGCGGTAGCCGGTAAGTTCTCCGTTGAGTAATTCCTTAGAAGTTTGAGTGGTCAGGGCACTGGGAATTTGTCGTGGAGGTATATTTGGCAGTAAGGGTTCTGAGCAAGGTGACATTCTTCACATGCACAGCGGCAGTAGGACACATTCTAATCGGAGAACAAGAGTCACTGTAGAGGAGGGGGAAAATTGTGATTAATAAGAAGGATCGAGTGTCGATTAATTATTTGCTCATGCATTGCAAGTTTACCTTTTTTCTGGGCGACTGTGTTCTCGTTAATAAGAGTAATGTGGGCAATGACTAGTGTGGTGGTGGACTTTTGAGTGCATGGACGAGGGTTAGAGTTTCTAAAAGGATTTGTGCTAAATGGGATATAAATTCCAGAATCTTTGGTGGAGGCATTGGAGGGAACGAAATTGTAGATATTTTGTAGCTAATTATTGCGCATATCAAAGTCTTATTTTTAAGCCTTTTTTTGAAAGGGGGGGGGGGGGGGGGGGGGTGTTTCTTCTATGTGTTTAATCTTAGAACATGATGTTGTGTGCCTAGGTGAAGCAGGTTTTTCTCCATTTTTGTATGTCTACGATTGCACATGGGTGCTTTGTGCATCTTTTATTATATTATTACTACTAAAAAAAACACACACACACATGGCCCCTGCATAAGTAATTATAATCATGTTTCGAGCATTAAAATAAATAAAATTAGTTGTGGGGAAAAAAAACAAGAAGCTGTGGAAGAAAATTGTTATGTTTTGCTCTTACCAGACGTCCATAGATAGCGATGGGGAAATCACAGCGTACACAGAAATGAACTCGCTCCCCAAGTTGGCGACGCGATTTGCGACCTACAGTTTTGGCAACGGGAGCAGCAGTTGCTGAACCGATACTCTTAGCCACAGGAAGATCAGCTATGACTAGGTGGTCGGGGCATGCAACTGTCACTGTCTCAACTAGAGGCAGATTTGCCCCTCCACCACCTTCTGCTGATGGACCCTTGCTTCTAAGCCGGATCTGAAGCATATCTTTTCCTTTACTCTGTGTACCAGAATAGTGAGTTTCAATTTATTAGCTTAAGAAAAGGATTGCTAAATCAACTCTTATCTTTTTTTGCAGAAGAGTGGAAGTAAGCGATTTATAATGGATTCCAGGTAAGAATACAAAAATGAATAGAGAAGAAAAATACATGTATCTAATTTAAATATCTAATATTCCCTCCGTTCTAAATTATAAAATCATGACTTTGAAAGTCAATTTAATACATTTTTGAACCCAAAATTGAGAACATGTAGGGTTAAAAAATTTAAATACAAGAAAAAAAAATAAGGCACAAATAATATATATATAAGGGTCCAGATCAATTTACACCTAGGGTAATAAGAATATTTATACCAAATTCTGTATTCCAGTACCAATTAAGTTCACTTTTCAATTGAAGAAATATATATGACGAAAAAGCAAATGCATTTAATTCTTTATATAAAACAATATACCATTAACCCTAATTACATATTTCAAACAATTATGCTCAACGCGAACATCAATACCTAAACGAAACGAAACCAATTATACAGTCCAAGACGTTAATTTTAGATAAAAGAAGAAGTTTAAAACCTAGAAACGAACCAATCAATAGAATACAAACAGTTGTATTCTCGAGGAATAGACCGATCAAAAAGTAAGTAACAAAATAAAACTGCATTTTATTAAGATTTGATACCAAAATTGCAAAATTAAGAACCCTATAGTTAGTTTGGTACCTCGTACTATACGTCAATTGGAGGTCGGAAGTCTGGGATTAGGTCTAAGATGCCTCTGCAACTCTATACTTGCGACGCTGGAGAGAGAAGACGACTAGGTTGATATTTTGTTCTCAGTAGTCATTAGGACCAGACCTGTTAAAAAAGATTCGGTAAATTCGGTTTTTGGTTTTTCGGACCAATCCGATCTAAATGGTCCGGCATAAAATTATTCGGTTTGATATCAGTATAAAAAAATTATTATATTTCAATTTTTCGATATCGATTTCAATAACTACTTTTTATAATTCGATAAATACCGAACTGTATCGGTTGTACAATTTTTTTTTATTTTTAATAAATAATTAGTAATAATAATAATAATAATAATAATAATAAATAATAATAATAATAACATAATAATTATAAAATAATAATAATAATAATAATAATAATAATAATAATAATAATAATAATTTATTTTTATTCAGTTTTTACCGGTACCGAACCGGCTAACCGGTTCGATATACCGGTAGAACCGAAATTTGATTAATTTCAATAACGATCCGGTTTAGACCGGTAAAAATCGGTTGAACACCCCTAATTAAGGTGGTAATTGAGGTCTATTACACTTTGATCCCTAAGGTGAGACATGGTACGAATTTTAACATTATGTCTTATTTTTTAATAATATAAGTGAATATAGTGTTTGATGTAGTATCTAGTTATTGTGTATTTATACTTATTCGAAAAAGAAAAGTCTACATATACAACAACCAAATAATATATCAAACACTACATCTATCTATACTATTAAAAAATCAAGTATAACACGAATTTTAATGTCATACTCTATTTTTTAATAGTATAAATTAATATAGTGTTTAATTATTATGTGTTTATAGTTATTCTTCTGAAAATGCACTCTAATCCCTTAATAGTTAATATAACTCTCCCTCTCTTCAAAAAAGGGAAAAAAAGAAGAAGCCTTTTATTGACTCATTTTTTTTTATTTTTTTAGTTGATTTTTTTTTTAAATTAAACTCATATTAATTAAGAGATAAAATTACATTTTAATCATTAGACATATAGTCATCTTCTAGTATATATTATATCTATCTCTTATTTTACTTTTTTAGGTGCGACTATTATTATTGAAGTTGTGTTATAAAGTGAGATGAAAAAATTGATTAGATTTTAATAAGATTTGTGTTTAGTTGGACTTATTTTTAAGTTTATGGTGGTTTATAGTGGATTTGAGATTATTTAGTTGTTTAATAGTTAACGTTAGACTGAAATTTGAATAAGCTGATTAGTTTTTGGTATATCTTGTGTTCTTTTTATTTGTAATTTTTTTTAAAAATAATAATTAAGTCTTAATTACTTTGAGTGTATAAATACAATTTGTGTACAATTTTGTAAGTATAATTTGTGTACATACTATATTTTTTGCGACTCTAATATGTCGTCCAATAGAGAAAGTAGAATGAGGAAATTTAAATAAAATTAAAGGGCAAATTATGTATGATTTTAGTCATAGCTATAAAATTCCATAGGTTAAGTTATTGTGTGTCTAGTAATACGGGATGAGTATGTATGCATGTGCATTTGTGGGTAAGAGTGACCAAAATTTTCGATTTTTTGGGTATAGAGGATATATCAGATCGATCCGAATCGACCAGTTCAGTACAAAAAAGACCGATCCGACACTGGTTCGATATCGATCTAGAATTTTGGAAAATCGATATTAACCGAACCTAACCGAACCGAACCGATTATACCGGTTCGATTATGATCCGATTCAGTACTGGTTAGGTTCAATCCGATTTTAACCGGTTGAATACCTCTACATGGGGGAGACTAAGACCAAGAGATGTTGACTTAATAAACAAACACATAATATGGTCATTTATACTAGTTGTTTGTTCATTCAAGGCTAGAACAAGTTTGTGCTATTGAAATTTGTTTGTGGTGAAAGAAATCATAAAAAATTAAGATGGCTGATGTTAGGATGAGTATTTCGTTAAGCCTGATCCTGTAATTCATATTGGGCTAGGCCCGATGGACTATCAGCTTAGCAGTCTTTTATGAGGACTTCTTGGTCCGATAGACTTAGGTTGGGTTCCTAAGACCACTCGGATGATGACTATTTACTACATCTAATCCTAATTAGAGTAGGAGTCATGTATCCTAAGTGGCTTAGGATAGTTACCTTCCTATTCAACTACTACTTCTCCGATGGACATTCCTATTAGGACTGGTAAGTGTTAAAGTAAGTGTTATAAATACCCGGTCATTAATAGAGGTGAGGGTTACGCTATTATCCTCTACTAAATACTTAAGCCTCAATTGTTGACCTATCTTGAAACCTTCACTAACACTCACACCGGAGGAGTCCATCGACGACCCAAGCCGTTAGGACTTTTGTGCAGGTATTCTTCCCGAATGGGCAGCAAGATGTGCAGACAAAATTAAAGCGTCAACATTGGCGCTAGAAGGAGGGCCTTAGTACCGAGTAAATTTTCCATCGAAAATAATCGACATGGAGACTTCACAATCGTAGAGTAATTCACGGCGACCACCACCCTCTCAATCTCGCCGGGAGACGATAGCAAATAAAGAACGTCGCTTCCAGTCGATCCTCGACAAAAAGAAAGCTCTGGACATCCAGTAGAAAGAGCTTGATAAGCAATATCAGGAACTGATTGAGGCCTGAAACGATTTATTAAGCCAGTGAGGCTCGCCCTCCCGCTTAGAACATCGTAATCAACGAGACAACAGACACCCGGAACGTCGTAGGGGTGAAGTACGAGAGCGAGACAAGGAGCCGGTTCGTTCCAAATCAATATGGACGACAGACTTGCGGAAGCGAGCCAGATCACCTTCAAAGAAAAGATCGGGAAGACAGACTAAGCTATGAAAGCTATACTGGAGAATCCTCACCGAAGAAGGCTTCAGAAAGATATTACGGATCCAAGAAGGCCTGGTTCTCCCCGTTCTCCAAAGAACTAGAAGAAGCCAAGATCGATCGAAGCCGCAAAATACCCACCTTGGAGATGTATAACGGAACAGGAGACCCCCATGACCACACTTACTCCTTTGAACAGGCCATGCACTTCCATGGCCACGATGCAGTGGCGATGTGCCACCTATTTTTATCCACCTTGAAGAAGATTGCTATAGAGTGGGTCACCTCCCTTCCATCCGATTCTATTAAGTCGTGGGAAGAATTGCAAGAACAATTTCATACCTGCTTCGGGAGCAACAAGCGATATGCCCGAATGATGACCTCTCTCCTACAGGTTAAGCAAAGACCGAATGAGAGTCTTCGACAGTATGTTAAGAGGTTCCGAGATACAATTTCTGAGATCAACGGGATTGGCCCAAAACAGGTAATCCAATTCTTAACTATGGGATTAAATGTTGATAAATCTAGTAGGTTGATCTTCGGGGTTTATCGAAAAATGAAGGTGATTTTCACTAGAGGGACCCCGGAGGCGATAGTGCCGAAAAGAAATCCAACGGCAATGGCAGAAAAGAAAATGACAGAAGAGATTCCAACAGGGATCGACAGCAAAAAAACGATCCCTCGAGGGACAGAAGGGGCAACGAAAAGGATTACACGCCCCTGAATACCAGTAATGTGACGCCCACAAATCTAGGCCTACATAGCCCAATTTGAGACGCCATAAAATACATGATTTCTAATACAAACAATACATAGAACAAAAATACAGAACTCAATAATACACAACTAAGTCTTCACTATTATTGCCACACTATATACAACACGTGAAGAGTACAATAGCTATCTCTCAGTCTGTCACTCCATTCCCTTGCTAGACCCAGCTGTTCTCTCATTTCTGAAAAACAATGGAACAAAAGAAAGGGTGAGCTCAAATAGTCCAGTAAGATAATACCATGACTAAGATAATGACCAATAAATTATCATTAGCCTTCAACAGTTGAGTTCTTAATTGAATATAATAGACAATAAGTTTTATATCAAGAACTGCAGTTAAATTCTTGAATAACGTTCAGATCAATGATAGCAGCAGAATGAGCAATCCATTAGAAAAATAATTTAGACTATGATGTCCACTCACTTCTCTTTTTAAGAAAAATATCATCAATTTTAATCATCTGAAACACCATTGGTTATGATGATACAAATTCACAGTTCCTGGTCATAATCATGCAAGTCAACAGTTCATCTTTGCACTACGGGCCAAAGATATTCAATATATCACCAACGGTCATGATTATACCATTATTCAGCATTTGGTCATAATCATACCAAACAATAGTTCTTCTTTGCCTCCGGTCAGAGAGAACATTCACCACGTGCACTAAAAGACACAACAATTATATCGCTTTTATCATATCATATGTGCCTCAGGCCACAGATATTCACAACAACATGGTTCTTGATGATTAGAATAGCAACAATGATATAGATGATGAATCAGAAGAAATAGTATGATTAATAAATATCGAAAGTTTATGATTTTTCTTTGTGCAGATTCAAATAATGTCTAAATTGTCAACATGATGTGGACTCAAATTCAAGAATGATATTCAAGATCCACAGTTCAGAATAGCGGTTAAGGTTCAATAGAAAGATTTAGAAAAATAGGAAGGCTCAATTGAAATGATATTATATGAAGCGCAAACTATTAAAGAATATATAATCATTTCAGGAAACTTTACCAACAAGAGACAAATAAGAAATGAATACGAAGAGTAATTCACCAAACATGTGGTAGTCTGCGTAGTCAGGTTATTCCCACAAATTAATAAGGAATGAATAAGAAATGTTATTCACCAAATATGTGGTAGTCTGCGTAGTCAGGTTATTTCTACAAATTAATAAGGAATGAATACGAAAGGTTATTCACCAAACATGTGGTAGTCCGCGTAGTCAGGTTATTCCCACAAATTAATACATGAAAATAAATGGCACATCTTACGAGTAAGAAAGAAACGATATTATTTTTGAGAATCAAAGAATGATAATCCCTTACCGTAGTAAGTTTGAATAATGGAAGATGAAAAAGATGATATCCTTACCTTAACACGTGGCTGAATATGAAGTTGATCAACTTATATTTTTATAATTTAATTAGTAACTATCATATATAATTTTATGGTTTATACCAATTTTTATGAAATCATTAAAAGTGATTTAATAGAATAAAGTAAAATAACTTCAATATAATTTTTGAAGAAAATAATATTTCAAAATAAATCTTCCAAAGAAAACTTTTCAAAATGAATCTTCTAAAGGAAGAGTCTTCTAAAGGAAGATTTATAAACACCGTGTGATGTGTATGGTTACTTATATAACTTTTATAAAAACACTTACTTGGTCAGTACTTGTACACTTACAGATCTTCACAAATACTTAAGATAACTTTAGCACACTCAAAGAGAATTTATACAAAGAAATTTTTGGAGAGTGAAAGAAAGAATACGCAAGAAAGTTTTTATGAAAAATCCTTAAGTTAAGGCCTCTATTTATAGCCAAAAATCTTATCATAAACCAAGATTTTCTAATTTAATCCAAACCGTATATTTCAAGATAATGTTTAATCCATACCACTAATTTCATTTTTTAAGATTTTCTTAATCTAAACCATTCATTTAAAGATCATCTTTAATCTATACCATTCAATTTACTTTATATATAAAACAACTAATTTTATATAAATCAATTAACTTTATATATAAAACAAATAACTTTATATAATTTATTATAATAAAACAAATAACTTTATCAATTCAATTATTCAACAATAATTCACAATTATTCATTATTATAACTAATTGTTATAAATGCAGTGTAGTTGACTTTCTGGCTAGATAAACAGAGAAATTAACTAATAATAGAATACAACAGTTTAATTAATATCATAAAAGAGATAACAATAATGCTGAAAATAAATAAAAAAGTAGCACTTTACTGTGTATTGACAATTATTGATTCAGTAATGTGAATTACTGTGCATATGCTACTGTGACAATTATCAGCTCAATAATATAAATTATTTTGCATGTGACAATTATTGGTTCAATAAAGTCAATATAGTACAATAGACACTTTATCAGTTCAATAATATGAAATACTGTGCAATATCGTGTGTTACTATGCAATGCCGTATGTTACTATTATTTTACCACCGGTTATTTTAAAAGTTAAAAGTGATATTATCGTTGACTATATTTATTTAGAAAGGTTACGTATGTCGTTTTCTATATCCGACAATAATTCGTTGTGGGGGTCCACCAACATTTGGTTATTTCGGCGCCGTCGTACGAATTGAATATTTCCCGACAGAACGAATATTCCCCGACAAAACGAATATTCTCCGACAAGATAAAATTTGTACAAATATTTTTTAATTTTTACTTTTGTCAATTTATTCATTTACTGTTTTCAGAAGAAAATATATAAAGAAAAATTTAATTTGTATTTCATAAAAGTCGGGGTCTTACAAGTAAAAGCAATATCGTGAAGGCGATAAAAAATGAACCTTTCTATGAGAAACCCCCGAAGATCCGAATCTTTGCAAGACAGAAGAACGTGGACAGATACTGCACCTACCATGAAGCAAAGGGGCACGATACCAAAGAGTGTTACCAGCTGAAAGACTTCTTAGAAAAATAAGTTCGGAATGACAATCTTGACGGATGTCGTCGATTCCTACCGACAGTCAGCCTTTGATCGTATCGAGTCACCTCTGCCAATTACGGAAGCAAGAGGAGTGGTTGATGTCATTTTCGGAGGTTCGATCTCATCCCTTTCTAACCGAAAGAGGAAGGCCTTCGGCAGAGAGGTTCATCAGGTGTCCGACAAGCCACATGATATCAAGACCGATCCCATCACCTTCTCCGAGGACGATTACCCATCGGGGATGGTCACTCCCCACCAGGATGCACTAGTCATTACAGCACAGGTCGAAACTATGAACATTAAGCAGATACTTATTGATAATGGGAGTTCAGTCGATGTACTCTATAGTTGAGTATACAATAGCCTGGACTTGGGGGGAAGGAAGCTGGAGATCTGCAATAAGTCCCCCTAATACGGGTTTGGGAATAACCCAGTCCATATAGTAGGGACGATTGAATTGCCAGTGATCTTCAGGAGTCCCCCGAAGCAAGCCTCTATGTGGTTCAAATGGAAAACAACTACAACGCTATCTTGGGAAGAACAATTTTGTCAGCACTGAAAGTAATAACCTCAATCCCACATCTGAAGATGAAATTTTTAACAAAAAATGGGATCGAGTAATCAATCGGCGATCAGGATCTTTCTCGAATGTGTTACCTGCAAACCATTCATACATCCCCTGCCAATGATAATCGGCAGAAAACTGCAATGTAGATCGAGCTTGAACCCTTCACCAAAGGATGTACCGAGCAGATCGCAACACCCGCCAAAGACACGGTGGAGGTTCCATTATTTTAAGAGGATGATGAGAAAACTGTACAGATTGGAATTGGCCTTCAGGGAGACCAAGACTCGACTTGTTGCTCTCCTCTAAGAATATTCAGACATCTTTACATGGGTTCCGGCCGACATGCCAGGCATTGATAAGACCGTGGCCATTCACCAGCTAAGTGTAAGCCCGAACTCGAAGCCCGTGAAACAGAAGCGAAGAAATATAACTCCCGAGAGACAAAAGGTAATTGATCAAGAAATCGATAAACTTCTGGCTACTGACTTTATTTTTGAAATCAATTATCCAAAATGGCTCGCTAATGTGGTGCTGGTAAAAAAACACAATGGAAAGTGGAGGATGTGTGTGAACTACACAGATTTAAACAAGGCGTGTCCTAAAGACTACTACCCTCTCCCGAGCATCGACCAGTTAATCGATTCTACTTTGGGACATACAGTAATGAGCTTCTTGGATGTTTTCTCGGGATACAATCAGATCGCTATGATGGAAAGTGACATCCCGAAGACCACATTCATCACTCATCGAGAAATCTATGCCTATAAAGTCATGTCCTTTGGCTTAATAAATGCGGGAGCTACATACCAACGAATGATGAATAAGGTATTCAGTAGCCAGATCGGGAGAAACATGGAAGTCTATGTTGACGACATGATCGTCCAAAGCATGAAGGAATAAGACCATTTATCTGACCTGAAAGAATGCTTCGAGAATGTTAGATCCCACAACATGAGACTCAATCCAACTAAATGCACTTTTGGCCTCGGGTCAGGTAAATTTTTGGGATATATGGTTAGCTGAAGAGGGATAGAGGCAAATCTAAAAAAGATATCGACTATCCTGGAAATGCAGCTGCCAAAGAACTTCAAAGAAATACAATGGTTGATGGGAAGGTTGACATCTCTTCGCTGGTTTGTGGCTCGCCTAGCGGAGAAATGTCTCCATTTCTTTGGCACTTTGAAGGGAGCTCAAAATCAGAAGACATTTTTTTGGACCGAAGACTGCCAGAAAGCCTTTAACCAAATCAAAAGGTATATCTCTTCTCTGCCAATACTTAGTAAAGCCCTCCCCGAAGAAGATCTATAACTATACTTGTCTGCCATATATTTGACAATTGAGTTAACTTTGATAAGGGAAGATTCAGAAGGGCAAAAATCTATCTATTATATAAGCCATGCTCTTAGGGACGCAGAAACAAGATACCCCAATCTAGAGAAGTTGGCTTACGCATTAGTTATTTCTAATCGTAAACTACGACATTACTTCCAGGTAGGGGTACACACGGTCGGTTTGGTCTTTTTTTTGGGAAAAAAAATAACCAAACCATTTAAGTCGGTTATAAAAAATTAAAAATCAAAACCGCCCAAATTTTTACATCGTAATCGGTTTATTCGGTTTCGGTTAAATCGGTCGGTTTATTCGGTTATTCGGTTCCGTAATTGATAATTTGATATTTATTATATTGCCAATTTTTCATAATAATTAATAAATCATTAACTCAATAACTACTAATTATAATAGAAGTTTTTTAAATCCGAAAAATAAAAATCACCTAACTCACTCACTAGGAGAGAAGTTTTGCAAATTCGTCACAATAAAGACATAATAAATATATAATTATATAAAATAAATATTTAGAAAAGTATATAAATTATATTATAATTTTAAATTGTTCGATCGGTTTGGTCTGTTTCAGTTTTTTGAGAAGCCAAACCAAACCGGCCGAGCTAGTTTCGGTTTTTTAGTTTTATAGTGTTCGGTTTTTCGGTTTTATATTTTTCGGTTTGAAATAGTAACAGTTTGGTTCGGTCCGGTCAGTTTTTCGATTTTGGTCGATTTTGTGTGCACCCCTACTTCCAGGGGCGAACTATCCTCATCCTCACATATCAGCCTCTTTGAAAAGTTCTTTACAGACCAGAGTAATCGGGAAGGCTGGAAGCATGGGCCATCGAGCTAAGTCAATTCAATATAGAGTTTCGTCATCGGACGACCATTAAAGCACAAGAACTCATCGACTTCATCATCGAGTGTTCCTTTCCCAATAACCCAGAAGAAAAAGAACCAGACCATAATGAATTGACAATCACTCCCGAAGAATCTATATAGACCTTGTTCGTGGATGAATTTGTTACCTAGACGAGGAGCGGTGCAGACGCAATCCTCACTTCTCCTGAAGGCTTTAGAATACAGCAGTCACTATGATTCGGGTTCATTGTCACTAACAATATGGCCGAATATGAAGCATTAGTGGTGGGATTGAAACTGGTCCGAAGCCTGAAAGTGCAAAAGTTGGTAATTTACAGCGACTCCCAACTGGTAGTAAAACAAGTCTTAGGGGAGTATGAAGCAAAAGAGGTTCACTTGCATGCCTATCTTCAGTTAGTACGATCACTGTTGGCGTCTTTCCCGAAGTATCAGATTATAGGCGTGATCAGATCAGAAAATTCAATGGCCGATGCCCTTTCTAAATTGGCAACAACTGATCAAGGGGAGTTAGAAGGGTCTGTTTATTTGGAAGATCTTCAGCAACCGAGCACACTGGTTCAGACAGTAATGGACATTGAACAGAAAGATTATTGGATGACCCCAATCTTTAAGTTTATTCTAATTGGGAACTACCCGAAGATAAATATTTGGCCCAAAAAATAAAATACAAGTCTTCCAAAAACTGTGTCATAAATGATCAGTTATATCGAAGGTCTTATTCTTCTCCATTGTTTTGCTGTCTCAACCCGAGAGAGTCCGATTATGCTCTTCGGGAAGTCCATAAAGAAATCTGCGGGGACCATGTGGGAGCAAAAACACTAGATCATAAAATTTTGCGATAAGGATATTTTTGACCGACCATGCTTGAAGATGCTAAAGACTTCGTTAAAAAATATCACAAGTGTCAACTCTTTGTATCTGTCCTACATCAACCTCCCGAAGAGCTTGCTCCGATAGTTTTTTCGGTACCTTTTACCATCTGGGGAATAGATATCTTGGGCCCACTTCTACAGGGTAAAGGACAAGTAAAGTTTGTGATCATAGCCATCGATTACAAGTAAATTTTCATCGTCATATTTGAATTGTGAACTTATGGACTTTGAACTTTTGAACTGTGGACATTTATTTGGACTGTGAACTTATGGTCCTTGAACTTTTGTGCTGTGGACATTTATTTGAACTGTGAATAGTTTGGACTAATTCTTTGTATCGTAAGCCTTACCGTTGAACTTCTCCGTATGGGTATTGGACATTACTCTTGGACTTGAACACATTGTTCTATACATTATGCTGACAGTTTGGACATTATTTGAATCTGGACAAAGTTAAATTTGTTAACTCCTCATGTTATTATTTATCTTGTTTCTTCTGTTCATTATTTATATCTCTATTGTTATTTAAATCATCAAGTATCAGGTTGTTTTGAATATCTGTGGCCTGGGGCATAAATGATATGTTAAATGTGATATAGGTTAAAGGCAATATAGGATAAAGACGATATAATTATTGGTATCTTTGGTCGGATGACAAAGACACGTGATGAATGTTCTCTTTGATCAGGGGCAAAGAAGAATTGTTGTTTGGCATGATCATGACCAGTGGTGTTTCAAATGATAAAAATTGATTATGATTTTCTTAAAAAGAGAGGCTAGTAGACACCATGATCTACTTGATTCTCTTAGTGGTGGTTATTTCACTGCAGTTAAACTTTGTTTAAGAATTTAACTGTTGTTGTTAATCTTGCTGTTTATAACTCAACTGCAGCTGTTGATTTAAAACTTGCTGTCTATTATATTCAATTAAGAACTCAACTTTTGAAGGCTAAGAATAATTTATTTTTCATTATCTTAGTCATGATATTCCTTACTGAGCTATTTGAGCTCATCCTTTCCTTTTTGTTCAATTGTTCAAGAAATGAGAGCATAGCCGGGACTAGCGGGGAGGAAAGGAAAATGGAGTAGCGGTCCGAGATAGTTGTTATAGTAGTCTTCACTGTAATGTAGAATAGTAATAATTGTGAAGACTTGTGTATTATTGAATAGTGTATTGTAATAATTTTGTTGTAGTCTTTTGACGACTCAAATTGGGTGGTGTGGGCCCGATTTGGGGGCTCACACAAACATTTTCAATTTATCTCCTAGTCACATCGGGTATACATCCGATTACGCTAGCGGGGGAAAAGTAGTATAAGTAAACAGTCATATATGCAGATGAAAAGACTTAACTTATGAGAAAAGACAATATAGCATAGTCAGTCAGTTATAACAAAAAGTTGCTTAAAGTAAATTTCAAATTCATATTATATTAAAAATGATCCCGATAGTACAGTTAGTCATCGGGAATAATAATTCCTAATTGATTGGGATCATGACCCTTCCTCCTAGCAAGTTCCCGAGCAAATTCGAAGCCGCCATTAAACTCATTCACCATGGATGCATAGATATCAATCTGAAAATCGTACGAGGCCTTGTACTCGTCAATGACCTTTTGCTTGAGCTCGGGGGTTAAGACGCTCAGGAAAGCAGAAGCTATCGGTCCCTTCAACCAACCGGCCTCCTTAGCAGCCCAACCTTCGACGATCAGTTCAATATTGTCTTTGAGATTCTTCATCTGATTAGTTTGAAGCTTGGTAATGCTTTCAGATTGATCAAGGGGATCCTTTTGCCTCTGAATTTGGGCTTCAAGCTCGACTTGATTCTTCTTAAGAAGAACTTTCTTGAGCTCCTTAACCTCGGCCAATTCAACTGCCTGGGTCCTTCTCTTCTCAGAGTCGTGGAGCTAGGCCTGCAGATGATTGATCTCTTTATCTTTCTCGACTCGCATCTTCCGCGTCTCTTCATAGTCCTTTTTTTATGATGTGGAAGGCATCATGTAGAGCTTTCAGCTGATCCCGAGTTTTCTGGTGGTTTTTCACCGATTCGACATGTTCGCTGCGATTTTCTTCCAGTTTTCTCTCTAGAGCCTTTTGCTCATCGGACACTAGCAGTAGAACAACTTTTCCCTGCAACACGATGTTTGAATTATTGGGCAAGGGGGGACTATTGTAAATTAAGACCAAAAGGCAAATAAGGGAGAAGGTTTTACCTTTGCATGAAAGGAGAATAACATCTCCATCAACGTTTTTAGATCGGCATCATCGTATCCGATTACAGCAAAGGGGACCATTGAGGAACTCAGACTATTCAGATTCGGTCCCTCCTCGGTTCTACTCTCTTCGGTCATCACCGGAGGAATGGTAGAATCTTTTTGTTTTGCCTTTAGAGGCTCTTGTTCCTCGGGGACATCCTTTGTAGTGGCTTGAAGAGGGATGGGTATTTCTTTCGGTTGTTCGATGATGGTCAGATCGGTAGGTTGGTTGCTTGGAGAATTGGGAGGAAGTGGAGTCTGTTCAGCTCTTGCCTCTAGAGAGGACTTCAATACCAACCTTCTTCTCTTTATTCGAGGTTTTTCTGGTCTCGGCTTTTCGGAAGCAGTTGCATCCTTCCTTGAAGGTTATGCAGTATTGGTCATCGGGGAGGGCTCCGCCACTGCCTTGACAATGGGGGGTTCTTTTGTTGGGCCTTTGGATTTAGTGGCCCTCAGATTACGGGCTGCCTTCACTTTCTCGGCTCCGCACAGTTTCGCCCTCGGGGCTCCAGCCGCCTCGAGAATGGCCTCGTTGTTGGGGTTCTTTCCTTGATCGTCCATTGCAACACAATTAAAACTAATGAATATTTTAATCAATTCAGAACAAACAAACAAGCATAGCAGAGGAATTACAGCCGAAGGAATATAACCAGTCTTGGTCATTAAGGAGATCCCGATTCCACTTCATAGACGGTCTCTTGGAGTATAAGACCTCGAACACTTCTAACCTTTCTAGAGAGATCCTCTCCGAATTCAGCTGGTCTTTGTTCGGGTCTGCCCAAGGTCCTACCATCTCAGTGTCTGGCCCCTTAATGAAGAACCAGTCCCTATACCACCCTTTATTACTCGATGGGGTCTCTATCAAGGTTTCTCTTCTGGGGTTCTTTATTACTTGGAAGAATCCCTTTTCCTTAGTATTGGTGATTGAAAAAAGAAATCAATGGCTGGGGGGTCGACTCAAATAGACATAAGGCGATGAAGCTATTTAGATAGATGAAGGAATTGGGGGATAGTTGGTTCAAGCAAAACCTTGTCGTATGTAGTAACTCCAGTACGAAAGGGCGAAGAGGGAATCAGACCTCGTAGACCAACATCTACCGATGGATAGGAATCCATCCCCCCTCGAGCTGATAGTACATTCTTTCACTGACTCCGGGCCTCTTAATTTCGTATGACTCGGGGATATAGAACTCTGTTTGTGCTAGGTCGAAGTGATGGTTTCGGATGGAAGAGGGGCTATTCGCTACTCTGTATTGGAGGGTGAAATATTTGGTCCTATTATATTTTTCTACATCCCTCATCCGCTCGATAACTACGGGCTTCCACGGTTGACCCTCTGGGATCCCCAGTTCGGCAACTGTGACTTCGTCTTCAACCCGGGAAGACGAAACTTGTGCTCTCGTGTTTTGTGTGCTTTCAACCATTGTGAAATATTGAAGAATAGAGGGCAAAGAACTTACTTGATGCTGTGATGAGGATCGATGGATCGATATCGGAGGCAGGTCGAGAACTATAGAATTTTAAGTAGGCGATGTGAGTCTCTCTCAGACGTCTTTTCTTTTTCAAAAATAACTACTTCCAGTAAAATGACGATTGAAGTGATTTTCCTTATCTTATTCAATGATTCAATGGTCCGGATAGGCTTGATCCAACAAATGGGGCACGTTTATAGTGCTTACGGTAGTGTAATAAATGCCCTGGCCTGCGTGCTCAGTGCCAGCTGTCCAGCACTGTTTTTGAAATTCAAAAAATGGAATACGAAACGTAGCTGTTAGGCCGGGCTGGGTGGGTTGAATGACAAAGCCTTGGGCTTGACGGGTACAAGGGCCCAAGGTTGTTGAAATGTTTTCTCTTCGGTTCGATACTTCCGGGTTCCCGAATGATTCTCTCTTCGGTTCGATACCTCCAGGTTCCCGAATGATTTCTCTTCGGTTCGATACCTCCGAGTTCCCGAATGATTTTCTCTTTGGACTGAGACCTCTGGGTCCCCAAAAGGTTTTTTCCTTTTGGATAAACATCCCTGTGTTCTCGAAGGAGCTTTACCTTCGGTTCGATGCTTTTAAGCTCCCAAAGGAGTTTTTCTCCTCTGCTATGTTACCCCTGAATTCCTGTATAAAGTTCAAATAGGGTATGTCTTCTGTCTGATATCTCTTGTGTACATACACCGGGAGCCCCGAAGAGTTGGTTTCCTTTTGGATCTGTCTACTTACATATACTTTCGGAATGATTTTATTCTACTCCCCCAGCACATCTATATACTGGAGGAGTGGGGGGTAATGATAGGATGAGTATTTCTCTAAGCCTGATCCGATAATTCATATTGGGCTAGTCCCGATGGACCATCAGCTTAGCAGTCTTTTATGAGGACTTCTTGGTCCGATAGGCTTGGGTTGGGTTCCTAAGATCACTCGGATGATGACTACTTACTACATCTAATCCTAATTAGAGTAGGAGTCATATATCCTAAGTGGCTTAGGATAGTTACCTTCCTATTCAACTACTACTTCTCTGATGGACATTCCTATTAGGACTGATAAGTGTTAAAGTAAGTTTTATAAATACCCGATCAATAATAGAGGTGAGGGTTATGCTATTCTACTCTACTAAATACTTAAGCCTCTATTGTTGACCTATATTGAAACCTTCACTAACACTCACACCGGAGGAGTCCACCGACGGCCCAAGCTGTTAGGACTTTTGTGCAGGTATTTTTCCCGAACGGCCAGCAGGACGTGTGGACAAAATTAGAGTGTCAACAGTTGAGATTTCTCTTACTGCAGATGTGAATACAATCGACAATTTAGCAGTAGAAGAAGGTAATCGCTTGTATAGTCAGGAAATATAGGTTGGATCAAAGAAAAGATGAGACAAATCCAAGCCTATTTGAAAGACGCTGATTCCAAACAAGTCTGAAGCCAAGAAATGATATCTTTGATTCAAAATATCAGAGACCTTGATTATGATATGGAGGACGTTCTGGAGATATTCCTTCCCCAGATGGCATCATACAATAGTCCTGCTGTTGCTGGGATTTTCTTTAGGAGATCAATTGGCATTCTCCTACTGGTCAACTCGTCATAACTTTGACATGGAAATCGAAAAGATCAGAACAAGGATCGAGGGTATAGTCCAACTACCAACCTAACATATTACAGCTGGTGGTGCTGAAAGAGACATTTTGGATCCAGGACACTCTCACCTCTAAGTGGAAGAACCAGCTATCATTGGTTTTGACAGAGTTATTTCAGTTTTAAAGGCCAAACTTGTTAAAAAATCAAAAATCAAGCTCAATTTCATCTCCATTATTGGAATGCCAGGTCTAGGGAAGACCACTTTGGCTAAGAATCTTTTCACGTCGACCAGGGATCAATTCCAATGTTCAGCTCTGGTTTATGTTTCTCAACAGCCAAACCAAACAGAGATTACCAAAGACATAGCAAGACAAGTGGGCTTGTAGGTGGAAAAGAGGGAGGACAACCTTGAAGCCAACCTGTAGGAATATGTAAGAGGAAAGAGGTACGTTATTATGTTTGATGATATATGGGATAACCAGACATGGGATGCTTTGAAAATTAGCATTCCAATCAATTCTAAAAAAGGTAAAAGAATAAACCTCACCTCCCGAACCCCCACAAAATTATTTATAACCACACAAATTTTTTGACCCCACTGAACTAAATGTCTGGCTTCGCCACTGGCCACTTGCTATTATAGTGACAACAGGTTTGTTGTGAGAGACGAAGACAAGAAAGGATAGATGGAATGAGGTACTGAAGAGTATGGGTAGTCATCGTGATGTTACAACTAGAAGTACCTTGGCTCTAAGTTACAAAGATTTACCTTTTGAGCTCAAACCTTGTTTCCTTTGCTTTGGACTTTTTCCAGAGGACTATGAAGTTGTCGCATTCCATCTAATTAATATCTGGGTGGCTGAGAAATTTATAAAAGTCTTTGGAAGCCTAACGCTCGAGGAAGTGGGAAAGGCCTATTTGAACAACTAGGTTGCTAGGAACCTTATTCAGGTTGCTAGTAGGGAATGTGATGGGAGGATTAGAAGTTGTCGCATTCACGATCTTCTACGCATATTTTGCATCAAAATGGCTGAAGAAAGTAACTTCTTTGCAACTATCGGCACATTGACCACTATTTCAGCTACAAGAGGGCATAGAGTGTTCAATTGTTATGTTTTGCTCTTATAAGTAATTATAATCATGTTTCGAGCATTAAAATAAATTAAATTAGTTGTGGGGAAACATAAACAACAAGCCGTGGAAGAAAATTGTTATGTTTTGCTCTTACCAGGCGTCCCCAGATAGCGATAGGGAAATCACAGCATACACAGAAATGAACTCGCTCCCCAAGTTGGCGACGCGATCTGCGACCTACAATTTTGACAACAGGAGTAGCAGGTGCTGAGCCAATGCTCTTAGCCACAGAACGATCAGCTATGACAAGGTGGTCGAGGCATGCAACTGTCACTGTCTCAACTAGAGGCAGATTTGCCCCTCC
This sequence comes from Hedera helix, assembly GCA_947179155.2. Classification (NCBI taxonomy): domain Eukaryota; kingdom Viridiplantae; phylum Streptophyta; class Magnoliopsida; order Apiales; family Araliaceae; genus Hedera; species Hedera helix. Next base: position 5,806,483 of record OX359271.1, read on the forward strand.
ACCACCTTCTGCTGATGGACCCTTGCTTCTAAACCGGATCTGAAGCATATCTATTCCTTTACACTCTGTACTAGTATAGTGAGTTTCAATTTATTAGCTTAAGAAAAGGATTGCTAAATCAACTCTTTTCTTGTTCTGCACAAAAGTGGAAGTAAGAAATTTATAAAGGATTCTAGGTAAGAATACAAAAAAGAATAGAGAAGAAAAATCCCTCTGTTCTAAGTTATAAAATTATTATTGATTTTGAAAGTAAATTTAATATATATATATATATATATATATATATATATATATATATATAGGGTCCTCATCCGTGACAACCATTTTCTACAGACATTTGCCGCTACTCTTTCTTGCAGCAGTGCTAATTTTTCCTGCGGCGGGGCAGATGACCCCCCAATGTATATGTTATATAGTTAGATAAATATAAATTTGTGAAATTTTATTATAATTTAAAATTAATATCCTTAATTTACTCTTGAGGTGGGTGTATATTTCCTCACTCGAGTTTAAGGATTCATTAAGAAATTTTTGGTTTTCTTTTTGGAGAGAGTTTTCTTCTTATTGTTTTCAAACATGCATTAATTATTTTATTTTCCGTGTTACCCAAAAATATTAAATGCATATTTGTTTCTCTCATATATTTCCAAAAATTTATACAATAAGATAACTTTATAGCTTTTCAAATGCAGGGTAATATATTTCTTATGGTAACTAAACCCATCATCAATTGTGTAATGCGGTAACATTATCTTTCTTTTTTTTATATATTGCAACTCGAGTAATGTTACCAACCGTACAGAAAGAGGTGGAAAAAAAGGGAATGACCTGATATTAGATGTTCCATATATTTTTATTGTTATGCAATACACGAGTCTTACTTTTTGTGCACAACTCTACGAGTAAAATTTGTGCACATACTATAATTCTTGTGACTCCAATATGTCGTCCAATGGAGAAAGTAGCATGGGGTAATTTAAATAAAATTAAAGGGCAAATGATCTATGATTTTAGTCGCAGCAATCCATTCGGTTTTCAGAAAAGAATAGGGGAGTAGTTATTTTCCTAGAAGAATACTTGCAGCCACCCAGATTGACGTTTATGTTCCAGAAATGGGCCACCCAGTTGTTATAAAATTCGTCAAGTCAAGTTATTGTGTGGCTCGAAATACAGGATGGGTATATATGTATGTACATTTGTCGGGGAGACCAAGACCAAGAGATGTTGACTTAATAAACAAACACATAATAGGGCCACTTATACTAGTTATTTGTTTATTCAAGGCAAGAGCAAGTTTGTGCTATTGAAATTTGTTTGTGGTGAAAGAAATTATAAAAAATTAAGATGGCTGAGATTGCTCTTACTGCAGCTGTGAATACAATCGGCAATTTAGCAGTAGAAGAAGGTAATCGCTTGCATGGGTTGTCAGGAAATATAGGTTGGATCGAAGAAAAGATGAGACAGATCCAAGCCCATTTGAAAGACGCTGATTCCAAACAAGTCCGAAGCCAAGAAATGTCAGCCTTGATTCAAAATGTCAGAGATGTCACTCAACAATTAGATTTATTCTTGATAATATATTTTAATTATTTGAATAATATTTGATTTGATTGATTTAATGTGGCCAGTTAAATTGATTGAGTTTTTATTATCTGCTAGATTAAGGTATAATATTAAGCAAACGATATTATATCTGTTCATAAGTAGCGATTAGTAATATTTGATCGTGGTCAAGCTTTTGTATATTATTATGGTTAACAAGAAGGCAAGTTAAATAATCTGCGATTGTGTGATTGTTGCTTAGAATAATCTAATTTCCTAATTTTTAATGCTACTGTTATATTAAATCTAGACTGATAGTTCTAGGTTGTATAATTGTTAGGGTCTAGTGGGGGCGATTGTCACATTAGATTTAAAACCTAAGGGGAATTTCGGATAATTGAACGATTGTGGTTACCTAAAGTTATTAATTTCATTGAAGGGATAAATAATGGTTAACTTGATTATATTATTATTGTGAAAATGTGCTATTGAACTGAAGAACTGAAGTCTTTAATTTATTAGTTAATTTTATTAGTTAATTTTTGTTTATTTAGTTAAATATAATTAATTCAAAACCCCTCATTCTAGTTTACATTGCATAAAAATAAATTAACCATTCTCTGTGAGATCGACATTTGCTTGTTATTGTACTAAATTTGTGATTTAAAGTAAAAATTAATTTTAAAATGTTAACGACAGTTTCCATTCAACCAGGACCATGAAGCAGCTATGTATAGCGTCATGGCCATGAAGCTTGCAGCTACTTTTGCTGGTAAGGAAAACAACAGTTCTTAATTTGGGAAAATTTCCTTGTCATTTTTATACTGGTTAGAGTGGTAGTATTTATTTATGTATACATGACACATGCTATGCAGGAGTGGAACAGTCGCTTAGATTGGGGTGAAAAATGATCATCTCGAGGTAACGGGGGAAGGGATGGATTGGTCACGACTTGGGGGTTCCTTAAGGAGAAACTTGGTGCATGTAGATTTATCAAGTATTGGTCCTTGTTCCCCTCGGATGGGTTTCTGAAGAACAAAGATGAGGAGGCTACAATGATCCTGAAAACTCGTGCAAAACATTGAATATTCATTCAATTTTTCTGTTTCTTTTTCGTTTTTTGCGTGTAATGGGAGAAACACTTCTGGATTGGTGGTCCAAAGCATTTATGTGTGGTTACTGCAAGTCAAAACAAAAGCGAAGAGATTAATTGGCGATCAAAACATTCCATATTACTACTGTTGTTTGATTTCAACACCAAGAATTTCTTACGGCACTACCCGATTCAATTATAAGTACATTGACTCTTTGAAGTTTCAAAACTACTTTTTCTATTAAGCTCAAGTATTGCTTAATCTACCTTAGACTCTTTCCTTCCGGAGAACCATGAAATTTTCGCATTCCATCGAGTTTGGTCCCAGCACTTGGGAGTGGGTGGAGAGGCCTAAATCTACTCGGAAAACTCTCTGTGATGTAAATATTTCTTATGTACAACAGTATATGATATGAAATCATAAATAAATACTTAATACCACAGAATATACTATGATACTTTTTATTTTTTTTAATTGACATTTTAGAAAAAAAAAATATAAATTAAAAAATATAATTAATAGTATTATATTTTATTGACTAAATTAAATATAAAATATTAATTTTAACTTTTAATTTTTTTTCTTAAAATCTACTAACTACATATATTTTTCCCCGACTGTTCCTCCTAATATTCTTATCCAAATCTCTAATATTCCCGACTGTCCCCCCTAATGTTCTTGCCATTTTTTCATATTATTCTTGTAATAACCCAAATGTTTTTAGTCCCTCATTGCCTAAGTTATTTTTTTTCTTAAGCCTTTAGTCCCACATCAACTAAATGGGAAGCCACTTAGCCTCCCTTACACTATAAATAGAAGTGCTTGCCTTTGTTTTCTTTCCCCACAAATAAGACCTCCAATTTTGAAAGGCTTTGTGATGGGAGGGCTTTTAATAAAAGACCTCCTTAGTTAAAAATTTTGGTGTCGAGGGCGTAAGCAATCTTCGATACTCGTATTTTCGGGTATGTTCTTATTTAAATTTTTGTATTGTTATTATTGTTTTAAGTATTGTATTTAGTTTGTTTTTTTTAGTATTTAGTATATTTTGTTAGTAATTAGTATTTTTGCATTGTTGTTATTTTTGTAGTTTTAATTATTATTTTGTATTTAGAATAATAGTAAATAGTTTTGGATTAGTATTATTGATTTTAATTATTGTTTTGCAGTTAGATTAATAGTAAATAGTTTTGGATTAGTATTATTGATTTTAATTATTGTTTTGTATTTAGATTAATAGCTAATAGTTTTGGATTAATATTATTGACTTTAAGTATTTTTTTTTTTAATTATTATTTTGGTAACTTTAAAGTTTTGGAATAATGGTTTAATTGTTTGAAAAATGATTAAAGATTGAAAGAATATTTTAAGATATACTTATAGCTATTTTAAAATGAATAAGAAGAATGTTGCATAATAGAATTGTCCTAATGACATTTATTTGTTCTAAATTTATATTTAGGAATCGTTCGACTATTAATTTTGTGTTCAGCAATATTGAGGTAAGTGACTCTCCGAGCTGTTTAGTATTTTTGAACTGTATAGTGTAAGTGACTTTTTGAGCTATTTAGTATTTCCAAAATTATATATTGTAAGTGACTTTCCGAGCTATTTAATATTTTAAGATTATCGTTTATAATTATGTATGTTTTAGAAATTATTCGGATGCCTAAATGTATTGTTTCAAAGATTGTTATTCTTTATTTAAGGCTTTCATTTGAATGAAAATGTTACACTTATATGTTGTTAAAAACCCGGATCAAGTATTAAAATAGAATTTTGATTTAGAAAATGAGATTATATGATTTTGAACTGTGAAATAAGTATAGTTTTGAATATCGAAAATATTGAGAAATTGCTTTTAGAAACCTCAGTTCGACTATGTATTGAAACCGTTAGTGTTTACGCTAGTTCCGGAACAATTTAGGACCTACTAAGGCGCACACCATTAGATACCCTTCGGGGGGACGCTCTTCGGGGCGCGTGCATGATAAGATACCTTAGTAGAGGGCGTATCATTAACATTATCGAACATAAGGGTCGTGTTACATGGCTGCTGTAACCTTAGTCGTTTTGTGGATTAAAAGATACATCGAATATATTGAACTTATCGAAATCGTTGATCGAATCTATTGAACTTATTGAAATCGTTGATCGAATATATTGAGCTTATCGAAATTTGTCTTTGAATTGTGTTTTGTAATTATTGATTTTGATTTTGAAAGTAAATATTGACTATTGTTATTGAACAAGAAAATGTTATTTCAAAAAGTATATTTATTACTGTTATTGAACAAAAAGTATTTCGAAAAAGTGTTTTGCAAATAGTACTTGATCCACCTAAATAGTGAAGATTGTTACTTGCTGGGCTTCGTCGCTCACCCTTACATTAACTTTTACAGGGTCCATTGTTAAGAGTTAAACAATGTGGATGCTTTTGTAGATGACTGAAGTCCTTTTAGTTATGGCGTTATTAGTATTTTGAATTTGATAAGACTTTTATTTAAGGGAACTGCGTCTCCGAAGTGGTGTTTTCGATATTTAGTTCTTGAACTCTTTTGTAAATTTAATAATGAAAGATTGTTGGATTTGTAAGTCTAGTATCGTTGTGTTGTTTTTGGGTTGCGCTATTGATATTATTGCCTTGCGGGCCTTCGGGCTTGCGGCGTGTGGCATTCCAGACAAGTGGTTGGTTCGGGGTGTTACAGAGATGGTATCAGAGCAGTGGCCCATCGCCGTGTGTTTGGTTGTAAAACCTACACATTTCTTGGGGAGTGATTTTGGGAGTTACCTGTGGGTATAGGCTTGAATAAAAATTTGGAATGTCAGATAGAATAAGGTAAAAATCTTTGTGTTGTTTGAGGCATATTTAAGAATTTGGTGATAGAATAAGATGAAAAATCTGTGTTATTGAGGAGTAATTAAGAAATTATAAAGTGAGAGAGAGAATTAGGCAGAAGATCCTTGTATTGTTTGAAGTTTAGTACTATAGGCTAATTTTGATGATTTTTGTACGAAACATGATTGAAGACTTAGTTGAGCGATTTGAGATTTTAATTTGAAAATTTGGATGACCAAATTTCTTTTAAGGGGGAGGTAATGTAATAACCCAAATGTTTTTAGTCCCACATTGCCTAAGTTATTTTTTTTCATAAGCCTTTAGTCCCACATCAACTAAATGGGAAGTCACTTAGCCTCCCTTACACTATAAATAGAAGTGCTTACCTTTGTTTTCTTTCACCACAAATAAGACCTCCAATTTTGAAAGGCTTTGTGGTGGGAGGGTTTTTAATAAAAGACCTCCTTAGTTAAAAATTTTGGTGTCGAGGGCGTAAGCAATCTTCGGTATTCGTATTTTCGGGTATGTTCTTATTAAAATTTTTGTATTGTTATTATTGTTTTAAGTATTGTATTTAGTTTGTTTTTTTAGTATTTAGTATATTTTGTTAGTAATTAGTATTTTTGCATTGTTGTTATTTTTGTAGTTTTCATTATTATTTTGTATTTAGATTAATAGTAAATAGTTTTGGATTAGTATTATTGATTTTAATTATTGTTTTGCAGTTAGATTAATAGTAAATAGTTTTGGATTAGTATTATTGATTTTAATTATTGTTTTGTATTTAGATTAATAGCTAATAGTTTTGGATTAATATTATTGACTTTAAGTATTTTTTTTTTTAATTATTATTTTGGTAACTTTAAAGTTTTGGAATAATGGTTTAATTGTTTGAAAAATGATTAAAGATTGAAAGAATATTTTAAGATATACTTATAGCTATTTTAAAATGAATAAGAAGAATGTTGCATAATAGAATTGTCCTAATGACATTTATTTGTTCTAAATTTATATTTAGGAATCGTTCGACTATTAATTTTGTGTTCAGCAATATTGAGGTAAGTGACTCTCCGAGCTGTTTAGTATTTTTGAACTGTATAGTGTAAGTGACTTTTTGAGCTATTTAGTATTTCCAAAATTATATATTATAAGTGACTTTCCGAGCTATTTAATATTTTAAGATTATCGTTTATAATTATGTATGTTTTAGAAATTATTCGGATGCCTAAATGTATTGTTTCAAAGATTGTTATTCTTTATTTAAGGCTTTCATTTGAATGAAAATGTTACACTTATATGTTGTTAAAAACCCGGATCAAGTATTAAAATAGAATTTTGATTTAGAAAATGAGATTATATGATTTTGAACTGTGAAATAAGTATAGTTTTGAATATCAAAAATATTGAGAAATTGCTTTTAGAAACCTCAGTCCGACTATGTATTGAAACCGTTAGTTTTACGCTAGTTCCGGAACAATTTAGGACCTACTAAGGCGCACACCATTAGATACCCTTCGGGGGGCGCTCTTCGGGGCGCGTGCATGATAAGATACTTTAGTAGGGGACGTATCATTAACATTATCGAACATAAGGGTCTTGTTACAGGGCTGCTGTAACCTTAGTCATTCTGTGGATTAAAAGATACATCGAATATATTGAACTTATCGAAATCGTTGATCGAATATATTGAACTTATCGAAATCGTTGATCGAATATATTGAGCTTATCCAAATTTGTCTTTGAATTGTGTTTTGTAATTATTGATTTTGGTTTTGAAAGTAAATATTGACTATTGTTATTGAACAAGAAAATGTTATTTCAAAAAGTATATTTATTAATGTTATTGAACAAAAAGTATTTCGAAAAAGTGTTTTGCAAATAGTACTTGATCCACCTAAATAGTGAAGATTGTTACTTGCTGGGCTTCGTCGCTCACCCTTACATTAACTTTTACAGGGTCCATTGTTAAGAGTCGAACAATGTGGATGCTTTTGTAGATGACTGAAGTTCTTTTAGTTATGGCATTATTAGTATTTTGAATTTGATAAGACTTTTATTTAAGGGATCTGCGTCTCCGAAGTGGTGTTTTCGATATTTAGTTCTTGAACTCTTTTGTAAATTTAATAATGAAAGATTGTTGAATTTTTAAGTCTAATATCGTTGTGTTGTTTTTGGGTTGCGCTATTGATATTATTGCCTTGTGGGCCTTCGGGCTTGCGGCGTGTGGCATTCTAGACAAGTGGTTGGTTCGGGGTGTTACAATTCTCCTTCAAGTAAATTGAATATTTACCCTGCTCCATTGGCGCGTACACAGTCCCGGCTTATGTTGCTGAGTCAGGGGAGCCCTCTCTATATACTCATGGCTAATCATGTGCTCTGGCATCATTGTAAAGTTAAAACAGACGGAGGAGGACTAATCCGTTCCTTTGTTTCATGAATGTATTAGTTTAATACAATTGGAGGATGAATATAATTATATGTTAGGCAGGTGATTCCATTTGTTTCTTTTTTACAAGTCACTGTAGAGGAGAGGAAATTTGTGATTAACAAGTTCTAATTGTGTATGAAGGATCTAGTGTCCATTAATTATTTGCTCATGTATTGCAAGTTTACCTTTTTTTCTGGGCGACTGTGTCCTCGTTAATAAGAGTAATGTGGACAATGACGAGTTTGGTGGTGGACTTTAGAGTGCATGGAAGAGGGCTAGACTTTCTAAAAGGATTCTTGCTAAATGGGATATAAATTCCAGAATCTTTGGCGGAGGCATCGGAGGGAACGAAATTGTAGATATTTTGTAGAAGTCGTATTTTCAAGCCCTTTTGTGTGTGTGTGTGTGTGGGGGGGGGGGGGGGATTGACTATAATGTATAGCTTTATAGATTTCTTGCAAGAGTTTAACCTTAGAAAATGATGTGTGCCTAGGTGAAGCAGGTTTTTCTCCATTTTTTCATGTCTACGATTGCACATGGGTGCTTGGTGCATCTTTTCTTTTATTATATTATTACTACTAAAAAAAACAACCACACCTGGCCCTTGCATAAGTAATTATAATCATGTTTCGAGCATTAAAATAAATTAAATTAGTTGTGGGGAAACATAAACAACAAGCCGTGGAAGAAAATTGTTATGTTTTGCTCTTACCAAGCGTCCCTAGATAGCCATGGGGAAATCACAGCGTACACAGAAATGAACTCGCTCCCCAAGTTGGCGACGCGATCTGCGACCTACAATTTTGACAACAGGAGCAGCAGGTGCTGAGCCAATACTCTTAGCCACAGGACAATCAGCTATGACAAGGTGGTCGGGGCATGCAACTGTCACTGTCTCAACTAGAGGCAGATTTGCCCCTCCACCACCTTCTGCTGATGGACCCTTGCTTTTAAGCCGGATCTGAAGCATATCTATTCCTTTACTCTCTGTACCAGTATAGTGAGTTTCAATTTATTAGCTTAAGAAAAAGATTGCTTAATCAACTCTTTTCTTGTTCTGCACAAAAGTGGAAGTAAGCAATTTATAAAGGATTCTAGGTAAGAATACAAAAAAGAATAGAGAAGAAAAATCCCTCTGTTCTAAGTTATAAAATTATTATTGATTTTGAAAGTCAACTTAATATATATATATAGGGTCCTTATCCGTGACAACCGTTTTCTACGGACATTTGCCGCTACTCTTTCTTGCAACAGTGCTAATTTTTCCTCCGGCGGGGCAGATGACCCCCCAATGTATATGTTATATAGATATAAATTTGTGAAATTTTATTATAATTTAAAATTAATATCCTTAATTTACTCTTGAGGTGGGTGTATATTATCTCACTTGAGTTTAAGGATTCGTTAATTAACAAATTTTTGGTTTTCTTTTTAGAGAGAGTTTTCTTCTTATTGTTTTCAAACATGCATTAATTATTTTATTTTCCATGTTACCCAAAAATATTAAATGCATAATTGTTTCTCTCATATTTTTCCAAAAATTTATACAATAAGATAACTTTATAGCTTTTCAAATGCAGGGTAATATATTTCTTATGGTAACTAAACCCATCATCAATTGTGTAATGCGGTAACATTATCTATCTTTTTTTTATATATTGCAACTCGAGTAATGTTACCAACCGTACAGAAAGAGGTGGAAAAAAAGGGAATGACCTGATATTAGATGTTCCATATATTTTTATTGTTATGCAATACACGAGTCTTACTTTTTGTGCACAAGTCTACAAGTACAATTTGTGCACATACTATAATTCTTGTGACTCCAATATGTCGTCCAATGGAGAAAGAAGCATGGGGTAATTTAAATAAAATTAAAGGGCAAATGATATATGATTTTAGTCGCAGCAATCCATTCGGTTTTCAGAAAAGAACAGGGGAGTAGTTATTTTCCTAGAAGAATACTTGCAGCCACCCAGATTGACGTTTATGTTCCAGAAATGGGCCACCCAGTTGTTATAAAATTCGTCAAGTCAAGTTATTGTGTGGCTCGAAATACAGGATGGGTATATATGTATGTACATTTGTCGGGGAGACCAAGACCAAGAGATGTTGACTTAATAAACAAACACATAATAGGGCCACTTATACTAGTTATTTGTTTATTCAAGGCAAGAGCAAGTTTGTGCTATTGAAATTTGTTTGTGGTGAAAGAAATTATAAAAAATTAAGATGGCTGAGATTGCTCTTACTGCAGCTGTGAATACAATCGGCAATTTAGCAGTAGAAGAAGGTAATCGCTTGCATGGGTTGTCAGGAAATATAGGTTGGATCGAAGAAAAGATGAGACAGATCCAAGCCCATTTGAAAGACGCTGATTCCAAACAAGTCCGAAGCCAAGAAATGTCAGCCTTGATTCAAAATGTCAGAGACCTTGGTTATGACATGGAGGACGTTTTGGAGACATTCCTACCCCAGATGGCATCGTACAACAGTCCTGCTGCTGCTGCTGGGATTTTCTTTAGGAGATCAATTTGCATCTGCTGCTACTGGTCAACTGCTCATAACTTTGCCATGGAAATCGCGAAGATCAGAACAAGGATCGAGGGTATAGTCAAAATACCAACTTATGATATTACAGCTGGTGGTGCTGAAAGAGACATTTGGGATCCAAGACGCCCTCGCCCCTATGGGGAAGAACCAGCTATCATTGGTTTTGACAGAGTTATTCCAGTTCTAAAGGCCAGACTTGTTGACAAATCAGAAATCAAGCTCAATTTCATCTCCATTGTCGGAATGCCAGGTCTGGGGAAGACAACTCTGGCTAAGAATCTTTTCACGTCGACCAGGGATCAATTCCAATGTTCCGCTTTGGTTTATGTTTCTGAACAGCCAAACGAAACAGAGATTACCAAAGACATAGCAAGGCAAGTGGGCTTGGAGGTGGAAAATTGGGAGCACAGCCTTGAAGCCAACCTGTTGGAATATCTAAGAGAAAAGAGGTACGTTATTATGTTTGATGATATATGGAATAACCAGACATGGGATGCTTTGAAAATTAGCATTCCAATCAATTCTAAAAATGGTAGTAGAATAATCCTCACCTCTCGAAACAGTGGTGTAGGCAGATATATAGGCGGGGAAAGCTCTCTACATGAGTTGCAACCCTTGGACCCCGAAAGCAGTTGGCTGCTCTTCTGCAAAATGGTCGTGGGTGCTGTAGAAAATGACACTAATACACCATATCTTCCTTCTGAGTTGGAAGATATTGGTAGGGAAATTGTAAAAAGATGTGGTGGTGTTCCACTTGCTATTGTAGTGACAGCAGGTTTGTTGCGAGAGAGGGAGAGAAGAAAGGATAGATGGAGTGAGGTACTGAAGAGTATGGGTAGTCATCATGATGTTGCAACTAGAAGTACCTTGGCTCTAAGTTACAAAGATTTACCTTTTGAGGTCAAGCCTTGTTTTCTCTACTTTGGACTTTTTCCAGAGGACTATGAAGTTGTTGCATTCCAACTAATTAATATCTGGGTGGCTGAGAAATTTATAAAAGTCGTTGGAAGCTTAACGCTCGAGGAAGTGGGAGAGGCCTATTTGAACAACTTGGTTGCTAGGAACCTTATTCAGGTTGCTAGTAGGGAATGTGATGGGAGGATTAGAAGTTGTCGCATTCACGATCTTCTACGCACATTTTGCATCCAAATGGCTGAAGAGAGTAACTTCTTTGCAACTATAGGCACATTGACCACTATTTTAGCTACAAGAGTGCGTAGAGTTTCCATTACTTGTCCTGGGGGCATTAGTGATTACATTGAATGGGCTCATCAAACGCCCAAACTTCGTTCTTTTTTGTCTTTTGATCAAAATGACTTTCTCACCATGAAACAACTGAAGAATTTTTGTAGAAGCTCTAGATTCATTAGAGTGCTTACTGTTAATATTGACAACGGAGTAAACTCAAGAGTTTCTCTTCCAAATGAAATTGGAAATTTGATACACTTAAGTTACCTTGAAATCCGGTTAAGATATTGTACCGAGTCTGTAACGTTCCCCAACACAATAAGCAACCTCAAAAGTTTACTTACCTTGAACTTGCTAAGATGTACTGGAAAAGTCAGCCTTCCTGCTTGTTTTCGGAAGATGAAACAGTTAAGACACATCCTCCTTCCGCCGCTACCTGTTGTTACACTGTCAGACCCGAGTATATTGAAGCAACTTCCCCGAAAGTTAGGTTTCATGAATTTTGATGAAATTTCATTACCAAATCTTCAAACGCTCACCAGATGCAATGGTCGTGTTTTGAAGGCAAAGGGATTTAGCAAACTCACAAGTTTGCAAAAACTGGAAATTGATTATTGTACAGAAGAAACCCTTGCACAATTATCATATAAAATGGCCATGCTACACAGGCTAGAGAACTTGAGTTTGGCATTTGATCTTCAAATTACAGACTGTACTATAGAATTTGATCTGTCTCGCTGTCAAAATCTTTCCAAGATGCTTTTAAGGAACCAGTTGGGGAAGTTGCCCAACAGTAATAAATTTCCCCCAAACCTCACCGAGCTCACCTTAAGAATGACTGCTTTGAAAGAGGACTCAATGGAGACACTGGGAAAGCTATCTAATCTGAAGATTCTCATATTGGGTAGAGGTTCCTACAAAGGGGCGAGGATGGTTTGCTCCGGAGCTGACTTTCCTCAACTTCAAGTGTTGGAATTCAATCGTTTGTATAACTTGGAAGAGCTAATAGTGGAGGAAGGAGGAATGCCTCGTGTCCACAAGTTAATCATCAGATTTTGCGTCAAGCTGAAGTTGTTTCCGGACAGACTTCAAAACATGATTGTTTATGACAAATCCATGATTGACAAGGTTAGTTTTCAATTATTATTTTTTTTTATTTTGTTTCGTAATGTTATCATTTTCTCGATTCACTTTGAAAAGAGACCTTTAGCTGCCTACAAGTTTACTCACAAAGATTCCAAACTTTTGTATAAACCGTGTCTCAGACACACACAAAGTCTTAATTTTTTGTTCAACCAGGACCATGAAGCAGCTGTGTATCGCGTATGGCCATGAAGATTGCAGCTACTTTTGCTGGAGTGGAAACATGACGCATGCTATGCAGGAGTGGAAACAGTCGCTTTGATTGGGGTGAAAAATGATCATCTCGAGGTAACGGAGGAAGGGATCGATTGGTCACGACTTGGGGGTTCCCTAAGGAGAAACTTGGGGCATGCAGATTTATTAAGCATTGGTCCTTCTTCCCCTCGGATGGGTTTCTGAAGAACAAAGATGAGGAGGCTACAATGATCCTGAAAACTCGTGCAAAACATTGAATATTCATTCAATTTTTCTGTTTCTTTTTCGTTTTTTGTGTATAATGGGATAAACACTTCTGGATGTGTGGTCCAAAGCATTTATGTGTTGTTACTTCAAGTCAAAACAAAAGCGAAGACATTAATTGGCGATCAAAACATTCCATATTAGCACTACTGTTGTTTGATTTCAACACCAAGATTTTCTTACGGCACTAACCGATGGAATTATAAGTACCTTGACTCTTCGAAGTTTCAAAACTACTTTATCTATTGAGCTCAAGTCTTGTTTAATCTACTTTAGACTCTTTCCTTCCTGAGAACCATGAAGTTTTCGCATTCCATCGAATTTGGTCCCAGCACTTGGGAATGGTGGAGAGGCCTAAATCTACTTGGAAAGCTCTTTGTGTTGCAAATATTTCTTATGTACAGGAGCTTTTACGCACACTTTGCATTGAAATGGCTGAAGAGAGCAACTTATTTGCCACTATCGGCACGTTGACCTCTATTTCAGCTGCGTAGAGTGACCACTTGTTCTCCTGGGGGCATTAGTGATTGCATTGAATGGGCTCATCATACACCCAAACTTCGTTCTTTTTTGTCTTTTGATCAAAATGACTTTCTCACCATGAAACAACTGAAGAATATATGTAGAAGCTCTAGATTCATTGGAGTGGTAACTGTTAAGGAATAAGCTCAAGAGTTTCTCTTCCAAATGAAATTGGAAATTTGATACGCTTAAAGTTACCGGATATATATGTTTTGGTCAATGTACTGTAACCCGATTTCTATTGCAGTTATTGACTCTTTTTTTTGTTGATAAACGCATTACTGTAGTCGTTAGAAATTACAAAATTGTCAATCCATTAAAATTCGGTCTAAAAAAGTGACGGAACTTACTGATTCAACTAATATGTTCACGTGGCATGCTAAATCAACTAAAATAAACAGCCAAACAACCTCCATACGGCAAACTCTTTCTCTTTCTTTTTTAATTACTTTTTCTCTGATAAATTTAATTTAATAAATAATCAAAAATATATGTATAAGTATATATCAAATATATGCATTAAACTTTATATTAAGTCTCTATGTTAAGAGAATATAAGTATAAATATAAATAATTTTAAAAATAAATATTATAATAAAAAAATAAATTCACAAATTTTAATTCCTCAAATTCATTTCAAATAATAAATTTGACTCTTATATTAAGGCTAAGAATAATGCTAATAAAAAGAAAATACTTCATTTCCAAATATAAAATTATTATTAAATTTTAAAAATTAATATAAAATATTTTTAAGTGCAAAACTTAATTTATTTTAATTATTATAATATTAAATATTTTAAAATATCTAAAAATAATAATAATAATAATTTTATATTTTTGTAATGGAATAAAAAATGAAAGACAGTCCATGTCTTTTCATAATTAATTATATATTTTTTCCAATTTTATATAAATCAAAAACAAAATTGTTATTTATGTTGCTTTGATTTTTTTTTTGTTTAAATATTATTGCACTTTTAGTAATAATTTGGTATGTTTCTTTGTTTAAATTTAATTGTTGTTTTGAATTTTTTTGTTCAAATGTAATTTTACTTTTAGTAATAATTTGGTATGTTTCTTTATTTAAATTTAATTATTGTTTTAATTTTTTTTAAAAATATTATTTTACTTTTAGTAATAAATTGGTATTTTTTAATTAAAATTTAAGTGTTGTTTTGAATTTTTTTGTTTAAATATTATTTTATTTTTAGTAATAATTTGGTATGTTTTGTCGTTTAAATTTAATTGTTGTTTTGAATTTTTTTGCTTAAATGTTATTTTACTTTCAATAATAATTTGGTATTTTTTTTGTTTAAATTTAATTGTTGTTTTGAATTTTTTTTGTTCAAATGTTATTTTACTTTTAATAATAATTTGGTATGTTTCTTTGTTTAAATTTAATTGTTGTTTTGTATTTTTTTTGTTCAAATGTTATTTTACTTTTAGTAATAATTTGGTATGTTTTTTTTGTTTAAATTTAATTGTTTTTTTTTTTATTCAAATGTTATTTTACTTTTAGTAATAATTTGGTATGTTTTTTTGTTTCAATTTAACTGTTGTTTTGAATTTTTTTTGTTCAAATGTTATTTTACTTTTAATAATAATTTGGTATTTTTTTTTGTTTCAATTTAATTGTTGTTTTGAATTTTTTTTGTTCAAATGTTATTTTACTTTTAATAATAATTTAATATGCTTTTTTTGTTTAAATATAATCTTGCTGATTTGGAAATGACAAGGGAGGTACACATGACAGAAAGTTACATCAACCGCACGCTCAGTAAATTCCGTCACTTTTTTGGACAGAACTTTAATGGAGTAACTATTTTGTAACTTTTAATGACTATAGTAATGTATTTGTCACAAAAAAAATATAAGTAGTCACAATAAAAATCGAACTATAGTATAGTGATCAAAACATATATTAACGTCACCTTGTACCAAGTCTGTAAGGTTCCCCAAACCTCAAAAGTTTACTGACCTTGAACTTGCAAAGATGTACTGGAATAGTCAGCCTTCCTGCTTGTTTTCGGAAGATGAAGCAGTTAAGACACATCCTCCTTCCGCAGCTACCTGATGCTTCACTCTCAGACACGAGTATATTGAAGCAACTTCACCGAAATTTTGCTCTCATGAATTTTGAGGAGATTTCATTACCAAATCTTCAAACGCTTACCGGATGCAATGATGGTGTTTTGAAGGCAATGGGATTTAGCAAACTTACTAGGTTGCAAAAACTGGGTATTGAATATTGTACAGAAGAAACCCTTGCGCAATTATCATATAAAATGGCCATGCTACACAGGCTAGAGGACTTGAGTTTGGCATTTGATCTTCAAATTACAGACTCTGCTACAGAGTTTGATCTGTCTCACTGTCAAAATCTTTCCAAGATGCGTCTGTTGGGGAAGTTGCCCAACACTAATAAATTTCCCCCAAACCTCACCGAGCTCACCTTGAGAATGACTGAATTGAAAGAGGACTCAATGGAGACACTGGGAAAACTATCTAATCTGAAGATTCTCATATTGAGTAGAAGTTCCTGTTAAGTTGAATTTTATTCATATTTAATATATATTTTTAGGCTTAATTAATTGTGAGTTCTTAGGCATTTTAATTGATTTTAGGTATTTTATTTATTATTATTTTTATATGATTTTTATTTAATTTATAATTCATTTTGTAGGACAAAGGAGTAAATGGGCGAAATGGTTATTGTTGCTTTGATTTCATGCCTTCAGGATTCCTTTTAAAATCTTAATAGCATGGTCCCACGTGATTATAAGTTTCCTTATTAATTTTGGCAATCAGGAAGCATTCAAGTTTTGGTGTGTTAATTTCAAATCAAATTAATAATCAAGGCTCCACATTTATGCAAGCTGGGAATTCAAGCAAGTCGCAGGAGCACACGTGGGGGCCATGCATGGATCCTTGTTTCAACCATTTGGCGCGTGAAGAAGCGGGACTCATCAATGTGGCTGTAATGCATGGTGCAACAATTAAACAGTCCTTAGCAGTTTCCAGTTTTGAATCAGTGTGGGGCCAACAACGGATAATTAATTAAAGGAACGAATTTTACTTGTTTTGTTAGGACTTTTAATTAAGTTTTATTATTCCTATTAGGGTTAGGATCTTTTATCATGTATTTCTATAAATACATAACTTAATGTATTATTTACGGAGACAAAAAGGGGAGATTAATTTTAGACTTAGGAGTAGATTTTTATTTTATTTTGGAGTAAATATTCAACGCGAAGGATTCAACAATTGAAGACGGAGCTTGGGAGTTGGATATTGTATTCCGTGTGACAGACGGACGTCAAACACAGATTTGATTTCTTTTCTTTTTCTTCAATTGTTGTAATTTTGCTAAGTTGAATTATTTGTGGATTATTTTATTTATGCATTATTTAATTATGTTTTGTGTTTTAATTTTAAGTATGCTAGGTTAGATTAATTTCTAGGGTTAATGATGACTATATTTGATTGATTCCATTGCACAAATTCATGCCAATCAATTTTACAGATTTAGTACTTTAACGTAAATAATAATTCTTTTTATTGAAAACTTATTTTTATCGCTAAAATATAAAATTGGATTCTCATTATGATTTGTTGGATTCAGTTTATAATTTGTTAAAAGCGGATATAAATTGTGTTTCGATAGATATAGTGAGTGTTTTGATTTTATACATTTGCTTGGCTGTAAAAGAATTAACAATTTGATTTAAAACATAATTGAGCTTAATTGATTTTATTTTCCGCATCTAATAGAGTCAAGAGACCAAATTAGTGTGAGATAAAAAGTAGAGTTTTTGGGCATGAAAATTGAGAAGATGATATTAAATATATGATTCAGCCACCCTAGCATTTTATTATTAAGTAATTTCTTTATTAATTTTAATTAGTTCTATTTCACAAATTTTAAATTATTTGTTTAAATAAGATCAAGGCGATATAAATTTAATAATTGGTTAATAATTATTTTAATTCCCTGTGGGTTCGACACTCTATTTTATCACTGTATTATTTGTTGATTGCGTACACTTGGGAATAAATTGCTAACTAAATTTAAGCACAACAGTTCCTACAAAGGGGCGATGATGGTTCGCTCCGAAGCCGACTTTCCTCAACTTCAAGTGTTTGGAATTCGATCGTTTGTATAACTTGGAAGAGATAATAGTGGAGGAAGGAGGAATGCCTCGTCTCCACAAGTTAATCATCAGATTTTGCCACAAGCTGAAGTTGCTTCCGGACAGACTTCAAAACATGATTGTTTATGACAATCTATCATTGACGAGGTTAGTTTTCAATTATTTTGTTTTTGTTTCATAATGTTATCATTTTCTCGATTCACTTTGAAAAGAGACCTATAGCTGCCTACATGTTTACTCACAAAGATTCCAAACTATTGTATAAACCGTGTCTCAGACACAGAGAGAGTCTTACTTTTTTGTTCAACCAGGACCATGAAACAGCTATGTATATTATCTAAAACATAAGAATGTATCTATATCTACATCGGATTTCTTTACTTAGTTTGTTGGTAAGGCAGTGATTAGAGTAACAATGGCTGACACAAATAAGTCGCGCGTCAAGGCCATGAAGATTGCAGCTAGTTTTGCTAGTAAGGAAAACAACAGTTCTTAATTTGGGAAAATTTCCTTGTCATTTTTATACTGGTTAGAGTAGTAGTATTTATTTGTGTATACATGACACATGCTATGCAGGAGTGGAAACAGTCGCTTTGATTGGGGTGAAAAAGGATATTCTCGAGGTAACGGGGAAGGGATCGATTGGTCACGACTTGGGGGTTCCCTAAGGAGAAACTTGTTGCATGCAGATTTATTAAGTATTGATCCTTCTTCCCCTCGGATGGGTTTCTGAAGAACAAAGATGAGGAGGCTACAATGATCCTGAAAACTCGTGCAAAACATTGAATATTCATTCAATTTTTCTGTTTCTTTTTCGTTTTTTGTTTGTAATGGGAGTAACACTTCTGGATGTGTGGTCCAAAGCATTTATGTGTGGTTACTGCAAGTCAAAACAAAAGCGAAGAGATTAATTGGCGATCAAAACATTCCATATTACTACTGTTGTTTGATTTCAACACCAAGAATTTCTTACGGCACTACCCGATTCAATTACAAGTACATCGACTCCGGGGCCGGCCTATAGCTTAACAAAAAAAACGTGGATTTTAGACCTATTTTATAAGAGGGCCCTAAAATTTTAAATACCATAAATAATTCATGTAAAAAATTTCTTATAAAAATATAAGCTCAATTAATCATTTAGGGCCCATATATAGTCCAATTCAAATATTAAATATCTAAAAAAAATTAACATTATATAAAAAAAATAGAGGCTCATTTAAATAAAAAATATTAATACTCCCTCCGTCCTAAGATAAGAGTCCTTAATTGACTTTTGTAGTTAAATTAACTATTTTTAAAATTAACCATTAAACATATATATTTAGATTTTTAAAAAGGTAAACATTTACATTATTACTAAATTAAAATTATATGTAGTTTATAATGTTTTTAGCCTTTTTACATATATATTAAATAATAATAAGATATATTGATTTGAAAAATGATCAATTTGACCATAAAAATTAACGAAGGATGTATCAAATATAGAAAATCTCATTTAAAAATATTGCTTTAGACCCTAAATTATCTTGAGTCACCCCTAATTGACTCTTTGAAGTTTCAAAACTACTTTATCTATTAAGCTCAAGTCTTGTTTAATTTACCTTAGATTCTTTCCTTCGGGAGAACCATGAAGTTTTCGCATTCCATCGAGTTTGGTCCCAGCACTTGGGAATGGGTGGAGAGGCCTAAATCTACTTGGAAAGCTTTTTGTGATGCAAATATTTCTTATGTACAGGAGCTTTCACTTCTTTTTATTTATTTATTTATGATTATTAATAAAATAATGCTTTAAGAGTTCATTAGTATGAATTTATTTGGTTGTGTATTCTGTTAAATAACTTTATCTTTTAAATTTGTTTATTTGGATGTAATATTTAATTCTAACTAAATAAATTTTATTATAATCTTTTATTTAATTTTTCCATTGACCTACTTATATTATTGGGTTTATTGTTTTTAGTGTTCTGACTTTGTGGAATATAGTAGCTTGGTTTGTTAATGCATTGTCAACATAACACCACTGTGACGACCCCGAATCCGGGTATCTCGAATCTCAAATTCGGTTTAACACTAGTACATCATTTTTTTTATCATTCATGACTTATAACAATATTATAATTGCTAAAGAATCATTTATTTAAAACATTAAAACATCTCTTTCTATTCTAGAATCGCAATCTTTATACATTTCTAGTATGTCTCAATATCATACTTGATACGACATTCTATCACAATCAATTTGAGTATTTAAACTCTCATATTATATACCAACCAATTCTCATACTACACAATCATCATACACGTCCAATTCAGACTGATATCTACAATGGTCATGTTAGACATTCAGTGAATGTAATATGCATTCATGTTTCTTGATCTTTATCAATAACTTCGATTAACTTGCACTATCTGAAAATGTTGGTTTTAAGCAAAAGTGAGCACGACGGCTCAACAAGTTTAACAGTTGCACATAACACATTACATGCTTCACATATTATACATGCTCTGAATTTTAGTCTTATATTATGCATTTCATGCTTTTTATTTTATGAATGCTTCATACTTCTTATGCATCACATACAATAAACAACTAACATCTAGCAAATCATGCTTCATATCTGTACATATTTCACATATAACCATATCCCATGTTGTTCACATATCACAAATATCATCAAAATATCTTCATATTAATAATTTAACATCATATTATAGCATAGCAATGCACATAGGAGCAAGTTCTGAAAAACTTGTCTGGTTCGTTTTTACCATTTATGCTTATTTTGCATCTTTCGTTCAAACTACAATTTATATATAAAATTGACATCATCATTAGATACAATGACTATTAATTAGTCTTTATATAAGACTCTAACTTCAATTATTAATTCTTAAGATGTTCGATAAACGAACTCTTAAATTCCGGACAAAAACACTAGTCCAAAATATAGTTCGGACATGTCGGGTACGCTTAACCAACTTACGCCTTCACTACACGTTCTTCGTACAACCCACTTTTAATAAGTTGTCTAAATTGGTCACAAATGAACTATTTACATTGATTTAATTCAATTAAACTTTCTTCTTTTACATAACTTAATAATTTGAACATTTAATAATGTACCAAATATCTCAAAATATTATCTACCTTTGATAATATACAATTAAATTCAAATATTATTAATCATCTAATAATATTTTAATCACTTATTAATATTATTAACCATTTAATAATATTTTAATCTCTTACTAATATTATTAACCATTTAATAATATTTTACTCATTTATTAATATTATTAACTATTTAATATTATTTTAATCTCTTACTAATATTATTCATCATTTAATAATATTTTAATCTCTTATTAATATTATTAACCATTTAATAATATTTTAATCCCTTATTAATATTATTAACCATGTAATAATATTTTAATCACTTATTAACATTATTAACCATGTAAATAATATTTTAATCACTGACAAATGTTATTAATCATTTAACAACCTTTTAATTTCATATTAATATTATTAACCATTGAATAATATTTTAATCCTCTTTAAACAATACTAATAGTTAACTTTTTAATTGTTTTAATCTTAGTCTTTATTGTACAGAATCCTAATTTGGACTGCCCGAACTCCAGCCATTCCGATAGCCATAACTTCTTCATTTAAAAATATTTTTGGGTGATTCTTGAGTCCATTATCATCATAATTTCCCTCTCTACAACTTCTCTTTAGATAACAAGTCCAAATTCCAAATGTATCTAGTCTTAAAATTGCTTACAAGGACAGAATGAAAACTAGTTTCATAAATCCTTGATTCGATTGGTTCAAACTTGAATAAAATAAACTCTACGCATCCAAATGACACCAACTTAGTGTTGTTATCTTTCTAACTTCTTGTTTTACAACATTTCATGGTTTGGTCCCATTTTTGAAAATGTTTTGACTAGAAATTTAAGATCGAACCGTCTAAGGTTTTTAGTGGTAACACAATATGGAATTTTCTTCCATTTATTTGCATACCACACATACCAATACTTGTATTAAACTTACTAAACCATGAATCTACCTATATATCATAGATTTAGACTTCTAGAGCATCAACATAACTTTTGATCGGTTAAAATATTTTTCGACCATAGAAAACATATATAGACTATAAAAATGCAATAAGGAAGGGTTAGAACACTTTTTAACCTCTTGGACATGGATGCTCTTCTTCTCTTGGCCATGAACTTCACTAGGGAGTCCACCTTGATTATTCTCTAGCAATCTTTCTTAGTGAAATCTCAACTCACAAGAGCTTCCTCTCTTTTCTCTCTTGGGAGCTCTCTTTTTTCTCTCTTGTTGCTATAGCAAAATGACTAACAACCTAACTCAATGGTGATGCATTCTATTTACAGAACCACCTTAATCTCCATCAACTTTCACTAATCAACTAGCATGAGTGAAATTAAAGGTTAATCAAGCTTACTATAGCTTGAATGAACAATTGAGTGACATTTTGATTGACCATTTGAACGACTAGGGTTGATGGGGAGTTGTTGAGCAACTTTGCACCCAAAATCAACCAACAAGCAACCTTCACATCCACGTGGCCCCAAAATTCGGGATTTGCTCTATCATTACACCAATTTGGCTTTATTTTTATGTTCTATATAATTATATAAGTATATATATATATATATATATATATATATATATATATATATATATATATACACACACCAATATACATATACACATTCATCTATACATGCACAATATTTGTATTTTTCTCTTATTCGACCATCAATTGACTTTTAAAATGTCACACATCAATTTGAACACAAGCAACATCAATGGTGAAGTGCAAACTAAGCAACATAAATGGTGAACTGCAAACTAAGCAACATATCACCAACACTTAACCTTGGTCACTCAATACTCAACCTTAGTTAAAGCTCATCTTATTTATATATACATATTTATATATGTCCCAACAATTAACCACAATGTGGTTAACTCTCTACATTCCAATGACCTAGGTTAGTTCACACACCCAACCATGGTCTAAACTCATCATATAAATAGATATACTTATTTTATCATTTTTTTCTTAATTAACCAATGTATGATTAATTCTCTACAACATCCAACCCATGGTTACCTACCAATTCTACCTTGATGAATTATATACATACATAATTGTATCTATAATATTCTTCCTACAACTAACCCATGCATAGTTAAAGCTTTAATTTATCTACTACCTAGAGTTACTCAATTAACCCATCAATAGTTAATTCTCATCATCACATTCATTCACCTAACAATTAACCAATGTTTGGTTAATGCTCTCTCTTGTCTACCAACTAGGGTTATTTAATTAACCCTACATTAGTTAATTCTCTACACTCAATAATACTTAAAATTATTTTTCTAACACATTGACCAACATTTGATTTTTATGTGTTTGGGCTACATAATTTACTTTGCATTGGGTTCTCTTATTTAATTACTTGGGCTACCCAACAGAACTCACACATCTTCCATAACTTGGGCTAGGTAATTTATTTAATTGGACTACCACCTCATTATATACAATATGTGATGCCCCGGGGAAAATCACCTGACACCAACTGTGACTCCCCGCTCGTCAATGAATAATCTCCACAACATTTAAATAAAAGCATGTCGTTGAAAAACTCAGTAAATTTAAATTTTTATAACATTTACTTAACTCTGTCTCAGAATCGCAATCTTTACATAAATCCTACAACTCAGATCATTTATATTTTTATGACCTAGTGTATTACAACCATTGTGAGCAAATAAAACTCGCAACCTAACAATAAGTCGACATGACTATTTACTAACCGCTTTTAATTACACGAGTTTACAAAACATTAACACTCGTCTTGATATACAACCGCCTTTCACTATTATTACAAGGCTTTAAAACAGGGATAATACCGAATGATAATTACTCCCAACATGGTACGACGTTATCTTTGAATAGTTCTAGTAACGTCTAGAACTATAACTAATCTTCAACACATCTTCGTCGCGATTACCGAGATCTTCAAATTTCTCGCTCCTCGCTAAAAATGTTTATTATAGCAAGAGTGAGCACGACGACTCAGCAAGTCTAACAGCTAACACATAACACGTAGGTCACATTTAATTTATGCTTTATACTCCATGCTCCATGCTTTGCATTTATATAGGCATCATGTTTATCATGCTTTGCATTTATATAATTAACCCATGCTTATCATGCATGTTAATATTTCCAGGTTATATAACTCATATAACACATCTCAACTCATAACATTAATTAAAATCAGCTATTAACAACATATGACTGTACACAAGTACATTTAAAATCAGTTAACACATAAAATGAGTGCACACTTAATAGTTTATGCATATAGTAAACAAGTTCGCAAGTATAGCACATAGTATTGAAAAACTTGTCTGATATGCGCATTGATTTACGCTACCAGTCTGAAATCCGCGTTCCATCACTAACGCTCAACAAACCGAAATACTGCATCCGAAAGACCTAATTTGCTTATCTGGCAATTAGTAAAGCGCATAGGGACTCAGCTGTCATTCACAAAAGAATTGACTCTACACAGCATTTCCTATTTATTAACTCATAATTTATAAGACAATATTATCATCCTTGGATAATATTTTAATTACCGATCAGTATTATTATACATTAATAATACATCACTAAATTTTAAACTGTACTTAGGTACCTAACAATACCTTAATTGGTTACTAATATTATTAAACCCTTAATAATATTTACCCAATTACCAATATTATTAATCCGTTAATAATATTTAACTACTTACTGTCAATTGTAAATCCTTTAATGATAATAATCTATAATATTGATAATAACTAAACACTCCAACAATTATCCGTCAATTGTTTACTCTTTATTACCTTTAATTCCTTCACATTATTTATTTAATATCATTTAAAGAAATAATTAATTCACTTAACTTTACTGGTTTATTTATCTTCACATAAACAATTATTTAATTAATTACTTCACATTATTTATTTAATATCATTTAAATAAATAATTAATTCACCTAACTTTACTTGTTTATTTATCTTCACATAAATAATTATTTCCTTAATTACTTCACATTTATTTATTTAATATTATTTAAATAAATAATTAAATTAAATTAACATTACTTGTTATTTATTATTACATAACAATTATCTTATTAACCTTAATTCACTTTAATTATTATTTAATTTAAATAATAATTAATTAAGTCTCCTTAATTCCTTTAATGATTATTGAATATCAATTACATAATCATTTCTTAATAATTTAACCTCATTTATTATTTAATATTAATTAAATAATAAATAATTATTTTATTCACTTCATCTCTCTTTAATTATTATTTAATATTCTTTAAATAATAATTAAATAATTAATCATCCTTATTTATTAAATAATAAATAATTACCTTATTATCTTTATCTTTCTTTAATTATTATTTAATATCCTTTAAATAATAATTAAATAATTAATCATCCTCATTCATTATTTAATATTAATTAAATAACAAATAATTATTATATTAACTTTATCTCCCTTTAATTATTATTTAAATAATAATTAATTAACTATTATCCTTATTCATTATTAAATAATAAATAATTAATATATTAACTTTATCTCCCTTTAATTATTATTTAATATCATTTAAATAATAATTAATTAACTAATTATCCTTATTCATTATTTAATGTTAATTAAATAATAAATAATTATTATATTAACTTTATCTCCCTTTAATTATTATTCATTATTATTTTAATAATAATTAATTAACTATTATCCTTATTCATTATTAAATAATAAATAATTAATATATTAACTTTATCTCCCTTTAATTATTATTTAATATTATTTAAATAATAATTAATTAACTAATTTATCATAATAATGACTTTTAATTTACCTTATTTATTATTTATTATAAATAATAAATAATTATTAATTTTGGCTCTCAAATTAATTATATTAATTTTTACACGTTTTGACCCATTTTGGACTTAAATGACCCGCCCAATCCGTCCCGAATGGCCCGACCCGACCCGGATCGAAAAATAACATTTTTCAAAAATCAGCCATCAAAGCCCTGACTTTCAAAATTACACTGATTTGAAAGCCCCGACTTTCAAAACAGAAACATTTTTGGGCGAAATTTTCAGATTTTTTCAATTTTGTCCCTTTGATTAAAACTTGAATAAAATGAAATCTACAAGTCCAAATGACCTCAAATTGGTATCGATGGATTCGTAACTTCTTGAACTACAAGATTCCATCATTGAAACACATTTTTGGACATGTTTTGGTCATAAAAAATGGGCTTAAAGTGGATTGTTGTGTTTAAAGTTTTGAAAAATGAACTCGTTTGGTTCCAAAAATCATAACTTAGTCATTTCAAAACCTTTTGACATGATTCCAACTAGATTTTACTTTTCACTTACATATCTAAGATATGACAAAGTAAATCACACATACGACTTGTAGGTTTCAAAATGTATAGTCTCGAATCATACGTTCGATTAGGGTTCCGTCGGTAGAAATCGTTTTCAAGCTTTTTGCTAAACTTTTCATAATAGATACCCATAAATACACATGTTAAACCCATTGAACCCTAGATTTACTAATCTAGCATGGATATAAACATTTAGAGTTTTGAAAAATGGTTTCTCACCATAGAAATCACTTAAAATACAAATGAAAGTACAAACTAGGATTTTATGGACTTTTTATACCTCTTGGGCTTGTGTGCTATTTTTCTCTTCCTTCCCAAGAATAAGATGAAGCTTGAAGACATCCAAGACCCTCCTAGTTTCCTTGCACTCCTCCTCCAAGTCTCACTTGGTGATTTATTTCTATAGAAGCTCAAGAACACCGAGTGTTCTTTCATTTTCTCTCTAACCTTTCTCTCTTTTGCTCTCAAACTTTCTCCTAAGCAACTTAGAAGAAATGAATAGATGATAGCAAATGTGAGAGAATGAGAGTGTATTATTTGTTATTAGATGATAGGTATACTTACATTTAGTGTAAGTATACACCCATCACTCATTAATGAAATAGGCTTACTAGCTTCCCATCTTTTTCCTTGCTTCTCCCAAGACATTGAGCTCCTAAATTAGCAACCAAAAATCAGTCTTTTGAAGACCTAAAAGCCGCCGGCTACTCCCCCATTTCCCATCAATTTCTATTTATTTTTCCCATTTCATTTAATAGCAACAATGTGGTAATATATATGTGTATCGATACATATACATAAATCCACCAATGAAATTATGCTTGGGCTTATGCTTGGGTCTCTAGACATTAAATCTATGGGGCCTTGGTTGCATTCCATTTGGGCTCCAATTAATTAAATGATTGGGCCAAGCATTAATTAAATCAATGGACTAGGCATTTGAATCAATTGGGGTACCAACCAATTTATTTAGTTAACATACTTGGGCTATCCTTTGGGCCACTAGTTAAATTTATTTGGGCTCAAATAAATAAGTCATTGGCCCTCCTATATGGTTTTTCATATTCAAAATGTTGGGCCAATTAAATTATCCCATAACCAATGTACAAGTCCACTAACAATTAAATTAAATTGGGCTTGTTTAATAAATTAATTTGACAAATTCAAATTATTAATTTCCTAGTGAAATTATAAAATATTAATAATCCACTATTAACAACTTTCCAAATGGAAATAAATATAACATTATTAAGGTTTACGCATTCTTATTAATTAATAACCACATTAATTAATTTACACCTCAAATTTAACTTGCTAGCTATTTAATCAAATAATCACATAGCTCAATAATCCTATCAAACTTTGATATTATACATCCTAGATTGGTCCATTAATTTACTAAATCCATTAATTGAACCTTCCTTAACTTCCTTTAATTATCTCAACATATAATTAAATAACCTCAAGCCATCATATAATGATTTAATTTAATCGCACATAAATTTACAATTACTGTTTAATAAATTCATTTATTTATATTAAAATATTTTCTTTTAAATCCTAATATTCGTATTAGATTAAATGCTTAGTCATTCCTACGCATTTATCTCTTCCTCAGATTAAATTTTTGACTTACCCAAAAGATGAGTTCATCCTCGGAATTACCACTACCACAACTTGGTTAAAGTTTGGTCCATTTCTAGACCCTTACAACATTTGCCTCTCTGAACAATCTCCTTGATTTTCTTAACCTAGGCATTATTTTACAACACTGTCCTAGCCCCTTCGTGACAGGACTCTAATTTCTTTCCAGTGATTGTCTGTCACTTTACCAGGGTTAGTTTTATATCTAAACCTCAATTTCCCGCTCGAATCCTTGAAAGCTTAAAATTTTCCCAAATCGACTATCTCCTACTTCCTCATCCAAGAATTAGCGTAGCCTTAAATCATAATAATCACCTAAGACTATACAAATCAGTCTTATGAATTTCCGGGTCATTACCCAATACTTGCCAACATTAATTAATTGGACTTATATTAATTACCCCTTGCACTATTAATTAACATAACATTTGGGTTTATTATTTAATTACCCACCTTCAAGCAAATATTCTCATATTGGGCTTGTATTAAATTCATTAATGGACTCTATATAACAACTTAATAATTAAGTTAATTACTTAATTAATTAACTTCTTAATATTGTCATTTTAGGCAATATTCAACTTCTCTACTTGTTAATCATAACTTTAATTCATGACACATATAATTAATTCAATTAATTATATTACAAGACTTTCCTTCTTAATCTATACTTAAACTAATTAATTTATTAGTTTTATTGAGTATTTAATTTACTTCACACATCATTTTGTTTGGCTAACAAACACCACTCTAGGTATATATATATATATATATATATATATATATATATATATATATATATATAACCACCTTCACTTCTCAATTAAATTTATTTCTTTAATAAATTCTCTACATGCATCATTAAAATATTTTCATATTTAATTTCTAACAAATAAATTATGTTAAAAAAAATGTTTACCCATTTTCTACACATCTCACTCCCCCAACTCTAGGTTTTAAACCATAACATTTAATTAATTCATTAAAAATCTTATCTGGAAATCTTATAAATATCTGGGATATTACAACCACCCTCGATGAATAGACACAATGTTCTAGCATAACTGTAATACTAAACAATAAAAAATACTAGTATGAATGAAGTCTTACTTGTAATCCTACTGCATTGGTGCCACAAACATCTTTACCCTATAATACACGGAGTTAAACTGCATTATCACTATGTACCACAAAAGTGCAAGAACAATGAAAGTTCAACTAAACAATCAACCTTATAAATTGAGCTTTGTCCATCTTAATTGTCAGAAGGACAATTATCGTTTTTAGAATCAACCCACTCGATAAAATCACAAAAGCATCACCTGCTAAACAAGAACCTGTTAACTTTCATACTTTAGCATTCCACTTACCTAGCAAACGTTTCTGTGTGAGAGATAACTTAGACCTCAAAGTTCCACCTCTTTCCTCATCACTACCTGTCTTCACTATCCAGAACAATCACTGAGTCGGCTGCTGGCGATCCTTCTCCCTGTTGTTTGATCTGTCCAGCAAACCTATCATCATGATCTTGGACCTGCTTCTGATCCTATCTGCTTTCCTCTGCCACAAGCAATAACAACTTGACAGGAGATGCTTTCAGGTTCTCAGCATCCGAATGCAAGTGGATGTTACCATCATTGCTCCCATTCATTTTACCAAGAAGTTCCAGCGGTAGCTTTTGTCTAATCCTACACGGCTTCTTAGAAGAAGCCACATTCCCATCACAGTAACCCGTGTTCCCATCATAACATTCGCCACTCCGTGAATTTGAGAGGAACATGTTAGGAACTGGAGCAATGTCATAAATATGAGTGTCACAATTGAATATTTTAATACGAGTATGGTTTTATTATATGATATGATATCATAAATAAATACTTAATAACACAGAATATAATATGATACTTTTTATTTTTTTTAATTGACATTTTAGAAAAAAAAATATAAATTTAAAAATTTAATTAATAGTATGATATTTAATTGACTAAATTAAATATAAAATTTCTCGTAAGAGTTTAACCCTAGAAAATGTTGTGTGCCTAGGTGAAGCAGTTTAACCTTAGAAAATGATGTGTGCCTAGGTGAAGCAGATTTTTCTCCATTTTTTCATGTCTACGAT
Source organism: Hedera helix (assembly GCA_947179155.2). NCBI lineage: Eukaryota > Viridiplantae > Streptophyta > Magnoliopsida > Apiales > Araliaceae > Hedera > Hedera helix. Next base: position 5,836,709 of record OX359271.1, read on the forward strand.
TGCACATGGGTGCTTGGTGCATCTTTTATTATATTATTATTACTATAAAAAACCACCACACATGGTCCCTGTATAAGTAATTATAATCGTGTTTCGAGCATTAAAATAAATTAAATTAGTTGTGGGGAAACATAAACAACAAGCCGTGGAAGAAAATTGTTATGTTTTGCTCTTACAAGACGTCCATAGATAGCGATGGGAAATCACAGCGTATACAGAAATGAACTCGCTCGCCAAGTTAGCGACGCGATCTGCGACTTACAGTTTTGACAGCAGGAGCAGCAGGTGCTGAGCCAATGCTCTTAGCGACAGGACGATCAGCTATGACAAGGTGGTCGGGGCATGCAACTGTCAATGTCTCAACTAGAGGCGGATTTGCCCCTCCACCACCTTCTGCTGATGGACCCTTGCTTCTAAGCCGGATCTAAAGCATATTTATTCCTTTACTCTCTGTACCAGTATAGTGAGTTTCAATTTATTAGCTTAAGAAAAGGATTGCTAAATCAGCTCTTTTCTTGTTCTGCAAAAAAGTGGAAGTAAGCAATTTATAAAGGATTCTAGGTAAGAATACAAAAATGAATAGAGAAGAAAAATACATGTATCTAATTTAAATATCTAATATTCCCTCTGTTCTAAGTTATACAATTATTATTGATTTTGAAAGTCAATTTAATATATTTTTGAACCTAAAACTGAGAACATGTAGGGTTAAAAAATTTAAAAACAATAAAAAAAAAAAAAGGAACAAATAATACATTGAATTAATATATATATATATATATATATATATATATATATATATATATATATATATATATATATTAGGGATAACCCGTGCCTGAAGTCATGGAACAACTAATATAACAGTTGAGTATTTTATCTAATATTTCTAGATTAAATTTTTTTAAACAGTTGTGGACTCTCAATTCCATAATAGAACTGAGAGTCCAACCATTAATACAAAAAGATTGATACTTAATCCAGTCTTAGTTTCTTTTTTAGACAAACATTAGTGTGCTACTCATTCTCAACTTAAAATTAGTTCTTGGCAGGTTTGAGCAATTAATTGATTGACGATAGCGGACTCAAATTTGTGTAATATAGTATTTTCGGGTATCCCGCACACATTTCCTTTATTGACAAAACGGAATGAGAAGTTTGTCAGCATTTATTTGTCTCTAATATCTCTAACCATCGTTCAATATGATCCATGAATAGTAGTTTCTGTGGAAAAAAGGTAGTACTGCAAGTCATTTGGTGGAATCCAATGAGGAAAAAAAATATAAAAATCCAAAAGAAAGGTTTCTGCATATATACTCAAAAGTATAAAATGAGCCCTCTAAGTCTAAACAAAATAGTATTGTCATAACACCAACTAAATCGCATCACTATAACATTTTTTCTTTTATATTTTTTCTTGAAATTAGACACAAGATTCTCATACCATGAGTCAGAGTCTACTACAATAGTTGCTCTCAATATAGCCCACAAAACACCAAAAAGATGACACGTAATTGTCCGTGCCTGAAGGCACAACGTAGATTAAAATTCTAAAAAAATTCTATTACCTAAAGACTCATTGGAACCTAAAATAACTTACAAATCAATTAGCATGAATTTGAACCGTCCCTGTGATTTTTCGCCCAAATCAATTTGCATGTGGAAATATAGCGACCGCAATACCCGAAAAATAGAAAAATGACATCAATACCAAAAGGGTGACTCATATTGTTTACGTGCAATTTTTTTAATTTTATTATTATTATTATTATTATTATTATTATTATTATTATTATTATTATTATTATTATTATTATTATTATTATTATTATTGCTATTATTATTATTATTATCATTATTAATATTATTATTATTATTACTACTACTACTACTACTACTACTACTACTACTACTACTACTACTACTATTATTATTACTATTATTATAATTATTATTGTTATTATTGTTATTATTATTATTACTATTATTATAATTATTATTGTTATTATTATTACTATTACTACTACTACTACTGTTGCTGCTAGGGGTGTGCAAAATTTTTGGTTTTTCAGTTTTTCGAACCGGTCGATTCAGTATAAAAAAAACCGGTTCGGTACCGATACAAAAAAATTGGTATATACCGGTTTTTCGGTACCGGTTTCGGTACCACCTTTTTATGGTTCGATAAATACCGAACCGAACCGGTATACCGATTTTTTATTTTTTATTTACATTATTATTAATAAATAATTAATAATAATACTAATAATAATAATAATAATTATTATTATTATTATAATAATACTAATAAAAATAATAATTATAATAATAATAATAATAATAATAATAATAATAATAAAAATAATAAAATATTAATTTTTGGGTTTTTTCGGTTTTTACCGGTACCGAACCGGTTTACCTGTTCGGTATACCGGTCCAATCGGTACCGGTATCAAAAATTTTCGACTTTCGGTTTCGGTTCGGTACGGGCTGGTAAAAACCGGTTGAACACCCATAGCTGCTGCTGCTACTACTAGTACTACTACTACTACTACTACTATTATTATTATTATTATTATTATTATTATTATTATTATTATTATTATTATTATTATTATTATTATTATTATTATTATTGTGACGCCCGCAAATCGGGCCCACACCACCCAATTTGAGTCATCAAAAGACTACAATAAAATTATTAAAATACATTGAACAGTACATAATATTTCACAACTAAGTTTTCACAATTATTACTATTTTACAATACAGTGAAGACTACTATGACAACTATCTCGGCCAGCTACTCCATTCCCCTTTCCTCCCCGCTAGTCCCAGCTACGCTCTCATTTCCTGAACAATTGAACAAAAAGGAAAGGTTGAGCTCAAATAGCCCAGTAAGGAATATCATGACTAAGATAATGAAAAATAAATTATTCTTAGCCTTCAACAATTGAGTTCTTAATCGAATATAACAGACAACAAGTTTTAAATCAACAGCCGCAGTTGTGTTCTTGATAGAATAATATAAACAACAAGATTAACAACAGCAGTTAAATTCTTGAACAAAGTTCCACTGCAGCGAAATAAACACCACTAAGAGAGTCAAGTAGATCATGACGTCTACTCACTTCTATTTTTAAGAAAAACATCATCAAATTTTATCATCTGAAATACCACTGGCCATGGTAATACAAACCCACAGTTCCTGGTCATAATCATGCAAATCAACATATCATCTTTGCACTACGGCCAAAGATATTCAAATATAGCACCGATGGTTATGATTATACCAGTCTACAGCCTTTGGTCATAATCATACCAAATAATAGTTCATCTTTGCCCCAGGCCAAAGAGAACATTCATCACGTGCCCTTGTCATTCAACCAAAGACACCCAACAATTGTATCGCCTTTATCCTATATCGCCTTTAAATTATCATCTGAGCCCCATGCCTCAGATATTCAGAACAACCTGATTCTTGATGATTAAAATAATAATAGAGATATAAATAATGAACAGAAGAAACAAGATAAACAATAACATAAGAAGTTAACAAATTTGACTTTGTCCATATTCAAATAATGTCCAAATTATCAACATGATGTAAAAAAAAGTTCTTCAAGTCCAATAGTAATGTCCAAGATCCACAAGGATGAAGTTCAATGGTAAGGTTTACGGTATAAGGAATAAGTCCAAAATGTTCACAGTTCAAGGTACAAGAAATTAGTCCAAAAATTTTTACAGTTCAAATAAATGTCCACAATTCAAAAGTTCAACACTTAAGATAATTTTAATATATACTTGAATAATACCCGTACCCTTCCAGATCTTCAACGCTTAAGATAATTTTAATATATACTCAGAGTGACATTTATACTAAGAAATATTTAGAGAGTGGAAAGAAGATTGAGTGAGGAATGTCTGAAACTCCTTATGCTAAGTCTCCTATTTATAGCCAGAGCGTAACCAACTTTTTCACACACACGTTACACATTTTAATCTCATCTTTTAATCTAAACCATTCATCAACCAACACACGTTTCACACTTTAATCTGCACCGTTCGGTTATTAACACGCATTTCACGCTTACACGCGTTACACACTTACACGCGTTACACACTTCGGCGTGTTACACACTTCATATTATTTTATTGATTTAATATCCCAATTATTAAGCATATAGTGTTTTTAAATAATAATTATGTCTAACTGTTGAATACCTATGACTACTACTGTAACAATTATTGGTCCAATAATGCAAGATGTTGTGCATTATGACAATTATTGATTCAATAATATGGAACACTGTGCAATTAATAATGTAACATATCGTGTAATGACAATTATTGATTCAATAATGTAAGATACTGTGTAATGACAATTATTGATGAAATACTGTGTTATAACCACTTTATCAGTTCAATAATTTAAACATCGTGTAATACCGTGTGCTGCTATGCAATACTATGTGCTACAGTAAAATATCATATGCTAACATACTTTTATCATTGGGTATTTTAACAATTAAAAGTGATAATACCGTTGACCATTTTTATTTAGAAATGCTACTGCTGTCGTTTTCTACATCCGATAATATTTCATTGTGGGGTCCACCCATAACTGAATATTTCGGTGCCGTCATACGAATATTCCCTGACCAATCGAATATTGCCCGACATAAAAATTTTGCACATAATATCCTTAACTTTAATTTTTATTAAATTAACACCTTACTGTTAGGCATAAAATTATGAGAAAATTTTAAAATTTATTTATTAAAATTCGGGGTCTTATTATTATTATTATTATTATTATTATTATTATTATTATTATTATTATTATTATTATTATTATTATTATTATAATTATTGTTGTTATTATTATTATTACTATATTATTACTATTATTACTATTATCATTATTAGTATTATTAGTATTATCATTATTATTATTATTATTATTATTATTATTATTATTATTATTATTATTATTATTATTATTATTATTATTATTATTATTATTATTATTATTATTATTAATATTATTATAGTGTAGTGGTGAATTTGATTTGGGCGAAAAATGTGAGTGAATAGATTTTTGAAAAAAAGATGTTGAATTGGGGGAAAAATAAGAGATAGATTAATGACCGTTGGATGTTGAAGCCTAAATTGATTTGAGGCCGTTAGATGTTAAAGCCTAAATTGATTTGAGACCATTAGATGTTGAAACCTTGTGATTTGAACCGCTCTATTTTATATTATAGATATACTAGGGATAACCCGTGCCTGAAGGCACGGTGCAAGTAATATAACAGTTGAGTACTGTATCCAATATTTTTAGATTAAAAATTCTAAAACTGTTGTGGACTCTCAGTTCCATAATAGAACTGAAAGTTCAACCATTAATACAAAAAGATTGATACTCATTCTAGTCATAATTTTTTTTTAGGCAAACATTAGTGTGCTACTCATTCTCAACTTAAAATTAGTTCTTAGCAGGTTTGAGCAATTAATTGATTGTCGATAACGGGGTCAAATTTGTGTATTACAGTGTTTTCGAGTATCTCACACACCTTTCCTTTATTGACAAAACGAAATGAGAAGTTTGACAGCTTTTATTTGCCTCCAGTATCTCTAACCATCGATCAATATGATCCATGAATAGCATTTTATGTGAAAAAAAGATAGTTCTGTAAGCCATTTGGTGAGATCCAATGAGGAAAAAAAAGATGTAAAAATTCAAAAGAAATGCTTTTGCATATATACTCAAAAGTATAAAATGAGCCTTCTAAGTCCAAACAAAAAAGTATTGTCATAACACCAACTAAATCGCATCACTATAATATTTTTTCCTCTATATTTTTTCTTGAAATTGGACAAAAGATTCTCATACCATGAGTCAGAGCCTACTACCTAAAGAAGCTCTCGATATAGCCCGAAAAAACAACAAAGAGATGACACGTAATTGCCCGTGCCTGAAAGCACGGCATAAATTAAAATTTTAAAAATACTCTATACCTAAAGACTATTTGCAACCTAAAATAACTTAAAAATCAATTAGAATGAATCTGTATCGTCAATGTGATTTCCCATCCAAATCAATTTGCATATGGAAACATAACGACCGCAATACCCGAAAAACAGAAAAAAAGGACGTGCTAAAAGGGTGACCCATGTTGTTTACGTGCAATTTTATTTATTTATAATAATAATAATAATAATAATAATAATAATAATAATAATTATTATTATTATTATTATTATTATTATTATTATTATAATTATATTGTAGTGGTGAATTTGATTTGAGAGGGAAATATGAGTGGATAGATTTTTGAAAAAAAAATGTTGAATTGAGGGGGAAAATGAGTGATAGATTAGTGACCGTTGGATGTTGAAGCATTAAATGATTTTAGACTATTGGATGTTGAAGGCTCAATTGATTTGAGGACGTTAAATGTTAAAATCTTGAGATTTGAGCCCCTCTCTCTCTCTCTCTCTCTCTCTCTATATATATATATATATATATATATATATATATATATATAGGGTTCTCATCTGTGGCAACCGTTTTCCACGGACATTATTCCAGCAACCATAACCCCTGTCGCTACTATTTCTTGCAGGAGTGTTAATCTTTCATGCGGCGGGGAAGATGACTCCCAATGTATATGTTATATAGATATAAATTTGTGAAATTTTATTATAATTTAAAATTAATATCCTTAATTTTCTCTTGAGGTGGGTATATATTTTCTTACTTGAGTTTAAGGATTCATTAATTAAGAAATTTTTGTTTTTTTTTTAGAAAGAGTTTTCTTCTTATTGTTTTCAAACATGCATTAATTATTTTATTTTCCATATTACCCAAAAATATTAAATGAATATTTGTTTCTCTCATATTTTTCCAAAAATTTCTACAATAAGTTAACTTTATAGCTTTTCAAATGCAGGGTAATATATTTATTTTGGTAACTAAACCCATCATCAATTGTGTAATACGGTAACATTATTATTATTATTTTTTATATATATATTGCACTCGAGTAATGTTAATGGACACAAACTATATAAACAAAATTGAGTACCAACTGTACAGAAAGAGGGAAAAAAAAGGGAATAAGACCTTGTAATGACCACGAATTTCATTAGAAATTGTAATATATAATTAGCAATGAATTTAAATTTTTTGTACTAATTAATTATGAATTAGATAATTAAATAGATACACTTGTGTATACGTATATTTATTTACAACAATGAAGCAAGAGATTATAATTAACTAAAGCAAATCTAATTGGATTATATTTTAAATCCAAATGAGTTGTTAGACTAGGTTAATTAAATTTACCTAGTAACCCAAGTAATTAATTTAAACCTTAGTCCATGTAATTAATTAAACAAGTCCAATGATTATTTTAATTAAAGGTAGCATAGTTATTTAAAAGCTAGCCCAATGTGTTAATTAAATTGAGCTCAAACCAATTAATTGGATGAACCCAATATATTTAATCCTAGAGTCCATTAGGGAGCCCAATAGGAAGTCAAACTTTGGTCAATATATATATATATATACAATTAAAAGCTAGAAAATAAATAAAAAAACATGGACAAAAATGGCCATGTTGGCCGGCCACTTGTGGCACCCACAAGGGGTTTCTTGATTTTGCAAATTGCTTCATTCACACACTAGATCAAAGTGGTTCACCGACTCATGTCACTCAACTTGTCATTCACCTAGTCAATCCAATAAATAGTAATTCAACTTAAGCCTTAATTTAACTATGTTGGTGAATTAAGAGATGTTAATGAAGGATTAGCAATTAGTTATAAATAAGATACTCCACACTTATGCCAAGCTTGTTGGTTCATTTGCTTGAGAATACATGAGAGAAAATAGAGAGCTTTTGAGAAAAAAGGAAGAAACACTTGAGAGTTGTGAGAAGATAGTTAGAGCTTGAGCTTGGTGGATGACACAAAGCTTCACTACATACTTTGGTAGGAAGAGAAGAAGAGCACATAAATCTCAAAGGTTTAAAAGTGCTCTAACCTTCTTAAATTTCATTTTTGTAGTCTAGATAACTTTTGAACGGTTAAAATCTATTTTTAACCGATCAAAACTTATTTTGACGATCTAGAAGTCTTTAACTATGTAATATATTTATATTCATAGTTTGATGTGTATATATCATGATTTGGTATGTGTATTTTGCATAAAAAGGTAAGAAATGTTCATATCGAATTTTACCGGTAAAACCTAACTAAGCATATTGTGTTTAATGTTGTATTTTGAAATGTACAAGTTGGAAATTGAATTTTTATGGCTAGAAAGTTAGATATATGAGTTTTAAAGAAAAACCCAACTTGAAGCTTTCAAAAATATTGAATAACAAATAAATTATAGCTTTTACCGCAAATGATGTCGTTTTTAAACCCTAGGTGATTCTATCTGTAAATTTTGTGTAAAATATTTTCAAAAAGACGATCGAACCATGGAATATTGTAAAACAAGAAGTTAGAAACACATCAACACTTATTTGGTGTTATTTGGATGTATAGATTTTATTTTATCAATGTTTGAACAAAAAGTATCAAAACTGTCGAAAATCAAAAGTTGGAAAAATATTTCTATAAGTCGGCGTCGGGGCGCAGTGTGCAGAACAAAACACTGCGCCGGGGCGCCCTCCACTGTTTTCAGAAAAATAATTAAATCCGAACCGGGTCGGGTCTGGTTCGAGTTAGAAAATGAAAAATATTCCAAAAATTATTTTAGTATTTTTGGACTTAATAAATATATTTTTAAAATTGTATATAATGGATTTAATAATTAAATGTGTAGAAATATTATTAAAGGATTAATAATATAATTAAGTTAATAAAATATTATTAAATAAATAATAATATTAGAAAATTATTAAAATATTATTAAATATATAATAATGTTATAAATTCAATAAAATATTATTAAATGGGTAATAATATTAATAAAAAGATAAAATATTATTAAGTGAATAATAATATTATAATATGAATAAATTTTTATTAAATAGTTAATAATATTAGTTAATTAATAAAATATTATTATATAATTAATAATATTAGATAATAATTAAAATATTACTAAATGATTAATAATATTAGATAATTAATAAAATATTATTAAATAGTTAATAATATTAGACAATTAATAAAATATTATTAAATAGTTAATACTATTAGATAATGATTAACATATTATTAAATGATTAATAATATTAGATAATTAATAAAATATTATTAAATAGTTAATAATATTAGATAGTGATTAAAATATTATTAAATGATTAATAATATTAGATAATTAATAAAATATTATTAAATAGTTAATAATATTAGATAATGATTAAAATATTATTAAATGATTAATAATATTAGATAATTAATAAAATATTATTAAATGATTAATAATATTAGATAAGGGTGTGATCTATATTAAATATTTAATATAGGTTCTATGTGATATACCCGTAACTATGTTGTTAAAGAAAGATGTATAAGAGGTTATCATATGAGGTATATATGATACTAATTTAAAGATCAACGTGATTAAATTGTTAGGTCTATTCAAAGGGAATTAGTTGAACTGGTTAGCAGTACGTCACAAACAAGGCAAGTTCTCTAACCCTACTTAATTATTGTTGAACAAGTTTCTATACTTGTATTTATTGTCAGAGCTTGAAGTGGTTTAATTATTTAAATTATCCCACATCTATATTGTTTATAAAATCGCACTTAGTGCATTTGAAGCTTAATAGTTCTTGATTCATGAACTGTATTAAAAATGTCTAAAGCTAATAGTTCAGCTAGACATTGCGTTTATAAATTCAATAACTTGAATAGTTTTAAAAGCTTATCCAAAGCATTGTTGGGTGCGGATTCCTTATGTTAAGTTTGAGAATTGAACAACCCTAAATTAGGGGATTTTATGTCGGGAAACCGACCTTGGCCAGATGACTAAATGTAGTGCATATACAGCGGGTTGAATAGGCTGATCCCCTTGAAAACCAAACTAGTAAAAGGGTTAGAGGAAACTCTATTATACCCTCGTTAGTTTAGGGTCCTTGGTGACCACTCAACATTTAAGATTCGAATATTCCTGTTCAATGAAATTTGAGTCTTGTTCATTTCACAATTGTTATATCCATTGTCGAAACCATTGATGTTATTTTTCATTCACTCATGATATATATTAAATCTCTATGCTTGTTCTTAACTTGCTGAGCAAACTAGTTGCTCATCATTGCTATATCATAAACCATTTTCAGCTAGACTCGAATGCTTCAAGAAGGACAAGGGAAAAGGGAAAGCCATAGCTTAGTTAAATTATGCATGTTAATTAGATGTTAAATATGTATTTACTGTTGGTAAATCTTTTGTAATTCCTTATGATAGGAACTGTTTATGTTATGGTTAATAGACCCTGGTATTGTAACATATTTGTAAGGAACCAATATATATTATTCCGCGAAGTTTAAATGCAATGTATGTATTTAATTACTAGTAATGTATTGAACAGTGAGAGCCAAACCCGAGGTTATGGAACCCGAATTTGGGGTCGTCACAGGTTGGTATCAGAGCTGTAGGTTAGAAACGTTAGGATTGCGATACCTAGGTTATAATTAAACTCATATTGAGTGCGTTAGGAGATGAATCGGGGAGATTCATCATGTTGTGTATTTTTGGAAATGGATTGAGAAAATCCATCGAGCCGAGATGTACATGATAAAATATCATTTCATTTCCTCAATGAATATATTTTATTGCTGTACTAACATGTGTTATTCTTATGATGTAGGATGACGGAGATGGGGCAGTCTAGTAATGTTGTGGAGGAGGTGATCTACACGGATATCCATATGAATACCGCTCAGCCGCTGATGGTTGCACCTATCGAGGAGCCTGAGTCAGATCCCGAGGAGGGAGATCGCGAGGAGCCTGTCTTGGGCGGTGTGCTGAGGCCTTACAGTGAGGATGAGGCAGAGTCTGATGAGTCTGAAGATGAGGAGATAGCTGATGGCATGAACACTACTGCCAGTGACATCATCAAGGGATTGACTACTAAGAATGAGGAGCTGGAGACAAGAGTCCAGTATTTAGAGGAGCATAATTTGACCCACCAGCATATGGAGGATCAGTATAAGGATGCAGCTTATCAGTTCTCTAGCGATAACAGAGAGCTGAAAGAGAGGATAGTAGAACTGGAGGATCAGGGACAGGGGTACAATGATTCAGTGGAGCACTTTGGGGTGCTAACTCATCAGCTAGTAGATCAGGACGTTGAGCTGCAGGCCAAGTTGGCAGTGACCAAGGCTAGGCTAGCCGAGGCTGAGCTGAAGGTTCAGCAGGTTCAGGCAGAGAAGGCCGCCATCCGTGCTCACTGGCAGGAGGCGATAGAGGACAGGATAGAGATTGAGACGCAGTGGGATGCCGCACATGGTCAGATGATAGAGCTAGAGGAGGAGGTTCGTGAGAAGCGGGTGAGGACAGATAATCTTAGCTATATCTATCGATCTTCATTTGGTAGATTTCAGAGCAGAGTGCACTACTATCCAGCTGAGGAGGGTCAGTCTATGCACACCATCAGTATAAATGTGGTGATGGTCATCGGGGATGAGGAGTATGATGATGCGATCCGTAGGGGGATGCGCAGTCAGTAGTATTAGTTATTTTCTAATGATGTATGTAAATAGATGCAGTAGAACCCAACTTTTGTTTGATTAGAGAGTTAATATGTCAGTAAATCTCAACTCTAGGAAGTTGTAGGATATGTCAGATCCCATCTTTTGTAGCTTCTCAGGGATAGAAGCATTTATAGCAGTATGCTTACAATGTAAAGTGCTATGCATTACTGTTTTAGCATATGAATATAAATGCGGTCAAGTTTATGTTTATATGTGTGTTGCGATAATTACTTGTATTTTATCTAAACATTTCCTAAGGTACAAAACAAAGATATGAAAAAGATGAAACAAGTATAATAATGTAAAGTTTTGTTTATAACAAAAAATGCCGCCACGTAGAAACCACCAAGGAACCAGGGGGTAGAAGAATCAGTTAACAACGACGAGGGGGACACAACGTAGACCCAATACAGAACTTCGTCGACATGCTAGCTGAGGCAATGCAAAACCGACACCCAGTAGTAGCAATTCCGCCACCACCACCAAATTAGTTGGCGAATTTCAAGGACTTTAAGGTTGTGGGACCGCCAGAGTTAAGGGGAACGACAAACCCGATAGAAGCTCAGTCATGGGTAAAGGAAATAGAGAAAGCGTTTGTTATTTCGAGAGTAGCTTATGAGCAAAAGATAATTTTTGCTACCTATATGATGAAAGGATAAGCAAATTTCTGGTGGGAAGTTAATCAAAATAGGGCTGGAGAAAGGGTGGTGTCTTGGACACGATTTAAGAAAATATTTGATGAGAATTATTTCCTGAAGAGTATGAAAAGTAGGATGGAGGTGAAATTTCTAGAACTGAAGCAAGAGAACATGTCGGTACCCGAGTACGCGACAAAATTCAATGAGCTGGCTAGGTTCACTCCGCATCAGGTGGACACGGAGGAATGCAAGGCCAGAAGGTTTGAAAATGGATTGAGACCTTGGATATTCAACAAGGTAGCAGTACTGCAGATTGACTCATTCTCAACTTTGCTGGAGAAGTCAATCATTGCGGAAGGAGGAAGTGATGCGCTAACCAAGTATAATCAAGAGAGGAATAAGAAGAGAAGTGAAGGGGGAAGCAAGAACAATAACAGTGGGGGTAATAACAATAACAACAACAAGCACAAATGAGACAACAACAACGACAAGAGCTCGGTAAATCAACAAGGAAATGTTCAGAAGAAGACGACATGCAATATATGTGGAAAGAATCATTTCGGGGAATGCAAGAAAGGCAAGAATACGTGCTACAACTGCGGTCAAGTGGGACATATTCCTCCAAATTGTCCCCTCCCAAAGAAAGTAAGATGCTTTTCCTGCGGAGATTCTGACCACATGATAAATGATTGTCCTAAAAAGAAGAATGATGGGGGTAGCGGCTATAAGGGCAATAACAACAAATTGGCTATCGGGGGACCGGTACCACAGAACAAGCCGACATCACGGACTTTCAATATGACGGTGCAAGATGTCGTGGAGTCAAAAGACGTCGTGTCAGGTATTACTCCGATCAATAATATAAATGCATATGTATTATTTGATTCGGGTGCTACCTGTTCATTTGTGTCCGATGATTTCGCTAGACAGTTAGAATTGCCTAGAGAAAAATTAGAAAACTCAATGAACATAGAAGTTGCTAATAAAGAACTGATTCCTGTAGAGTATATACATAAAAATTATTGTGCTGAAATCAGGGGTCAGATGTTAAATGTGAATCTAATTTCGATACGTTTGGGGGAATTTGATGTAATACTTGGGATGAATTAGTTGTTTAACCACGGAGCGATAATTAATTGTCAGAAGAAGAGTATACACCTTAGGACACCAAACAAGTCTAAGGTCGTATTTTATGGCAGCAAGTCGTCAAGACAATCTTCTTGTCTGACGATGATGCAGGCCAAGAAATTATTAAAGAAAGGTTGTGTAGGGTATTTGGCTTATGTGGTGGATACACAAATGGTGAATCCCGAGATGGAGCAAATACCAGTGGTTAAGGAGTTCACAGATGTTTTTCCAGATGAACTGTCAGGTTTACCGCCGGATCGGGAGATAGAATTTGTGATTGATTTAGTACCGGGGACAGCACCGATATCAAAGGCACCATATAGGATGACTCCGGTAGAAATGAAGGAGTTGATGGTCCAGTTAAAGGAGTTATTGGATAGGAAGTACATTCAACTGAGTGTTTCTCCATGGGGAGCACCGATGCTATTTGTAAAGAAGAAGGATAGATCGATGAGACTTTGTATGAATTATATGGAGCTAAACAAAGTGACAATTAAGAACAAGTACCCGTTACCACGAATTGATGATCTTTTTAATCAGTTGAAAGGGGCGAAGTACTTTTCAAAGATTGATTTAATGACTGGTTATCATCAGTTGAAACTCAGGAAGGAGTACGTACCCAAGACGACATTCAGAACTCGATATGGGCATTATGAGTTTCTGGTAATGTCGTTTGGACTAACGAATGCGCCAGCCGCATTTATGGACATGGTGAATAGAATATTCAAGCAATACTTGGATAAATTTGTAGTTATGTTCATTGACGATATTTTGGTTTATTCTAAAACGGAGGAGGAGCATGCTGAACACCTAAGATGGGTGTTGGAGATTTTACGGAAAGAGCATTTGTACGCTAAGTTTTTAAAGTGTGAATTCTGGTTGGAGAGAGTTCAAATTTTAGGTCATGTTATTGACAAGGAGGGGATTTCAGTTGATCTAGCGAAGGTCAAAGCGGTGATGAATTGGGAACAACCAAGGATGCCGACGGAGGTTAGAAGTTTCTTAGGGTTAGCGGGTTACTATCGGAGATTCATTCAAGACTTTTCAAAGATAGCAACACCGTCGACTAATTTAACGAGGAAGACGGTGAAATATGTATGGACGGAGAAGTGTGAGGAAAGTTTTCAGGAGCTAAAGAGAAGACTTAATAAAGCACCTGTATTGACCTTACCGGACTATACGGGAGGTTTTACGGTCTATAGTGACGCATCACACAAGGGATTAGGTTGTGTGCTTATGCAAAACGGCAAAGTCGTTGCGTATGCGTCCAGACAATTAAAGGATTATGAGATGGGTTACCCTACCCACGACTTGGAGCTGGCAGTGGTAGTGTTTGCCCTTAAATTTGGAGGCATTATTTATATGGAGAGAAATGTGAGATATTCACAGACCATAAGAGTCTGAAGTATATCTTCACACAGAAGGAGTTGGACATGAGGCAACGGAGATGGTTGGAGTTGATCAAAGACTACAATTGTGAAATTATATACCATCCCGACAAGGCCAACGTAGTAGCAGATGCTCTAAGTAGAAAGAGCAGGGAGAAATTGTTCATACTAACAGAACAAGAACAATTGGTTCAAGAGATGGCTCGAATGGAGTTGGAGGTGAGAAATTCAAAGGAGTCAATAGAAGTGGAAGTGAGCCCAACCTTGCTAGCTAAGGTGAAAGAGGCTCAAGACAAAGATGAGAAATGTGACAGAATCATAAAGAGGATGACCGATGGGGAAGAGGTCAAGTTTAAAATTGATAGCATGAGATTGCTGAGATTTGAAAATCGTGTTTGGGTACCGCTAGTGCCTAAATTACGAGAGGAGATTTTGCAAGAGGCCCACAGTACGAGATACTCGATACATCCGGGGAGTACGAAAATGTATCAAGATCTACGTCAGCATTTTTGGTGGCCTAATTTAAAAAGGGAGGTTGTAAAATGTGTCAGTCGATGCCTAACTTGTCAAAGGGTAAAGCCCGAACATCAGAGACCAAGTGGATTGTTACAGCCATTAGAAATTCCTGAGTGGAAATGGGAGCATATCACAATGGATTTTGTGGTAGGACTTCCAGCAACATAGAAGGGATATGACGCAATTTGGGTGATTGTGGATCGACTAACAAAGTCAGCGCACTTTTTGCTGATCAAGATTAAGTTCAATTTGGATCAGTTGACTAAACTGTACATCAAAGAAATAGTTTTAAGACATGGAGTGCCAGTATCGATTGTGTCAGACAGAGATCCGCGCTTCACGTCAAAATTTTGGAGGAGTCTTCAAGAGAGATTGGGGACACAGTTGAGAATGAGTACATCGCAGACTGATGGGCAAAGTGAGAGAACGATTCAAACATTGGAAGATATGCTTAGGGCCTGCGTGATGGATTTCAAGGGCAGTTGGGAAAACCATCTACCACTAGTTGAGTTTGCATACAACAACAGTTATCATGCAAACATAGGCATGCCGCCCTACGAAACTTTATATGGCAGAAAATGCAGAACACCTCTATGTTGGGATGAGGTATGAGAACGTCGATTGTTGGGGCCGGAATTGGTTCAACAGACTGTGAAAATTATCAAAGTAATACGAGCTCGGCTAGTAGCAACTCAAGACCGTCAGAAGAAATACGCAGATCTACATCGAAAGAAGCGAGATTTTGAAGTGGAAAGTTTTGTGTTCATGAAAGTATCTCCTTGGAAAGGGAAGATCAGATTTGGAAAGAACGGAAAACTGAGTTCGAGGTTCATAAGACCGTTCGAGATATTGAGGAAAGTGGGTGAAGTGGCGTACGAGGTAGCTCTACCTCATGAACTAGGGCATATTCATAATGTATTCCACGTGTCAGTGTTGCGACCATATAAACCAGACTACAAGCATGTCATATCCTATGAGCCAATACAAGTTGAAAAAGACTTATTATATGAAGAAGTTCTTGTCCAGATATTAGATAGGAAAGAGCAAAAATTATGAAATAAGGTTATATATTCCGTCAAAGTCATTTGGAGGAACCACAACGCTGAGAAAGATACGTGGGAGCTTGAAGAAAAGATGAGGACTAACTATCCGTTTCTTTTTGAGTAGTTTAAATTTATAATTTTGGGGACGAAATTCTTATAAGAGAGGGAGAATGTAATGACCACGAATTCCATTAGGCATTGTAATTATAATTAAAATATAATTAGCAATGAATTTAAAATTTGTGTACTAATTAATTGTGCATTAGATGATTAAATAGATATACTTGTGTATGCGTATATTTATTTACAACAATGAAGCAAGACTAAAACAAATCTAATTGGATTATATTTTAAATCCAAATGAGTTGTTAGATTAGGTCAATTAAATTTACCTAGTAGCCCAAGTAATTAATTTAAACCTTAGTCCATGTAATTAATTAAATAAGCCCAATGATTATTTTAATTAAAGATAGCATAGTTATTTAAATGCTAGCCCAATGTGTTAATTAAATTGAGTCAAATCCAATTAATTGGATGAACCCAATATATTTAATCCTAGAGTCCATTAGGGAGTCCAATAGGAAGTCAAACTTTGGTCTCTATATATATATAATACAATTAAAACCTAGAAAATAAATAAAAAACATGGCAAAAAATGGCCATGTTGGCCGACCACTTGTGGGACCCACAAGGGGTTTTTTGATTTTGCAAATTGCTTCCTTCACACACTAGATCAAAGTGGTTCACCAACTCATGTCACTCAACTTGTCATTCACCTAGTCAATCCAATAAATAGTAATTCAACTTAAGCCTTAATTTAACTATGTTGGTGAATTAAGAGATGTTAATGAAGGATTAGCAATTAGTTATAAATAAGATGCTCCACACTTATGTCAAGCTTGTTGGTTCATTTGCTTGAGAATACAAGAGAGAAAATAGAGAGCTTTTGAGAAAAAAGGAAGAAACACTTGAGAGTTGTGAGAAGATAGTTAGAGCTTGAGCTTGGTGGATGACATAAAGCTTCACTACATACTTTGGTAGGAAGAGAAGAAGAGTACATAAATCTGAAAGGTTTAAAAGTGCTCTAACCTTCTTAAATTTTATTTTTGTAGTCTAGATAACTTTTGAAAGGTTAAAATCTATTTTTAACCGATCAAAACTTGTTTTGATGATCTAGAAGTCTTTAACTATGTAATATATTATATTCATAGTTTGATGTGTTTATATCATGATTTGGTATGTGTATTTTGCATAAAAAGGTAAGAAATGTTCATATCAAACTTTACCGGTAAAACCTAACTAAGCATATTGTGTTTAATATTGTATTTTGAAATTTACAAGTTGGAAATTGAATTTTTATGGCTAGAAAGTTAGATATATGAGTTTTAAAGAAAAATCCAACTTGAAGCTTTCAAAAATATTGAATAACAAAGAAATTATAGCTTTTACCGCAAAAGATGTCGTTTTTAAACCCTAGGTGGTTCGATCTGTAAATTTTTGTAAAATATTTTCAAAAAGGCGATCGAACCATAAAATATTGTAAAACAAGAAGTTAGGAACACATCAACACTGATTTGGTATTATTTGGATGTATAGATTTCATTTTATCAATGTTTGAACAAAAAGTATCAAAACTGTCAAAAATCAAAAGTTGAAAAAATGTTTCTGCAAGTCGGCACCGAGGCGCAGTGTGCAGAACAAAACACTGCGCGGGGGCGCCCTCCACTGTTTTTAGAAAAATAATTAAATCTGAACCGGGTCGGGTCGGGTCAGTCGGGTCGGGACGGGTTAGCCGGGTCGAGTCTAGTTCGGGTCAGAAAATGAAAAATGTTCAAAAAATCGTTTTAGTATTTTTGGACTTGATAAATATATTTTTAAAATTGTATATAATTGATTTAATAATTAAAAGTGTATAAATATTATTAAAGGATTAATAATATAATTAAGTTAATAAAATATTATTAAATAAATAATAATATTAGAAAATAATAAAAATATTATTAAATATATAATACTATTATAAAGTCAATAAAATATTATTAAATGGGTAATAATATTAATAAAAAGATAAAATATTATTAAGTGAATAATAATATTATAATATGAATAAAATGTTATTAAATAATTAATAATATTAGTTAATTAATAAAATATTATTAAATAGTTAATAATATTAGATAATGATTAAAATATTATTAAATGATTAATAATATTAGATAATTAATAAATTATTATTAAATAGTTAATAATATTAGATAATGATTAAAATATTATTAAATGATTAATAATATTAGATAATTAAAAAAATATTATTAAATAGTTAATAATATTAGATAGTGATTAAAATATTTTTAAATGATTAATAATATTAGATAATTAATAAAATATTATTAAATAGTTAATAATATTAGATAATTAATAAAATATTGTTAAATGATTAATAATATTAGATAATGGTGTGATCTATATTAAATATTTAATATAGGTTCTATGTGATTTAAATATTATCAAGTAATTATAATATCTTCTAAGTGTTAATATACCCGTAACTATGTTGTTAAAGAAAGATGTATAAGAGGTTATCATATGAGGTATATATGATACTAATTTAAAAATCAACGTGATTAAATTATTAGGTCTATTTAAAGGGAATGAGTTGAATTGGTTAACAGTACGTCACAAACAAGACAAGTTCTCTAACCCTACTTAATTATTGTTGAACAAGTTTCTATACTTGTATTTATTGTCAGAGCTTGAAGTGGTTTAATTATTTAAAATTATCCCACATCTTGAAGCTTAATAGTTCTTGATTCATGAACTGTATTAAAAATGTCTAAAGCTAATAGTTCAGCTAGACATTGTGTTTATAAATTTAATAACTTGAATACTTTTAAAAGCTTATCCAAATCATTGCTGCGTGCGGATTCCTTATGTTAAGTCTGAGAATTGAACAACCCTAAATTAGGGGATTTTATGTCAGGAAACCGACGTTGGTGCCAGATGACTAAATGTAATGCATATACAACTGGTTGAATAGGTTGATCCCATTGAAAACCAAACTACTAAAAGGGTCAGAGAAAACTCTATTATAACCTCGTTAGTTCAGGGTCCTTGGTGACCACTCAACATTTAAGATTCGAATATTCATATTCAATGAAATTTAAGTCTTGTTAATTTCACAATTGTTATATCCATTGTTGAAACCATTGATGTTATTTCCCATTCACTCATGATATATATTAAATCTCTATTATTGTTCTTAACTTGCTGAGCAAACTAGTTGCTCATCTTTACTATATCATGAACCATTTTCAGCTAGATCCAAATGCTCGAAGAAGGACAAGGAAAAAGGGAAAACCAGAGCTTAGTTAAATTATTCATGTTAATTAGATGTTAAATATGTATTTACTGTTGGTAAATCTTTTGTAATTTCTTATGATAAGAATTGTTTATGTTATGGTTAATAGACCCTGGTATTGTAACATTTTTGTAAGGAACCAATATGTATTATTTCGCGAAATTTAAATACAATGTATGTATTTAATTACTAATAATGTATTGAACAGTGAAAATTAAACCCGAAGTTATGGAACCCGAATTTGAGGTCGTCACAGACCTGATATTAGATGTTATATATATATTTTTATTGTTATGCAATATATGAGTCTTATTTTTTGTGCACAACTCTCTTTGAGTACAATTTTGCACATGCTATAATTCTTGTGACTCCAATATGTCGTTCAATGGAGAAAGTAGCATGGGGTAATTTAAATAAAATTAAAGGGCAAATGATCTATGATTTTAGTCGCAGCAATCCATTCGGATTTCAGAAAAGAATAGGGGACTAGTTATTTTCCTAGAAGAATACTTGCAGCCACCCAGATTGACGTTCACTGGCGAAGCTACGTAGAGGATTATGAGGTTAATTGATCCCATTCAATTTTTTTTTTTGTTTTATAATATATAGTAAAATTTAAAAATTTTAAATATTATATACGAATTGACTTCACTAAAATTTTGTAAAATTTATAATATAGGAGTCAAATTAAAAATGTATAACTTTCTCACTTAAGTCTCAAATTCATATCAGTCCTATCTCTTTTATATATGTATGTTCATATAATCTTTTTAAACTAATTAATAATCTATTTTATATTATTTTTTACAGAAATTAATTATTTATAAATAATTTGTCTTTAAAAAAGTCTATTAAAGATCAATAAGGTATATATATATATATATATATATATATATATATATATATATATATATATATATAGTTAACAATTATTAATATATGTTTTATATATATAATCTAAAAATATAAAATTATTGAAAAAATTTAATTCAAAGACACTGTACTCGAATCTTTATTAAATTATTTATAACTTGATAACAATTTTAACACGGCTAAAAATTACTCCTGCTTCGCCAGTGTTGACATTTATGTTCCAGAAATGGGCCACCCAGTTGTTATAAAATTCGTCAAGTTATTGTGTGGCTCGAAATACAGGATGAGTATATATGTATGTACATTTGTCGGGGAGACCAAGACCAAGAGATGTTGACTTAATAAACAAACACATAATATGGTCATTTATATTGGTTGTTTGTTTATGTTAGAATCATAATTATAAGGTACGAGATTTGTATTTTACATTGATAAAATTTTTTTTTGATGTGAAATATTTCTAAGTCTTCATTTTTCTGACTTTAACAGTTAATTTTTAAAATGTGACTCTTTCAAAATTTATAACAATTAGTATTAAATATAAATTTGTAAAATTTTATTATAATTTAAAATTAATATCCTTAATTTTCTATTGACGTGGGTATATATTTTATCACTCGAGTTTAAGTTTAAGGATTCATTAATTAAGAAATTATTAATTCATATGTATATATATACTCCCTTTGTTCCTTTTTAGTTTTCTTCTTAGCGATTTTTTTCTTCTTATTGTTATCTCTTGTTTATAAATTTCAGACATGCATTAATTATTTTATTTTCCTTATTACCCAAAAATATTAAATGCATATTTGTTTGTCTAATATTTTTCCAAAACTTTCTACAATAAGATAACATTATAGCTTTTCAAATGCAAGGTAATATTGGGTAATATATTTATTTTGGTAACAAAGCCTATCATCAATTGTGTAATGTGGTAACATGATCTCTTTTTTATTTTATATATTGCGATTCGAGTAATGTTATGGACACAGATTATATACAAAAAAAAGTTGTGTACCAACTGTACAAAAGGAGAGGGGAAAAAGAAGGTGAGATCTGCTATTAGATGTTATATATATATATATATATATATATATATATATATATATATATATATATATATTTATTGTTATGTAAAACATGATTCCTACTCTTTGTGCACAATCCTTTAAGTACAATTTATGTACATACTATAATTTTTTGCGACTCCAATATGTCGTCCAATAGAGAACAATAGAGAAAGTAGAATGAGGTAATTTAAATAAAATTAAAGGGCATATTATGTATGATTTTAGTCTTAGCAATCCATTCGGGTTTTAGAAAAGAACAGGGAAGTAGTTATTTTCCTAGCAGAAAATTTGCAGCAACCACCCAGATTAACCTTTCTTTACATACCCTCTAACTAAATAATTTATGATCCAGAAAAGGGCCACGCATTTGTTATAAAATTCCACAGGTCAATTTGTTATTGTGTGTCTAGTAATACAGGATGAGTATGTATGCATGTGCATTTGTTGGTAGGAATGGCCAAAATTTTCGATTTTTTTAGTATATATAGGGTATATTGGACCGTTCCGAATCGACTGATTTGGTACAAAAAAGATCGATTCGATACCGGTCCGGAGTTTTGAGAAATCGGTATTAACTGGACCGAACCGGTTATACCAGTTTCCTAATTTTTTTAATAATAATAATTATTATTATTACTATTATTATTGTTATTAATTATTTATTATTAATAATTGATTTTTATTCAATAAAAATCAATACCGATTCATTATACATGTTCAACTGGTACCGTTTCGATATCGAGTTTTAACCGGTTGACCCTGCCTGCCTAGGGGAGACTAAGACCAAGAGATGTTGACTTAATAAACAAACACATAATATGGTCATTTATACTAGTTGTTTGTTCATTCAAGGCTAGAACAAGTTTGTGGTATTGAAATTTGTTTGTGGTGAAAGAAATCATAAAAAATTAAGATGGCTGAGATTGTTCTTGCTGCAGCTGTGAATACAATTGGCAATTTAGCAGTAGAAGAAGGTAATCGCTTGCATGGGTTGTCAGGAAATATCGGCTGGATCGAAGAAAAGATGAGACAGATCCAAGCCTATTTGAAAGACGCTTATTCCAAACAAGTCCGAAGCCGAGAAATGACAACCTTGATTCAAAATATCAGAGACCTTTGAACCCTAAACTGAGAACATGTAGGGTTAAAAAATTTAAAAACAATAAAAAAATAAGAAAAAAATAATACATTGATTTCAAATATATATATATATAGGGTTCTCATCCATGACAACCGTTTTTCACGGACATTATTCCAGCAACCATAACCCCTACCGCTACTCTTTCTTGTAGCAGTGCTAATCTTTCCTGTAGCAGGGCTGATGACCCCCAATGTATATGTTATATAGATATAAATTTGTGCAATTTTATTATAATTTAAAATTAATATCCTTAATTTTCTCTTGAGGTGGGTATATATTTTATCACTTGAGTTTAAGGATTCATTAATTAAGAAATTTTTGGGATATGCATATATATACTCCGTCTGTGCCCTTTTAGTTTTCTTTTTAGAGACAGTTTTCTTCTTATTGTTTTCAAACATGCATTAATTAATTTATTTTCCATATTACCGAAAATATTAAATGCATATTTGTTTCTCTCATATTTTTCCAAAAATTTCTACAATAAGATAACTTTATAGCTTTTCAAATGCAGGGTAATATATCTATTTTGGTAACTAAACCCATCATCAATTGTGTAATGCGGTAACATTATCTTTTTTTTTTATTTATATACTACAACTCGAGTAATGTTAATGGACACAAAATTGAGTACCAACTGTACGCGGGGGGGGGGGGGGGGGGGGGGGGGGGAAGGACCTGATATTAGATGTTCTATATATTTTTATTGTTGTGCAATACACGAGTCTTACTTTTTGTGCACAACTCTACGAGTACAATTTGTGCACATACTATAATTCTTCCAATGGAGAAAGTAGCATGGGGTAATTTAAATAAAATTATAGGGCAAATGATCTATGATTTTAGTAGCAGCAATCCATTCGGGTTTTCAGAAAAGAATAGGGTAGTAGTTATTTTCCTAGAAGAATACTTGCAGCCACCCAGATTGACGTTTATGTTCCAGAAATGGGCCACCCAGTTGTTATAAAATTCGTCTAGTCAAGACCAAGAGATGTTGACTTAATAAACAAACACATAATATGGTCATTTATACTAGTTGTTTGTTCATTCAAGGCTAGAACAAGTTTGTGGTATTGAAATTTGTTTGTGGTGAAAGAAATTATAAAAAATTAAGATGGCTGAGATTGCTCTTACTGCAGCTGTGAATACAATCGGCAATTTAGCAGTAGAAGAAGGTAATCGCTTGCATGGGTTGTCAGGAAATATCGGCTGGATCGAAGAAAAGATGAGACAGATCCAAGCCTATTTGAAAGACGCTGATTCCAAACAAGTCCGAAGCCAAGAAATGACATCTTTGATTCAAAATATCAGAGACCTTGGTTATGATATGGAGGACGTTATGGAGACATTCCTGCCCCAGATGGCATCATACAACAGTCCTGCTGCTGCCGGGATTTTCTTTAGGAGATCAATTGGCATCTTCTCCTACTGGTCAACTGCTCATAACTTTGACATTGAAATCGCAAAGATCAGAACAAGGATCGAGAGTATAGTCCAAATACCAACTTATGATATTACAGCTGATGGGGCTGAAAGAAACATTTGGGATCCAAGACGCTCTCGCCTCTACGTGGAAGAACCGGCTGTCATTGGTTTTGACAGAGTTATTCCAGTTTTAAAGGCCAGACTTGTTGACAAATCAGAAATCAAGCTCAATTTCATCTCCATTGTCGGAATGCCGGGTCTGGGGAAGACCACTCTGGCTAAGAATCTTTTCACGTCGACCAGGGATCAATTCCAATGTTCAGCTTTGGTTTATGTTTCTCAACAGCCAAACGAAACAGAGATTATCAAAGACATAGCAAGGCAAGTGGGCTTGGAGGTGGAAAAGAGGGAGGACAACCTTGAAGCCAACCTGTTGGAATATCTAAGGGAAAAGAGGTACGTTTTTATGTTTGATGATATATGGGATAACCAGACATGGGATGCTTTGAAAATTAGCATTCCAATCAATTCTAAAAATGGCAGTAGAATAATCATCACCTCTCGAAACAGTGGTGTAGGCAGATATATAGGCGGGGAAAGCTCTCTACATGAGTTGCAACCCTTAGACCCAGAAAGCAGTTGGCAACTCTTCTGCAAAATGGTCGTGGGTCCTGTAGAAAATGACACTAATACACCATGTCTTCCTTCTGAGTTGGAAGATATTGGTAGGAAAATTGTAAAAAGATGTGGTGGTGTGCCACTTGCTATTGTAGTGACAGCAGGTTTGTTGCGAGAGAGGGAGAGAAGAAAGGATAGATGGAGTGAGGTACTGAAGAGTATGGGTAGTCATCATGATGTTGCAACTAGAGGACAAAATGGCCATGCTACCCAGGCTAGAGGACTTAGTTTGGCATTTGATCTTCAAATTACAGACTCTGCTACAGAACTTGATCTGACTCGCTGTCAAAATCTTTCCAAGATGCGTCTGTTGGGGAAGCTGCCCAACACTAATAAAGTTCCCGCAAACCTCACCGAGCTCACCTTGAGAATGACTGAATTGAAAGAGGACTCAATGGAGACACTGGGAAAGCTATCTAATCTGAAGATTCTCATATTGGGTAGAGGTTCGTACGAAGGGGCGAGGATGGTTTGCTCGGGAGCCAACTTTCCTAAACTTCAAGTGTTGGAATTCAACCGTTTGTATAACTTGGAGGAGCTAATAGTGGAGGAAGGAGGAATGCCTCATCTCCACAAGTTAATCATCAGATTTTGCAACAAGCTGAAGATGCTTCCGGACAGACTTCAAAACATGATTGTTTATGACGATTCTATGACTGGCAAGGTGAGTTTTCAATTAATTTTTTTTTTGTTTCATAATGTTATCATTTTCTCGATTCACTTTGGAAAGAGACCTTTAGCTGCCTAACTCACGAAGATTCCAAACTATTGTATAAACCATGTCTCAGACACGGACAGTGTCTTACTTTTTTGTTCAACCAAGACAATGAAGTTATCTACGTATATTCTCTAAAATATAAGAATGTATCTATATCTACATCGGATTAGTATTATATCAAACAATTTTCTGTTATCTGAATTTGTTTTTCTTTACTTTGTTTGTTGGTAAGGCGGTGATTAGAGACACAATGGCTCTCGTCAAGGCCATGAAGATTGCAGCTACTTTTGCTGGTAAGGAAAACAACAGTTCTTAATTTGGGAAAATTTCCTTGTCATTTTTATACTGGTTAGAGTAGTAGTATTTATTTATGTATACATGACACATGCTATGCGGGAGTGGAAACAGTCGCTTTGATTGGGGTGAAAAAGGATCATCTCGAGGTAACGGGGGAAGGGATCGATTGGTCACGACATCGGGGTTTCCTAGGGAGAAACTTGGGGCATGCAGATTTATTAAGTATTGGTCCTTCTTCCCCTCGGATGGGTTTCTGAAGAACAAAGATGAGGAGGCTACAATGATCCTGAAAACTCGTGCAAAACATTGAATATTCATTCAATTTTCCGGTTCTTTTTCGTTTTTTGTGTGTAATGGGAGAAGTGTGGTCCAAAGCATTGATGGTTCCTGAGTAGTAATACCCACTCCATGATATCCATGAGATTAGGGATCCAATCTTGATAAAGCAAAGATTGTTAAATTTTCCTTAAACTAGCAAAAAAATAAAATAAAGATTTCCATTTCAATATCCACTCTAAATGGCTTGTCATTCAGATTTTTGGAGAGATTAGACCATACCTGATTGGTAAGACCAATTCAGTTTATCTGTTAGTTCACAAATGGATTTAACTTAAACAGAATGTATATGCCCTGGCTTATTAGGGATAACAACATTACTTACGCTAACTAGATGAATTGTTGTGGGGCAAATCAGTCCGATTTGTTACTCTCATAAAAGAATATAACTAGATGGTTTGTTGCTGTGGAATACAACAGAGTCAATTTATATAAGTGCTTCCATGATTCATTCTTGTATATTTTTGAAAGGTTAACTTTGTCCAAGGGATGAAAACCCTTAGTTTTTTTGCATAATTACATTACCCCGGGTACAAATCCGGGTAGGACCACTTTACATGCATAACATCCGACCACAAAACCAACTTATTATCCGGGTACAAATACCATATCTATATCTTACCACCAAGTACTAAAGATTGCCAAGCATATTTAGCAGTCTATTATACAGAATCTGCAGAGGTCTAGTATTTTCTCTGTACTAGTAATCATCTTCTTCTTCTTCTCTAGATCCAAAGAACCTCCTAAGGACAGCAGCAGCCGCACCAAGAAACCAGAAGAAAGCAAAAGTATCAAATCCACCTCCAACGCCAATGGCAACACTAGGACCAGGTGCAAGGAATGAAAACGGCGAACAACCCCATCCACCATAAAATGGTATACCATAGCCATAGCCATACCCACCTACTAGTGGTGGAGCCAGTGGTGGATTAATATAAACATTGGCCCTGTCAGATAAGCAAATTTATTCGCTGAGACGGGAAACTGCATATCAGAAGGACACCCACACTTACTTTGTAATACCCTATAAAAATAAAATAAAATAAAAGTATTTAAGAAACCTTTAAAATATTTTAATTGGGTTTTTTTTTTATGTTTGGGTCAACCTATTAATTAAAATTATGTGGGCTTTTGGTAATTAAGGAATAAGTTTAATTTAAGAAAGTTTGGGCCTTAAAACTAATTAAGTCCAATTAAAAATTTGTACTATTAAAATTAAGAGAGTTATAAAATATATTAATTGATAAGGAAAGAAAACGTAAATCAGTTATATGTAACGTAACTTTGTTGGTCTGATAAAAATAAATATATATCATGCGTTGCTTACTGTTAAAAGTTAAAACCGAAAGAAAGAGAATTCTGATTGTGGCGTAGAGATCTTCGGAAGATAAAGCAGCAGGTTAAATTGTTTTTTCTCTTTTGTTTATTGGATGTGATTGATTTTTTTTTTTAATTTCTTAATACCTTGAATCGTTCCAACCGTGAAGAAGAAAAAAATCATGTCAGATTGTGAATTGCTTTATGTTGTAGTACATGTTGTCATGGTATGATCTTTCTATATATATATTATTTTAAATGCTTGTAATGGATTATGTTTTAATTTCATCAGTTAAGAAGGTTAGTTATATAGGAATTTTGATATATTATCATGAACATAAACAAATAGTTTATATATTCTAACTTTACGTTTGGAACGAAAGGCACTGCATATATATATTTGTTTAATTTGTCTTTGGAACTATAACATTATGGTAATAATAAAATTAAGATTTATATAAAAATAAATAAATTAAACATGAATATAATTGATTAAGGCATGATTCACTAAATGAATATAAAACATATATAGGTCCGAATTGTTTATATTATAAGATGTCATGTTTGGCCAAATTGATAATTATGTAGTATAAAATTTTGTATATTGTTGTAATTTAAATGTATATGTATATGGTAATTTGCTAAGTTATAATATTATATAACAAAGGTTATATTATGGTATTATTTTAGTAAGTGAATTTATATTAAAATGTATATTTTGACTACAAAATGTATTTTAATATATTTTTACATAAAAGTAAATTATTATATTAAAAATGATAATTAACTGTATTAAATTATTGTGTTTTTAGATTGGACCGAAGGAGTTAACGAACTTTAATTGGAATTTTAATTGGGTATTACATTACTGATTCCAGGTACGGATTTCCGTACTCCTTCAGCGATATTCTTATTAAATTTAATTAGTTCATTTTGTTCCTCGTTTCGAATTTCATTATTAGTTCACATGATTGTTCCTTGTGAAATTAATATGATAGCTTCATGTTGGCGTTACATAGACTTATTTTGTACTCTTTGTATTATTAAATCATGTGTAGTGATTATTTTTGATTCCGTAGAATGTACATGTTAATTTATTTTGGGGATTTGGTATTGATTCGTTTCAGCTTAACATGTACACTTAGAACCCTTTTGTGGGTATTATGTCGCATTCGTTGTGGCATGATATCTTTATTAGATTATACCGTAGGGTATACCTGAGCTAT
Source organism: Hedera helix (assembly GCA_947179155.2). NCBI lineage: Eukaryota > Viridiplantae > Streptophyta > Magnoliopsida > Apiales > Araliaceae > Hedera > Hedera helix. Next base: position 5,865,581 of record OX359271.1, read on the forward strand.
AACCACCTGTGGGGGTACCACAGACATGTCTCTTGGCACCGAGGCATGACACCTTCCGTGGTGGTGTGATCAGTCCACGGCGTCTCCATTTTGTGTTTGGTGGGCGATGACCAAATTTGGTGTTTTGTTGTGGGAGGCGTATGGGTTGACCCTAGTTTCTGTTCTGTTCTGTTATGCGATTTGGTGATGTTTGTGCCAAACACACCTTCCGATTTTTCATGCATTTGGACTCGCGATCCAATGTGTGATTTGCCCGCGCGGCATTATTTTGCCTTTGTGGCATTATTTTGTTTGCGTGACATTATTTGACTTGCCTATGTGGCAAGATATATTTCTGTTATATTTTGAGCTCGGTATGAAATAACACCCAGCCCTTTGATTCAGCCAATTATTTCGTTGTGTTAGTTATGTTCGTTTCAGTTCAGTTAATGACATTATTTGTTTCAGTTCTTTATTTTGTTCTCTATATCCGTACTGGGCATTTGGCTCATGCTGTATTTTTCTTCCAGCAGGTAATCAGGGGGATCGTGGGCAAGTGTGATGAGAGCTCCCTTTATCCAGTGACTTAGATATATTTTGTTTAGGTTGTGCTACATTGCTTTTGATTTGGAGTTGTAATAACTATTCTAGATTGTGGTTTGAACTAGTTTGGTATTTTTTGTCATTTGACTTGTGGAGGTTATCAGTTATTAAAGTTTTCATTTTAGCAAAATAGAGCTTTTGATTTATTTTATAGTTTTGTTATGTTTTGTGAGTAACCTCTCTTTCTATTTTGGAAAGAGGGTGTTACATACTTTTTCTTCAAGAAGATTGCAAGGGCAGTTGTATCTAGAGAATGTGAAAGCGTATTTTATATTAATCCAGGTATCCTACCAATGAAATATTGTATGCAGCGGAATTTCTTACGGCACTACCCGATTCAATTATAAGTACATTGACTCTTTGAAGTTTCAAAACTACTTTATCTATTAAGCTCAAGTCTTGTTTAATCTAAACTTAGACTCTTTCCTTCCGGAGAACCATGAAGTTTTCGCATTCCATTGAGTGTGGTACCAGCACTTGGGAATGGGTGGAGAGGCCTAAATCTACTTGGAAAGCTCTCTGTGATGCAAATATTTCTTATGTACAGGAGCTTTCACTTCCTTTCTTTTTTTATTTATGATTATTAATAAAATAATGCTTTAAGAGTTCATTAGTATGAGTTTACTTGGTTGTGTATTCTGTTAAATAACTTTATTATCTTTTAAATTTGTTTATTTGGATTTAATATTTAATTCTAACTGTAGGCAAGAAAATCTCGTACCTTGCTAGCGTTAGGGTTCGTAATAATGGTGGAGGCGAAAAATCAGCAAAGAATATGGAATCAATCAGGAGATTGGAGAGGGGAGAAGAAACCGGTGAGCAATTACTCGAGTAACACAAGGCAGAACTCTCGGGGTCCCGGCGTACTCGCTAGTGTCCGATAGCCTCTATCAAGTGTTAGATTTCGAGGGAATCCGAGTTCAATTTCGAAGGTCCTCGTGTAATCACGAGATCACGATTATCTTGAAGTTATAACTCAATTCCGAATCACCAACAAGTTCCAAGAGAGAATTCTCCTTGTGGCTTCAAAGTTCTCCAAGAGAAAAAAAGTCCCCTCTCCTATGAGATGAAGAGCTATTTATAGAGCTTCCTGACAAAGGGGTCATGTGCCAGGCATGTGACTTCGGGGAAATTCTAAAAATACCCTTAGTAATAGGGAGATTCCTAGAACACCCCTGGTTACCCGGGTAATGCCCATTTTGCCCGATTCTTCTAGCCACCAATCCAATCCCTCAATCGATTCCCAAAATGAGCTGCCCCCACGAGCCTTCTACCTCGGGACTCGTGATAACATTTCTCAAGTTACGTTAGTTCGTTGCTCGTTATTCATTAATTTTCGTCTTTTTCGCTTTAGTTCATTAAATTTATTAGGTCAAATGTAAACCCTAATTTTATACATGAGCTCACATTTGCCCCCTGCACGTGAGTCGCGTCTTGAACCGACGATCGTGCACAAAAATTATAGTCTTCAATTTTTTTTTTTTTTATTTTTATTATTATTATTATTATTATTATTATTATTATTAATATTATTATTATAAAGAACTAAGATTAAACTTTACCGTAAGTATATATATATATATATATATATATATATATTAGCGCCATGTAAATTTCAGACCTTAACTGAATATAGATTCCCTGCAAACTGTTACCTAATATATTATATATTATAAGTATATACTTATGATAAGTAACTATTACTTTAATATATTATAAGTAATTCAACTATGTTTGCAGTTTAGATAAGTTTGGTAACTTTGTTACCTTAAAGGCAATGCGTCATAGTTATATTAATTCCCGCCATCATGGTTAATTCCCGAATCTTGGGAAGCATTACTGAATCTTCACAGGCTCATCAATCCAAATCCTAGCAAGCTTTGAAAATTTTTAAAGTCCAGAATCTACAGGAATGTTCCAGGCGGCATTCATGGACGTTTCATAAGAATTTAAATGTTTAATTATCCATGCGGGTCACCATACATGGAGGTTTCCTTATAGCTTTAAACTTTAAATGTTTATAACTTTTAAATTTCATTACCTTAATAGTAATAGTTTATGGTTATTGATTCCCACTAACTGATTCGACTGAACCACCGTAATTGATACTAATTAATTTTTCGAATCCCAAGTGTCGCGACAAAGAGAGAAATTTTGATGGGACTTATTTCTTTATTTATTTATTTTTATAATTATTTTTAGAAATCAAATATTTTTCTTTTTAATTTAGGGAAGGATTATCAATCCTTTTAGGGTTTGGATTTTCATATCCATAGTACTTGGAATTCTATAAGTAGAGGATCCAAGTACTCTACAGTTCATTCATTCAAGAGTAATTCTTTCTCTTTATTTCTTCTTTGTTTCAAGTGTCTTTAATCTTTTCTTTTCTAAGTCACTTCACCTTAACGGGATCTTGGCTTTCTAAAGAAAACATACCTTTCTGCGGGGAAGGAAGATTCGGGTCAAACATCCGACGTAACATTAAGTATTTGGAAGAGGTAAGATTGAACCACCCCTTAGGCGACCAAACCCCAAGGGGCCGAACCCAAGGGGTTTAGCTCATCCCTTCGTGCCTTTACGTCTTTCATCTCATGTGCTTTTCTCATATTCAGTGTTTCTATTTCAGGCATCCTTAAATCTCTCTTTCCTTGGACTAAGTGTACTCGTTCGAACACTCAGACTTGGTTCTTGCCGAGCTTCATCAAAGAGACGTTGTCTTAAGGCGACCTTGAAGAAATTCAGATTTGCCATGGTAAGCACTTCATTTTCGATTGCTTTCATTCCCATGAAATCCTTATGTTAAACTTTCATCATCGCAGGCCAGTTTCGATCATCATCATGTGGGCCCTAAGGCCATTAGGCCAATTCCTTTCATCTCAGAGTGGGGAAAAGCCCCTTTCTTCGGGCCTTCAGACATTTTTTGGGATCATGTCAGCAGTTACGACCGTCATTCTTATCCACGCCCTGACAAAAAAGGTCTGTTTCTCTATGCTACAGCTTACGAAAACCGGGAGCAATCTCCTAGTGCTAGTATTATTCCCCGTACACGCATAGAGAAATAGGAGTTCCCATTCAGCCATGTTCATTTTCAGCCCGACTCTTGCAACCGTCTCCAAGGGTGGCAACATTGGACTGATGAAATACTAAGCAATCCAGAAAATGTGCAGATACTCAAGAGTGCTGGTATCTTCCCCTGCATTCAGCTATGCAGGGATCTTCATATCCACCAGGATCAGGATGCACTTTGCACACTTTTGTCCCGATGGTGTTTTTCCACATGTACCTTCGTTGCAGCTTGGGGGGAGTTCACCCCCACATTAGAGGACGTCTATGCCATATATCAGTGAGAGCCCTTTCATTTCTTCACTTGTTCATTTCCTTTTTTTTACACATTATGCTTGTGTTGATCATTTTTACTCGCGTTCTTGTAGCCTTCCCGTCAAATGCTCGGCCTCCTGTGTTCTGACACATCTACTGCAAAAGGACACTGATTGTATACTCTACTTGACGGAGGCCTTTAAGCAGGCATCCACCCATACTTCCAGGTTCAAAGGTGATGATCTACTACCAGATTTTGAGACGTCCAGCCGTCAAAAGGCCTCCTGGCTTTCTTGGGTGCTGTACTTCTTTTCGTGATTACAAGCCGAATAATTGGGACAACTTAGTTCACAGGGAGTCGGTGCTTTCTCTTCATGGAGAATCATGCCCTTACCCATTAGTAGCTTATTTGGTCACGTGGCTATCGCGTTTCATTTTCCCTGGTTCCCCAGTAGATGGACCCTCTGCACGCATGTTCTGTCTGGCCACCTTACTAGCTCGTGGCCTATCAATCCCTCTAGCTCCTCTTTTCTTGGGGACCATGTACCGCCGCCTAGATAAGACCATCTTAGCCATGAAGGAATCAGTTGGAAGGTACTTCTCTCTTAACTGCTATCTTTTCCTTTCTTACTATGTACTTTTTTTTTTTATACTTACCAATGTTTTTTGACAATTTTCTCAGGTATGACGTGAACTGCTTTGCCCCAGGCTCATTTCTCCAGATTTTTCTCTTTGAGCGTTTTCCCAGCCACGCCATTCCGTCGTATATATCTAAGAAGAAAAAGAAGTCATCCCCGCCTTCCGTATCACCCAACATTGCACCCCGTATGGCCCGATGGATTGATCATAAGGGCACCTCAGATTTACGACATTATATAGATGATTTTTTCTCCTTCGTTGCTCGTCTTTTCACCATTATTCTCGAGGATGGACATCTCCCACATTATTACCAGAGGGTATCTCGTTCCATTGCACCCATTAAGAATCTAGAAGGATCAACACTTCTCTGGTTCTTGTTCCTTACGACTAGAGAGTTACCTTATTCTATAGAAGACGATGACTATGGGGCCGTGTTATATTCTCCACATAGAGTGATGATGCAGTTTGGCTTTGATCAACACCGACCTTATAATGAGGCTATTGACGGAGATCATGAGAGGGCTATTGACAACTTTCCCATTTGTCATTCCTGATGCTTCTCGAGAAGGGCAATATTCTTCAAATGAGCGGTGCTATTGGCAGATTATTCTAGAACGGTGGTTGGATGACTCAACCTTGCCTGCCCTTGCAGTTTCTCCTCCTCGCCATTCACAATGGGCCAAACTATTATGTACCCCGAAATCGAATGTTCGCCTCGAAAATTGGCCCACCAGCTCCTAACTCCTTGAGTCTCAGACATTAAGGCGTAGGCCTAACCCTAATCATGAGGTTACATCCAGGCACTCCCTTTCTCTAGAACGTCTTGCTGTTGAAGATATGAGAGTCACTCGTTCAAGGGCTACCCAAACTACCACAGGTCCACCTGCTCGGGAGGTCATCTGGCGTAATACTACCACTGGCACTACCCTTAGATTGAGATTATCTAAGCTTGCCCATGACAATGATTCTAACAAACCGACAGCCGAAGAGCCACCTAGGCAAAGGAGAAGGCTTGTGGTAAAATTTACATTATTGTCTCTTTTCCACATTTAAATCTTCGTCTTCTAATCTCTTTATGTTGCTATTTTCAATACTTTTTAGGTCCTTGATGAGGATAACGAGGATGGCGAGGATGACGATGATAACCTTCTAGGAATTCTCAGAGGTGTTAGGCACGAGGATGTGGGCTCTACCATATGTGGACCTTCTCAACCTGTTGAAGCTGTTGGTAATACCACTGGCAAAACTCATTCTCCTCATAACCAATGTGTTAGCCTTAGTGCCGACGACTCCCTATCTGATGTTAGTTCCACTCCAGCTGTGCACAGTACGGTTCCTCATTCCTCTCCTCCTGCGACATTATCTACCGACCACCTTGAAGGCACTGGTGATTCTTATGAGGTTGATGCCATGGTCTCGGCTCCTACTCCCTCGAGGGAAAATCTTTCACCCGCTGTCGACCCCATTCCTCCCTCGAAAGATTTTACTGAGAGGATATCTGAAAAGGAGGGTGCAACCGATAGTGTTGCGGGAGAGGCTTATCATGACACCCTCTCTATCGGGCACTTGGTAAGGGTTGTCACATATTTATCGTTGTTGTCCCTTATCTATTTATTGTCCCTTCTTATTTTATTTTCTCTATTCTTTTCAGGCTAAGGCGATGGACTCTTTAGATATACCCTTTGGGGATCTCGCCTCTTTTGATCAACATTATCCAGATGCCAGCCTTCCTTTTGGTAACATTAGTGATCTTCTCAACACTTCAGCTCCTACGACACACCTCGTAACTCCAGATACTATGGTTTCTTCAAAGATATCCCCTACTAGAGCTCCCTTCAATCCAACCGGAGTGTTTGTCCCTTGGAGAGATTTTTATGTTGCTGCCCCCAGCCGAGAAATTCTCGAGAGCCTTTTGACCCGTTACCCACAGATCCTGGGTCAGTTCGATCTTCGTAGTCCTGTCTTCCAAACTGTGATATTGGACCGACTTGTCAATTTGGTTCTTGAGATGCGTCAGCTTTCCATCCAGTCACTACAGGCCAAAGATCTAGATCATCTAAACTATCAGGTTGATGACCTCTCCTTTTTTGGTTTTGATATGTCTCCCTTTCGTTCCAGGCTAGACCTCATTACTATTAGTCATCGTGCCATTGGGCTTCACTCGAGGATCACTTTTCGTCACCAAGAGCAGGAGAATCTCTCAAAGACATTGTCGGAAGTTCATGACACCTTGGACAAAATGAAAGCTAGAGTTAAAGAGTTTGAGTCAACCGTTCAAGAGATTAAAAAGAGAATTTTAGCTGCCATGGAAGATCATAATAGTGCCATTGCTGATTTGGAGTCCTTGTCTTTACCCCCTGTCCAATTTGATGTATCATGGCCTCTGGATCATGACTTCCTTTAGCTTTCCTTCCTATATTGAAAAACTCACAAGAAAGTTTTATATATCATGTTTTATTTGTCAAAACACATTTTTTTTAATACATGTTATTGCCCTTAACTCGAATTCTCATGACACAACATATATTTGTTCCTTGCATCATAATTTATTAAAGTTAATGTTCCCAAGCAATATGACATAAAATTAAATTGTTTTCGCAAACTAACACTTTGATCCATACTTTCAACTAAGAAATTCATCCAAGTATAAGTGGAAGTTTGAACAATTTTATTAATAAATCATAATTTTTACAATTTGAATAATGCTTATCACATCATTCCTGCTTTTGACGTGTAAAGCATAACGTTCCCCACTTTTAAAGATAAAGTGTAACTTATAAATCCGAGGACTTAGGTTCAGGTGCCCCGCCACTTTTGAAGATAAAGTGTAACTTAGAGATCCGAGGACTTAGGTTCAAGTACCTCCATCACTTTTTTACGGTTGGAAAGTGTAACCGAAAGTCGATGACTATCTCATGTATAATATTTCTTCACCCATTTCAGATTTAACGGGCCTAAGATAGCATCAGATCCCACACGAGATATTCTGCAATACCCGCTTTCGGAGACCTCCCGTACCCTATACGGGCCTTCCCATTTGGGAAAAACTTTGGTGGTTGGTGTTCCTCTCATGACTAGATTCGCTGTCTTGAGCACCAAGTCCCCCACCATAATTCGTCTGGGCACCACTGCAGCATTGTATTGTTGCTGCAATTTTCCATGGTACCGTTCTAATTTTTTCTTGGCCTTGTCTCGGAATTAAGCTAAGGCTTCTAGAGCAGCTGGTCTGTTCTCTTCCTCAACTAGGCTTCAGAGTCTCATCCTGGCAGAAGGAATCTCTATCTCTGCGGGCAAGACAGCTTCTTCACCATATACTAGGGCATATGGGGTTTCGCCCGTAGGTTTTCTTTTTAAAGTTCGATAAGCCCTTAACGCCATTGGTAACTGTTCTGCCCATGCCTTCGAATGATCATCCAGGGTTTTTGAGAGGATCTTGATCAGGGTTTTATTGGTAGCCTTTGCTTGGCCGTTACCTTTCGGGTAGTATGGTGATGACTTGTAATGTTTCACCTTGTATATGTCCATTAGTTTCTTGACATCCCTATTTATGAAGGGCGTCCCATTATCAGATAAGATAACTTTTGGAATCCCAAAACGGTAAATGATGTGCCCTTTTATAAAGTTTGCCACTGTCGGTCTTGTAGCTTTCTTCAAGGGAACTGCTTCCACCCATTTCGTGTACAGCTCTGTGGCGGTCAAAATCCAAATGTTTCCCTTAGAATTAGGATGAATTGGCCCTATGAGATCCATCCCCCATGTGTGAAAGGGCCAAGGTGTTGCTACAGTCCGTAGATCCACAGCAGGGGCATGCACCAGGTTCCCATAGATTTGGCAAGCGTGACATTTCTTAACAAATTCTAAGAAGTCTTCTTCCATTTTTGGCCAATAACACCCATGATCAATCAACTGTTTATATAACTTGGCTCCTCTTTGGTGCTCGTCTTTATGCATCTGGTAGATTAAATCATTGGTTTCACCTAACTCTAAACAACGTAAAGGCTTGCCATTAAATCCCCTTCTAAACAGTTCTTCATCCTGTATGAAAAATCTCTGGGATTTCCTTTGTACTACAATTGCGTCTTTTTTTTCGGTAGGGAGAATGCCGCTTTGTAAGAACTTTACATATGGAACCCGCCAATCCACTGTTTCATTGATAAAGGCGCACTCCTCCTCCCTAAGGTATTCTTGGCACAAAAGACATTGTCTCTGCAGTTGCTCTGCTTCCTTCTTCATTTCTGGCCAATAATACCCTTGTCGTTGTAAACGCCGATATAAACTGATTTCTGCCAAACTGCAGTTATCATCATGTATCTGATGCAATATTCGCCTTGATTCATTTATTCCTACGCATCTTGCCAAAACTCCATCTGCTTCTCTATGGTATAGAATTCCTTTTATAATGCGGTATTTTTGAAGTTCTACCAGTGGTATTGTCCCCTCTTTTGTTTGTAGTTGATGAGAAATTGGATGTCTCCAGTCATCTGTCAGCTCTTTGGGGAATGACTCCAACACCGTGGTCGGGAGGGTCCTCTTAATCACCTTCACAATCATGTCTTCACTAGTGACGTACACTCTGGATGCTACCATTGCTAATGCATCAGGCTGTTTGTTTTGTTCTCTTGACACATACTCGATTACCACCTTCTGGAAGGCTTCCATTACCTTTTGAGCTACAGTTTAATAAGGCGCCAAGATAGGTTCCTTAACTGCGAACTGTCCATGTACCTACTGCACTATCAAGTTAGAATCTCCTCTTACTTTGAGACGTTTTGCTCTTATTTCTCGAACCGCCAATAAACCCAATATGAACGCCTCATATTCTGCTTCATTGTTTGTGCAAGGAAAATATAACTTGTAAGACAAAGCCACCTCATTTCCTTTCCCAGTAGTCAATACTACCCCTGCTCCTCCTTTTCCACCTGTAGATGATCCATCAAATGCTAGATTCCACCATTCCATATCTTCCTTTTCCACATCGAGTAGCTCTACTTCTCCTCCTTGAAGGTCTTCTGATGGTGGTTCAAATTCGCCATTTGGAAACTGAGCGAGCAGGTTCACCAAAGCTTGACATCTAATTGCTTTCGGTGTCACACATCTAATGTCATACTCCGAGAGGATCATCATCCACCTTGCGGGCCTTCCTACCAAAGCAGGTTTAGTTAGCAAGTACCTAATCGGGTCAGTCTTTGTTACAAGTTGCACCTCGTGCGCTAAAAAATAATGTCGCATTTTTTGCGCAATAAACACCAATGCCAAGTAGCGCCTCTCCAACTGTGAATACCTGGTCTCCGGTCCTCTAACAATTCGACTAATGTAGTACACTGACTTCTCTTCTCCCTCTACTTCTTGCGTGATCACTCCTCTTATAGATTTTGAAGTAGATGTGAGGTACAGTTGCAGCGGTATTCCTCTTTGTGGCACTACTATAGTCTTCGTCGAAGCCAGTATCTCCTTCACCCTTTCAAAAGCCTTCTGTTGTTCTTGCCCCCAATCCCATTTCGTATTTCCCTTCAATAGCTTCCCAAAAGGTTCTGTAACTTCTGCCAATGCTGGCATGAATCTCCTCAGGTAAGAAACCCTTCCTAAAAAGCTCTTTAACTGTTTCTGCATTTTTGGAGGGGACATTTCAGTAATCGCCTTAGCCTTGCTGGGATCTATTTCCAATCCTCTGTTGTGTATGAGAAATCCCAAAAATTTTCCAGCAGTCATTCCAAAAGCACATTTCTTAGGGTTCATTTTCAGCTTGTATTGATGGCATCGTTCAAACACCTTCCTCAAATCTTCCACATGGGTCGCCTTCTATCTTGACTTTACCACTACATCGTCTACATAATCTTCCACTATGTCATGTATCATATCATGGAAGATAGCATGCATCGCTCGCTGGTAAGTTGCCCCGGCATTCTTCAACCCAAATGGCATTACAACATAATAAAAATTCCCAAAAGGTGTACGGAAGCCCGTCATCTCTGCATCCTCTACAGACATCTTTATCTGATTATATCCAACAAACCCATCCATGAACGACATCATCTCATGATTCGCTGTTGCATCCACCAGTGTATCTATATTGGGTAATGGGTACATGTCTTTTGGGCATGCCTTGTTCAAATCCCTGAAATCTACACATATCCGCAACTGCCCATTAGACTTCTTTACAGGTACAATACTGGATAGCCAGACCGGGTGTTGGATTGGCTTTATAAACCCTACTTCCAAGAACTTTTGAATTTCCTCTTTTATCTGTGTTTCAACCTCCGGTGCATAGTTCCTAGGTGTTTGCTTCACTGGTTTTGCCCCTGGACTTATGTTGAGTTTGTGCTCTACCAACTCATTATCGATCCCGGGCATTTCATTACAATTCCATGCAAACACGTCTCTGTACTCCCGCAACAGCTTTATTAATTCTTCCTTTTGGTTGGCATTCAACTCTTTATTGATATGAATTAGCCTTGACACCCCCTTGTCTGTTGACAAATCTACTTCCTCCAACTTATTCTATTGTGGTCTAGGTCGATCCTCAAAATATTCTGGAGCTGGTTCTACCTTATGTTGCATAACATCTTCCTTTCCGCTACTGCTAGAGTGGGGGGCACCTCACGAGTCTTCGGGTTTGAGTGTACCCTCGGACTCTTCCCCCTTGCATCGTCATAATCGAAATACCACCTTGCCATCGGGTTTAATAACCCTCTGCCACCTTGTCTTTTCTTCCTCTTTTCTCTTCTTCTCGATCAGCTTCTGCTTTTCAAGCTCCGCCCTCTTGGCATTAATCACATTTCTGACGTCATCCGGGGCTAATTCTTGCTTCCCTTGTTCTTTTTCTTATTTTTCTAAGTCTATCACCATTGACTGCTTTCCCTTAGAGCTCTCACCCTGTTCTGTATTTGTCTTCTTCTTTTCTTTCCTTTCAGGCACGAACTTGTCTGCTTGTACGTCTTCCCAACTAGCTAACTTCAAGGAGTCGGGCTTAACAATATTGTTTTCTCCTTCCTCGGCGACGTCATCAAAGAAAGCCGCCTCAATAATGTATGCCTCCTCTGGTGCAAATGGATTTTTTGTTGCGGATACTCGAACTTCCTTCCCCTTCCAGATAGCCTTGATGCATTGATGAAACACTGATGGCACCACCCCATAATCATTTTGCCATGCCCGTCCTAGCAACACATGATAAACCGCATCTATTTCTACTGCATGAAACGTCACAGGTCCTCTTATCTTCCCCACCTGCATGTCCACTCTCACATAGCCAAGAGTTCTGGTGCACTGATTGGCAAACCCTGTGATGCTTGTTTTTTCCTTAATGAGCTTTTTCTCTGACAATCCCAATTGCTTGAACACATAATAGGGCATGATGTTCACAGATGCCCCATTGTCTATGAATGCCCTCCTAACCTCCATTTCATTTATTACCGCCGTCACATATAATAGCCTATTATGTGGGTACTTGACTTCTTTATCTGCCTTGGAGAAGGAGATTTTGTTCTCCTCTTGCTCCATCACTATGATAAAACTCTTGTTTGCTGCCATGCACACCTCATGTATTTCTGCAACCTTGATTATTGCTTTAGTTGCCTCGATTTTTGCCTCTTTAGACAACCCAATTTGATCAAAAAAACTTTTAAACTTGATCCCATTCATCAAAGCCGTCACTTGCAATCCCGGCTCAGGGGCCTCTTCAACTTCCTCTGGCACCTCTCTGTTTTCTGTCATCTCAACTTCTCTTGCTCCCGCTACTTCGCTATGAATAATGGTGTTACATGTTTCTTTTCTTTTATGACTGGGCAACGGTGTGTCATGTACGCTGTTTCTTTGCCCTAGCTCAATTTCACCTGCTTCTAACTTTTCATGATAGATCCTCCTCAGACTGTAACAATCCATAGTAAAATGTCCCGTGTACTGGTGAAACATACAAAAATCTGGTCTCTTCTTCATCTCTTCTGTTACTACCACTTTGCTTCTTAGGGGCTTTATAACTCCATGTTCTATCCATTGTTCATACAAATTTTAAAAGCCTTTTCACTGCATATGATAGGATCTGGAACTGACAACTTCGAGTAATCCCATGGCTTATCCTTTCTTCTGTCATTTTTCTCGGTCTTCTCCTTCTTGCCCCCTTGTGGCTTTGACTGAGAATCTGCAAAAGCCACAGTTGCCGTTCGCTTTCCCTTCCATGTAGCAGATGGATGGTTCACTGACACTGTAACAATTCCTCCAATGTCTTGTGCAAAGGTAGACAGCGTTGCAAATGAGTCACAAGATTTGGTGATCAAGTGGGGCTTGAAGCTATCCAGTGCACCATTATTGCATATACTTACTAGGTTTTTTTCTTCAATTGGCTCCACACACTTCTGCGCCTGAGCCCGAAACCTATCGACATAATCAGAAAACTCTTCGTTCTGTCTCTGCTGAATCCTCATCAGTTCCACAATTGTCACCTGTTTCTGAACATAAAAGAACTTCTTGAAGAACTGAAGCTTCATATCATCCCAATCTCTGACCGACCCCTTCTCCAAATTGTAATACCAACTGAATGCACCATCAGTAAGCGTTTTATTAAACTCCCTCAGTAAAAGATTATGATTGCTTACTTCATCAATTCCCAACCACGGGGACATCGACTCCACGAATTGTGCAATATGTTCCATTGCATTTCCTTTTTCTCCATTGTACTTGGGGAATTGTGGGGGATGCTCGATATACCCCTAGGATACGGCTTCTTTCTCACGTACACTGGATACGGTGGGGTAAAATCTAACTCGGTAGGCCTAGATGCTTGCCTCTTCATCTGATTAATCAGATCCATCATATCTTCCTTTGTCACATATTGACCCGTCCCTGGTGCCTTCTGGGATGTGGTTGTATATTGATTCATTTGGGGCGTGGAAACAGGTTGATGCACACTTGCCTCTTGTAAAACTGGCTGTGGGTTCAGAACAAAAGGTATGGGTGGAGCAGTAGACATCTGTAGCTGTGTGAATGATTGTGGGTTGATTGGTACAATGGGTTGTTGTGTGGGACTTACTTCTACCATTTTCTGCAGTCCTTCACCACTATTTTGTGCTTCAAGGTTTATCACCGGTATCGATTGGGCTTCTGTCACAGGGGTCACATTATGGTGGTTTTTATTGCTATCATCTTTCTCCGCCGACTGATGCTGATGTGAACTTCCCGGAAGCATAGCTTTGAAGGCAGGAATTTGTATCATCTGTTGTCGAAAATTGGTCATCTCCTCCTGTTGCCTTTGCATGTCCAACATCATGTTCATCATCATCCCCTGTCCTTCTCGCGCCTCCTTCAATGCCCTTAACATTTCCATTTGCACATTCATTGTCACTGTCTGTTCTCTTGCAGCCTCCTCACCTGGCCTTCCACCACCTCCTTGTGTGTTGTCAGTCTGTCTTTGCTCAGCCATCGGAGAAGCAAAACTACTGTCTGATGCTTCCTCAATAATAGGTTGATCAAGATCCACCAGTCTTTCCATAAACTTAGGTGAAGTAATACTTGTTGTCGGCGAAACTCTTCCTGTAGCTCTCCCACTCCGAGTCGTGGGCATACCCTTCACAAATTCTCACCTCCCCAGCGGAGTCGCCAAAAGAATGTAGGCAAGGAAATCTTGTACCTTGCTAGGGTTAGGGTTCGTAATAATGGTGGAGGCAAAAAATCAGCAAAGAATATGGAATCAATCAGGAGATTGGAGGGGGGAGAAGAAACCGGTGACCAATTACTAGAGTAACACAAGGAAGAACTCTCGGGGTACCGGCGTAATCGCTAGTGTCCGAGAGCCTCTATTAAGTGTTAGATTTCGAGGGAATCCGAGTTCAACTTCGAAGGTCCTCGTGTAATCATGAGATCACGATTATCTTGAAGTTATAACTCAATTCCGAATCACCAACAAGTTCCAAGAATGTTCCCACTCTCGCAAGTTTAGAGAGAATTCTCCTTGTGACTTCAAAGTTCTCCAAGAGAAAAAAAAGTCCCCTCTCCTATGAGATGATGAGCTATTTATAGAGCTTCCTGACAAAAGGGTCATGTGCCAGGCATGTGACTTCGGGGAAATTCTAAAAATACCCTTAGTAATAGGGAGATTCCTAGAACACCCCTGGTTACCTGGGTAATACCCATTTTGCCCGATTCTTCTAACCACCAATCCAATCCCTCAATCGATTCCCAAAATGAGCTGCCCCCACGAGCCTTCTGCCTCGGGACTCGTGATAACACTTCTCAAGTTACGTTAGTTCGTTGCTAGTTATTCATTAATTTCCGTCTTTTTTCGCTTTAGTTCATTAAATTCATTAGGTCAAATGTAAACCCTAATTTTATACATGGGCTCACACTAACTAAATAAATTTTATTATAATATTTTACTTAATTTTTTCCATTGACCTACTTATATTATTGGGCTTATTGTTTTTAGTGTTATGACTTTGTGGAATATATTAGCTTGGTTTGTTAATGCACTGTCAACATAACACCACCTTCGACGAATGGACACACAATGTTCTAGCATAGCTGTTATACTAAACAATAAAAAATACTATTATGAATGAAGTCTTGTAATCCTACTGCATTGGTGCCACAAACATCTTTACCATATAATACACCGAGTTAAACTGCATTATCTCTATGTACTACAAAAGTGCAAGACCAATGAAAGTTCAACTAAACAACCAACATTATAAATTGAGCTTTGTCCATCTTAATTGTCAGAAGGCCAATTACTGTTTTTAGAATCAACCCACTCGATAAAATCACAAACGCATCACATGCTGAACCTGTTAACTTTCATACTTTAGCATTCCACTTACCTAGCAAACGTTTCCGTGTGAGAGATAACTTAGACCTCAAAGCTCCACCTCTTTACTCATCACTAGCTGTCTTCACTATCCAGAACAATCACTGACTTGGGTGCTGGCGATCCTTCTCCCTGTTGTTTAATCTGTCCAGCAAACCTATCAACATGATCTTGGACCTGCTTCTGATCCTGTCTGCTCTCCTCTGCCACTGGCAATAACAACTTGACAGGAGATGCTTTCAGGTTCTCAGCATCCGAATGCAGGTGGATGTTACCATAATTGCTCCCATTCATTTTACCAAGAAGGTCCTGTGGTAGCTTCTGGCTAATCCTGCACGGCTTCTTAGAAGCCACATTCCCATCACAGTTACCCACTTTCCCATCATAACATTCGCCACTCTGTGAATTTGAGAGGAGCATGTTAGGAAGTGGAGCAATGTCATAAATATGAGTGTTGCGCATGTTAGGAACTGGAGCAATGTCATAAATATGAGGAGCATGTTAGGTACTGGAGCAGCAGGTGCTGAGCCAATGCTCTTAGCCACAAGACGATCAGCTATGACAAGGTGGTCGGGGCATGCAACTGTCACTGTCTCAACTAGAGGCAGATTTGCCCCTCCACCACCTTCTACTGATGGACCCTTGCTTCTAAGCCGGATATGAAGCATATCTATTCCTTTACCCTCTGTACCAGTATAGTGAGTTTCAATTTATTAGCTTAAGAAAAGGATTGATAAATCAACTCTTTTCTTGTTCTGTAGAAGAGTGGAAGTAAGCAATTTGTAAAGGATTCTAGGTAAGAATACAAAAATGAATAGAGAAGAAAAATACGTGCATCTAATATAAATATCTAATATTCCCTCTGTTCTATGTTATAAAATCATTATTGATTTTGAAAGTTAATTTAATATATTTTTGAACCCAAAACTGAGAACATGTAGGGTTAAATTTTTTTTAAAAAATAAAAAAAAATAAGGAACAAATAATACATTGAATTCAAATATATATATATATATATATATATATATATATATGTAGGGTTCTCATTCGTAGCAACCGTTTTCCATAGACATTATTCCAGCAACTATAACCCCTACCGCTCTTTCTTGCAATAGTGCTAATCTTTCTTGCGGCAGGGCAGATGACCCCAAATGTATATGTTATATAGATATAAATTTGTGAAATTTTATTATAATTTAAAATTATTATCCTTAATTTTCTCTTGAGGTGGGTATATATTTTCTCACTTGAGTTTAAGGATTCATTAATTAAGAAATTTTTGGGATATGCATATATATATACTCCCTCTGTTCCCTTTTAGTTTTCTTATTAGAGAAATTTTTCTTCGTATTGTTTTCAAACATGCATTAATTATTTTATTTTCCATATTACCCAAAAATATTAAATGCATATTTGTTTCTCTCATATTTTTCCAAAAATTTCTACAATAAGATAACTTTATAGCTTTTCAAATGCAGGGTAATATATTGTAATATATTTATTTTGGTAACTAAACCCATCATCAATTGTGTAATGCGGTAACATTATCTTTTTTTTTTTATATGTATATTGCAACTCGAGTAATGTTAATGGACACAAACTATGCACAAAAAATTGAGTACCAATTGTACAGAAAGAGGGGAAAAAAAGGGAATGACCTGATATTAGATGTTATATATATTTTTATTATTATGCAATACACGAGTCTTACTTTTTGTGCACAACTCTACGAGTACAATTTGTGCACATACTATAATTCTTGTGACTCCAATATGTCGTCCAATGGAGAAAGTAGCATGGGGTAATTTAAATAAAATTAAAGGGCAAATGATCTATGATTTTAGTCGCAGCAATCCATTCGGATTTCAGAAAAGAAAAGGGGAGTAGTTATTTTCCTAGAAGAATACTTGCAGCCACTAGGGGTGAATAATTCGGTTATATCCGAATCGAATAGCTTATTCGGATATAACCGAATACCGAAATATTCAACATTTTATTACCCTCTGCAGCTTTAAGTAGTAGAAACTTTAGATCGACACCAAAATAAGACAATACCATATGTCAATTTCCAGAGATGACCGTTGAAGCTCGCCGATGAACTGTCGACGAAAAAGTCTGATGATAAGATTTGTAGTAATTTGTTATTGAGGTTAGGTATATATATGTATATACGTATACATATATATACAGGTCTATGTATATATATCTATATTTCAAGAGAGAGAGGAAAGAGGGAGGATAAGGTTTTGTTGCTTCGGTCAAGGGGAGATGGTACTGCTGCCTGCTGGTGAGGATAGAAAGAGAAAGAGGATTGAATTATGGCTTACTAATATATATATATATATATATATATATATATATATATATATATATATATATATATATATATATATATAACCAAAGTTAATCTGTGAATGAGTGAATCACGTGGACCGAAACCGAATCACGTGAATAGCTTACTCTTGGGTGGATTCCTTTTTAGTTAATATATATATATAAAATATATTAGTAATCACCATTCACCTGAATACCTGATTCATGGAATTTGAATAGGCGAGATTTTTTTTAATGTATTCGGTTAACTGAATATCAATATTTTACTAACCGTTTTAAAACCCGAATACCGAACTAGTAATTCGGTTATTATCGAATTAGATAAAATAACTGAATATTCGAAATAATTCGGTTAAAAAAAATCGATTATGTTCGATTATTCAGTTTTATCCGTTTTTTGCTCAGTCCTAGCAGCCACCCAGATTGACGTTTATGTTCCAAAAAAGGGCCACCTAGTTGTTATAAAATTTGTCAAGTCAAGTTATTGTGTGGCTCGAAATACAGGATGAGTATACATGCAGGAAAAATATTCAGTAGTCCCGGACTACAGACACGTGGTGTTTCACACCAATTATATCTCTTCATTTTAGTAGGTCCCTCCTTATTTTAGTAGGTCCAGAGTTACATATAGTGGGACACAACTAAAATGGAGAGATATAATTGGTGTGGAACACCACGTGTCTGTGGTCCGGGACTACTAAATAATTTTTCATATATGCATGTACATTTGTCGGGGAGACCAGTGTTCTGAATATCCCCGCCTAAGTCCGATTAATCCCTGCTTAGGCGTTAGGCCCCCCTTGGTGGTGGGGATCCATATCACGAAGAGATATTCTCACACAGAGAATTACATAACTCAATAATTCAATATTTCAATCTATCAAAAATAATGTATCACAACTCTATTTATAATACCCTAAATAATTCAACTACATTAGATAGGACTCTTAAAAGATAACTATAAACTAAATAAGGTAACTACAAATGATACACTTTAATTAAAATACAATTTCTAATACAATAACATTTAATTTATGGGCTGAAGGCTTCCAAATCCATTTATATTGACCCAACCAATTTTCGCCGGCTTTTTACCTTCTTCGTCCTGCATTATTCTCATCTCCTTTGAAAAAAACTCGTCCACGAGTTTTGAAATAATGAAGAATAATAAACTATATCCCATTAGAAACATTCCAATAACACATGCACATCCGAACGTTTAATGTTATGAGCACAATCTTCGGGAGTAACATCGACACAGCACAAAAGTAGATGCAACTTTGGACTCCTGTAATGACCACGAATTTCATTAGTCATTGTAAATATACTTAATAAATATTTAGCAATGAATTTAAATTTTTCTCATTAATTAATTGTGCATTAGATAATTAAATAAATGTACTTATGTGCTTGTATGTTTATTTAAAGGATTAAAACAATGTGTATAATTAATTAAAGCAAATCTAATTGGATTATATTTTAAATCCAAATGAGTTGTTAAACTAGGTCAAATGTATTAACCTAGTAGTCCATGTAATTAATTTAATTACTAGCCCATGTAATTAATTTAACAAGCCCAATGCTTATTTTAATTAAAGGTAGCATAGTTATTTAAATGCTAGCCCAATGTGTTATATAAATTGAGCCCAAACAATTTAATTGAATGAGCCCAATAGAATTTATTCCCAAGTCCAATGTGGAGTCCAAATGAGGTCAAAACTTTGGTCAATATAGATATATATAAGTATATATATATATAAAGATGTATATATGTATATTTTAGCATTAAAATTAAATCAAAAATGGGGGATTTAAACCCCATTTTGCTGAGATTTTTGAGGGACCACAATGAATGACTTGCTTGCAATGTGCTTGAGTGTGTGTTGAAGGAGTACTCTAGTTGGTGAACAACTCCTACCAACCCAAGTCCTTTTTGTAAGGAAAATCCCTAAAATCTAGCTAAGTGAAGATAAAA
Source organism: Hedera helix (assembly GCA_947179155.2). NCBI lineage: Eukaryota > Viridiplantae > Streptophyta > Magnoliopsida > Apiales > Araliaceae > Hedera > Hedera helix. Next base: position 5,885,221 of record OX359271.1, read on the forward strand.
GATAAGATTAGCTTGGTGAATTAATAGAGATATAGAGTGTATATGTATACAATTTGGATGATAACTCTTGGCTATAAATAGAGTGCTTCTCTTATGTGTTATGTTGGTTGAACATTTTCTAGAGCATTTAAGAGAGAAAAATAGAGAACAAGTGAGAGTTTGAGAAGGAATACACTAGGAGTGCACATATAGGAGCCAAGGTGGAGTCACTAGCTAAGTTCATAGCCAAGAGGAAGAGAGCATTCAAATCTCAAAGGTTTAAAAGTGCTCCAACCATTTCTTATTGCATTTTTATAGCATATATGTGTTTTAATCGGTTAAAATGTATTTTTAACCGATCAAAACTTGTTTTGATGGTCTATAAGTATTTAGCTATGTAATATATGTATATTCATAGCTCTATGTGCTTATAACATGATTTGGTATGTGAGAAATGCATAAAAGTTGTAGAAAAGTTCATAACACGTTTTACCGGTAAAACCCTAACAAAGCATGAAATGTTTAGTGTTGTAGTTTGAAATGTACAAGTTGGAAAAATGATTTCTATGGCTATAAAGTTAGATCTATGAGTTTTAAAGAAAACCCAACTTGAACCTTTCAAAAATATTGAAAAACAAAGAAGTTATGACTTTTACCGCAAAGGATGTTGATTTTAAAACCCTAGGTTGCCTTTAGAGCCATTTTGAGTCTAGTTACGTTTGGAATTTGGATTTGTGTTCTAAAGAGAAATTGTAGTGGGGGAAATTCTGATGAGAATGGACTCAATAATCACCCCAAAATGTTTTCGTATAAAGAAGTTATGGCTGTCGGAGCGTCGGAGGGTCGAGCAGTCAAACAGTTGACTTTCGGACAAAACGGCTGACGCAGCTGCGTCAGAACAATCTGCTAAGCAGATTTTTGGTGCTCCGGGTCGGGTCGGGTCGGTCCGGGTCGGGTCGGGTCGAGTTTTCTTTGAAAAATTAAGTTGAAATAGGTGTAAAATGAATATATTTGGGTATTAAACAAATTTATATGGAGTCTATTTGTAAATCAATGCTATCTAAATGTTTAAATTAAATACTAAGGTTAACCCAATTTAAAAGTTAACTTTTGGTATTATTTAAAGAGTATTAAAATATTACTACACGGTTAATAATATTAATAAGTAATTAAATATTATGAAATGATTGATAATATTAGTAAGAGATTAAAATATTATTAAATGAGTAATAACATTAATAAGTCAATAAAATATTATTAAATAAATAATAATATTAGTAAATGAATAAAATATTATTTAAAGATTAATAATATTAGATAATGAATAAAATATTATTAGATGATTAATAATATTAATAAGATAATAAAATATTATTAAATGATTAATAATATTGGATATTAAATAAAATATTATTAAATAATTAATAATATTAGATAATGTTTAAAATATTATTAAATGGTTAATAATATTAATGAGGTAATAAAATATTATTAAATGATTAATAATATTAGATAATGATTTAAAATATTATTAAATAGTTAATAATATTAAATAATAAATAAAATATTATTAAAGGATTAATAATATTATGAGGTAAATAAAATATTATTAAATGATTAATAATATTATAAGGATGATAAAATATTATTAAATAATTAATAATATTATAAGAACAATAAAATGTTATTAATGGATTAATAATGTTAAGTGATTGATAGAATATTATTAAAAGATTAATAATATTATAAGACTAATAATGTATTATTAAACGATTAATAATACTACAAGACTAATAAAATATTATTAAATTGTTAATAATATTATATAAGTGTATGAACTATATTAAATAATTAATATAGGTTCTTTGTGTTTGAAATATTATCAAATAGTGATAATATTTCCTATGTGTTTATATACCCATAATTATATAATTATGTGGTTCGTAAGGTTTATAAAGGTCATTATACTTACAAGTATATGATATTAATTGAAGATCAAACTGATTTAATTGTTAGGTCCGTTCAAGGATTGTTAAATTAAGTTGGTTAGCAGTAAACGACGCACGAGGCAAGTCTTCTACCCTTAACTTGTACTTATTGTTGCAATTATTATTCAACTTTAATTACTTTGTGCAATTCAATTATTGTTGAGCAAGTATCTACACTCGTAGATATTTGACAGACCCTTGAGTGAATTAATTATCAAAAATTACTTCACATCGTTATTAATTATTGTATTCGCACATAGTGCTTTTGCAAACTGTTTAAGAACGTCTAAGCTAATTGTTTCGGCTAGACAAATGCATGTTAAATTCATTTAATTGAATATTATAAAAGCTTATCCAAACTATTGGCTGGTGCGGATTCTTACAGTAAGACTGAGATAGAACAACCCTAGTCAAAGGGGATTTTTATTTGTCGGAGACCCGACAGCGCGCAAGAAAACTAAATGTGATGCATATACATAGGACATGAGAGGACTGATCCCCTCAAGTGTCCCGTTATTTTTAAACAAGGAGTCAGACATTGTATGTCTGTTTTACCTTAGTAGCAGTTCATGGTCCTTAAAGACCACTCAGCAGTAAAGAGTCAATCCCTTCTTTTATTGAACATTGATTCTTGTTATCTTTCACAATTACTATTGTTGAAACCTTGAAGTTATTTCCATTCATCATGATATATCGTATGATTGTTGTTTATAAACTTGCTGAGCCATTTAGTTGCTCATTCTTGCTATATCATGACTATATTTCAGCCATTCCCGAAAGCTCTAAATCGGACAAAGGCAAAGGGAAAACGAATGCTTAGTTTTAAGTAATTGCATGCTAGCTTAATTTACTGTTATGTAATTACTGTTGTAAATCTTTTTTATTTCCCTTAAGATATGTAATGTTTAAGATTAAGGTAATAGACCTTGGGAAGTTGTAGCCTTTTGATTAAGGAACCTTTTGTATTATTCCGCGAAGTTGAATACAATTTATGTATTTCATTATGGTTAAGTATTGTACAGTGAGAACCAAACCCGAGGTTATAGAACCCGGATTTGGGGTCGTCACAGGTTGGTATCAGAGCTGTAGGTTAGAAACGCTAGGATTTGCGAAACCTAGGTTATAACCTTAGTATTAAACTCTTATCGAGTGCGTTAGGAGATGAATCGGGGAGATTCATCATGATGTGTATTTTTGGAGATGGATTGAGAAAATCCATCGAGCCGAGATGTACATGATAAAATATCATTTCATTTCATCAATGAATATATTTTATTGCTGTACTAACATGTGTTATTTATGTTATTGTAGGATGGCAGAGATAGGACAGACGAGCACTGCTGTAGAGGAGGTGATTTTTACTGATATCCACATGGATACAGTACAGCCACGAGTGGCTGCACCTGTCGAGGAGCCAGAGACGGATCCCGAAGAGGGAGATAGAGAGGACGCTGTCTGGGGCGGAGTTATGGGGCATTACAGTGAGGAGGAGGCCGATACTGATGATGATGAGGATGAGGAGCCAACTGAGTATGTTGATGGCATGGGCACTGTCGCCAGTGACATCATCGATACTCTCACTACGGCTAACGATGAGCTAGAGGAGAGGGTTCAACACCTGGAGGAGCAGAACCAAATCCACCAGCAGACAGAGCAGCAGTACAGAGATACAGCTTATATGTTCTCCGGTGAGAACATAGAACTGAAGGCGAGGATGGCCGAGATGGAGGCCAAGTTGGTAGCCGCTGAGCTGAAGATTCAGCAGACACAGGCAGAGAGGGAGGCCATGAGGGGCCAGATGCAGTAGGCCGTTGAGGCGAGGATAGATATGGAGTTTCAGCGTGATGCAGCTCATGGGCAGATGATGGAGCTGGAGGAGGAGGTTAGGGAGAAGAAGGTGAGGATAGATAGACTCAGTTACGTCTATCGCTCATCAGTGGGTAGAATCCAGAGTAGGGTGCACTACTACCCTGCTGAGGAGGGCCAGACCTTGCACACCATTAGTAGGGGCGTGGTCAGGGCCATTGGAGATGAGGAGTACGACGATGCGGTTCGTCGAGGGATGCACCGTTAGTAGTATTTTCTTTATTTATGTTGTATGTACATAGATGTAGTAGAAACCCAAGTTTTGTTTTGATAGAGGGTTAGCATGTTGTAAATCCCAACTCTATGAAGTTGTGGGATATGTTAGATCCCGTCTTTTGTTTTAACTATCGGGGTTAGCAGCGTTTATAGTAGTATGCTTATGATGTAAAAGTGTTACGCACTGTGTTTTAACATATGAATATAAATGCATTTTCGTTTATGTTTATAGTTCGGGGACACCCCAGGGAAGTGAATCAAGGAAAGCCAGTAAATGCAGCCAGTGCGAGAAGAACCACTCTGGGGAGTGCATGAGAGGAAAGAATGTCTGCTATAACTGTGGGCAAGAGGGGCACATCGCTCCTAATTGTCCCACACCGAAGAGGAAGGGTTGTTTCGCCTGCGGGGCCATGAACCATCAGTTTAAAGATTGTCCGAAGAAGAAGAACACCGGAGGGAGTTCGGGCTATAGGGGAAGCAACAACAACAACAACAACAACAACACCAAACTGACCATTGGAGGGCCGGTGCCACAGAACAAACCAACGGCACGGACTTTCAACATGACGGTGCAGGACGCCGTCGAATCAAAAGACGTGGTGTCAGGTATTATTCCGATCAATGATATAAATGCTTACGTATTATTTGATTCGGGTGCTACCTGTTCATTTGTGTCTGATGAATTCGCTAGACGGTTAGAATTGCCTAGAGAAAAACTAGAGAACCCAATGAACATAGAAGTTGCAAATAAAGAAGTGATTCCTGTAGAGTATGTACATAGAAACTGTTGTGCTGAAATCAGGGGTCAGAAGCTGAGTGTAAATTTAATTCCAATACGTTTGGGGGAGTTCGACGTTATACTTGGAATGGATTGGTTGTTAACCATGGAGCTATAATTGATAGTCAAAAGAAGTGTATACACCTTAAGACACCGAAAAGGTCTAAGGTCGTATTTTATGGCAGCAAGTCGTCTAGACAATCTGCATGTCTGACGATGATGCAGGCCAAGAAACTGTTGAAGAAAGGATGTGTAGGGTATTTGGCTCACATAGTGGACACACAAATGGTGAATCCTGAGATGGAGCAAATACCAGTAGTTAGGGAGTTCATGGACGTGTTTCCAGACGAACTGCCAGGGTTACCGCCAGATAGGGAGATAGAGTTTATAATTGATTTGGTACCGGGGACAACACCAATATCAAAGGCACCATATAGGATGGCTCCGGTAGAGATGAAGGAGTTAATGATCCAACTACAGGAGTTGTTGGATAATAAGTACATTCAGCCAAGTGTTTCTCCATGGGGAGCACCTGTGTTGTTTGTATAGAAGAAGGATGGATCGATGAGACTATGTATGGATTACAGAGAGCTGAATAAGATAACAATTAAGAACAAGTACCCGTTGCCACGAATTGACGATCTTTTCGATCAATTGAAAGGGGCGAAGTACTTTTCAAAGATTGACTTGAGGACTGGTTATCATCAGTTGAAAGTCAGGAAGGAGGATGTACCCAAGACGACATTCAGAACTCGATATGGGCATTATGAGTTTCTGGTGATGTCGTTTGGACTGACGAATGCGCCAGCCGCATTCATGAACATGATGAACAGAATATTCAAGCAGTACTTGGATAAATTTGTTGTTGTGTTCATTGACGATATTTTGGTTTATTCTAAGACGAAGGAGGAGCATGCTGAACACCTAAGAGTGGTGTTGGAGATTTTACGGAAGGAGCAGTTGTATGCTAAGTTTTCAAAGTGTGAATTCTGGTTGGAGAGAGTTCAATTTTTGGGTCATGTCATTGACAAGGAGGGAGTTTCTGTAGATCCAGCAAAGGTGGAAGCGGTAATGAATTGGGAACAACCAAGGACGCCGACGGAGGTAAGAAGTTTCTTGGGGTTAGCAGGTTACTATCGGAGATTCATTCAAGATTTTTCGAAGATAGCAACACCGCTGACAAATTTAATGAGGAAGACGGTAAAATATGTATGGACGGAGAAGTGTGAGGAGAGTTTTCAGGAGCTAAAGAAAAGACTTAGTGAAGCACCTGTATTGACTTTACCGGACGATACATGAGGTTTTACGGTCTACAGTGATGCATCGCACAAGGGACTTGGCTGTGTGCTTATGCAAAACGGCAAGGTTGTTGCGTATGCGTCTAGACAGTTGAAGGATTACGAGAAGGGATACCCTACCCACGACTTGGAGCTGGCTGCGGTAGTGTTTGCCCTTAAAATCTGGAGACATTATTTATATGGAGAGAAATGTGAGATATTCACGGACCACAAGAGTCTGAAGTATATCTTCACACAGAAGGAGTTAAATATGAGGCAACGGAGATGGTTAGAATTGATCAAAGACTATGATTGTGAAATTCTATATCATCCCGGCAAGGCCAATGTAGTAGCAGATGCTCTAAGCAGAAAGAGCAGGGATAAATTGTTCATCTTGACAGATCAGGAACAATTGGTTCAAGAGATGGCTCGAATGGAGTTGGAGGTGAGAAATCCAAATGAGTCGATGGAAGTAGAAGCGAGCCCAACCTTACTAGATAGGGTGAAAGAGGCTCAAGACAAAGATGAAGAATGTGTCAGAATCAGGATGAGAATGACCGAAGGGGAAGAGGTCAAATTCAAGGAGGATAGCATGGGATTGCTAAGGTTTGAGAATCGTGTTTGGGTGCCGCTAGTGCCCGAACTGCGAGAGGAAATTTTGCAAGAGGCCTACAGTACGAGATACTCGATACATCCGGGGAGTACGAAGATGTATCAAGATCTACGTCAGCATTTTTGGTGGCCGAATTTAAAAAGGGAGGTCGCAGAATGTGTTAGCCGATGCCTAACTTGTCAAAGGGTAAAGGCCGAACATCAGAGACCCAGTGGACTACTACAGCCGTTAGAGATTCCTGAGTGGAAATGGGAGCATATTACAATGGATTTTGTGGTAGGACTTCCAGCAACACAGAAGGGATTTGACGCAATTTGGGTAATTGTAGATCGACTAACAAAGTCAGCGCACTTTTTGTTGATCAAGATTAAGTTCAGTTTGGACCAGTTGGCTAAACTGTACATCAAGGAGATAGTTTCGAGACATGGGGTGCCGGTATCGATTGTGTCAGACAGAGATCCGCGCTTCACGTCAAAATTTTGGAGAAGTCTTCAGGAGAGATTGGGGACACAGTTGAGAATGAGTACAGCATATCATCCGCAGACCGATGGGCAAAGTGAAAGAACAATATAGACTTTGGAAGATATGCTCAGGGCCTGTGTGATGGATTTCAAGGGCAGTTGGGAGAACCATCTACCATTAGTTGAGTTTGCATACAACAACAGTTATCATGCAAGCATAGGCATGCCGCCTTATGAAGCATTGTACGGAAGGAAGTGCAGAACACCTCTATGTTGGGACGAGGTAGGAGAACGCCGACTGTTGTGGCCGGAATTGGTTCAACAGACGGTAGAAATTATTAAGGTAATAAGAGCTCGGCTAGTAGCAGCTCAGGATCGTCAGAAGAAGTATGCCGATTTACATCGACAGAAGCGAGACTTCGAAGTTGGGAGTTTTGTGTTCATGAAGGTATCTCCCTGGAAGGGGAAGATCCGATTTGGAAAGAAAGGGAAGCTGAGTCCGAGGTTCATAGGACCGTTCGAGATACTAAAGAGAGTGGGTGAAGTGGCGTACGAGGTAGCCTTACCTCCTGAACTGGAGCATATTCACAATGTGTTTCACGTATCAATGTTGCGACCATACAAGCCAGACTACAAACATGTCATATCCTATGAGCCAATACAAGTCGAGAAAGACTTATCATACGAGGAAATTCCTGTCCAGATACTAGATAGGAAAGAGCAGAAATTACAGAATAAGGTTATACATTCTGTCAAAATCCTTTGGAGGAACCACAACGCTGAGGAAGCTACGTGGGAGCTTGAAGAAAAGATGAGGGCTAACTATCCGCATCTGTTAGAGTAGTTTAAATTTGTAATTCCGGGAACGGAATTCTTATAAGGGGGGGAGAATGTAATGACCACGAATTTCATTAGTCATTGTAAATATACTTAATAAATATTTAGCAATGAATTTAAATTTTTCTCATTAATTAATTGTGCATTAGATAATTAAATAAATGTACTTATGTGCTTGTATGTTTATTTAAAGGATTAAAGCAATGTGTATAATTAATTAAAGCAAATCTAATTGGATTATATTTTAAATCCAAATGAGTTGTTAAACTAGGTCAAATGTATTAACCTAGTAGTCCATGTAATTAATTTAATTACTAGCCCATGTAATTAATTTAACAAGCCCAATGCTTATTTTAATTAAAGGTAGCATAGTTATTTAAATGCTAGCCCAATGTGTTATATAAATTGAGCCCAAACAATTTAATTGAATGAGCCCAATAGAATTTATTCCCAAGTCCAATGTGGAGTCCAAATGAGGTCAAAACTTTGGTCAATATAGATATATATAAGTATATATATATATATAAAGATGTATATATGTATATTTTAGCATTAAAATTAAATCAAAAATGGGGGATTTAAACCCCATTTTGCTGAGATTTTTGAGGGACCACAATGAATGACTTGCTTGCAATGTGCTTGAGTGTGTGTTGAAGGAGTACTCTAGTTGGTGAACAACTCCTACCAACCCAAGTCCTTTTTGTAAGGAAAATCCCTAAAATCTAGCTAAGTGAAGATAAAAGATAAGATTAGCTTGGTGAATTAATAGAGATATAGAGTGTATATGTATACAATTTGGATGATAACTCTTGGCTATAAATAGAGTGCTTCTCTTATGTGTTATGTTGGTTGAACATTTTCTAGAGCATTTAAGAGAGAAAAATAGAGAACAAGTGAGAGTTTGAGAAGGAATACACTAGGAGTGCACATCTAGGAGCCAAGGTGGAGTCACTAGCTAAGTTCATAGCCAAGAGGAAGAGAGCATTCAAATCTCAAAGGTTTAAAAGTGCTCCAACCATTTCTTATTGCATTTTTATAGCATATATGTGTTTTAATCGGTTAAAATGTATTTTTAACCGATCAAAACTTTTTTTGATGGTCTAGAAGTATTTAGCTATGTAATATATGTATATTCATAGCTCTATGTGCTTATAACATGATTTGGTATGTGAGAAATGCATAAAAGTTGTAGAAAAGTTCATAACACGTTTTACCGGTAAAACCCTAACGAAGCATGAAATGTTTAATGTTGTAGTTTGAAATGTACAAGTTGGAAAAATGATTTCTATGGCTATAAAGTTAGATCTATGAGTTTTAAAGAAAACCCAACTTGAACCTTTCAAAAATATTGAAAAACAAAGAAGTTATGGCTTTTACCGCAAAGGATGTTGATTTTAAAACCCTAGGTTGCCTTTAGAGCCATTTTGAGTCTAGTTACGTTTGGAATTTTGATTTGTGTTCTGAAGAGAAATTGTAGTGGGGGAAATTCTGATGAGAATGGACTCAATAATCACCCCAAAATGTTTTCGTATAAAGAAGTTATGGCTGTCGGAGCGTCGGAGGGTTGCGCAGTCAAACAGTTGACTTTCGGACAAAACGGCTGACGCAGCTGCGTCAGAACAATCTGCTAAGCAGATTTTTGGTGCTCCGGGTCGGGTCGGGTCGGTCCGGATCGGGTCGGGTCGATCCGGGTCGAGTTTTCTTTGAAAAATTAAGTTGAAATAGGTGTAAAATGAATATATTTGGGTATTAAACAAATTTATATGGAGTCTATTTGTAAATCAATGCTATCTAAATGTTTAAATTAAATACTAAGGTTAACCCAATTTAAAAGTTAACTTTTGGTATTATTTAAAGAGTATTAAAATATTACTACACGGTTAATAATATTAATAAGTAATTAAATATTATGAAATGATTGATAATATTAGTAAGAGATTAAAATATTATTAAATGAGTAATAACATTAATAAGTCAATAAAATATTATTAAATAAATAATAATATTAGTAAATGAATAAAATATTATTTAAAGATTAATAATATTAGATAATGAATAAAATATTATTAGATGATTAATAATATTAATAAGATAATAAAATATTATTAAATGATTAATAATATTGGATATTAAATAAAATATTATTAAATAATTAATAATATTAGATAATGTTTAAAATATTATTAAATGGTTAATAATATTAATGAGGTAATAAAATATTATTAAATGATTAATAATATTAGATAATGATTTAAAATATTATTAAATAGTTAATAATATTAAATAATAAATAAAATATTATTAAAGGATTAATAATATTATGAGGTAAATAAAATATTATTAAATGATTAATAATATTATAAGGATGATAAAATATTATTAAATAATTAATAATATTATAAGAACAATAAAATGTTATTAATGGATTAATAATGTTAAGTGATTGATAGAATATTATTAAAAGATTAATAATATTATAAGACTAATAATGTATTATTAAACGATTAATAATACTACAAGACTAATAAAATATTATTAAATTGTTAATAATATTATATAAGTGTATGAACTATATTAAATAATTAATATAGGTTCTTTGTGTTTGAAATATTATCAAATAGTGATAATGTTTCCTATGTGTTTATATACCCATAATTATATAATTATGTGGTTCGTAAGGTTTATAAAGGTCATTATACTTACAAGTATATGATATTAATTGAAGATCAAACTGATTTAATTGTTAGGTCCGTTCAAGGATTGTTAAATTAAGTTGGTTAGCAGTAAACGACGCACGAGGCAGGTCTTCTACCCTTAACTTGTACTTATTGTTGCAATTATTATTCAACTTTAATTACTTTGTGCAATTCAATTATTGTTGAGCAAGTATCTACACTCGTAGATATTTGACAGACCCTTGAGTGAATTAATTATCAAAAATTACTTCACATCGTTATTAATTATTGTATTCGCACATAGTGCTTTTGCAAACTGTTTAAGAACGTCTAAGCTAATTGTTTCGGCTAGACAAATGCATGTTAAATTCATTTAATTGAATATTATAAAAGCTTATCCAAACTATTGGCTGGTGCGGATTCTTACAGTAAGACTGAGATAGAACAACCCTAGTCAAAGGGGATTTTTATTTGTCGGAGACCCGACAGCGCGCAAGAAAACTAAATGTGATGCATATACATAGGACATGAGAGGACTGATCCCCTCAAGTGTCCCGTTATTTTTAAACAAGGAGTCAGACATTGTATGTCTGTTTTACCTTAGTAGCAGTTCATGGTCCTTAAAGACCACTCAGCAGTAAAGAGTCAATCCCTTCTTTTATTGAACATTGATTCTTGTTATCTTTCACAATTGCTATTGTTGAAACCTTGAAGTTATTTCCATTCATCATGATATATCGTATGATTGTTGTTTATAAACTTGCTGAGCCATTTAGTTGCTCATTCTTGCTATATCATGACTATATTTCAGCCATTCCCGAAAGCTCTAAATCGGACAAAGGCAAAGGGAAAGCGAATGCTTAGTTTTAAGTAATTGCATGCTAGCTTAATTTACTGTTATGTAATTACTGTTGTAAATCTTTTTTATTTCCCTTAAGATATGTAATGTTTAAGATTAAGGTAATAGACCTTGGGAAGTTGTAGCCTTTTGATTAAGGAACCTTTTGTATTATTCCGCGAAGTTGAATACAATTTATGTATTTCATTATGGTTAAGTATTGTACAGTGAGAACCAAACCCGAGGTTAAAGAACCCGGATTTGGGGTCGTCACAGGTTGGTATCAGAGCTGTAGGTTAGAAACGCTAGGATTTGCGAAACCTAGGTTATAACCTTAGTATTAAACTCTTATCGAGTGCGTTAGGAGATGAATCGGGGAGATTCATCATGATGTGTATTTTTGGAGATGGATTGAGAAAATCCATCGAGCCGAGATGTACATGATAAAATATCATTTCATTTCATCAATGAATATATTTTATTGCTGTACTAACATGTGTTATTTATGTTATTGTAGGATGACAGAGATAGGACAGACGAGCACTGCTGTAGAGGAGGTGATTTTTACTGATATCCACATGGATACAGTACAGCCACGAGTGGCTGCACCTGTCGAGGAGCCAGAGACGGATCCCGAAGAGGGAGATAGAGAGGACGCTGTCTGGGGCGGAGTTATGGGGCATTACAGTGAGGAGGAGGCCGATACTGATGATGATGAGGATGAGGAGCCAACTGAGTATGTTGATGGCATGGGCACTGTCGCCAGTGACATCATCGATACTCTCACTACGGCTAACGATGAGCTAGAGGAGAGGGTTCAACACCTGGAGGAGCAGAACCAAATCCACCAGCAGACAGAGCAGCAGTACAGAGATACAGCTTATATGTTCTCCGGTGAGAACATAGAACTGAAGGCGAGGATGGCCGAGATGGAGGCCAAGTTGGTAGCCGCTGAGCTGAAGATTCAGCAGACACAGGCAGAGAGGGAGGCCATGAGGGGCCAGATGCAGCAGGCCGTTGAGGCGAGGATAGATATGGAGTTTCAGCGTGATGCAGCTCATGGGCAGATGATGGAGCTGGAGGAGGAGGTTAGGGAGAAGAAGGTGAGGATAGATAGACTCAGTTACGTCTATCGCTCATCAGTGGGTAGAATCCAGAGTAGGGTGCACTACTACCCTGCTGAGGAGGGCCAGACCTTGCACACCATTAGTAGGGGCGTGGTCAGGGCCATTGGAGATGAGGAGTACGACGATGCGGTTCGTCGAGGGATGCACCGTTAGTAGTATTTTCTTTATTTATGTTGTATGTACATAGATGTAGTAGAAACCCAACTTTTGTTTTGATAGAGGGTTAGCATGTTGTAAATCCCAACTCTATGAAGTTGTGGGATATGTTAGATCCCGTCTTTTGTTTTAACTATCGGGGTTAGCAGCGTTTATAGTAGTATGCTTATGATGTAAAAGTGTTACGCACTGTGTTTTAGCATATGAATATAAATGCATTTTCGTTTATGTTTATATGTGTCGAGATGATTATTTGTGCTTTAGTTTAAAATACTTAAGCTACAAAACGAAAGTAAAAAGATTGAAACAACTTTAATTAATTAAATTTTCTTTATACAGAAAATGCCGCCACAAAGAAGAAATCAACGACTACCCCCACCACCACCCGAAGAGTCAGTGAACGCAGGAGGGGTACCACCAAACCCTGTCCAAGAGTTCGTAGAAATGCTAATGGGAGCATTTTGCGGACGCAACGCAGAGGCTACTGGAGCAACAAACCCTGCCGCTCCACTAGCAACCTTTAAGGATTTCAAATTAATAGGACCACCCGAGTTCAAAGGGACCACGGATCCTATAGAAGCACAGACCTGGATAGAGGAGATGGAAAAAGTCTTCGAGGTCGCACAAGTATCGGAGGAGCAAATGACCTCATTTGCTACCTTCATGATGAAAGGGGAGGCCAGCCACTGGTGGAAGGCCAATAAGATTAGAGCAGGGGAGGGAACAATCGTGTGGGCGCGATTCAAGGAGGTATTCTTGGAAAACTATTTTCTAGAGAGTACAAAGGCTAAGATGGAAATCAAATTCCTAGAGCTGAAACAAAGTAACTTGTCCGTATCCGAATACGCCGCCAAGTTCAATGAATTGGCAAGATTTGCTTCACACCAGGTAGACACTGAGGCGAGACGCGCCAGAAGATTTGAGCAGGGGCTGAAACCGTGGGTTTACAGTCGGGTAGCTGTTCTCCAGATTACGAACTTTGCAACATTACTGGAGAAAGCTATCATAGCTGAGGGTGGGAATGAAGCTTTGAATAAGCACAACCAGGAGCGGAACAAGAAGAAAGGTGATGGAGGAAACCGAGAGGGTAGCAGCGGGGGTAGTAACTCGAACAAACGCAAATGCAATAACAACAGTAGTTCGGGGACACCCCAGGGAAGTGAATCAAGGAAAGCCAGTAAATGCAGCCAGTGCGAGAAGAACCACTCTGGGGAGTGCATGAGAGGAAAGAATGTCTGCTATAACTGTGGGCAAGAGGGGCACATCGCTCCTAATTGTCCCACACCGAAGAGGAAGGGTTGTTTCGCCTGCGGGGCCATGGACCATCAGTTTAAAGATTGTCCGAAGAAGAAGAACACCGGAGGGAGTTCGGGCTATAGGGGAAGCAACAACAACAACAACAACAACAACACCAAACTGACCATTGGAGGGCCGGTGCCACAGAACAAACCAACGGCACGGACTTTCAACATGACGGTGCAGGACGCCGTCGAATCAAAAGACGTGGTGTCAGGTATTATTCCGATCAATGATATAAATGCTTACGTATTATTTGATTCGGGTGCTACCTGTTCATTTGTGTCTGATGAATTCGCTAGACGGTTAGAATTGCCTAGAGAAAAACTAGAGAACCCAATGAACATAGAAGTTGCAAATAAAGAAGTGATTCCTGTAGAGTATGTACATAGAAACTGTTGTGCTGAAATCAGGGGTCAGAAGCTGAGTGTAAATTTAATTCCAATACGTTTGGGGGAGTTCGACGTTATACTTGGAATGGATTGGTTGTTAACCATGGAGCTATAATTGATAGTCAAAAGAAGTGTATACACCTTAAGACACCGAAAAGGTCTAAGGTCGTATTTTATGGCAGCAAGTCGTCTAGACAATCTGCATGTCTGACGATGATGCAGGCCAAGAAACTGTTGAAGAAAGGATGTGTAGGGTATTTGGCTCACATAGTGGACACACAAATGGTGAATCCTGAGATGGAGCAAATACCAGTAGTTAGGGAGTTCATGGACGTGTTTCCAGACGAACTGCCAGGTTTCCGCCAGATAGGGAGATAAAGTTTATAATTGATTTGGTACCGGGGACAGCACCAATATCAAAGGCACCATATTGGATGGCTCCGGTAGAGATGAAGGAGTTAATGATCCAACTACAGGAGTTGTTGGATAATAAGTACATTCAGCCAAGTGTTTCTCCATGGGGAGCACCTGTGTTGTTTGTAAAGAAGAAGGATGGATCGATGAGACTATGTATGGATTACAGAGAGCTGAATAAGATAACAATTAAGAACAAGTACCCGTTGCCACGAATTGACGATCTTTTCGATCAATTGAAAGGGGCGAAGTACTTTTCAAAGATTGACTTGAGGACTGGTTATCATCAGTTGAAAGTCAGGAAGGAGGATGTACCCAAGATGACATTCAGAACTCGATATGGGCATTATGAGTTTCTGGTGATGTCGTTTGGACTGACGAATGTGCCAGCCGCATTCATGAACATGATGAACAGAATATTCAAGCAGTACTTGGATAAATTTGTTGTTGTGTTCATTGACGATATTTTGGTTTATTCTAAGACGAAGGAGGAGCATGCTGAACACCTAAGAGTGGTGTTGGAGATTTTACGGAAGGAGCAGTTGTATGCTAAGTTTTCAAAGTGTGAATTCTGGTTGGAGAGAGTTTAATTTTTGGGTCATGTCATTGACAAGGAGGGAGTTTCTGTAGATCCAGCAAAGGTGGAAGCGGTAATGAATTGGGAACAACCAAGGACGCCGACGGAGGTAAGAAGTTTCTTGGGGTTAGCAGGTTACTATCGGAGATTCATTCAAGATTTTTCGAAGATAGCAACACCGCTGACAAATTTAATGAGGAAGACGGTAAAATATGTATGGACGGAGATGTAATGTCCTAGAATTTCCACGTCATTATTAATTAAATTATTAATTTAATTTCCGACGAGTTAGCTTTACGAGATTATTTAAATTTTTTTATGTGATTAATTAATTATGTGATTAAATGATTATGTAATTAATTACTAGAATTAATTAAAGGGGGTCACTAATATGTTATTAAATTAGTGAACAAACCCTAAAGTTTTAATATCAAAATAATTGATAAGTTCCCTATTAATTAAATATTCAATTAAATTGAATATAATGAGTTAATTAAATATAATAAATTAATTAATATGATTATTAATTAATGTAAATAATGTGAAATATTAATAATAATATTTATTAGTCCATTTAGTAATTTAATACTTATGGGTTAAAATGTTTAATTATTTATTCAATCTAATTATTTATTTAATCGTGGATTGAATAATTAATGTGTAAAGTATTAAATTAGCCCAACATGGGTCAATTAGTAGCCCAAGTGAAGAATAATAAAATTTGGTAAATTAGTAGCCCAAATAATTTAACAAAAGCCCAATTGGTATTTAAATTAAAGCCCAAAGTTGAGTCCAATTGGAATTTATTTATGTAAATGATTATTTAATTAAAAAGTGAGTTAGGGACAATCTTTTTGGGACAAGAATCTCCAAGTCAGCCGCACGGATGGAAGAATGCATAGCATGGTGTTTTTAATTCTTTGATTAAAATAAAAGGGTAGTTATTTGGTAGCATGGTGTTGTCCCTCCACTTTTTCCTCACTTAGTAAATTTTAAAAGGGAAGTTGGTGAGCAACATTGTGGTGGTTGTGAAGGTCTGCCGAGAGATAGCAAATAATGTTGGTATTAATTTAATTTTTTTTTTTTTTTTTTTTTTTTGTTGTTGCTTGTCTTGGTTTAAATGGTACATATAGACCATACTCCATTTCCAACAACTTAGTCCTTTTAATTACTTGTGTAAGTGAGCAAGCTAGCTTATGATGGTCAATTGTATAGATATAAGATATATATCTATACATCTTGCAAGACTTAAGTCTTTGAGGAGCAAAACTTAGTCATTCATCATCTTTTATTTTATAAGCTTGAGAGAGAGTTTAGAGAGAAGTGAGAGCAAAATACCTAAGAGATCAAGAGTTCTTGGAGAGAAGAAGAAGGATAGGTGCCGCCACTAAGGAGGAAGAGGAGGGAGTCTTTGTTACCATCTAGCTTCATCTCATACCTAGGAAGAAGAAGAAGGGAGGTATCAAGCCAAAAAGGTAACAAGAAAACCCTTAAAACTCTAGTTTTGTTTTTTCTTTCTATTTTATGGTAGAAATGTTAACATTAAGATTTTTATGGTTAGAATCATGTGAAATATATTTATATAGGTTAACATGAGTTTAACTTGTTGTTTAGTACGGGTTTATGTCAAAAACTTTGGAAGAAAGCTCAAAAACATGTTTACCGGAAAACTAAAACTGGACCGTCCGCTCCCGGAGTTACTGTTCACGATCCGTAAATCGGATTTGTGATCCGTCAACTCTGGGAGATAGAACTTTTAAATACGAAGATCCTCCAACTTGATTGACCTAAATCCGATTTAAAATGAGAGAGTTATGATTTCCCTACGAAAAACACCTACTGTGATAGGACTGTGCATGATAGTCGGCTGTCCGGAGTTACTGTTCACGATCCGTAAATCGGATTTGTGATCCGTCAACTCCGGGTGATAGATCCATAAGATACGAAGATTTTCCAAGTGGATTGACTAAAAACCGATTTAAAATGAGCAAGTTACAAATTTTCTAAGAAAACACCCCGCTGTTGGAGAAAGCTCACTGGCAGTCGGCTGTTTGGCCACTTTCAGTGGCCAAACCTTGTCCAAATAAATGATCCGATGATAGGAAATTGTAGTTTAAGAAGATACGAAGCTAACAAGACCGACTAGAGGTCAATCGGAGTTGTAGAACTCAAGTTATATAAGTTTCCGCTCGGGACCCCCAAATCTGTCCATGAAATCCGAAAATAGCAAAATGTTAAATCCATTTAATCATTAAAAATCATAATTAATTATTTTTTTTATGAATATCAATGGACGATTAAACTACTTAGATATTGTTTAAGTGTATTTAATTATTTAATTATTATTTATGTAGCATTATGTAATAATTAAATACATTTAGTGTTATTAGTTTAACTATTGGTCACTTAATTAAGATTAAGTGATAAATAGAGTGAATTAAGTAATTAATTATTATTTAATTAGTATTAAATAATGATTAAAGAGTATTTAAGTTAATAAATTAATTATTTATTATTTAAGTAAGATTAAGTAATAAATAATGATGATTACTCATTTAAATATTATTTAATTAATATAAACTTTAATAAATTCAGTATTTATTATTTAATTAATATTAAATAATAAATAAAGAGAAATAAATAATTAATTATTATTTAATTAATATTAAATAATAATTAAGGAAACATAGGGTTAATAAATTAATTATTTATTATTTAATTAATATTAAATAATAAATAAGGATAGATAAATAATTAATTAATATTTAATTAATATTAAATAATAACTAAATGCAATTATAATTAAATTTATTATTTATGATATAAAATAATAAATAAGGATAAATAAATAATTATTTATTATTTAATTAATATTTAATAATAATTAAAGACAAATACATTATTAAATTAATTATTTATTATTTAATCAAAAAAAAAAAAAGGTTAAATAAATAAATAATAATTATTTAATTAATATTAAAGACAAATGAGATTAATAATTTAATTATTTATTATTAAATAATAAATAACCATAGTTAGTTATTATTTATTATTAAATAATAACTAAGGATAATTAATTAATTACTATTTAATTCATAGTAATGAAAAGAAGATAGTGTTAGCGAAATAAAAATAATTAAATTAAACAATTATAAATAAATTGTTTAAGGGTTTAATAAGTGTTTAATACTTAAGATAAATACTATTAACTAATTAAATCATTACCCTAAGATCAATTAAGTATCTATAGGATTAATGATAGTACATCGAGTTGTGTGTTATGTGTTAGACTTATTTAATAGATAAGTTTTTCTTTGGTAAGCGTACAAGCGTGCCAGTATACGCAGTACTAATCGTTAGACCGACTTGATTAATGTTAGGTCTTTCAAAGCCAGTTAGTTAAAGCTAGACATTAATTGTAGCTGAGCAGACAGGCAAGTTCCTTATCTCTAAACTCATTTCATTGAGCAAATTATTTATTTAAGCTTGAATTGTTATTTCCAAGCATGCTTTGAGTGGTTTAATTACTTTACAATTATTCCACATCGATATTATTGTTATTCGCACTTGTTGCACTTGAGATTGTACAGTCATTGACTTGTACTTAATTACTGTTCTACCGTTTAAAGAACTGTTCAAAGTAGGTCTAAGCCATTGTTCGGCTAGACATTATGTTAAAGATTTTAAAAGCTATCCAAATCATTGAAGATGCGGATTCTTAGACTATTATGAACACCCCTTTATTATAGGGGAGTACCCTGTATCTAATATCAGGTACAAAAATACGGAAATTAAATGTTATGCATACACATATGGTACTGAGGCTGATCCCCTCGAGTACATATTTCTGGTAGTAACCATTGGGTCAACCTGCTATTGACTCCAGTGGATATTTATAGTTCATAGTCTATTTGACTATCCTAATTTTAAAAGCAACTTATTATTCCTGCTTATGTTATTCACATTATTGAATTGTTCAGCTATTCCCTTTCATTCATGATATATTGTTCCTTGTTGTTATTTAAACTTGTTGAGCAAACTAGTTGCTCACTCTTGCTATATCATGAAACCTTATTGCAGTGTAACCCGAGACTTCGGGAAAGAACAAGGGTAAAGGAAAGATGAAGTAATAGACTTCGAGATTTCAGTCCTGTAGTTAATTTAAATTAACTGTTATGTAATATAAACCCTAAGTACTTTATTAAGGGTATTTGTGTACTTTTTGTAAGGTTATCGTATCTTGGGACTAGTAACACCTTTTGAATGAACAACATATGTTTATTATTCCGCATTTAGTTATTGTATGTTGTTTAGAGGTGAATGTTTGTATTGGATCGTGATGACCGGATCCGGGTATTTGGAACCCGAATTTGGGGGCGTCACAGGTTGGTATCAGAGCTGTAGGTTAGAAACGTTAGGATTGCGAAACCTAAGTTATAACCTTAGTATTAAACTCGTATTGAGTGTTAGGAGATAAATCGAGGAGATTTATCCTATGTGGTTTTGATGAATTGGGGAATTCATCGAGTCGAGTCGTACCCAATGAAATATAATTTCATTTCTTCAATGAATATATTTTATTGTTGTACTGATGTTAGTTTTTCTGTTGTGTTGTAGGATGACTATAGGCGAGACGAGCGGAGCTCGAGAGGACGTGGTATTCATTGATATCCCAGTGGATACGCAGCAGTTGGTAGGGTATGCACCCGTTGCACCTGTAGCACCAGTAGGAGAGTCCGATCTGGAGGAGGATGATAGTAGGGATGCCGCGGAGCCCGTCAGGGGTGGGGTGATGAGGCCCTATAGTGAGGAGGAAGCCGAATCTGATGATGAGGCAGATTCTGAGGATGACGAGCAGGAGGAGCCAGCAGAGTATGCTGATGGCATGGGCACTACTGCCAATGACATCATCGATACTTTGACTACGGCTAATGATGAGCTAGAGGAGAGGGTTCAGCACCTAGAGGAGCAGAACCAGATTCACCAGCAGACTGAGGAGCAGTATAGAGATGCAGCTTACATGTTCTCTGGTGAGAACATGGAACTTAAGGAGAAGATGGCCGATTTGCAGGCCAAAATTCAGCAGTTGGAAAACGCTGCACCTCCGTTGGGTCCTACTGTGCAGCAGCTGATGATCCAGAATAGTCAGCTGAGGCAGACGGTGGAGAGATTTGATGCTAGGGAGATGGCTAGTCAGACAGTTCTCCAGACAGTCAGGGCTGAGCTGGATAGGGAGAGAGCTGCTAGGGTCGACACCTTAGAATATGCTCTTGGCACTTCGTTTGATCGACTGAGGCGTCGGGTTAGGAGGCACCCTAGGGAGGCGGGTAACAGCAGACGCTGGATTCGTCGCCGTACAGTGGAGGAGTTGGCCCAGCAGGCTTTACGCAGGGCTATTCGTAGGACTGTTCACCGCAGCAGGCGGTGATTTATTATTGTTATCTTATTTGTATCTAGAAGTAGCGAGTCCCACATTTTGTTTCTATTAGGGATGTTTCAGCTATTGTAAGCCTTTATATTTCTATGTATGCATAGGATGTCAGTTAGACCCCAACTTTTGTTCTGTTAGGGGGGGTTGATGGTTGTGAATCCTCACTTTTGTTCGTCAGAGGATAGTCGTTATTAGGCAACTTGTGCCTTGAGCGTTTATAGAAGTATGCCACTTGTTGAGTCTGTACTAAAACATTGGTATATGAATATAAATGCAGTTATTTCCTTGTTAAATCAAATATGCTTGATATATAGTTTGAATTTAAATGTTAATTTGGCTAACATAATGTGTAGAACTATAAGTATAAGTCTAAGATTGCTCTTTAGCAGATCATGCCGAGAGGTAGACCACGCAATCAACGTATCCCAGAATCAGAGAGTGAGGTTGGGGATCAACCCAATCCTATGAGAATGTTTGCAGAAATGCTGGCGGAAGCCATGCAAACTAGACCCCCACCAGTGGTAGTACAACCAGCACCGCAGACAGCGCCGCACTTGGCAAATTTCAAGGACTTTAAACTGGTTGGACCACCGGAGTTTCAGGGAACTCTAAACCCGATCGAAGCACAGACTTGGATCGAGGAAATGGAGAAGGTGTTCGAGGTCGCTAGAGTGGCCGGAGAACAGAAGACTAGTTTCGCTACCTTTATGATGAAGGGGGAGGCGAACTACTGGTGGAGGGCCAACAAGGGCCGTGCAGGAGAAGGCGTCATCACCTGGGAACGCTTTAAAGAAATGTTTCTGGAAAACTACTTTCCAGAAAGCATGCAGCAAGAAATGGAGGTGAAATTCCTCGAGCTAAAACAGGGGAGTATGTCTGTGGCCGAGTATGCGGCCAAGTTTAATGAGTTGGCAAGGTTTGCAACTCATCAGGTGGATACGGAGGCTAGGAAGGCTAGGAGATTTGAGCTAGGTTTGAAGCCGTGGGTGTACCGTTCTGTGGCGGTATTAAAGATCAAGAGCTTTGCAGAGCTATTGGAAAGGGCAATCATTGCAGAGGGTGGCAGTGAGGCCCTAAATAAATTCAACCAGGAGAGGAAGAAAGGTCATGACGGGCAAAAGACGGGGAGCAGTGGAGGCAGCAACCCCAATAAACGAAAGTGGAATGAGAGCCAATCGTCCGGAGGTAACAAATCCGGAGGAGAGGCTAAGAAAGTGGGCAAATGCAACAATTGTGGTAAGAACCACACGGGCGAATGCTTGAAAGGGAAGAGTGTTTGCTATAGCTGCGGACAGCCAGGGCACATGGCTCCACAATGCCCGAAGAAGATGAAGGGAATATGCTTCTCCTGTGGAGCAACCGATCATCAGGTCAAGGACTGCCCAAAGAGGAAGGGAGACGCTGGGAGTGGCAACAGAGGCAACAACAACAACAACAACAACAATAACAACAGGCTGAGCATTGGAGGGCCAGCCAGTCAGGCCAACCGACCCACAGCGCGCACCTTCAACATGACTGTGCAGGATGCAGTCGACTCCAAGGACGTGGTGTCAGGTATCATCCCGATCAATGATATTAATGCATATGTATTGTTTGATTCGGGTGCTACCTGCTCATTTGTTTCTGAAGATTTTGCTAAGAGATTAGATTTACCTCAAGAAAAGCTAGAACACCCTATGAACGTAGAAGTAGCAAACAAAGAAATCATTCTCGTAGACTACATTCATAGGAACTGTTGTGCTGAATTACGAGGGTTTAGACTTAACGTAGATTTGATACCGATTCGTCTGGGGGAGTTTGATGTAATCCTAGGGATGGATTGGCTATCGAGTCACGGGGCGGTTATTGACTGTAAGAAGAAGTGTGTGCACTTAAAGACTCCGAATAAGTCCAAAGTTATATTTTACGGTAGTAAATCGCCGAGACAATCAAGTTGTCTGACGATGATGCAAGCACGAAAGTTGCTCAGGAAAGGGTGTGTAGGTTATTTGGCTCATGTGGTCGATACTCAACGTGTCGAGGGCGAACTGAGTCAGATACCTGTTGTACGGGAATTCGCTGATGTTTTCCCAGAAGAGATTCCGGGGTTACCGCCGGACAGAGAAGTGGAGTTTGTTATTGATTTGGTACCGGGGACCGCACCGATATCAAAGGCGCCGTATCGTATGGCACCAGTAGAAATGAAAGAATTGATGGTTCAACTGCAGGAACTGTTAGATAAAGGTTACATCAGACCAAGCGTGTCACCATGGGGAGCGCCGGTTCTGTTTGTAAAGAAGAAGGATGGTTCGATGAGGCTTTGTATTGATTACCGGGAGTTGAACAAGGTCACCATTAAGAACAGATATCCGCTACCCAGAATTGATGATCTGTTTGATCAACTTAAGGGAGCGAAATACTTTTCGAAAATAGATTTGAGGACGGGTTATCATCAACTGAAGGTGAGGGAGGAGGATATCCCGAAAACGGCATTCAGAACTCGTTATGGTCATTTCGAGTTTCTAGTGATGTCATTTGGACTGACGAATGCACCAGCGGCATTCATGGATATGATGAACAGAGTGTTCAAGCAGTACTTGGACAAGTTCGTGGTCGTATTCATTGATGACATATTGGTGTATTCGAAGACGGAGGAAGAACATGTAGAACACTTACGGATCGCATTGGAGGCTTTGAGAAGGGAGAAGCTGTACGCTAAGTTTTCGAAGTGTGAATTTTGGTTGCAGAGGGTGCAGTTTCTAGGTCATGTTATCGACAAAGACGGTGTTTCGGTGGATCCAGCGAAGGTGGAGGCAGTTATCAATTGGGAACAACCGAAGACGCCGACTGAGATCAGGAGTTTCTTAGGGTTAGCGGGGTATTATCGGAGATTCATTCAGGATTTTTCGAAGATAGCATCACCGTTGACCAATCTTACCCGAAAGACTGTGAAGTTTGTTTGGTCGGAGAAGTGCGAGGAAAGTTTTATGGAGTTGAAAAAGAGGTTGAGCCAGGCACCAGTGTTGGCTTTACCGGACGACACGGGAGGGTTCGTAGTGTACAGTGATGCGTCACACAAGGGTCTTGGTTGTGTGCTAATGCAACACGGCAAGGTCATTGCGTATGCGTCACGTCAGTTAAAGGATTATGAGAAGGGTTACCCGACTCATGACCTGGAGTTAGCAGCGGTAGTTTTTGCCCTGAAGATTTGGAGGCACTACCTATATGGCGAGAAGTGTGAGATATATACAGACCACAAAAGTCTGAAATATATCTTCACTCAAAAGGAGTTGAATATGAGGCAGCGTCGATGGTTAGAATTGATCAAAGACTACGACTGTGAGATTTTGTACCATCCAGGCAAGGCCAATGTAGTAGCAGATGCCTTGAGCAGAAAAGGCAGGGAGAAGTTGTTGAAGCTAACAAATCAGGAAGAGTTGGTGAGAGATTTCGAACGTTTGGAGTTGGAGATCAAATATCCGATGGAGGCAGACGAGAAGTTATTTACAGTAACAGCAAGCCCGACCTTATTAGACAGGATCAAAGAGGCTCAGGAAAAGGATGAAGATTGTGATAATATTAAGAAGCGAATTGCTGAAGGCGAGGAGCTTAAGTACAAGATTGATAGCACAGGGTTGCTAAGGTTCGAAGGGAGAGTCTGGGTACCGATGGATCTGGAGCTGAGGGAAGAGATTCTTCAGGAAGCTCACAGTACAAGGTACTCAGTACATCCCGGGAGTACGAAGATGTATCAGGATTTAAGACAATATTTTTGGTGGCCGAATATGAAGAAGGAAGTGGCAGA
This sequence comes from Hedera helix, assembly GCA_947179155.2. NCBI lineage: Eukaryota > Viridiplantae > Streptophyta > Magnoliopsida > Apiales > Araliaceae > Hedera > Hedera helix. The sequence goes on from OX359271.1 coordinate 5,909,926, forward strand.
ATGTGTCAGTCGATGTCTGACATGCCAGCGGGTTAAAGCAGAGCATCAGCGGCCGAGCGGGCTGCTTCAACCACTAGAGATTCCTGAGTGGAAGTGGGAGCACATCACGATGGATTTTGTGGTGGGTTTGCCACCGACACATAAAGGTTTGGACGCCATCTGGGTAATAGTGGATCGTCTGACCAAGTCAGCTCATTTTCTACCTATCAGAATACGGTACAATCTGGAGCAGTTAGCGAAGCTCTATGTGAAGGAGATAGTGTCACGACATGGAGTACCGGTATCGATTGTGTCCGACAGAGATCCGCGCTTCACGTCAAATTTTTGGAAAAGTCTGCAAGCAAGGATGGGTACACAATTGAGGTTGAGTACAGCATACCATCCTCAAACTGACGGCCAGAGCGAGCGAACGATTCAGACCTTGGAGGATATGCTCCGAGCGGTCGTAATGGACCTAAAGGGCAGTTGGGATGACCATTTGCCACTGGTGGAGTTCGCTTACAATAACAGCTACCACGCTAGTATCGGTATGCCACCATACGAAGCGCTTTATGGAAGAAAATGTCGAACACCGTTGTGTTGGGACGAGGTCGGTGAACGAAGAATGCTTGGACCTGAAATAGTGCAGCAGACTGCAGACACAGTACAACTTATCAGGAATCGACTGGTAGCAGCTCAAGATCGTCAAAAGAAGTACGCAGATTTGCATCGCCAAAAGCGGGACTTCGACGTGGGCAGTTTCGTATTTCTGAAGGTATCTCCCTGGAAGGGGAAAATCCGTTTTGGTAAGAAGGGCAAGCTGAGCCCTAGGTTCATAGGACCGTTCGAAATCTTGAGGCGAGTCGGTGAAGTGGCGTACGAGGTAGCATTACCTCCTGAACTGGAGCTCATTCACAACGTGTTTCATGTGTCAGTGTTACGGCCATATAAACCGGACTACAAGCACGTTATCTCCTATGAACCAATTCAAGTCGAGAAGGACTTATCATATGAAGAAGTTCCTGTTCAGATACTCGATAGGAAGGAACAGAAACTGAGGAATAAGATAATTCATTCTGTCAAAGTACTTTGGAGAAATCACGCAATTGAAGAAGCTACGTGGGAACTAGAGGAGGATATGAGAACGAATTACCCGTTTTTATTTGAGTAACCTTATTTTTACAATTCCGAGGACGGAATTTTTATAAGGGGGGGAGAATGTAATGTCCTAGAATTTCCACGTCATTATTAATTAAATTATTAATTTAATTTCCGACGAGTTAGCTTTACGAGATTATTTAAATTTTTTTATGTGATTAATTAATTATGTGATTAAATGATTATGTAATTAATTACTAGAATTAATTAAAGGGGGTCACTAATATGTTATTAAATTAGTGAACAAACCCTAAAGTTTTAATATCAAAATAATTGATAAGTTCCCTATTAATTAAATATTCAATTAAATTGAATATAATGAGTTAATTAAATATAATAAATTAATTAATATGATTATTAATTAATGTAAATAATGTGAAATATTAATAATAATATTTATTAGTCCATTTAGTAATTTAATACTTATGGGTTAAAATGTTTAATTATTTATTCAATCTAATTATTTATTTAATCGTGGATTGAATAATTAATGTGTAAAGTATTAAATTAGCCCAACATGGGTCAATTAGTAGCCCAAGTGAAGAATAATAAAATTTGGTAAATTAGTAGCCCAAATAATTTAACAAAAGCCCAATTGGTATTTAAATTAAAGCCCAAAGTTGAGTCCAATTGGAATTTATTTATGTAAATGATTATTTAATTAAAAAGTGAGTTAGGGACAATCTTTTTGGGACAAGAATCTCCAAGTCAGCCGCACGGATGGAAGAATGCATAGCATGGTGTTTTTAATTCTTTGATTAAAATAAAAGGGTAGTTATTTGGTAGCATGGTGTTGTCCCTCCACTTTTTCCTCACTTAGTAAATTTTAAAAGGGAAGTTGGTGAGCAACATTGTGGTGGTTGTGAAGGTCTGCCGAGAGATAGCAAATAATGTTGGTATTAATTTAATTTTTTTTTTTTTTTTTTTTTTTTGTTGTTGCTTGTCTTGGTTTAAATGGTACATATAGACCATACTCCATTTCCAACAACTTAGTCCTTTTAATTACTTGTGTAAGTGAGCAAGCTAGCTTATGATGGTCAATTGTATAGATATAAGATATATATCTATACATCTTGCAAGACTTAAGTCTTTGAGGAGCAAAACTTAGTCATTCATCATCTTTTATTTTATAAGCTTGAGAGAGAGTTTAGAGAGAAGTGAGAGCAAAATACCTAAGAGATCAAGAGTTCTTGGAGAGAAGAAGAAGGATAGGTGCCGCCACTAAGGAGGAAGAGGAGGGAGTCTTTGTTACCATCTAGCTTCATCTCATACCTAGGAAGAAGAAGAAGGGAGGTATCAAGCCAAAAAGGTAACAAGAAAACCCTTAAAACTCTAGTTTTGTTTTTTCTTTCTATTTTATGGTAGAAATGTTAACATTAAGATTTTTATGGTTAGAATCATGTGAAATATATTTATATAGGTTAACATGAGTTTAACTTGTTGTTTAGTACGGGTTTATGTCAAAAACTTTGGAAGAAAGCTCAAAAACATGTTTACCGGAAAACTAAAACTGGACCGTCCGCTCCCGGAGTTACTGTTCACGATCCGTAAATCGGATTTGTGATCCGTCAACTCTGGGAGATAGAACTTTTAAATACGAAGATCCTCCAACTTGATTGACCTAAATCCGATTTAAAATGAGAGAGTTATGATTTCCCTACGAAAAACACCTACTGTGATAGGACTGTGCATGATAGTCGGCTGTCCGGAGTTACTGTTCACGATCCGTAAATCGGATTTGTGATCCGTCAACTCCGGGTGATAGATCCATAAGATACGAAGATTTTCCAAGTGGATTGACTAAAAACCGATTTAAAATGAGCAAGTTACAAATTTTCTAAGAAAACACCCCGCTGTTGGAGAAAGCTCACTGGCAGTCGGCTGTTTGGCCACTTTCAGTGGCCAAACCTTGTCCAAATAAATGATCCGATGATAGGAAATTGTAGTTTAAGAAGATACGAAGCTAACAAGACCGACTAGAGGTCAATCGGAGTTGTAGAACTCAAGTTATATAAGTTTCCGCTCGGGACCCCCAAATCTGTCCATGAAATCCGAAAATAGCAAAATGTTAAATCCATTTAATCATTAAAAATCATAATTAATTATTTTTTTTATGAATATCAATGGACGATTAAACTACTTAGATATTGTTTAAGTGTATTTAATTATTTAATTATTATTTATGTAGCATTATGTAATAATTAAATACATTTAGTGTTATTAGTTTAACTATTGGTCACTTAATTAAGATTAAGTGATAAATAGAGTGAATTAAGTAATTAATTATTATTTAATTAGTATTAAATAATGATTAAAGAGTATTTAAGTTAATAAATTAATTATTTATTATTTAAGTAAGATTAAGTAATAAATAATGATGATTACTCATTTAAATATTATTTAATTAATATAAACTTTAATAAATTCAGTATTTATTATTTAATTAATATTAAATAATAAATAAAGAGAAATAAATAATTAATTATTATTTAATTAATATTAAATAATAATTAAGGAAACATAGGGTTAATAAATTAATTATTTATTATTTAATTAATATTAAATAATAAATAAGGATAGATAAATAATTAATTAATATTTAATTAATATTAAATAATAACTAAATGCAATTATAATTAAATTTATTATTTATGATATAAAATAATAAATAAGGATAAATAAATAATTATTTATTATTTAATTAATATTTAATAATAATTAAAGACAAATACATTATTAAATTAATTATTTATTATTTAATCAAAAAAAAAAAAAGGTTAAATAAATAAATAATAATTATTTAATTAATATTAAAGACAAATGAGATTAATAATTTAATTATTTATTATTAAATAATAAATAACCATAGTTAGTTATTATTTATTATTAAATAATAACTAAGGATAATTAATTAATTACTATTTAATTCATAGTAATGAAAAGAAGATAGTGTTAGCGAAATAAAAATAATTAAATTAAACAATTATAAATAAATTGTTTAAGGGTTTAATAAGTGTTTAATACTTAAGATAAATACTATTAACTAATTAAATCATTACCCTAAGATCAATTAAGTATCTATAGGATTAATGATAGTACATCGAGTTGTGTGTTATGTGTTAGACTTATTTAATAGATAAGTTTTTCTTTGGTAAGCGTACAAGCGTGCCAGTATACGCAGTACTAATCGTTAGACCGACTTGATTAATGTTAGGTCTTTCAAAGCCAGTTAGTTAAAGCTAGACATTAATTGTAGCTGAGCAGACAGGCAAGTTCCTTATCTCTAAACTCATTTCATTGAGCAAATTATTTATTTAAGCTTGAATTGTTATTTCCAAGCATGCTTTGAGTGGTTTAATTACTTTACAATTATTCCACATCGATATTATTGTTATTCGCACTTGTTGCACTTGAGATTGTACAGTCATTGACTTGTACTTAATTACTGTTCTACCGTTTAAAGAACTGTTCAAAGTAGGTCTAAGCCATTGTTCGGCTAGACATTATGTTAAAGATTTTAAAAGCTATCCAAATCATTGAAGATGCGGATTCTTAGACTATTATGAACACCCCTTTATTATAGGGGAGTACCCTGTATCTAATATCAGGTACAAAAATACGGAAATTAAATGTTATGCATACACATATGGTACTGAGGCTGATCCCCTCGAGTACATATTTCTGGTAGTAACCATTGGGTCAACCTGCTATTGACTCCAGTGGATATTTATAGTTCATAGTCTATTTGACTATCCTAATTTTAAAAGCAACTTATTATTCCTGCTTATGTTATTCACATTATTGAATTGTTCAGCTATTCCCTTTCATTCATGATATATTGTTCCTTGTTGTTATTTAAACTTGTTGAGCAAACTAGTTGCTCACTCTTGCTATATCATGAAACCTTATTGCAGTGCAACCCGAGACTTCGGGAAAGAACAAGGGTAAAGGAAAGATGAAGTAATAGACTTCGAGATTTCAGTCCTGTAGTTAATTTAAATTAACTGTTATGTAATATAAACCCTAAGTACTTTATTAAGGGTATTTGTGTACTTTTTGTAAGGTTATCGTATCTTGGGACTAGTAACACCTTTTGAATGAACAACATATGTTTATTATTCCGCATTTAGTTATTGTATGTTGTTTAGAGGTGAATGTTTGTATTGGATCGTGATGACCGGATCCGGGTATTTGGAACCCGAATTTGGGGGCGTCACAGGAGAAGTGTGAGGAGAGTTTTCAGGAGCTAAAGAAAAGACTTAGTGAAGCACCTGTATTGACTTTACCGGACGATACATGAGGTTTTACGGTCTACAGTGATGCATCGCACAAGGGACTTGGCTGTGTGCTTATGCAAAACGGCAAGGTTGTTGCGTATGCGTCTAGACAGTTGAAGGATTACGAGAAGGGATACCCTACCCACGACTTGGAGCTGGCTGCGGTAGTGTTTGCCCTTAAAATCTGGAGACATTATTTATATGGAGAGAAATGTGAGATATTCACGGACCACAAGAGTCTGAAGTATATCTTCACACAGAAGGAGTTAAATATGAGGCAACGGAGATGGTTAGAATTGATCAAAGACTATGATTGTGAAATTCTATATCATCCCGGCAAGGCCAATGTAGTAGCAGATGCTCTAAGCAGAAAGAGCAGGGATAAATTGTTCATCTTGACAGATCAGGAACAATTGGTTCAAGAGATGGCTCGAATGGAGTTGGAGGTGAGAAATCCAAATGAGTCGATGGAAGTAGAAGCGAGCCCAACCTTACTAGATAGGGTGAAAGAGGCTCAAGACAAAGATGAAGAATGTGTCAGAATCAGGATGAGAATGACCGAAGGGGAAGAGGTCAAATTCAAGGAGGATAGCATGGGATTGCTAAGGTTTGAGAATCGTGTTTGGGTGCCGCTAGTGCCCGAACTGCGAGAGGAAATTTTGCAAGAGGCCTACAGTACGAGATACTCGATACATCCGGGGAGTACGAAGATGTATCAAGATCTACGTCAGCATTTTTGGTGGCCGAATTTAAAAAGGGAGGTCGCAGAATGTGTTAGCCGATGCCTAACTTGTCAAAGGGTAAAGGCCGAACATCAGAGACCCAGTGGACTACTACAGCCGTTAGAGATTCCTGAGTGGAAATGGGAGCATATTACAATGGATTTTGTGGTAGGACTTCCAGCAACACAGAAGGGATTTGACGCAATTTGGGTAATTGTAGATCGACTAACAAAGTCAGCGCACTTTTTGTTGATCAAGATTAAGTTCAGTTTGGACCAGTTGGCTAAACTGTACATCAAGGAGATAGTTTCGAGACATGGGGTGCCGGTATCGATTGTGTCAGACAGAGATCCGCCCTTCACGTCAAAATTTTGGAGAAGTCTTCAGGAGAGATTGGGGACACAGTTGAGAATGAGTACAGCATATCATCCGCAGACCGATGGGCAAAGTGAAAGAACAATATAGACTTTGGAAGATATGCTCAGGGCCTGTGTGATGGATTTCAAGGGCAGTTGGGAGAACCATCTACCATTAGTTGAGTTTGCATACAACAACAGTTATCATGCAAGCATAGGCATGCCGCCTTACGAAGCATTGTACGGAAGGAAGTGCATAACACCTCTATGTTGGGACGAGGTAGGAGAACGCCGACTGTTGTGGCCGGAATTGGTTCAACAGACGGTAGAAATTATTAAGGTAATAAGAGCTCGGCTAGTAGCAGCTCAGGATCGTCAGAAGAAGTATGCCGATTTACATCGACAGAAGCGAGACTTCGAAGTTGGGAGTTTTGTGTTCATGAAGGTATCTCCCTGGAAGGGGAAGATCCGATTTGGAAAGAAAGGGAAGCTGAGTCCGAGGTTCATAGGACCGTTCGAGATACTAAAGAGAGTGGGTGAAGTGGCGTACGAGGTAGCCTTACCTCCTGAACTGGAGCATATTCACAATGTGTTTCACGTATCAATGTTGCGACCATACAAGCCAGACTACAAACATGTCATATCCTATGAGCCAATACAAGTCGAGAAAGACTTATCATACGAGGAAATTCCTGTCCAGATACTAGATAGGAAAGAGCAGAAATTACGGAATAAGGTTATACATTCTGTCAAAATCCTTTGGAGGAACCACAACGCTGAGGAAGCTACGTGGGAGCTTGAAGAAAAGATGAGGGCTAACTATCCGCATCTGTTAGAGTAGTTTAAATTTGTAATTCCGGGAACGGAATTCTTATAAGGGGGGGAGAATGTAATGACCACGAATTTCATTAGTCATTGTAAATATACTTAATAAATATTTAGCAATGAATTTAAATTTTTCTCATTAATTAATTGTGCATTAGATAATTAAATAAATGTACTTATGTGCTTGTATGTTTATTTAAAGGATTAAAGCAATGTGTATAATTAATTAAAGCAAATCTAATTGGATTATATTTTAAATCCAAATGAGTTGTTAAACTAGGTCAAATGTATTAACCTAGTAGTCCATGTAATTAATTTAATTACTAGCCCATGTAATTAATTTAACAAGCCCAATGCTTATTTTAATTAAAGGTAGCATAGTTATTTAAATGCTAGCCCAATGTGTTATATAAATTGAGCCCAAACAATTTAATTGAATGAGCCCAATAGAATTTATTCCCAAGTCCAATGTGGAGTCCAAATGAGGTCAAAACTTTGGTCAATATAGATATATATAAGTATATATATATATATAAAGATGTATATATGTATATTTTAGCATTAAAATTAAATCAAAAATGGGGGATTTAAACCCCATTTTGCTGAGATTTTTGAGGGACCACAATGAATGACTTGCTTGCAATGTGCTTGAGTGTGTGTTGAAGGAGTACTCTAGTTGGTGAACAACTCCTACCAACCCAAGTCCTTTTTGTAAGGAAAATCCCTAAAATCTAGCTAAGTGAAGATAAAAGATAAGATTAGCTTGGTGAATTAATAGAGATATAGAGTGTATATGTATACAATTTGGATGATAACTCTTGGCTATAAATAGAGTGCTTCTCTTATGTGTTATGTTGGTTGAACATTTTCTAGAGCATTTAAGAGAGAAAAATAGAGAACAAGTGAGAGTTTGAGAAGGAATACACTAGGAGTGCACATCTAGGAGCCAAGGTGGAGTCACTAGCTAAGTTCATAGCCAAGAGGAAGAGAGCATTCAAATCTCAAAGGTTTAAAAGTGCTCCAACCATTTCTTATTGCATTTTTATAGCATATATGTGTTTTAATCGGTTAAAATGTATTTTTAACCGATCAAAACTTGTTTTGATGGTCTAGAAGTATTTAGCTATGTAATATATGTATATTCATAGCTCTATGTGCTTATAACATGATTTGGTATGTGAGAAATGCATAAAAGTTGTAGAAAAGTTCATAACACGTTTTACCGGTAAAACCCTAACGAAGCATGAAATGTTTAATGTTGTAGTTTGAAATGTACAAGTTGGAAAAATGATTTCTATGGCTATAAAGTTAGATCTATGAGTTTTAAAGAAAACCCAACTTGAACCTTTCAAAAATATTGAAAAACAAAGAAGTTATGGCTTTTACCGCAAAGGATGTTGATTTTAAAACCCTAGGTTGCCTTTAGAGCCATTTTGAGTCTAGTTACGTTTGGAATTTGGATTTGTGTTCTGAAGAGAAATTGTAGTGGGGGAAATTCTGATGAGAATGGACTCAATAATCACCCCAAAATGTTTTCGTATAAAGAAGTTATGGCTGTCGGAGCGTCGGAGGGTTGCGCAGTCAAACAGTTGACTTTCGGACAAAACGGCTGACGCAGCTGCGTCAGAACAATCTGCTAAGCAGATTTTTGGTGCTCCGGGTCGGGTCGGGTCGGTCCGGATCGGGTCGGGTCGATCCGGGTCGAGTTTTCTTTGAAAAATTAAGTTGAAATAGGTGTAAAATGAATATATTTGGGTATTAAACAAATTTATATGGAGTCTATTTGTAAATCAATGCTATCTAAATGTTTAAATTAAATACTAAGGTTAACCCAATTTAAAAGTTAACTTTTGGTATTATTTAAAGAGTATTAAAATATTACTACACGGTTAATAATATTAATAAGTAATTAAATATTATGAAATGATTGATAATATTAGTAAGAGATTAAAATATTATTAAATGAGTAATAACATTAATAAGTCAATAAAATATTATTAAATAAATAATAATATTAGTAAATGAATAAAATATTATTTAAAGATTAATAATATTAGATAATGAATAAAATATTATTAGATGATTAATAATATTAATAAGACAATAAAATATTATTAAATGATTAATAATATTGGATATTAAATAAAATATTATTAAATAATTAATAATATTAGATAATGTTTAAAATATTATTAAATGGTTAATAATATTAATGAGGTAATAAAATATTATTAAATGATTAATAATATTAGATAATGATTTAAAATATTATTAAATAGTTAATAATATTAAATAATAAATAAAATATTATTAAAGGATTAATAATATTATGAGGTCAATAAAATATTATTAAATGATTAATAATATTATAAGGATGATAAAATATTATTAAATAATTAATAATATTATAAGAACAATAAAATGTTATTAATGGATTAATAATGTTAAGTGATTGATAGAATATTATTAAAAGATTAATAATATTATAAGACTAATAATGTATTATTAAACGATTAATAATACTACAAGACTAATAAAATATTATTAAATTGTTAATAATATTATATAAGTGTATGAACTATATTAAATAATTAATATAGGTTCTTTGTGTTTGAAATATTATCAAATAGTGATAATGTTTCCTATGTGTTTATATACCCATAATTATATAATTATGTGGTTCGTAAGGTTTATAAAGGTCATTATACTTACAAGTATATGATATTAATTGAAGATCAAACTGATTTAATTGTTAGGTCCGTTCAAGGATTGTTAAATTAAGTTGGTTAGCAGTAAACGACGCACGAGGCAAGTCTTCTACCCTTAACTTGTACTTATTGTTGCAATTATTATTCAACTTTAATTACTTTGTGCAATTCAATTATTGTTGAGCAAGTATCTACACTCGTAGATATTTGACAGACCCTTGAGTGAATTAATTATCAAAAATTACTTCACATCGTTATTAATTATTGTATTCGCACATAGTGCTTTTGCAAACTGTTTAAGAACGTCTAAGCTAATTGTTTCGGCTAGACAAATGCATGTTAAATTCATTTAATTGAATATTATAAAAGCTTATCCAAACTATTGGCTGGTGCGGATTCTTACAGTAAGACTGAGATAGAACAACCCTAGTCAAAGGGGATTTTTATTTGTCGGAGACCCGACAGCGCGCAAGAAAACTAAATGTGATGCATATACATAGGACATGAGAGGACTGATCCCCTCAAGTGTCCCGTTATTTTTAAACAAGGAGTCAGACATTGTATGTCTGTTTTACCTTAGTAGCAGTTCATGGTCCTTAAAGACCACTCAGCAGTAAAGAGTCAATCCCTTCTTTTATTGAACATTGATTCTTGTTATCTTTCACAATTGCTATTGTTGAAACCTTGAAGTTATTTCCATTCATCATGATATATCGTATGATTGTTGTTTATAAACTTGCTGAGCCATTTAGTTGCTCATTCTTGCTATATCATGACTATATTTCAGCCATTCCCGAAAGCTCTAAATCGGACAAAGGCAAAGGGAAAGCGAATGCTTAGTTTTAAGTAATTGCATGCTAGCTTAATTTACTGTTATGTAATTACTGTTGTAAATCTTTTTTATTTCCCTTAAGATATGTAATGTTTAAGATTAAGGTAATAGACCTTGGGAAGTTGTAGCCTTTTGATTAAGGAACCTTTTGTATTATTCCGCGAAGTTGAATACAATTTATGTATTTCATTATGGTTAAGTATTGTACAGTGAGAACCAAACCCGAGGTTAAAGAACCCGGATTTGGGGTCGTCACAGGTTTCACAACTCCAATATATGATCTGGCAAAAGAAAGTCAACATGTTCTACCTTACAAGTATCCTTCATGTTGTGTTCAACTTCTTGGTCCTTAAGATTCACTATTGGTATTGCACTTTCTTTAATGGAAACCACATTTGCATCTTCAATTACCTCAATAGCATGTTGAGATACTTGTTCTGTCTCACTGACTCCATATTGTTCCATGATTTCATTAATTTTTACTGTAAGTGCCGTAATAGATGTCTGAGTATTTGCAGTAATTGTTGAGATGGACTCTTCAATTCTCTTAAGACGATCATTCCAATCATAATCCACCATATTTGTTTTAATATATCTATTTGCTCTTCTTCTTTTTTTTTTTTTTTTATTTTAATTTTTATAGGGACTAAACTGAAAATTATTAAAACTGCAAGGGATAGAATGTAAAAACTGAAAGTACATGGGCTAAGATGAAATTAATGAAACATCAGGGGCTAAACTATAAAAATTATAAAGTATATGAGTGAATATGTAAAAATTATAAAGTATAAGGGGTATTTTAAAAACTTGATGAAACCTTGGGGTGTAAAATGAAGTTTGTCAAGATATTTAGGAAACCGGATCTGATCTTTGTACTATTTTGATCCTTCACGTCACATGAGGTAGAGCAACAATAGGGATGAAAAGGCTAAAGAACCTCTAAAAAGATGATGATGGCGACGACAACTCTAGCGGCAAGGGATGGCAGCACACAGAGATATTCTCACACAGAGAATTACACAACTCAATAATTCAATATTTCAATTTATCAAAAATAATGTATTACAACTCTATTTATAATACCCTAAATAACTCAACTACCCTAGATAGAACTCTTAAAAGATAACTATAAACTAAATAATGTAACTACAAATGATACACTTTAATTAAAATACAACTTCTAATATAATAACATTTAATTTATGGGTTGAAGGCTTCCAAATCCATTTATATTGACCCAACCAATTTTCGCGGGCTTTTCGCCTTCTTCGTCTCGCATCATTTGGCGCCCCCTCCTATGCATTAGGCCCCCCCTCCGGCGTCTCGCCTAGGCCCAAGGCGGAAAAAAAATTCCTCCAGAAAATTAGACGGGTCTAGGTGGGCAAGACGAAAAAATTAGGGCTGCAATTGTTTATTTTTTATTTTAATAACTAAGTTACAAAACGATATCGTGGGAGTGGATGATGAAGTTGATGGTTATTCGGACCTTACTTGGGAGGCGATTTGTGAAATATCCAGAGCAGATAGCGTGCTAGAGCCTAAGAGAAGTAGTATAAATATTGAAGCTAGAGAACTCTATGAAAAATATTTTTTGTCTGATGATGACACAGAGGAAGAGTGAGATGAGGAGTATGAGTGTGAGTCTGATAGAGACATTATCTTGGTGGGATATGAAGAATAAGAATTAGAGATATGGAGATGAGGACTATTAGTTTGTATTTTTTATTATTTGTTTGTATTTGAACTTTGAAGAATTGCATGTTTGTGTTTGAACTTTGACATTGACAATATGGATGTGTGTTTGAACTTTTTAAGCAAAGACCTTTATCATCTTTATTATAGATTATTTTGTTTTATATTATTGTTTTATTTGGATAAATGTAAGATAAAATATTAAAATTGGCTTAAAATAAAAAAATTCCGCTTAAGACCCGCCAAGCCCCCCCCCCCCCCAAACTGTCTGCCCCCCTCCTAGCGCCTTTTAGAACATTAGGGGAGACCAAGACCACGAGATGTTGACTTAGTAAACAAACAAATAATATGGTCATTTATATTAGTTGTTTGTTTATTCAAGGCAAAAGCAAGTTTGTGCTATTGAAATTTGTTTGTGGTGAAAGAAATTATAAAAAATTAAGATGGCTGAGATTGCTCTTACTGCAGCTGTGAATACAATCGGCAATTTAGCAGTAGAAGAAGGTAATCGCTTGCATGGGTTGTCAGGAAATATAGGCTGGATCGAAGAAAATATGAGACAGATCCAAGCCTATTTGAAAGACACTGATTCCAAACAAGTCCGAAGCCAAGAAATGACATCTTTGATTCAAAATATCAGAGACCTTGGTTATGAAATGGAGGACGTTCTGGAGACATTCCTACCCCAGATGGCATCATACAATAGTCCTGCTGCTGCTGGGATTTTCTTTAGGAGATCAATTGGCATCTTCTCCTACTGGTCACTGCTCATAACTTCGACATGGAAATCGCAAAGATCAGAACAAGGATCGAGAGTATAGTTCAAATACCAACTTATAATATTACAACTGGTGGTGCTGAAAGAGACATTTGGGATCCAAGACGCTCTCGCCTCTACGTGGAAGAACCAGCTATCATTGGTTTTGACAGAATTATTCCAGTTTTAAAGGCCAGACTTGTTGACAAATCAAAAATCATGCTCCATTTCATTTCCATTGTTGGAATGCCAGGTCTGGGGAAGACCAATCTGGCTAAGAATCTTTTCACGTCGACCAGGGATCAATTCCAATGTTCCGCTTTGGTTTATGTTTCTGAACAGCCAAACGAAACAGAGATTACCAAAGACCTAGCAAGGCAAGTGGGCTTGGAGGTGGAAAAGTGGGAGGACAACCTTGAAGCCAACCTGTTGGAATATCTAAGAGCAAAGAGGTACGTTATTATGTTTGATGATATATGGGATAACCAGACATGGGATATTTTGAAAATTAGCATTCCAATCAATTCTAAAAATGGCAATAGAATAATCCTCACCTTTCGAAACAGTGGTGTAGGCAGATATATAGGCCGGGAAAGCTCTCTACATGAGTTGCAACCCTTAAACCCAGAAAACAGTTGGCAACTCTTCTGCAAAATGCATGGTCGTGGGTCCTGTAGAAAATGGCACTAATACACCATGTCTTCCTTCTAAGTTGGAAGAGATTGGTAGCAAAATTGTAAAAAGATATGGTAGTGTGCCACTTGCTATTGTAGTGACAGCAGGTTTGTTGCGAGAGAGGGAAAGAAGAAAGGATAGATGGAGTGAGGTACTGAAGAGTATGGGTAGTCATCATGATGTTGCAACTAGAAGTACATTGGCTCTAAGTAACAAAGATTTACCTTTTGAGCTCAAGCCTTGTTTTCTCTACTTTGGACTTTTTCCAGAGGACTATCAAGTTGTTGCATTCCAACTAATTAATATCTGGGTGGGTGAGAAATTTATAAAAGTCGTTGGAAGCCTAACGCTCGAGGAAGTGGGAGAGGCCTATTTGAGCAGCTTGGTTGCTAGGAACCTTATTCAGGTTGCTAGTAGGGAATGTGATGGGAGGATTAGAAGTTGTCACATTCACGATCTTCTACGCACATTTTGCATCGAAATGGCTGAAGAGAGTAACTTATTTGTCACTATCGACACATTGACCACTATTTTAGCTACAAGAGTGCGTAGAGTGTCCACTACTTGTCCTGGAGGCATTAGTGATTACATTGAATGGGCTCATCAAACGCCCAAACTTCGTTCTTTTTTGTCTTTTGATCAAAATGACTTTCTCACCATGAAACAACTGAAGAATTTATGTAGAAGCTCTAGATTCATTAGAGTGCTAATTGTTAACATTGACACCGGAATAAGCTCAAGAGTTTCTCTTGCAAATGAAATTGGAAATTTGATACACTTAAGTTACCTTGAAATCCGGTTAAGATATTATACCAAGTCTGTAAGGTTCCCCAACACAATAAGCAACCTCAAAAGTTTACTGACCTTGAACTTGCAAAGATGTAGTGGAATAGTCAGCCTTCCTTCTTGTTTTCGGAAGATGAAATAGTTAAGACACATCCTCCTTCCGCTGTTACCTGTTGTTACACTCTTAGACCCGAGTAAAATGAAGCCACTTCACCGAAAGTTAGCTCTTATGAATTTTGAGGAGATTTCATTACCAAATCTTCAAACGCTCACCGGATGCAATGACGGTGTTTTGAAGGCAATGGAATTTAGCAAACTTACAAGTTTGCAAATACTGGGTATTGATTATTGTACAGAAGAAACCCTTGCACAATTATCAAATAAAATGGCCATGCTACCTAGGCTAGAGGACTTGAGTTTGGCATTTGATCTTCAAGTTACAGACCCTGCTAAAGAATTTGATCTCTCTCACTGTCAAAATCTTTCCAAGATGCGACTGTTGGGGAAGTTGCCCAACACTAATAAATTTCCCCCAAACCTCTCCGAGCTCACCTTGAGAATGAATGAATTGGAAGAGGACACAATGGAGACATTGGGAAAGCTTTCTAATCTGAAGATTCTCATATTGGGTAGAGGTTCGTACGAAGGGGCGAGGATGGTTTGCTCGGGAGCTGACTTTCCTCAACTTTAAGTGTTGGAATTCAATCGTTTGTATAACTTGGAGGAGCTAATAGTGGAGGAAGGAGGAATCCCTCATCTCCACAAGTTAATCATCAAATTTTGCAACAAGCTGAAGATGCTTCCGGACAGACTTCAAAACATGATTGTTTATGACGATTCTATGATTGAAAAGAGACCTTTAGCTGCCTACAAGTTTAATCACAAAGATTCCAGACTATTGTATAGACCGTGTCTCAGACACAGACAGAGTCCTACTTTTTTGTTCAACCAAGACAATGAAGCTATCTATGTATATTATCTAAAACATAAGAATGTATCTATATCTACATCGGATTAGTATTATATCAAACAATTTTCTGCTATCTGAATTTTTTTTTCTTTACTTAGTTTGTTGGTAAGGCGGTGATTAGAGTAACAATGGCTGACACAAATAAGTCTCTTGTCAACGCCATGAAGATTGCAGCTACTTTTGCTAGTAAGGAAAACAAAAGTTCTTAATTTGAGAAAATTTCTGTTAACGCAGCAGCCAAAATAAGGAAAAAACAGAACAATGAATATTTAAAGGAAGGAGAAGAACTGAACTTTTTATTTATCTGTGGTGCATTTGATATGAGAGCAACATGGCCTTTATATAGGCATTAGAATCAAAGATAAGCCTAACAACATGATAAGGCTGATTCAAAAATTAAAAACTAAACTGATTTAATTTTATCCTTCAAGATAGTAGGATTTTATTCAAAACTAACAGCTGAAAACAAGGAACAGAAAATCTGGTGGAGTTTGAATTAACATCCAACATATCCTCCCTTAATTCGAACGACCATAACATCCAAGTAAGCTCCTGAATTTGTTGAACTTTTCTATGGTCAAGGCTTTTGTGAATACATCTGCAATTTGGTCCTCCGTGCTGCAAAATTCTAGTTTTACTTCACCTTTTGCTACGAGCACTCGGATGTAGTGATGACGAAGCTCAATATGCTTAGTTCTTCCATGAAAAACTGGATTTCGAGTCATCGCGATGCTGGACTTGTTATCACAGAATATAGTTGTTGGCCTCTCTTGCTTCTCCTTTAAATCAAATAATATCCTTCTCATCCATACAACATGACATGCAGCTTCTGTAGCAGCTACATATTCAGCTTCTGAACTTGATAAAGCAACTGAGTGTTGCTTATTTGTTGCCCAAGATATCATTCCAGAACTAAGACCAAGAGCAAATCCAGAAGTACTTTTACGATCAACCACACAACCTGCCCAATCACTATCAGTATAGGCGATTAACTTAAAATTATCAACATGATGATACCTGATCCCATAGTTATTCGTGCCACGAACATATCTCAAAACTCTTTTTGCTGAACCATAATGAACTTTGCTTGGATTCTGCATAAAGCGCGACAACAAACTAACAACGAACATGATATCCGGCCTTGAGTGAGAGATAAATCAGTCCTCCGACTAAACTTCGATACTCTTTCAAATCACATCTTTTAGCTCCATCATCTAACACCAGTTTTTCATTGGTGTACATTGGGGTTTTTGCTGGATTACAACTTGACATTTTAAACTTCTTCAACAAATCAGTAGCATATTTTTCTTGACATAAGAAAATTCCGTGAGAATTCTGAACAATCTCCATACCCAAGAAGTAATGCAGTAGGCCTAAATCTGTCATCTCAAACTTAGACATCATGCTTTTCTTAAATTCTTCAATCAATCTTTGTGAGTTACCATTATATATCATATCATCAACATAGAGACAAACAATCAAGAAATCAGTACCTTGAGTTTTCACATACAAGGTTGGCTCACTCTCACTTTTCTTGAAGTTGTGTTGAATAAAATACTTGTCAATCTTCCCGTACCAAGTTCTAGGTGCTTGTTTGAGTCCATAAAGAGCTTTCTGCAATTTGTAGACTTTGTTTTCCATCCCTTTGACTTTAAAGCCTTTTGGTTGCTCAACATATACTTCTTCTTCTAAGTTTCCATTAAGAAATGCTGACTTCACATCAAATCGATAAACTTGCCATTTCTTCTGTGCTGCTAATGCGAGGACATTCCTGATGGTGTCAATCCTTGCTACAGGAGAAAATGTTTCAGAATAATCGATTTCAGGTATTTGAGAATATCCCTTTGCTACTAACCGTGTTTTGTGCCTTTGAAGTGTACCATCATAATTAAACTTGCATTTGTAAATCCACTTAAGTCCAATAGCTTCCTTTCCTTTAGGCAGATTGACTAGGTTCCATGTATTATTTCTTTCAATGGCATCAATTTCCTCTTTCATTGCATCCCCCCATTCAACACCTTCCTTTGCTTCTTCAAATGAAACTGGTTCAAATGTTGCAAAAGCAAAATCACAAGATTGATATATGTCCGTTAGACTCCGTAACTTCTTTGGTGGCGATTCTGACTCCTCTAATTCTTCTTCAAGAGTTATTGGTTCTTTAAAGGACTCTTCTTCCCCTATCAACTTTGACACCTCAGAAAATTCTTCAGTAGCTCTTTCCCAATTCCAATAATTATTTTCACTAAAAACAATATCATGACTAACAAGTAATTGATCGTTAGAAGGATCATAAAGTCTATAGCCCTTTGTCTCCTCACTATAACCAATAAAGATACATTTTTTACTTTTATCATCTAACTTCCCTCTTTTTTGATATGGAATGTGAGCATAAGCTATAGAACCAAATACCTTTAGGTGATTCACATTTGGCCTTCTCATATACCAAGCTTCATAAGGAGTTTTGCCTTGAACAGCCTTTATAGGAAATCGATTTATTAAATACACTGCTTCAGCCCAAAACTTCTTGGGTAGTCTTCTTTCTTTCAATATACATCTCGCAGCTTCAATTATGCTTCTATTCTTCCGTTCGACAACCCCATTCTGATGCGGTGTATAGCTTACAGTAAGTTCTCTTCGAATTCCTGCACTTTTACAAAAAAAGAAGAACTCGTTAGATGTGAATTCACCACCACGATCTGTTCGCAGTGTTTTCAAAGAATGTCCACATTGTTTCTCAGCATATACTTTGAATTCCAGGAATCTTGAAAATGCTTCAGATTTATGTTTGAGAAAATAAACCCACGTTAGTCGAGAAAAGTCATCTACAAATACCAAACAGTACTTATTCCCTGCTAACGAGGTTGTACGCATAGGGCCATATAAATCAGCATGCACTAGTATCAGCGGCGCTTTTGCCCTCCAAGACTTCCCCACTCGAAAAGGAACACGATGTTGTTTACCATAAACACATGCTTCACATACTTCCTTATCTTTAGCTACTGCAGGAAGCCCATTCACCATTGCCTTTCTATGCATCAAACTTAAACCATCAAAATTCAAATGCCCATATCTTTTGTGTCATAGCCATGAGTCATCAATAACACTAAATGCATTACAATTAAGCTCAGAAAATTGAAGGGGAAACATCTTATTTTCAGTCATTTTCACAGACAATAATAATTGTTTATCTTCCTTATTGTGAATCATGCAACAATCATTATCAAAAACAACGTAATATCCCTTCTTAAGTAGTTGACCCACACTAATAAGATTTTGACCCAACCGTGGAACATACATTACATTTGAGATAAGTTTCTTACCAAACTTGGTATCAATGGAGACAACTCCCTTTCCATAAACCTGAACATGCTCATTATTCCCCAAGCTGACCTGAGACTTTATGGATTCATCAATTTCAACAAAGATAGACTTATCACTGGACATGTGATTACTATAGCCACTATCAAGATACCAAACGTGCTTTACAGTTTCAGTTAAACAACAAAGAAACAAGGACTCCTCATTATTATCACATTTTTCTTCATGAAACTTTGCTTCATTTTTCTAGTTATACCAACAATTATCTTGAGTATGTCCATATTTTCCACAAATAGAGCAAATAGGAATATTTGGATCCTTGCTTTTATACCAACAATCTTTCTCAATATGACCCTTCTTATTGAAATTATAACAGGTGGGAAGTTCATAATTACCTGAGTTGTGTTTCTCACCATTGCGACTGTTGAAGTGCTTATGAGCTCTAGCTTTGTTAAAGTGCTTACTATTATTCCTGCTCCAGTTTTTGTCACCATTACCACCATTACCTCTGCTGTAATTTTTCTGAGTTTGGTTCCAACTCTTTCCTCCGCTTCGAGCACCTTCACGTTTATCTTTTGAGTGATTCTTCCATCCATGCATGGGAATGTGAGCTCGCACCTGCCTTCAAGTCAATCTTTGACTGAAAAACTTGTTCAACTTGATTTTCAACAACCCTGCTCAATCTTTCCTCATGTGTTTTCAATGAACCCATTAACTGAGTAAATGATAAAGTAGACAAATCTTTCGATTCCTTAATTACAGCCACAACAAAAATTGCACTTTGGAGTTAAACTCCTCAAAACTTTTTCAACAATTTTTTGATCAGACATATATTCAGCAAGAGACTTTGCTTGATTAACAATATAAGTAACTCTTATGGAAAAATCATGTATTGTCTTGGAACTTTTCATCAACAATGCTTCAAAGTCTCGACGAAAAGTTTGCAATTTAAGAGTAATTACCTGATTTGAACCTTCATATTCATTTCAACAACTCCCATGCTCCCTTTGATGTTTCTGCACCCATAATGCTAGGAAAGATTGTATCATCCAACCCTTGTTGTATATAAGACAATGCTTTTGCATCTTCCTTGTTATTTTCTTTCATCTCTTTCATTTGGGCAACAGTGATTCCATCTGTGACGCCCCAAAATCCGGGTATCTTAACACACGAGTTTGGTTCTCACGTAACTATTCTACCCTGTTATATCGTTCCACCATTCTGAATAAAATAATAAATATAAACCCAATTTACATTCATACATAACTAATCCCAGGTTCTACGTACCTTTATACATACAATCTGTTATATCTGTCATATTACAAAAATATAATAATAATTACAACATTAGCTAGAAATTCCTCTATTGTTGGCCGACCTTTCCTTTCCCTTTATCCACACCTGATCCCTCTGCCTTTTCTGACTTAACTGAAATATCATAAATGAAAGCAAGAATGAGCATAAACAGCTCAGCAAGTACAACGACGAATGATATTATGATATTTCTAATTGAATGAATGAAAGTCATAACAATTTATATGAATTGTGCATAATAATGGAATAAATACAATTAAATAGGATCATTGGAATAGACTGATGAACATTAGTTCAATATACGAACAAGAATCACAATTGACTATGTTTGAATGCTAGAAAATAAGATTTACTTGTTGTACGGCCACAAGACCCAGAACTCGTTTAGAACAATACCAATCGTATAGAATGATATTGTCCAGGTTAGTCAAAAAGACTACTATTTCAATTAGATGCGTACTCTGGGTGATCAGCCCATTGTACCTTTATATTGTGCACAACATATACATCTAGCGACGCAACTACGTCATAAAATTAAAATTACTCCCCTTTTTATAGGGTTGTTCTATTACAGCATATCATAGAATCCACACCACAGAAATGTGGATTGAAGCACATAACAATGAACATTTGATCTCAACATATATCACTTTGTGTGTCTAGCCAGAATCAAGATTGGCATCGACCTTTTCAAATTAATTCAATAATGAATGAACTTTACATAACAATATGAATGAATAACATGGATGTCTGTTCAAAGAACTGCAAATATAAGTTCAGTTAGAAAACTTGCCTTTGTCCTCGTCTATCACAATTGGTATATTATTATCTCGTCTATAACCTACATGACCACAATATTAGTTCATGCATTAGTTACATACACGTGCATGCCATAACTTGCTAAACAAGCTACCCTTTAACTATACATAACCCTAATCAAATAACACATTGCTCATATATGTATTCATATCTACCATATTGATTATTTTTATTAAATTATGGTTTATATATGCATTTCTATCATTAAATATCAAAATATTTCATTTTGGGATAAAAATAATTTATTTTTCAAAAAATTGAACACTGCGCCCCGGCGCAGTCATCAGCAAAAAAATCCACGCCTCGGCGCCATGCTGCAGAATCAGAAAAAATTTTCTTTCCAAAAATGATGTTATCTTTGGCCCTAGTTTGAATTTATTGATTCCACCATTTCACATAGCACAACTAACATATAATTGACTTGCGTAGGTCTTTGAAACTTTTAAAAATCATCATTTGACCCTATTTTTCCAAATAGTTCGTTTTGGTCGCCGATTTACGTTTTAATACGTTCGAAATGGTCATTTATCGCCGTATGCACAAAATGGCTCCCAAATCGATTCTAACACGTGTGTTTACACATAACTTACATGTTTGGCCTCATTTGACTCTCAATTAACCAAAATGACTAATAATCACTCCTTGATTGCATTTTTACCAATTTAACATAATTCCTTCATTAACAAACTTTAGATTCTTGCACACTAATCACATATATGTCAACACATACTCATTTAATAACTTTGTATGCATGTGTATCTTCTACACGCACCTTCCAAAATACTTTACAGATTATAATTTCGTTTAGGCACAAAACATAGCCTAATATTCAATTCTCTTTCATAAAACATGGCTTTTACATCATCTAGGTTTCTTGAATGCTTTATAACTTATGATAATTCATGTATCACATATCTTCATCCTCTCAAACTAGGTTTCCATCAAGTTTAGTAACATATAACACTTAATCATGCTTTAAATCCTAGCTTTTAGCTTGAATACTCATATGAATAGTGCATCACCTTTGGTTTTAACACATATAGCTTAGGGTTGCATGATCAACTAACCACATAGCACTTAGACTCACAAAACTTCACATAATCATCATGTAAAGCTAAAGATACATGCATGGTTTCTTCTTTTCTTGTATGTAAGCACATAAACTTCAATTATATGACTTGAACCTCCGTGTTACCTTCTTGTAGCTCTCCTTCTTCTTGAAATAAAGCTTACTAAGGCTTGATGATCCACTTTGAAGGCCTTTTCCTCAACTCTTGATCACTCTTTCTTGAACTCTCTTGCAAATCTTGTAAACCCTAGCTTCTTGCTCTCTCTTTTCTCTTAGCTTGCAACTTTCGAAGGATGAGATGAATTGTCTAAGTATAAGTGCTGAAAATTATTTGCATGTATGCTTATATCAATTCTCTAGCAACTAACCATGGTTATCTTATTTACTCTTGCATGATTAAGGGCTAATAAGTCATTTATCACTATTAAACAAGGGTATTATGGACTTTAGACCAACTTAGGACACAAATGTCCTATTTCAATTTAATGAGGGTAACATGGTCATTATCCCTCATTTCTAGGAAATTAAATCCCCCTTAATTCATGATTTGCTCAAATTTAATCCAATTGAAATCCTTTTTGATCCAAACGTGTTTCCTTAGACTTGAAATTAATTCCATCATCTAATACAATGTAATTGGCTTGTCCCAAAATGATTGTCAAACCCTAAAATATATAATTTCCATTAATAACATATAAATTTACAATATCGCAAAAATGCAAGTCATTACATTCTTCCCTCCTTACAAGAATTCCATCCCCGGAATCACTACTACAAGGTTATATAAACAAACTGGGATATTCTTTCTTCATTTTTCTCCTCTAACTCCCATGTCGCTTCTTCCACATTGTGGTGCTTCCATACTACCTTTACAGAAGGTATTTCTTTATTCCTTAAAATCTGTACTTTTCTGTCTTCGATTTGGACAGGAGTTTCTTCATATGTCAAATCCTTTTCAATCTGAATCGACTCGTATTCAATTACATGCTTATAGTCCAGCTTGTACGGTCGCAGTACCGATACATGAAATACATTATGTATGTGCTCTAGTTCTGGAGGTAATGCCACTGCATATGCTACTTTTCCTATTCTTCTCAATACCTCAAATGGTCCGATAAACCTTAGACTTAGCTTCCCTTTCTTTCTAAACCTTATCTTTCCCTTCCAGGGTGAGACTTTTAAATATACGTGGGACCCTACCTCAAATTCTCTCTTTTGTCAGTCCTGGTCAGCATATTTCCTTTGTCTATCATGTGCTGCTACGAGTCTCGATCTTATTACTTATAAAAATTTCAGTAGTCTGTTGCACAATTTCTGGTCCCAATAACTTTCGTTCCCTACCTCGTCCCAAGAAAGAGGCGTTCTGCATTTTCTTCCGTACAATGCTTCATATGGTGGCATCGCAATGCTCGCATGATAACTATTATTGTAGGCGAACTCCACTAATGGCAAATGATCATCCCAATTGCCCTTAAAGTCCATTACACAAGCCCTTAACATATCTTCCAATGTCTGGATCGTTCTTTCACTTTGGCCATCTGTTTGAGGATGATATGTTGTGCTCAATCTTAGTTGTGTACCCATACGCTCTTGAAAACTCTTCCAAAAATTTGACGTGAATCGTGGATCTCGATCTGAAACAATCGATACTGAAACTCCATGCCTTAACACTATTTCCTTCACATATAACTTTGCTAGCTGATCTAGATTAAACTTAACTTTGATTGGCAAAAAGTGGGTGGACTTTGTCAGTCGATCCACTATTACCCATATTGCATCATAGCCTTTCTGTGAAGTTGGGAGTCCTACAACAAAATCTATTGTGACGTGCTCCCATTTCCATTATGGAATCTCTAGCGGTTGTAGCAACCCACTAGGTCTATGATGTTCTGCTTTGATTCTTTGACAAGTCAAACGTTTGCTTACACATTCCGCTACATCCTTCTTCATGTTGGGCCACCAAAAATGCTGACAAAGATCTTGGTACATCTTCTTACTTCCTGGGTGAACTGAATATCGTGAGCTATGTGCTTCCTGCAAAATCTCATCTTTTAACTCCGATACTAACGGCACCCATACTCTTCCTTCCAATCTCAACATTCCTTTGTTGTCTATCTGGAATCTTGTCTCTTGTCCATCAGATATGCGTTTCCTGATTTGACCACAATCTTGATCCTGCATCTGTGCTTCCTTCACTCTATCCAATATCGTTGGATGAGCTTCAACCATACATAATCTTTCTTCAGACTCCATCGGAGGTTTTACTTCTAGCTCCAATCTTTCCATGTCTTTAATCAGTTCTTTTTGAGCAGTTATGATTTCTAATCTTTCTCGACATTTTCTACTTAAGGCATCGGCTACCACATTTGCTTTTCCTGGATGGTACAAAATCTCACAATCGTAATCCTTGATTAATTCTAACCATCTCCTCTGCCTCATATTCAGATCCTTCTGAGTGAAAATATACTTCAGACTTTTGTGGTTTGTGTATATCTCACACTTTTCTCCGTATAGGTAATGTCTCCATATTTTCAAGGCAAATACCACAGCTGCCAATTCCAAATCATGGGCTGGATACCTCTTTTCAAAATCTTTCAATTGCCTGGATGCATAAGCTATGACTTTACCGTGTTGCATTAACACACAACCCAATCCTTTGTACGACGCGTCACTGTAAACGACAAATCCTCCTATATCGTCCGGCAATGACAACACTGGTGCTTCACTTAACCTTTTCTTGAGTTCTAGAAAACTTTCCTCACATTTATCTGTCCATACAAACTTTACAGCTTTCCTTGTCAGATTAGCCAGAGGTCCTGACAACTTTGAAAAATCTTCTGTAATATCCAGCCAAACCAAAAAAACTACGAACCTCAGTTGGTGTCTGTGGTTGTTCCCAATTAATTATTGCTTCAACTTTTGCCGGATTCATTGATATTCCTTCTTGATCGATCACGTGCCCTAGAAATTGTACTCTTTGCAGCCAAAATTCGCATTTTGAAAATTTGGCATATAACCTAGCTTCTCTTAGCTTCTCCAACACAATTCTTAAGTGTTCCGCATGTTCTTCTTGAGTCTTGGAATAAATTAAGATATCATCAATGAACACCACTACAAACTTGTCCAAATATGGTTTAAACACACGATTCATTAAATTCATAAACGTAACTGGTGCATTTGTCAATCCAAATGACATTACTAGAAACTCGTAGTGACCATAACGAGTCCTAAACGCGGTTTTGGGTACATCTTCAGGCCTCACTTTCAGTTGGTGATAACAACTCCTTAAATCAATCTTTGAAAAATACTTGGCTCCCCTTAATTGATCAAATAAGTCATCGATCCTTGGTAGCGGATACTTGTTCTTTATCGTCACTTTATTCAATTCTCTGTAATCAATACAGAGCCTAAACGAGCCATTTTTCTTCTTGACAAATAAAACTGGCGCTCCCCACGGTGACACACTTGGCTGAATATACTTTTTGTCTAGCAATTCTTGCAACTGAATCATCAATTCTTTTAATTCCACTGGGCCATTCTGTATGGTGCCTTTGAAATCGATGTTGTTCCTGGTAACAAATTCGATCTCTCTATCTGGTGGAAGACCCGGTAATTCATTCGGAAATACATCTGCATACTCTTTTACAACGGGTATTTGACCCAATTTTGATCCTACTATGCGCGTATCAACCACATGAGCTAAATACCCCATGCACCCTTTCCTTAACAACTTTTCGGCCTGCAACATCGTCAGACAACAAGATTGTCTAGGCGATTTGCTACCATAGAACACCACCTTAGACTTGGTAGGAGTC
Organism: Hedera helix; assembly: GCA_947179155.2. Taxonomy (NCBI): domain Eukaryota; kingdom Viridiplantae; phylum Streptophyta; class Magnoliopsida; order Apiales; family Araliaceae; genus Hedera; species Hedera helix. The sequence continues at coordinate 5,935,998 of OX359271.1, forward strand.
TGAAGGTTTACACATTTACTCTGGCATTCGATTACTGCCCCACAGCTATACAACCAATCCTTTCCCAATATCACATCGAATTCTCTTAACCGAATCGGAATTAAATCCACTAACAGTTTATGTCCCCTTATCATTAGACAACAACCCCGACAAATATTTTCAACCCGGATCACTTCCTTATTTGGTACTTCTATATTCAACGCATTTTGTAATTTTACTTGTGGCAAATTCAATTTCTTAGCAAATTCATCAGAAATAAAAGAACATGTAGCACCCGAATCGAACAGTACATATGCATTTATGCCATTAATAGGGATGATACCTGATACAACGTCCTTTGATGCCACCGCATCTTGCACCGTCATATTAAACGTGTGTGCTATTGGTCTCCCAGGCTATATAGGCCCTCCTATGGTCAAATTTCCACCGGTACTACCCTTGCTTCCGCTTCCTCCTTCAATCTTCTTCTTAGGGCAATCTTTGATCTGATGTCCTATTTCTCCGTAATAAAAGCAACCTTTGGTTGTCTTCGGTACTGGACAGTTTGTTGCAATATGCCCTTCTTTGCCGCACCTAAAACATACATTCTTCCCCTTCAGACAAGCACTAGAGTATCCCTTTCCACAGTTAGGACACAGTTCGATCTTCTTCTTTGTTTCCCCTTGCTTAACCATAGTTGTACTACTATTGCTATTCCATTTCCGCTTGTTGGGGTTGTTTCCTCCACTGCTGCCTTCTTTATTAGGCCCATCATTTTTCTTCTTACCATACTGTTCCTGTTTATACTTATTCAAGGCTTCACTGCCTCCCTCTGCCAGAATAGCTTTCTCCATTACCCCAGCAAAAGTCTCAATCTGAAACATCGAGACCTTGCTGTAGATCCATGGCTTCAACCCACGCTCAAAGCGTCTTGCCTTCCTCTGTTCTATATCCACCTGATGTGGAGCAAACCTTGCTAATTCATTGAATTTCGCCGCATACTCAGCGACCGACATGTTTCCTTGCTTTAATTCTAAAAATTGTACCTCCATCATATCCTGTGTTACTGGAGGAAAATAGGCTTCGAAAAATATCTCCTTGAATTTCTCCCACGGGGCAGCTCTTGTTCCCAATCTTCCCTTATTGGCAACCCACCAATAGTTAACCTCTCCTTTCAGCATGAATATGGCAAAAGCAGTTTTCTAATCTTCCGCCACATTAGTTATATCAAATACTTTTTCTATTTCGGTTATCCAGTTCTGAGCCTCTACTGGATTCATTGTTCCTTTAAATTCTAGGGGTCCTACTACTTTGAAATCTTTAAAGGTAGCAACTCTGGCGGCTATCGGTTGATCACCCCCTATATTTACATTCATGTTCTGAAAGGCACCTATCAATAAATCCACGAATTGCTGCATAGGGTTAGCTGGCTCCTCCGGAGCATTTACTGACTCCTCTGGAGGAGGTTGAACGCTCTGTCTGCGTCTGGGCGGCATTTTCTGTATTACAATTTATATTGCAATTATTTTACAATATTAGCATATCATATCTCTATGAACTTTAAACATATAAACGTGTCACACACATTTCATAACTAAATTTATATTTATAAGCAATTTGATTCGTGCCTAGCACATTACATTTTTCATGTAGCACATTGCTATTAACTTTTTATCCCTTCAACTACCAGAATCGGGATTCACATAACTCTATACAACAAGCTTAGATCTTCCCTCCTTACAAAAGGAGATTACACAACTAGCTATCCATTCTATAACAAACGTTAGGGATTTATACACATAACTATACATACATAAACATATATATATATATATATATATATATATATATATATATATATATATATATATCTATTACATATTTCCTATGAAAGCATCCCTCGCCTAACAGCAACTTCGTATTCTTCATCCATTATTGCTACCATCTTCCACCGACTCAAGGTATCCCTTGGTTGATTATATTCCATTGGGTAATAGTGTACCCTATCCTGTGCCCTTCTTAATACCGTACGAAATGCATAACTCATATCCTCCATTCTTATACCCATATAGTCAATTCTAGCTTTCTTGGACCTCACTTCTTCTTCTAACAAATCTATTCTTCTCACTGCTTTGGTCCCAGCGCGTTCATACCTGGCTATCTCAGCATTTGCTTCCCTTAGCTTTGCCTCTAAAATTTCCTTATCATTCTTTAACTCTTTTACCTTTTGTTCTGTTTGCCCTAATTTATTTTCCAGTTTCATATTCTTATTAGTTAACTCTTGAACTGTCGTTTCATTCTGCTCTACAACTGTTTGCCTTTCAGCTGCTTGAGCCTCCAATTCTAATATTTTGTCCACATATTCACTATTTTGTTGTATAAGACCAGTTACCCATTCCTGATCTGCTTCCCTCTGCTCAGATGATACATTATCCGAGTCTCCTTCTAGCTCATCTGGATCTTCTTCCTGTTCACTATCCTCAGCTGGTACTATTTCCATAGCTGGCACAGTCGCCATTACATCTATATGACTATCCCTAGATTCCTCTTCTTCTACTACCCGACTGGATTTCCCAATCTCTGGCATGCTATAAAATCACAGAAACAACTCTTTCAGTTCAATGCAACTTTCCTTATTCTTAAAACACATAACACGTAACACATAATTAAAAATTATAACTTTAACAACCTCCAACCTTCACCTCTTAAAACTCTAGTTGAGTCTCACTATATTCCCTAAGGTCATATTCCTAAGGTTTCCCAACCTAAGGTTTATAACCTATCAACTCTGATACCAACCTGTGACGCCCCCAAATCCGGGTCCCTTGAAACACGGGTTTGGTGCTCACATAACTATTCTACCCTGTTATATCATTCCACCATTCTGAATAAAATAATAAATATAAACCCAATTTACATTCATACATAACTAATCCCAGGTTCTACGTACCTTTATACATACAATCTGTTATATCTGTCATATTACAAAAATATAATAATAATTACAACATTAGCTAGAAATTCCTCTATTGCTGGCCGACCTTTCCTTTCCCTTTATCCACACCTGATCCCTCTGCCTTTTCTGACTTAACTGAAATATCATAAATGAAAGCAAGAATGAGCATAAACAGCTCAGCAAGTACAACGACGAATGATATTATGATATTTCTAATTGAATGAATGAAAGTCATAACAATTTATATGAATTGTGCATAATAATGGAATAAATACAATTTAATAGGATCATTGGAATAGACTGATCAACATTAGTTCAATATACGAACAAGAATCACAATTGACTATGTTTGAATGCTAGAAAATAAGATTTACTTGTTGTACGACCACAAGACCCAGAACTCGTTTAGAACAATACCAATCGTATAGAATGATATTGTCCAGGTTTGTCAAAAAGACTGCTATTTCAATTAGATGCGTACTCTGGGTGATCAGCCCGTTGTACCTTTATATTGTGCACAACATAAACATCTAGCAACGCAACCACGTCATAAAATTAAAATTACTCCCCTTTTTATAGGGTTGTTCTATTACAGCATATCATAGAATCCGCACCACAGCAATGTGGATTGGAGCACATAAAAATGAACATTTGATCTCAACATATATCACTTTGTGTGTCTAGCCAGAATCAAGATTGTAATCCACCTTTTCAAATTAATTCAATAATGAATGAACTTTACATAACAATATGAATGAATAACATGGATGTCTGTTCAAAGAACTGCAAATATAAGTTCAGTTAGAAAACTTGCCTTTGTCCTCGTCTATCACAATTGGTATATTATTATCCCGTCTATAACCTACATGACCACAATATTGGTTCATACATTACTTACATACACGTGCATGTCATAACTTTTTAAACAAGCTACCCTTTAACTATACATAACCCTAATCAAATAACACATTGCTCATATATGTACTCATATCTACCATATTGATTATTTTTATTAAATTATGGTTTATATATGTATTTCTATCATTAAATATCAAAATATTTTATTTTGGGATAAAAATAATTTCTTTTTCAAAAAATTGAACACTGCGCCCCCGGCGAGAATCTTGCAGCCACACTGCGCCCCGGCGCAGTCATCAGCACAAAAACCCGCGCCTCGGCGCCATGCTGCAGAATCAGAAAAAATTTTCTTTCCAAAAATGATGTTATCTTTGGCCCTAGTTTGAATTTATTGATTCCAACATTTCACATAGCACAACTAACATATAATTGACTTGCGTAGGTCTTCAAAACTTTTAAAAATCATCATTTGACCCTATTTTTCCAAATAGTTCGTTTTGGTCGCCGGTTTACGTTTTAATACGTTCGAAATGGTCATTTATCGCCGTATGCACCAAATGGCTCCCAAATCGATTCTAACACGTGTGTTTACACATAACTTACATGTTTGGCCTCGTTTGACTATCAATTAACCAAAATGGCCAATAATCACTCCTTGATTGCATTTTTACCAATTTAAGATAATTCATTCATTAACAAACTTTAGATTCTTGCACACTAATCACATATATGTCAACACATACTCATTTAACAACTTTGTAAGCATGTGTAGCTTCTACACGCACCTTCCAAAACACTTTACAGATTATAATTTCGTTTAGGCACAAAACATAACCTAATATTCAATTCTCTTTCATAAAACATGGCTTTTACATCATCTAGGTTTCTTGAATGCTTTCTAACTTATGATAATGCATGTATCACATATTTTCATCCTCTCAAACAAGGTTTCCATCAAGTTTAGTAACATATAACACTTAATCATGCTTTAAATCCTAACTTTTAGCTTGAATACTCATATGAATAGTGCATCACCTTTGGTTTCAACACATATAGCTTAGGGTTGCATGATTAACTAACCACATAGCACTTAGACTTACAAAACTTCACATAATCATCATGTAAAGCTAAAGATACATGCATGGTTTCTTCTTTTCTTGCATGTAAGCACATAAACTTCAATTATATGACTTGAACCTCCATGTTACCTTCTTGTAGCTCTCTTTCTTCTTGAAATAAAGCTTACTAAGGCTTGATGATCCACTTTGAAGGCCTTTTCCTCAACTCTTGATCACTCTTTCTTGAACTCTCTTGCAAATCTTGTAAACCCTAGCTTCTTGCTCTCTCTTTTCTCTTAGCTTGCAACTTTCGAAAAATGAGATGAATTGTCTAAGTATCAGTGCTGAAAATTATTTGCATGTATGCTTATATCAATTCTCTAGCAACTAACCATGGTTAGCTTATTTACTCTTGCATGGTTAACGGCTAATAAGTCATTTATCACTATTAAACAAGGGTATTATGGACTTTAGACCAACTTAGGATACAAATGTCCTATTTTAATTTAATGAGGGTAACATGGTCATTAATTATCCCTCATTTCTAGGAAATTAAATCCCCCTTAATTCATGATTTGCTCAAATTTAATCCAATTGAAATCCTTTTTGATCAAAACGTGTTTCCTTAGACTTCAAATTAATTCCATCATCTAATACAATGTAATTGGCTTGTCCCAAAATGATTGTCACACCCCAAAATATATAATTTCCATTAATAACATATAAATTTACAATATCGCAAAAATGCAAGTCATTACACCATCTCCTTCATATACTGTATAATCATTCTCAACAAGTTCCCATAAGTCAAGAGAAACAAACATGGTTTTCATCTTAATACTCCAAAACTGATACTTTTCACCTTTAAAGATAGGAACATGTGGTTGAGAGTTGTTACCTGTTGCAGCCATACTTACTTTGACCTTGCCTCTGATGGAGTTCTAATTCTCTGCCCAGTTATGTTATGAACCGCTCTGATACTAAACTTTGTTAACGCATCAGCCAAAATAAGGAAAAAACAGAACAATGAATATTTAAAGGAAGGAGAAGAACTGAACTTTTTATTTATCTGTGGTGCATTTGATATGAGAGCAACATGGCCTTTATATAAGCATTAGAATCAAAGATAAGCCTAACAACATGATAAGGCTGATTCAAAAATTAAAAACTAAACTGATTTAATTATATCCTTCAAGATAGTAGGATTTTATTCAAAACTAACGGCTGAAAACAAGGAACAGAAAATCTGGTGGAGTTTGAATTAACATCCAACAATTTCCTTGTCGTTTTTATACTGGTTAGAGGAGTCAATATATATATATATATATATATATATATATATATATATATATATAGCATGGATCAAGAACATACCCTCTTAAACAACATACCTAACATACCCCCTTTAGCGACGGACCCGGTCGGCGACGGTTTGGTCCGTCGCCATAGGTTCGTCCGTCGCTAAATGTTTTAGAGACGGACAACAAAATCCGTCTCTAAAACATTTAGCGACGGACGAACCTATGGCGACGGACCAAACCGTCGCCGGGTCCGTCGCTAAAGGGGGTATGTTAGCTATGTTGTTTAAAGGGTATGTTCCGGAACGGTGCTCTATATATATATATATATATATGACAAATGTTATGTTATGCAGGAGTGGAAACAGTCGCTTTGTTATGTCCCTGAGAAAGTTTGGGCATGCAGAGTTGTTAAGTTTTCCTCGGATGGGTTTCTGAAGAACAAAGATGAGGCTGCTACAATGATCCTGAAAACTAGTGCAAAACATTGAATATTCACTCAATTTTTCTTTTTCTTCTTCGTTTTTGGCGTGTAATGGGAGAAACACCTCTAGAAAAGTGAAGAGATTAATTGGCGATCAAAACATTCCATATTACTACTGTTGTTTGATTTCAACACCAAGAATTTCTTACGGCACTACCCGATGCAATTATAAGTACCTTGACTCTTTGAGGTTTCTTTTTCGCATTCCATCGAGAGTTTGGTCCCAGCACTTGGGAATGGGTGGAGAGGCCTAAATCTACTTGGAAAGCTCTCTGTGATGCAAATATTTATGTACAGGAGCTTTTACTTATATTATTGGGCTTATTATTTTTAGTGTTCTGACTTTGTGGAATATAGTAGCTTGGTTCGTACCGGCCTGACCTGTTGTGTTAATGCATGTTCTATCATAGCTGTTATACTAAACAATAAAAAATACTAGTATGAATGAAGTCTTACTTGTAATCATACTGCATTGATGCCGCAAACATCTTTACCCTATATTACACCGAGTTAAACTGCATTATCACTATGTACTACAAAAGTGCAAGAACAATGAAAGTACAACTAAACAATCAACCTTATAAATTGAGCTTTGTCCATCTTAATTGTCAGAAGGACAATTACCGTTTTTAGAATCAACCCACTCGATAAAATCACAAAAGCATCACCTGCTGAACAAGAAACTGTTAACTTTCATACTTTAGCATTCCACTTCCCTAGCAAACGTTTCGGTGTGAGACATAACTTAAGCCTCAAAGTTCCACCTCTTTCCTCATCACTGTCTTCACTATCCAGAACAATCGCTGACTCGGGTGCTGGCAATCCTTCTCCCTGCTATTTAATATGTCCAGTAAACGTGATATCATGATCTTGGACCTGCTTCTGATCCTGCCTGCTTTCCTCTGCCACAGGAAATAACAACTTGACAGGAGTTGCTTTCAGGTTCTCAGCATCTGAATGCAAGTGGATGTTACCATCATTGCTCGCATTCATTTTACCAGGAAGTTCCAGCGGTAGCTTCTGGCTAATCCTACATGGTTTCTTAGAACCCACATTCCCATCAGAGTTACCCGCTTTCCCTTCATAACATTCGCCACTCCTTGAATTTGATAGGAGCATATTAGGAACTGGAGCAATGTTCTCCTTGTTATCTTTTTCCCGACTTTTTGATGATGCTAAAAGTTCCAAAGAGGGTTTCTCACCAGCTAAACCTAGCCTCTTGTGTTTTATGCTGGTGAAACCACTTCCAATTCTGTAAAATGCAGTCTTTTTTAGGCTGCTTTAATTTCATAAGGGTTGGTAGTCATGGGCATAGGCAAGGGCCTGAATGATAAATGGGAATGGGACTCTGAGGATGATGGTCGAAGCATTGTCTGCAAGTTTTCCCTACTATTATCACTTCTGTGGCTCGAGTCCACATAATATAGTGACTTTTCCTGGTCATTAGAACACATTTTCTTTGGCCTTCTGTTAGAACTGTCATTTATTGATTTGACATTACCATCTTTATGGAGTTGTTGATGAGAATGTTGCTCGTAGTGGATACTGCCTTGCAGCAACAGCAAACACTCTAAAGAACCCAAAGAAACATTTTGGGGGTAAACAGATGAACATTGATTTGGCACAACATTCTCCCTGTAGTCAACACTTATCTTCTGGGTTGGACCCAAAGATTCCAGTGATAGTTTCCGCTTGGTTCCATGTAACTTCCCATGATGCTGATAGTCCTCGAACATTTCTGTTTGTTGTTGTTTTAGTGTTTTTGCCTCCACTAAGTTCTCTAAGAAATGATTAATAGGGGTTTCATTCTCTTTTTTTTTTTTTTGATAATTGGGCTTCATTCTCTTTGTTATCACTGCCCCTCTTCTGATTTGACCCAGAAAACTCCAAAGATAGTTTCCTGCTTAATGGAGATAGCTTTTCACGACTTTCAAAAGACTCGTCAACCTCAAATTTGAACATTTCTGATCCTTTAGCTTCCAACTGCAGTTAAGTAATTATGAATTTTAAAGAAGTGTTAAACTCAGCAAAAGGTATCCATGTCAGCAATATCTAAGTTTTACCATGCTCAGATTTGAATGACTTTCGATGTTTTGGTAACTTGCATCAGCCCTGGCATATTTCTCAGTCATAGATCGCGCCTTCAGGTCAAAAGCTTGTCTATTATATTTGTACTCCTTGCTCTGCACATTTAGCTTAAACATATCAAAAAACCAAGGGGACAACCACGCAATTACTCATTTTGCAATAATTGGTCAAAAAAATCACTTACCGCTTCACACAATAGGGTTAGGTTCACTCAGTAACAATCCAATGCTTGTTAACACAGTTGATATGTTTAGAGAAGGTTGCCATTGACCCTGCTTAAATAGAAATTTGGTTCCTTGTTAGAACTAGAACTGTGACAAAAATAGGAATAGAACTCTGCAATATAACAGCGGAAGCAATTCATTAGTCGTTTTAGAGCCTGTTCGTTTGGTGCTTATAAGTTGGTCAACGAACTTATAAGTTGATAAGTCATTAAGCCTGTTCGTTTGCTGCTTTTTTTGACTTATAAGTCAAAAAAAAAGTATAAAAAAAAAAGGTAGGTTTTTGGAACTCTGATGAAAAGACAAAACTGCCCCTCCTTATTTTTTTAATCTTCTTCCTACTAAAGGACATTTTAGTAATCTTTATATTTTATTCAACTTATAAGTCATTATTACCCGAACACATCCACAACTATTACTTATAATTTCCGACTTATAAGTAAAAGTGATGCCGAACACTTTTACTTATAAATCTACTAAAATTTTAACTTATAAATCTACTCAAATTTTAACTTTAAGTCAAAAAAAAAGTCATTCCCGAACGGCCCCTTAAAAGATTTTCATATTTATACGATGTACTGATTTACTCAATACAATAAACATATGTAGATCACATATCACAAAATGATAACTGAAACTGAACTTATTTGTCATAAATATCGTAAGGAGAAGGGGAGATTATAAAGTAGAAATGACCTTTAAGAAGCTATGAAATGTTAAGCAGGTCTAATCAAGCGGGGAAAAGGGAAACATGGAAGGTGGTTTGATAAAGACGGTGTAAAGTAACAAAAAGATTGTTGTACAAAGTTAGAATTCATATGCTAGCTGCTCAAGATTGATGCATTCTGCAAATTCAGATGGTCACTTAAATATTTCAACAATGTTTATAAACTTTTGCTGGAAACACTACTACAAAACAGTAAAAAGATAACACTTAAACAACAAGGTTTTTATAAAAAACGTTGTGGTATTTTTTTTCACAACGTTTTTTCAAAAAACGTTATAGATACATATGCAAAAACGTTATGTATTTATAAGAGACAATATTTAGTTTTAAAGTTATAATGTTTTCTTAAAGAAAACGTTATCTATTTAAAAAACACGGAGCTTAAAAAAATCGCGCGGAAGTAAAAATTTAAAATTAAAATACGGAGCATATATATATAATTTTTAATTATTAAATAAACAAATTTCATAGGTGAAAAAAATATTTTCTCTCACTAAATTTTTTCCTCCCCCTTCTCTTTTACCCTTACCCTAACCGCCGCACTCCTTCCTCCCTGCATTTCTTCTGCTCTTCTTTTTCGATCTTCGTGACCCAGACTCTCATTCCCTCTTCTTTCTCTGTTCCTAGATGGATGGTTAATCGTATCTCTCAGCGGGTAACTCCAGTAGCAGTCCCTCGAGGGACCTATTCTCGGAATTTGGGGTTTTTAAACCTACCTCTCTTGAAATGGTTGAATCGAAACCGATACCTCTTGATATTTCTGCAGATTTAGATGATTTTGCAGCAGATTCTAGTTCTAATATTGGTCAGAATCTTAGGTTGGATCCAGCTCTTCAAGATGTTTTCAAAGCGGCCCATCATTTCTCCCATCAGGACTGTATAGAGGTTATTGCAGAACGGAAAAAGAATCAAGATCTGATGAATTTTATCACCACGCATAGTTTCTCTCTGCATAAGGTAAATGATTTTTCTAACCAAGGTACAATAGCTAGAACAGAGAATGAACACAATATGTTTGATAAAAGTCCTCAGACAAATGTTGAAACATATTATTGTGGTACAAAGTTATGAGAGAGATGCATGTCATCTTCCTGCATATATACTTTCATTTTCGTTGACCAAATACATATTATTCGTCATGCTCTGAATATCTGAACATATATATTATTTTACTAGCCTATTATTAATGGTTAACAGATTGATTTTGTATGTTTTGTTACATTCTAGGTTCTGGTGGTTCAAGAAAATAGTGGGCTTTTCCGTGGAACTGGTGTATAAAAGTTCCCCACAGGAGTTGTTGATGAGGTATGTTCCTCTGGTAAGTTCGTCATCACAATTATTCAGGAAGAAAAAAAACTTTCATTGTAATTTTTCAGCACTTTTATGGAGACATTTTCTTTGTAGGGTGAAGATATTTGTGATGCGGCAGTAAGAGAAGTAAAAGAAGAGACTGGAGTAAGTACCAGATTTGGAGTAATTTTTTATTTGTTGAAACTAGAGAAATTTACATAAAATGATAATTTAGTTTAACTAGATTTTCTGGTTGCTTCAGATAATCACAAAATTCAAAGAAATACTAGCATTCAGGTATGAGATTCTGTACTATTATGTTTACTTGACTGAAACTTATGCCCATTTAAAAGAAGAGGTTTTTAATCTATTATTTTATAAGTTATGTTTCGTTAGTTTTATCAAGTTGGATTTAGTTAGTATTTTGTGTTTACTGTTTGGAAAGGTAGCAATGTCAAATTTAGTACTTCTTTGTGACTCTGTTAGCTCTAATAGGTTCACTTTGAAAGAATATATTGTATTCAAGTAATGACTGCTCTTCCATTTCTTTATCCCATGACAAAGTTGTACAAGGGTAATCTATACATTACTGGCTTCGATTCTCATGCAATCTATTTGGTTACAATTTAAACAAATCAAAATTAAAATTAAATACCACAGTAATTTCGTGACCAAGACGTAGTCAAATAGGGTATGTTCAATACTATACAACTTGTTGTATAATATTTTTTCAGTAATCAATCAAAAGTTATACCTGTTTAAGAACAGTTTCACCATCATTAACAATCTTGGGAAGTCCATACTTGTTTTGCAAAACCACATTACTGTATATGTAAAAAATATTATATTATAACTTTTGATTGATTACTGAAAAAATATTATTTATTAGTATTATAGTATTTTTTAGAAAATTTATTATTATATTTATTGAAAATTTAGTAAGTCTCATATCTTATTTTCTATATTTAACATGTGTCATTAACATGTGTAAATACAGTCTTCACATATATATACTAATTTATTTTTCTTATCTATACGCCGTTTCGATTGTTCATTTAATTGAGTAAGAAAAATAATAGAAATTATTTTTGATTCTCTGGTTATTTCAATTTTAAAAAAAGAGTTGTTAAATGTCAGAAAGATTACTGTCAATGACTTTTAGTACTGAGAATTTTTTTTTTAGGGAAATAATCTCTCAAGTATAGTATTATGCATGCCTCAACTCACATTATTTTATATAAGTATTTATATTTTTTAATTATTGAGTATGATTGACATATTTTTTCTATAATATATATACTACTTTATAAGCATGTATACAGTATAATAACCTTAATTTAGTAATGGTTGACATATATTGAATTCCGAGTGAGGGTTAGACATTACAGGAAGTACTTATAGGGATAGGCATTAATTGTTGTTTAGCCCTTAGGTACCTTTGTTCACTAATTTAAAATTTTAATGGGTGAGGATTGTTTAAGTTATTTTATCGTAGAATAATAAAGTCTCACGTAATGTTCAATTTGATCCAGCCCACCAAACATAATACCCACCAAACATAATGCATCACAGTCATTAATGGGTTAACTATTATAAGAGTTTTAATTTATTTTTTCTATTTTAATTAATGAGTCCTCTTAGCATATGTCTTAATAACACATGTTAAATATAGAAAATAAGATATGAGACTTACTAAATATTATTTATTTATATATTTACACTGATATAATATAGAAAATAAGATATGAGACTTACTAAATATTATTTATTTATGTTAAAATATTTATTGAAAATTTATTATTATACAGAAATATATTAATGATCGAGTGGAGAAATATATTAACAAAACTTCATACCCCAGCCTTCTTCCTCTTGGGTTATTTTACAATCAATGGTACTCCAATGTTTACAGTCTAATTCAATGACCATTCCTACATTTTATGTGGTTAACTTCTTAGAAACATAAACATGGGCTTTAAAATATAAATATATAGTCTTATGAGTTTGAGAGAGTTGTAGAGAACTTCAAATTCATTATTAAGACTTGAATTTTGTGTGGAGGTTGTGTTCAGGAGTGTGACTAAATTGGTGAATATGTGGAAAACGTTGTGTTGGATGTAGGAACAGGGAGTGACTAAGTTTTTGTTAATTGAATACACCTTTTACACGGGCATTGGGAATGCATTGATGAATTTACATATTTTTGAAAATATTCAACATGTGATGATTGGGAAAATTGAGGTTGTCTTGCACATTTATTTTATTTACACCAACAAATAAGTTTACATAAGTAGTGCGACTTTGAAAAAATACATGCAGAGGTCAGTTCAATTTGCATGTATGTATGTATGTATGTTTAATTCTTGGTTTCAATTTATGCAGGCATTGGGAATGAAATTGTTGAGGAAGATTGATAGACCAGAACAGAAGGTAACACAATTTCTTGGTAGTTTTCTATTAGAGTACAGGTGACAAATTGCTGATCTCTAAGATATATTTCTGTACTTTTACAGTATACCTTAGCCATGATAGGTTACGCTAATGAATATGAGACAACTATTCTGGAGTTGACTTATAACTATGGTGTGATTGAATATACCAAAGGAAATGCATATGCACAGGTTAGTCCAATACTCTTATGTTTTGAAACTGCAAGTAAATTTGTCCACTTTGAATGCGTACTGTCCTTTCTCTTCTTTTGGTTTATAGTTACTAGTTATGATGGATGTTCTACTTGTTTCTAGATTGCAATCAGTACTGATGATGTATATAAAAGGGGTGAGGTTGTCAACCTTGTACTGATGATTTCCCAATGCTGGTGTAAAAGGTATATTCAATTGAAGATGTTATTCTACCAGAGAAAGGTTATTTTTTCTAACTTGTAATTGCCCATTGAATTAAATTTTTTCTTATTTACGTATCAAGTAAATACGTAAATATTTACTTACAGCAAAAGTGGTTTGATGGACAGCAAAAGTGGCTCATTACAGCTGGTAATTAGTTCTCTTTCTTTTCATTTTATGAGGGCATTTAATATTTGAAAATTTATTGTGAATGTAAATTTTCTTCTTGCAGATGTATGAAGAGAGTTGCAGGTGCTATCTCCAATTGGCTGATTCCTTTGCTACTGTTATGGCTGTCTTAGTTATTTTTGTTTTGTTAGTTTGTTAACACAGTTTGTTCTGTTCTGTTGGATATCTGTTGCTTTATCTGTTTTGTCTTCTTTAGTTGTTCAGACCATGATGATGGCTGAGTTTGGCTTGGAGATGCAGTTTAGTTGTTCTATTTTGCAGTTTTGGGTTGATTGTGGGTTTGTTTGTGGGTCTGTTGTGGTTTGCTAACATTCTAATTTGTACTAAACTTGGCCAATTAGTCTACAGTGGGAGACTAACTTTTTGTTATTTTATTTCAGTGGGATAAGGCAAATGGATTAACGTACACACAAGAACAAATTGACGAAGTACGAGGTGAGTGAGCAGCTTATGTGAGCAGCTACATGTAAGCCTCGAGTTAACAGTGGATGTACATGTTTAGATTAATGTATTTTGAGAGTTAACGGTGGGTGTACAGGTTAATTTAGATGAATGTATTTTGGGAGAAGGCTTTTTTGCACATGATTAGGTAGTAGTGCACTACAGTTCGTTTGGTATATTTTGTGTATAGTTGGTATATTTTGTGGATGTAGTAATTTGAAACTGTAAACGTATGGTATTATTGGATGTATTTTGAAACTGAGAATGATTGATACATTTTGGTTTTAAATGAGAATTTAAAATTTTTTTAGCTATATATCATTGCATTAATGAGAAACTGTGTATGTATTTTCAAATATGGGTGAACTACAACTGTTTTAAACCAGAAATGTGCTAAATAGATGACACCTTTAAAATGTTATATAAATGAGCCTAAACGTTGTGTAATGTATTAACAAAGATATATTACAACATTTTTATGTTACACTACAACATTTTAAAAACGTTGTCTAAAGGTACTACAATAGATGACATCTTATAAACGTTGTATAAATTAGTCTAAAAGTTGTGTGATGTATCAAACTACAACGTTTTATACCAGAAAATGTTATGGAATGATACCATCTACAACGTTTTCAAGCATCTTAGTATTTATTTAAAGACAATGTACAACGTTTTTTAGTAAAAAACGTTGTATTATGAGCCAACTACAACGTTTTAAAAACGTTGTATAAAATGTGTCAAATAGATGACACCCTTAACCTCGACGTTTCTGGGAGAAAGTTACAACGTTTTTTAAGTGTTATCTTTTTACTGTTTTGTAGTAGTGAAAAGGAAGACCAACCTTGTACGCTGATCTAACAGTAGCGGATCAGTAATTATCAGAAATAATAGCAACTGGCTTCAAAAAACCATTTAATTCAAAACCAAAAACACATGAAGGAACTTGAAGAAAATAGCAACTTGTAAATGCTTTGGCTACTATTTCACAAGAAATCTTTGTGTTTATATTACAAATTGTACTATACACAGGTGACCACGAAAGCTATACCAGATAATTATTAGTTTGTGATTCATGGGTAAAATCTGGGGTTAAATTAAATGTCGTAAAAGGTCATTTCGCTGAGAAGGAAGCTTGATACTCTGTAACAGTATACGTGACGCTTGGCAGTTGGGTAAGGTGCTGTTTGTTTGTGTCTTAATGGCTCTTAATGGACAACCTCTTAATCGCTAAGAGGAACAAAGTTGTTTGTTTTTTTTTTTGTTACATCTGAATGCCTCTAAATGGTTGAGATACAAAATCAAATCTAAACCATTAAGAGGAGCATCTTAATGAACTTGGACAAAAATATCCTCTTCAATATTAGCAAATTCTTTTTATATCCAACACTCAATATTATTATTATTATTATTTTTATAATAATAATAATAATAATAATAATAATAATTATTATTATTATTATTATGATTATTATTATTATAATTATTATTATCATAATTTTTATTATAATTATAATAATAATAATAATAATTATTATTATTATTATTATTATTATTAGTACTATTTTTAATATAATTATTATAATTTTTATAATAATAATAATAATTATTATTATAATTAATATTATTATTACTATAATTATTATTATTAATTATAATTATTATTAGTATAATTATTATTGTAATAATTATTATTTTTATTATTATTAATATTATAATTATTATTATTATTATTATTATTAGTATTATTATTAGCATTATCATTATTATTATTATTATTATTATTATTATTATTATTATTATTATTATGATTATTATTATTATTATTATTATTATTATTATTATAATTATGATTATTATTATTATTATTATTAGTAGTAGTAGTAGTAGTAGTAGTAGTAGTAGTACTATTTTTAATATAATTATTATTATTTTTATAATAATAATTATTATTATAATTAATATTATTATTACTATAATTATTATTATTAATTATAAGTATTATTAGTATAATTATTATTATAATAATTATTATTTTTATTAATATTAATATTATAATTATTAATAATAATAATAATTATAGTAATAATAATTATTATTAATAATAATTATAATTATTATAATTAATATTATTATTACTATAATTATTATTATTAATTATAATTATTATTAGTATAATTATTATTATTATAATTATTATTATTTTTATTAATATTAATATTATAATAATTATTATTATTATTATAATAATTATAATTATGATTATTATTATTATTATAATTATTATTATCATAATTTTTATTAGAATAATTATTATTATTAGTATTATTATTAGCACTATCATTAATATTATAATTATTATTTTTATAATAATAATTATTATTATTATTTTTATAATAATTATTATTATTATAATTAATATTATTATTATTATTATTATAATTATTATTATTAATTATAATTATTATTAGTATAATTATTATTATTATTATTATTATTATTATTATTATTATTATAATGTTCAACTGTTCATAGGGTTAAAATGGTAAAATACTGTTATTCAGACATCTGAAAAAATTGATTATCAAACAACATTTTTTCATTCAGATACAATTCTATTCAGATGCTCTATATTATTCAGATGTCTAAATTATTCAGATCTTAATACAGAATTTTATCAAACAGCACCTAAAACTGATTAGACCCTTAAAAATGAGACATCAGAAATTTCCTAAATTGAGAACGAATTGAAGTCCAGTAGGTAAAGGTGCTTCTTCTTGCCATAAGGGCAGGTTCATTTCTAACAAGCCACATAATCGGGCCCCATCTCCCTCTCCCGTCAATGCTTATGCCCTTGTTTTATTTATTTATTTATTTATTTTGTGTGGGGCTGGGTGGTGGAAGGGTAAGATGTATATATAGTATCATAAAATGAAAGTATCTTTCTTTTATTGACAGCATGATATATTACTTAAAATATCCTAACTCATGGCAGTTTAACAAAGAAAATTATTGTTTTCAGGTTGAAATTTGGAAATTAAGGAACTCTTAATAAGATGATCAACAGTCTAGGACATTCTATTGTGCTCATTACATAAAATGAAATTCAGAATCTCTTCACACACGTCACAGTAAAGAAAATGCAATTAAAGGCTTTTCTAGGTACAGTAAACTCAAAAACAGTAGCAACGAAAACAATCAAATAAAACCAAAGGGATTTGGGCCAATGGTTATCCCCGCCCCCTCGTGTAGCAAGAGGGCTTTGCAATGACAAAGTAGTATGCGTGCGTGAGTTTAAATTCTGTAAATTAACAATAACAACAAAAAAAAATCAAATAAACAACCATGCATCACACTCTCAAGTCGAGAAACTAAAGAAATTAACCTTGGGTGGAAGATTGAGAATGTCTAACCAAATTCGGCCTCCATTATCGATATTCAGATGAGAAATAGGAGTTGCTGCAAAGGTCAGAATTGGTGGCTGAAATGGATACCTGCAACCCCGATAGTAAAAATAAAATCCGTCAATTCATCTACTAAAGAAAACTTACATTTCACATACAAGCCAATATATATATATATATAAATCCCAAAAATGTAAAATTGAAAGCATACATATATACCTATCAGGTAATATATCTTCATCTTGAAAATTCCAAATATGTGTAAATAAACCTTCCCTCAAGCCCCCTGCCTGTTACCCCGCACCGTCCCGGTCTCCAGGATTTGCTTCTTTATTTTTTTTTCTATATTAGAAAATTAAATGAAAGTAAAAAAAAGAAAAGAACTTTGTATATATTAATTTAAAAGAATTAAATGAAAGTTAAAAAAAATAAAAACTTTGTACTGTTAAAGATACAAACTTTATAACTATTAAGTTTTTATAAATGACGAGACAAATTATTATTAATCTTAACCGTTCCTACTCATGGTTCCATGTCTTACCATCAAGGGAACAATGGTTCCATGTCTTACCATGACTGCTTTGCTATGTGTGTGGTGTTCATGTTCTTTCGCTGGACTTTTTTCTTCTTCACCCAATTACCCATGCATTTCAGTATGCTAATAAATGTATACCGATTACGCGTGTGATTTAATATAAAAAGATAAGAGAGCGCAAGAGTAAAAAGGATAAGAAAATTGGAAAAAAAAACGTATGAATGAAGGGAATTAGTAGGTATAAAAAGAGAAACACTAAACAGTTTCACAAAGTTATTAACCCTAACGCGGTTTTTTTTTTGTTTTTTTTGTTTTTTTGCGATTTATAATATATAATATAGATACTTTTAATAAGGTTTGAGGCTTTGCTACAAAAGATTAGTATAATGATCAGGCATATATATTAACTACTTTAATTCACCCAATTGAGTTTTAGACAAGTGGTTAGTTGGAGGAATTCACCAAAGGTTGCTGAGATGCTAATACTAATGACTATGAGACTGTTAAGAAACATCCTGAATCATAGAGAAATTTTCAGATGTGATGGGCAATACAGAAAATGTGTACAACTTTTCTATATATAAAATTATTCTCGTTGAAATTATTCAAATATTATAATTATACTTGTTGAATTTGGAAATGAAATAAGAACTCTAGGCCCTTCTTCATCCTCATCCTTTTTTAAAGCCAAATTTGAGGATGCAATGCAAGTAGAATAAATCTGTATGATAGAATATATAATCGCAATTACAATATTATATTATTATAAACCTCCAGGTTTTATAACTGTCAATTTGTGTTTTTGTCTTGCAGGTAATTATCTTAAAAGGAGTTTAACTTATTTAATTAATTTTATGTTTGTAAAGCAGTTATCAATTTTATTAAAATAAAATACAACTTCCTAGAAATATGCTTCCTACGTTTGTAATTAAATTGAATACAACTTTCTCTCTTTTATTATTTCATTTTCTTTTTTGGGTCCCATATCTCACTTTTATTTTATCAAAAATGAACATTATTTATTTTAATACTAAAACTAACCAATTGATTATTAGTTATTTATAATTTATAGTTTTCAATTATAAATATTTTAATATTTTTTAAATATACAAATACACAGTATATGCCATATGAACTAGTATCAATGAAATGAGAAATTATACTAATCATCACACATCACATGCAGGAGAAAATAAAATTCAAATTAACCGTCACCTCATCGGCACTTTAGACCCTTTTGAAATTAATATTTTGGGAGTGCCGATAAAATTTAATAAAGTACAATAAATCCGCTAATGGGGTGAGAAGAACCATGCATGAGACAATATTAAATGCTGTAATTTAGGGTTTACCACGCGGTCTGCAATAAATATTTTCTTAATTCTTTATGTGATTGATTAGAGAGTGTATGATCTTCCTGGGTTAACTTCAAATTATGTGTTCACAGGTCTCTTTCCAAGGGCGGATCCAATGAAGAGCCTCTTCCTATGCCAATTTTTGAGAAAAAAGTTATATAATGTAACGACCCGAAAATTCTCCGTACTGGTCACGGCGGATCCCGCTTGTTAGACGTATAACCTTGTACTTAAATTCACAATATACCTCAATAATATCATTGATGAAACTAGTTTATTTTAAAACTATTACAATCTCATTCACAATCTACACTATACTGTAGTTATTTAAAACAGAGTTTATTCAAAACTATACCATGATCATGTCTCAGAATCGATGTGACGCCCCCAAATCCGGGTCCTAATTATCCGAATTCGGTCATCACGAAATCATACATTCATCACCTCTTAAACAACATCATGTTGCTAAAAACTCAGTAAATTTAAATTTTTATACAACATTTACTTAACCTTGTCTCAGAATCGCAATCTTTACATAAATTCTATAACTCAGATCATTTATATTTTCATGACCTAGAGTATTACCCTCAATTGTGAGCAACAAAACTCGCATCCTAACAATAAGTCGACATGACTATTTACCCATTGCTTTTAATTACACGAGTTTACAAAACATTAACACTCGCATCATTAAACAACTGCCTTTCACTATTAATATGGCTTTAAAATCTGGAATTATACCTAATGGTAATTATCCCCAACAAATACAACTTAAACTTTAAGCAGTTCCAGTGACAACCTTTATCAATAAAATAAACTTCGCACATCTTCTTTGCGATTACCGGGATCTTCGAACTCTTTTCCCCTCGCTGAAAATGTTTATAGTAGCAAGAATGAGCACGACGGCTCAGCAAGTCCAACAACTAACACATAACACGTATGTTACATTTAATTCATGCTTTATGCTCCATGCTTTGCATTTATATAGGCATCATGCTTATCATGTTTTGCATTTAAATCATACTTACCGTGCGTGTCAATATATCCAGGTTATATAACTCATATAACACATGTCAAATCATAGCATTAATTATATATCAGCTATTAACCACATATGACTATACTCAGACATATTTAGAAATCAGCTAGCACATATAACAAGTGCACACATAATACTCTATGCAAATAACACACAGCAATGAAAATAACTTGCAGAGATAACAATTATCACTGAAAGAACTTGCCTGGATTGCAACACCAGTTTATGCTAACCTTTCGCGTTCCTTGCACCACCTATACAACATGAGAGATCGCGTTCCTTGCACCACCTATACAACATGAGAGATCAACGGTGCATTATATTAGTCAAAATTTGACTCAATATTTAACTCTATTCTTAGGATGTCTACTTCCTTTTATCGTCCCATTTATTCACTAAGGTTGATTCATTAGTTTAGTCCATTGTGGACTCATCACGATGTTTCACATAAACACCGTAAACCTTCTATACTTAACTCTGTATATCCGACATTCCTTAATGCCATAACATTATCATTTGGACCTTGTAATTATTTAGGTCAATCTACCACTTAGTCATTCAATAAACCTTACTTGATTTAAATTCCACAATTACTTAATCACTTTGACATAATACTATCTGTCTCAAATAATACATAAAACTCTTACTAATCCCATTAATATTACACCCATTAGCTTCTAGTGTTATTAAAAACACTTTAATTAAACATCAATATTATTAGTCCTCTTTAATAACATTTTAAAACCTTCATCGATTTTATTAATCATTTGATATTAATTACTCATTGTCTAACATTATTAATCTGTTAATAATATTTTAATTAATAATACATTTTCTGAAACTGGCGATTGAGCCGAGGCTCAGAGCCTGAACGCACCATCTGGGCTGGCAACTCTACGATCGCCGAGTGAGGGTCACTCTACGATTTCCCAAGACTGGCCCAGACTGCTCTACGACTCGGCGAGTACAAAGCACTCTACAATCTCGAGTGGACTTTACGATTTCTAGTGACTAGTGTCATTCTACGATTTGCGAGTGGGAACCACTCTACGATTCACAAGTCTGGTTTAGACTGCTCGATGATTCTTCATGCGAGCTTACTCTACGATTTCCGATTGAGGCCACTCTACGATCTCAATGACGAAGTCATTCTACGATTTGCAGGTTCACCCTACTATTCTTTTTCCTGACTTGGTTAAGTCATTCAATGGCTGACGAGTGAGCTCTACGATCAGAGTGCAACCACTCTACGATCTCCGAATTCGCTCTACTATTCTTACTGCAACTAAGGAAAAATTTCCCAAATTAATTAATGAATTATACTTATTATTTAATATTAATTAAATAATAAGTTTACAACCTTCATAACCTCATTTAATTATTATTGATTAAATAACAATTTGCTACCTATCCTTACCTATTATAAGTTAAATAATATGCAATTACTTATTTTATCTTATCTTTTTTTAATTATTATTTCATCAAATAATAATTAATTAATTACATTTATTACTCTTTAATCATTTTAATGTTGAATAATGATTAATTATGTTTACTACTCTTTAATCATTATTTAATATTAAACAATGATTAATTACCTTTACTTACTATTTAATCCCAATTAAATAATAAATAATCACTTTATTGACTTTAACTCCTCTTCAATTATTATTTAATGTTAGTTAAATAATAATTAATTAATTATCTTTATCTCTCTTTTAATCATCATTTAATATTAATTAAATAATGATTAATTATCTCTAATTAAATAATACATATTTAGTTTATTTAATTTCTCTTTAATTATTATTCAATAATAATTAATTAATTATCTTTACTTATTATTTAATGTTAATTAAATAATAATTAATTATTTTATTAACTTTATTTCTCTTTCTCTTTAATTATTATTTAATAATTATTATTATTCATCTTTACCTATTATAATAAGTAATTACGCTTTTACGAACTTTATTCTTCCTTAATTATCGTCTAATATTCATTAAACAATAATTAATTACATAACTAATCTTATTCATTATTTAGTGACCACTAAATAATAAATTTATTATCTTTATTTAATATATTTAAATATCAAAAATTTATAAATTATCATTTATTGATAATCAATTAACTATTTCTAGTTACTTTAACTATTATTTAATACCAATTAAATAATAATTAATTATCTCAAATATTTTTATTTATCTTATTTATTAATTAAATTAAATTAATTAATAAATAATTATTTTATTTGGGTCCCATATGTTAATCATATTAATTTTTACAATTTTTACAATACCCATTTCTAAAATAACTATCCGCGACCCGAATCCGTGAACCGACCCGGATCCGACCAACAGGAACCAACAAAAGGGGAGGGCGTCTAGACTCCTGATTTTGTACTTGGTAGGGCGTTTAGACACCGGGCCTCAGAAAGTGGCAGCAAAAAATTTCAAGTTTTATGGTTTTGTGCAATCCGGGAGGTACCTTGCTTTAAACATTTTTAGATTGAGCTATACACCTCCAAATGATGCAAGGTCGGATTATATGGATTCCTAACTTGATCCTTAACATCCCAGCATTTTTCAAATAATTTTTCAGAAACATTAAATATGGAAATTATCAAGCTACTCTCAATCGTGCCGGAAAATGGACTGATTTGGTAGAAAAACCATAACTAAATGTATACACCTTAACTTTTGGTGATTCAAATTGAGTTCTCTTTTAAACTCATAGATATATCAAGGAAAAATAATAACCAACACCAATAAGTTCAAGAGCTTAGATGTACAAGGCCTTAAAGCACACTATCTCGCACGGTTTTTTCGAAAATGAAGATTTCATGCATTCTTCCAATCTTACCAACATAGACATGCATAACTACCCATGACAAGCTCATTAAAACATATATTTACTACTCTAGAATGAGTATGATCACTTAGAGCTATTATTTTAGCTTTCTACCACATAATACACCAAGCATGGCCATAGAAATACAAAACTAGGAACTTATAGGTGTTTAATACCTTGATGACCTTGTTGCCTGCTTCCTCTTCCTCCCGAAGTGTGTGACAAAGGTATTGGACATCCAAGAGCCTTCCTTGAGTTTCCTAGATCAAACACTTAAGAGTTACTTTGTTATTTTCTCTCTTCTCTTCCTATTTTTCTTCTCTGTTTTCCGCTTTCTCTCTCTGTAAATGGACGGGAAGGAGAAGGAAATGGAGTATTGTTAGCCATATACTCCCTCATCCTCTAGACAAGCATCTAAAAATTGGACACTGGGTTACACTCTACAGCCCCCCTACAGCCTGCCTTGTTCCTTCTTTTTCAGCAACTGAAAACCTTGAGCCGAGCACTCCTGCGCATGCTCTGCTTTCTTCCTGAGCTTGTCCCAAAATGGTTGGCACACTTAATATTTCACCGGGTTGAGAAAAAAGAGCTTGGGCTGGGCTGCTTCTTGTTTAGTTAATTGAACAATTGGTGGCCCAAATTGGAACTTATGTTGCAACTAAGATTGGGTTGTAGAAAGGTTAATCATTTGGGCTAATTTAAAATACCCTTTACCATTAATTAATAATTTTATCAAATAATTTACATAAACCAATTATACATGCTATATTCAAATTAATTTGAATATTTAATTAACCAAAATCCTATCAATTTATTGATATTAATAGGCTAAGGTTAGACCACAAATTTAATTATCCATTAGTTGGACTTACTTTGATTTTATTCCCATCATATCATAATTTACTAATTTAATCGCATCAAGATTTAAATTAGTTCATAAAATATTCATTACATTAATAAATAAATTCACAATTTATTTATAATGAATTTTAAAATTTTGCGGACATTACATTCTTCCCCCCTTATAATAATTTCGTCCCCGAAATTTCAATATAAGGTAAAATCAAAATATGAGGGTAATTCTTCCTCATCTTTTCCTCAGATTAAATTTTTGCCTTATCCAAAAATGATTCCATCCTCGGAATTACCACTACATCCTTACAACATTTGTCCCTCCGATCAATCTTATCGATTATCTTAACATATGCATTGTTTTACTTATTTTTTTATAAACACTGTCTTAGTCCTTCCGTGACTGGACTCCAATTCAATTCCAGTGATCGTCCATCACTTTACCAAGGTTAGCTTTATATCTAAACCTCAAATTTCGCCTGAATCCTCAAAAGCTTAAAATTTCCTCAAATCGACTATCCACTACTTCCTCATCCAAGGATTAGCATAGCCTTAAATCACATCAATTACCTAAGCCCGTACTCATCAGTCCTATGAATATCCCAATTTACCTAAGACCGTACTCATCAGTCCTATGAATATCCGCAATTTACCTAAGACCATAATCATCAGTCTTATGAATTTTCGGGTCATTACAATCGAAATCTTTACTTAATGACATCTCAGACCGAATATAATATGATTTAGTCTGTTACAAAAAATATGAGTACAATAAACTCACTACATACCATATTCAAATTTTTATTTATTAATACAAATCTTCCTTTGTACAACTAGGTATGATAATATATCACACATCTGCTCCAAAATGCAAGTTATACTAACTATTCAAGTTTTCTAACTTTGATTTATACAACAAACTACCTTAACAGGTTTATCGCAAAAGCATCTAACTTTCTCTACGCAGAGATTTCATTACCATGTCTAATATCATTCGCACATGTCTGACATTCCCGTCTCAATCTTTGTCTTTATCGACATCGTCTAAATTTATCGAGCTTCAACTGAAAAATGTTGTTTAAGCAAGAATGAGCACGACGACTCAGCAAGTCTAACAGATAACACATAACACGTAGTTCATGTTTATACATGCTTCTCATACTTCATGCATGACATTATAGGAATGCATCATACTTCCCATGCTTTGCATTTATTTATGCAACATACTGATCATGCATTAGAATGAATACATGGCATACAGTTCAACTTATTAAATTAACTCAGGTTTTCTATCATATAGAATCAACACACATCATATGGTTTCACAAAAGCATATTTAATTCAAATTCTCACATGCTTCAAGTGCACACGCAACAATTATACACATAGCAACAATATCTGAAAAACTTACCTGGATTGCAAAACCAGCTTAAGCTAACCTTTCACGTTCATTGCACCACCTACACGGCATGTGAGATCAACGGTGTGCAAAATCAGTCAAGATTTGACTCAATACTTAAATCTTATTTTTAAGATATCTACTTCCTTTTATCGTCCCATTCATTCAATATGGTTGATTTATTATTCTAGTACTCGTGGACTCATTACAATATTTTGATTTAACTCTGTAAACCTTTTGTACTTAACTTCATACTCCCGACATTCATTAATGTCACAACAGTAACACTTGAACCTTATATTTGTTTAGGTCGATCCACTACTTAGTTGCTACCGGACCATAATCTCGGTTAAACTTAATCACATAATTAACTCAATTTCATTTGATTACTATTTAGTATAGCAATCAACTAATTACCTTTAGTTATTATTTAATAATAACTAATTATATTTACTCATTATTTAATATTTACATATGTTATTTATCTAGCAATTAAATGATCACATAACAAATAATTTGACATACTATCATTAACCCTGTAAAACAATTATTTGATTTTAAGTTAATGACTTAATTAATTTATAGCAATTTTCTTAAGTGAAAAACACTTATTAAACTATTAAACAATTTATTATCATTGTTTAATTAATGAGTTAATGACATTACATTTATTTCATTAAATCAAACTTCCTTTAATCATTATTTAATATTAATTAAATAGTAAGTAATTAAATATCTTTGGTTATTATTTAATAATAAATAATAATTAATTAGGTTTATTTATCACATAATATATATAAGTAAATTAGTAAGAAATTAAATATCTTTAGTTATTATTTAATCAAAAATAATAACTAATTAGGCTTATTTATTATTTAAAGTTAATTAAATAATAAGTAATTAAATAATCAATTTTATTTGTCTTTAATTATTATTTAATAGTAATTAAATAATAAATAATTTAATTTAGTCATAAATTAAACTTACTAGATTAATATTTAAAATATTTAAATATTAATCCTAACAATTTATTATATTGAAAACTTGTTAAATTATAAAATTTGAGTAAGTGTAGGAAACTTGCATTTAATATGAAAATTAAATGAAGTTAGAAAACTTTGACAGAATAAATATCTGAGTAAGTTTAGGAAACTTGCCTGAAGCGTTCCTTGTAACTTTACGCTAAATCGCCCTTCAAATGTCCTACACATTTATGCTAACGATAACACACCAATTAGATACATAATGACCCCAATTATTGGTTAATTTATATTACCATATTATTCATTGTAGGTTGTTCGCATTTTATAATTTAAATCAACGTGACCAAACTTTTAAATTATGCGGTACAGGTCCAAATCAGACAGGGTAAACCTGTCTACCTTGGTGTCTGCTTTAGGTCAAGTTTTATTTTGTTACAATTCAAACAGGTGTGACCCGTCTGCTTAGGCCCAAAACTCCATGTATGCTACAGTATCATCAGGACAATTTTCATTCTTCTTGTACCTACTTTGTTACTTCGTAACTTTCTCATTTTAAAATGGAATTAGGCCATTTTGGAGGCTATGAAAAGCTTCAGATTTCCTAGTTTGGACAGACTTGACACCTTTTCTCCCAAATGCCATTACTCCCTCATTCGAGGTCGGAATGAGGTGATTCCAAAGCCTATAGCTTCGTAACTTCGTGTACTACAACTACACAAAAGTTCAGAACTTAAAACACAACACATCAATACCAGTTTTGCTTCAATGGACAGTGTGCATCTAAGGTTTTTCTTATAAGACTTAGTTTGTTCAAATCTTTACCACAGATTCGTTTCTAAAGCTTTTAAACTCGCTCTCAAGTTGGGTGATTCTCATCACTCAATAGAGTACAACATGACACATTTAAAATTATCATGCAAGCTCGGATCGATACATGTTTTAAGGTCCGAAATAGTCCGCACAAGTTCGTTTAATCCATTTTCTTTTCCTTTACACATAGGTTCGGATTTCTTTCATGTTTGTTCCACTTGGATGTTATTAGGAAGGTTTTTAAGGTCTTAACAGCATCCCCAACCGTTTATGAGCAACTAACAACAACCATAACAACAACAAATCTCACAAGACAAAGTTTTTTTGTGAACAAAAATGGAAGTTTGAAGGTTTTGGGAACTTACTTCTTGATTTCTTCCTGGATGCTTAAAGGCTTGTTAGGACTTGCTAGAGCTTGCTCAAAGTCTCTCCTCTTGCACTACATGTTTTTCCTAAACTCCTTTCTTCAAGCTTAGCTCACACCCATTTGTTTCTCTCTCTAGAATGGTGAAGGTTTAATGAAGAAGTCGAGCTTGAATGGGGAGAGGAGGAACGGATGGGATATGCTGGTAGTCCATCTCTCTCATTGCTAGCTTTCTACGTCATTTATTCTTCTTTCACCCGAAACCCTCTCTCTTTTCTATTCTCTCCAAACCGAGAACAAGCTCTCTCTCTATGTCTGTCTTTGAAATTAACACTCCCAAAAAGAAAAAAAGAAAAAAAAAAAGAAGAAAGGGTGGAACTACCCTTCACGGTTACTAGCAATGGTACTCCCCCTTATGATGAGCACTCTTAGCTTACAATAGGCCTCAACCCAGCCCCTAAAACTTTCTTTCCTAGATGCCAGATTGGGCAGCTCACCCTCCCCCATCAGTCATCTAAACCGCAGAAGTGACTGCCCCTCGAGCAGTCTGTTTGAGCAGCCTACACAACCCTTTTTCTGGACTTTCTTGCCAACCACTTTGTTGATTATTTTAAGTGAATAAACCCTCTCAATGTTCAGCTCATTTACCCTTTTGGGCTGCCGGGTTGATGCTATACTAAACTACTACTAAACTTGTTAAGTCATTTCCTAGGTGTTACACTTAGTCCCCTCACCACTGCTACAAAACACTTCCCGCTGTTGTATTGATATCCCTAGCTCCTTGCCCACTTATTTTACTTATTTAATTTATCATCATATATAAAGGTACATGTACCTCAGCTGGTAATTTACCCTGGGCCCCAATTAACTTGGTTTATCATAATAGGTTAGCTACCGAAATACTTCACTTCTTGACCAAATTGGGCTATCTAATTAATTGTTTGGGCTCTCTAATTTAAATGATTGGGCCATGTGAATTAGCATAGTCCACAACTCATAAATTTTATCCTACCCTAATTATTTAATTAGAGTTTCTAGTCCACTCATTTTGGACTTTAAATAATTACTCATGTAAATTTAATTTTATAACCCAATTAGACTTTCTTTAATTAGGTTAATATAATTTAATAAGTTGAGATAAATAAAATAAATCTCTTAAGTTGGTTTACTAGTATATATTTTAAATACTAGAAATCTTCAATAAATATAACCCTTAGGTTATTTAATTCCCCCACCTAATATATAATATTAGGTTACAAAGCTTTCTTTTTAATTTCTTAGTCACTTAAATTAAATAAATTAACTAACTTATTTAATTCACATAACACATATTCACTCATATTCCATACAAATGGAAATTTATTCACTAAATAAGATATTACAATTAAAATAATATTCTCTCTTTATTAAAATAATTCAATACTATAATTTATTTTAATATCATTTATTTCAAGTATACACTATTTCTGTATACTTAAACTAATTATTTCTCTTCGTAGTATAAATTGTTTCATAACAATTCACTCATGCACAATAAATATACATACATATATTTTTCACATATAATGAAATACAAATTTATTTACTCACATTACTTAGGACTTTTTTTTCCCACAAATCTCTAATACACATGTCGAACCACACTGGTTCATGCTAGCGCATAGATTAAACAAATAAAATTTTAATTTCATCCAGTCTTTTACACAATACAAATCTCCATAACTAGGTTATTAAACATTAACCTTTATTAAATAATTAAAAATATTATTTCTAAATCTTTTAAATATCCGAGATATTACATATAATATTTATAACACTGTATTTATAACAATTAGTCATAATAATGAATAAGTGTGAATTATTGTTGAATAATTGAATTGATAAAGTTATTTGTTTTTATTATAATAAATGATATAAAGTTAGGTGATATAAAGATGAAATGAATGGTATATATTAAAGATAATGTAATAATTATAGAATTTCAAATGAATTGTGTAGATTGAAGATGATATTTAAATGAATGGTTTAGATTAAGAAAATCTTAAAAGATAAAATGAATGGTATAGATTAAAGATAATATATAATTTGAAATGGATGGTGTAGATTAAAGATGTTCTTTAAATGAATGGTTTAACTTAAAGAAATCTTAAAAGATGAAATGAGTGGTATGGATTAAACATTATCTTTAAATGAATGGTTTGGATTAAATTAGAAAATCTTGGATTTTAGCTATAAATAGAGGCCCTAACTTAAGAAATTTTTCATAACATTCTTACATACATTCTCTTTCACTCTCTAAATACTTCTTTGTGTAAATTCTCTCTAAGTGTGCTTAAGTCATTCCTAGTTTTAAAATCTTTTGCATTCTTCTTTGAATTCCCGAGTGGAATTTTCTTATGTACAACAACTCAGTCATTCCTAGTTTTAAAATCTTTTGCATTCTTCTTTGAATTCCCGAGTGGAATTTTCTTATGTACAACAACTCTTTCGAAAAATCATAGTAAATTCATTATTTATCAGAATTTAATGAATTGAAAGCCTGTCTCTTCCGTTTTTCGTCCTCTACAACTTTGAAGAAGGAAGAAAAGTCCTCTGAAATCATCTTCAGGCCTTAAAATGCTAAAAATCGTAACATATTCTGATTTTCGTCACTATTTTCAGTCTTAATTTTGAAAATTGATAACTCATTCATATTAACTCCGAATTGAGTGATTATTGAGTCTATGCCGTCTATCTTTTCGAGAGTAACATTATTTTAAAAAACATAAAGAGATTTTAAAAACTCTAGAAGACTCAAAAGTCAGATTCTTTACTGCTACATAGACAAACAAGGAAGGATTTGTTCGGCTATAAACTTGTTTCACAATATCAAGGTAAGGGATGTCATTTTCTTTCATACTCTTAAACTTACTACTGTAAGGGATTATCATTCTTTGATTTTCAAAAATAATATCGTTTCTTTCTTACTCATAAGATATGTCATTTATTTCCATGTATTAAATTGTGGGGACAACCTTACGGCGCGGATTACCGCTTGTTGGTGAATAACATTTCGTATTCATTCATTATTAATCTCTGAGAATAACCTTACTGTGCGGATTACCGCCTGTTTGGTGAATATCTCTTCGTATTCAATTTTTATTAAATTGTGGGAATAACCTTACGGCGCGGATTACCGCATGTTGGTGAATAACCTTTCGTATTCATTCCTTATTAATCTCTGAGAATAACCTGACTACGCGGATTACTGCATGTTTGGTGAATTACTCTTTGTATTCATTTCTTATTTGTCTCTTGTGGAAATAATTTGTCTACATGAATTATCACATGAAATTTTTATTCCATATTCGTTTGTAATATGATTTTCTTTCATATTCGTAAATAATATTATTTTTCTTTATACTCATAAGAGATACCATCTTTTTCATCTTCTTGTATTCAAACTTACTATGGTAAGGGATATTAATTTATTTCACCTTTTATTAATCAAACCTGTTACGGTAAGGGATATTATTTTCTTTCATACTCCTAAATCGAAACTTATTATGGAACTATTGCTTCTATAATTCCTGAAAATATTATATGTTCCATAATAGTTGCACTTCATCTAATATCATTTCAATTGAACTTTCCTATTTTTCTAAATCTCTCTATTGAACTTTAACTGTTATTCTGAACTGTGGATCTTGAATATCGTTCTTGAATTTAATTCCACATCATGTTGACAATTTGGAGTTTGGACATTATTTGAATCTGCACGAAGTAAACTTTCGATATTTATTGTTTATCCTGTTTCTTTTGTTCATTATTTGTATCACTGTTATTTGTACTAATCATCAAAAATTAAGCTGTTGTGAATATCTGTGGTCGGGGGCACAGATGCGATATAATTGTTGAACAGATGATAGGTTAAAGGCGATTTAATAGGTTAAAGGCGATACATCTGTTCGGTGTCTTTTACGGCACGTGGTGAATGAATATCTTTGGCCCGTAGTGCAAAGATGAACTGTTGTTTGGTATGATTATGACCAAAGGCTGAATACTGGTATAATCATGATCGTTGGTGATATTTTGAATATCTTTGGCCCGTAGTGCAAAGATGAACTGTTGATTTGCATGACTATGACCAGGAACTGTGAATTTATATTATCATGACCAGTGGTGTTTAAAATGATAAAAGTTGATGATATTTTTCTAAAAAAGAAAAGCGAGTGGACATCATAGTCTACATGATTCTTCTAATGGATTGCTCATTCCGCTGCTATTATTGATCTGAACTGTAAGACCCCGGATTTTATGAATATAAAATTTAATTTTTCTTCATATATATTTTTCTGAAACAGTGAGTGGTTAAGTCGATAAAGTTAAAAGTTAAGGATGTTATGTGCAAATTTTATTTTGTCGGACAATATTCGTTTTGTCGGGGAATATTCGTGCCGTACGACGGCGCCGAAATAACTAATTATTGGTGGACCCCCACAACGGAATATTTGTCGGATATAGAAAATGACAGAAGTAACCTTTTTAAATAAAAATAGTCAACGGTGTTAACTGTTAAAATACCGGTGATAAAAGAATAGTAGCATACGGTAAATTATGGTATTTTCTGTAGCACACGGTACTCTACAGTAGCACACGGTATTGCACAGTGTCTCATATTATTGGTCTGATAATTGACACCGTAACTGTTGCGCATCATTTCATCAATAATTGTCACTGCATAATATTTTATATTATCAATTCAATAATTGTTGTTACACAGTATTTTGCATTATTGATTCAATAATTATCATTACACTGTATTTTATATCATTGAGTCAATAATTGTTGCTGCACTGTTTTTAAAATTATTGAACCTAATAATTGTCACAGTAGCAAATATACTATAATTTATATTATTAAATTAATAATAATCTGTAACGTGTTTATTACATTATTGTTGAATTATTGTTGTAGCATATTTTATTATATATGTTGGACTCACAGGAAGAATAAATAAATAAATAATAATAATAATAATAATAAAATAATATAATAAATTACTATTTGAATAGTAACGTGAATACTGACGTGAATAGTAACGTGAATAGTAACATGTGGGCCCCTGTAGGACCCACCTGAAAAAAATTTGCACAAAAATGTGCAGGAATTTCTGAAGTTGGTGAGCAGAGGCTGCAGCCTTTGTTGATTTCTCAGCTGGCGTGTATCACGCTAGTTCACCTACCACACGCATAGTAACTTATTTTCTCTTATAAATAGCTTGCTCAGCTGAATAGAAAAATCACACCAAAAACATAAAATTTTTCTATAAGAATTTTATGAGTTTTCTCTGAGAATAGTAAGGCTATTTTGAGTGTTTGAAAGCCAAAAGGAGTGCAAGAATTTTTCAAGTAAATCTTTTCTTAAAGAGTAGTAATTTCATAAATTCCTATTTTTCACGGTATTCACAAATCTTCCTTTAGAAGACTCTTCTTTAAGAAGATTCATTTTTAAAAGCTTTCTTTGGAAGATTTATTTTGGAATATTATTTTTAAAAGTAGTTATATTATACTACAAAAAATTATGTTAAATATATATAATTTTGATAATTCATATTATACGAGTTATCATACACTTTGAAATTTATATGTGGTAATTACTAATTTTATTATAAAAATATAGGTTGATCAACCTCATTTAAATCAATATCCAGTCACGTGTTAAGGTAAGGAATATCATCTTCTTTCATATTCTAACTTACTATGGTAAGGGGTATCATTCTTTTCATCACCATAGATAGATATTATTTTCTTTCTTACTGGAAGGGATTATCATTCTTTGATTCTCGAAAATAATATCGTTTCTTTTTTGTGCCATTTATTTCCATGTATTAAATTGTGGGAATAACCTTACGGCGCGGATTACTGCCTGTTAGTGAATAACCTTTTCTATTCATTCCTTATTAATCTCTGAGAATAATCTTACGGCGCGAATTACCGCCTGTTTGGTGAATAACTCTTCGTATTCAAATTGATGGGAATAACCTTTCGGCGCGGATTACCGCCTGTTGGTGAATAACTCTTTTTATTTGTCTCGTGTGAAAATAATTTGTCTACAAGAATTATCACATGACACTTTTATTCCATATTCGTAAGTGATATCATTTTCCTTTATACTCATAAGGGATACCATCTTTTTCATCTTCCATTATTCAAACTTACTATGGTAAGGGATATTAATTTCCTTCACCTTTTGTTAATCAAACCTGCTACGATAAGGGATATTATTTTCTTTCATACTCTTAAATCGAAACTTATTATGGAACTATTACTTCTATAATTCCTGAAAATATTATATGTTCCATAATAGTTGAACTTCATTATTTCAACTGAACCTTCCTATTTTCTGAACCTTTCTATTGAACTGTAACCGTTATTCTGAACTGTGGATCTTGAATATCATTTTTAAATTTCACTCCACATCATGTTGACAATTTGGACATTATTTGAATCTGCACAAAGTAAACTTCCGATACTTATTGTTTATCTTGTTTCTTCTGTTCATCATTCGTATCACTGTTATTAATCTTCAAGAATCAATTTGTTGTGAATATCTGTGGCCGGGGGCACAGATGTGATATAATTGTTGAACAGATGATAGGTTAAAGGCGATATACTAGGTTAAAGGCGATACATCTGTTCGGTGTCTTTTATGGCACGTGGTGAATGTTCTCTTTGGCCCGTAGTGCAAAGATGAACTGTTGATTGGTATGATTATGACCAAAGGCTGAATCTGGTATAATCATGACCGTTGATGTTATATTGAATATCTTTGGCCCGTAGTGCAAAGATAAACTGTTGATTTGCATGATTATGACCAGGAACTGTGAATCTATATTATCATGACTAATGGTATTTCCGATGATAAAAGTTGATGATATTTTTACTAAAAAGAGAAGCGAGTGGACATTATAGTCTGCATTATTCTCCTAATAGATTGCTCATTCCGCTGCTATTATTTATCTGAACGTTGTTCAAGAATTTAACTGCAGTTTTTGATATAAATCTTGTAGTCTATTGTATTCTATCAAGAACTCAACTGTTGAAGGCTAATGATAATTTATTCGTCATTATCTTAGTCATGATATTTCTTACTGGGCTATTTGAGCTCACCCTTTCTTTTGTTCCATTGTTTTTCAACAGGAGATGAAAACGTAACGGGGTCTAGCCGGGGGATGGAGTGAGGGTCCGTGGAATAGCTATCATAGTCTTCACGTGTTGTAAAATAGTGTGGCAATAATAGTGAAGACTTGGTTGTGTATTATTATACACTGTATTGTTGTACGATGTGCTTTGTTGTAATAATTTTGTTGTAATCTTTTGACGACTCAAGTTTGGGCTGTGTGGGCCTAGATTTGGGGGTGTCACATGAACATTGTTTAAGAATTTAACTGAAATTTTTGATATAAACCTTGTAGTCTATTGTATTCTATCAAGAACACAACTGTTGAAGGCTAACGATAATTTATTCGTCATTATCTTAGTCATTATATTCTTTACTGGGCTATTTGAGCTCACCCTTTCTTTTCATTCCATTGTTTTCAACAGGAGAGGAAAACTGGGTCTAGCCGGGGAATGGAGTGAGAGTCCGAGGGATAGCTATCGTAGTCTTCACGTGTTGTAAAATAGTGTGACAATAACCGTGAAAGACTTAGTTGTGTATTGTTATACACTGTACTATTTATAATAATTTTGTTGTAGTCTTTTGACAACTCAAGTTTGGGCTGTGTGGGCCTAGATTTGGGGGCGTCACATCTTTGGTGAGTTTTACTGTAACCAGGCTATGGATGTTTGTAGGAGTGGCAGGGGATGAGGCCATTAGATCGAAAAAAGACTGAGGTCACGGTTTGGCTTTAATACCATGTAAGAATAAGCTTTTAGAATGGGAAAACTCTCAGTGTATTTGTTGTAGAGAGGATATGTATTTATATACAATTTGTTACATATTGTTGTGCTAATTACAGATAATATTCCTTAGAGTAATTACAAGAACTGTCGTAATGCATGGGATAGCAATCTTGCAATGAATACATAATATTCGACAATTCTCAAATCACGGAGAGGAATCAATCTTGTTGTCATATGGTGGATTAGTCTTGCTGGCATCTGGTATGAAGGTTATTTCCTTAATAGCAACTGTGTTCTCATTAATAGGAGTGATGTGGGCAATGACTAGTTTGATGGTGGACTTTTGAGCTAATTATTGTGCATATCAAAGTCTTATTTTTAAGCCTTTTTTTTTCTTTGGGGGGGGGGGGGGGGGGGGGGGGAGGTCGATGAAGAAAATTGTTATGTTTTGCTCTTACCAGACGTCCATAGATAGTAATGCGGAAATCATAACATACACAGAAATGAACCCACTCCCCAAGTTGACGATGTGATCAATGCAACCTATAGTTTTGACAACAGAAGCAGCAGGTGTTGAAACAATGCTCTTAGCCACAGGAAGATCAGCTATGACAAGGTGGTCAGGGCATGCAACTGTTGTGACGACCCCAAATTCGGGTTCTTTAACCTCGGGTTTGGTTCTCACTGTACAATACTAAACAATAATGAAATACATAAATTGTATTCAAACTTCGCGGAATAATATAAAAGGTTCCTTAATCAAAAGGCTACACTTCCCAAGGTCTATTACCTTAATCTTAAACATTACATATCTTAAAGAAAATACAAAAGATTTACAACAGTAATTACATAATAGTAAATTAAACTAGCATGCAACTACTAAAATTAAACATTCGCTTTCCCCTTGCCTTTATCCGATTTAGAGCTTTCGGGATTGGCTGAAATAAAGTCATGATATAGCAAGAATGAGCAACTAAATGGCTCAGCAAGTTTATAAACAACAATCATACGATATATCATGATGAAGGGAAATAACTTCAAGGTTTCAACAATAGCAATTGTGAAAGATAACAAGAATCAATGTTCAACAAAAGAAGGAATTGACTCTTTACTGCTGAGTGGTCTTTAATGACCATGAACTACTACTAAGGTAAAACAGACATACAATGTCTGACTCCTTGTTAAAAATAACGGGACACTTGAGGGGATCAGTCATCTCTTGTCCTATGTATATGCATCACATTTAGTTTTCTTGCGCGCTGTCGGTTCTCCGACAAATAAAAATCCCCTTTAACTAGGGTTGTTCTATCTCAGTCTTACTGTAAGAATCCGCACCAGCCAATGGTTTGGATAATCTTTTATAATATTCAATTAAATGAATTTAACATGTATTTATCTAGCCGAAACAATTAGCTTAGACGTTCTTAAACAGTTGCAAAAGCACTATGTGCGAATACAATAATCAATAACGATGTGAAGTAATTTTCGATAATTAATTCACTCAAAGGTCTGTCAAATATCTACGAATGTAGATACTTGTTCAACAATAATTGAATTGCTCAAAGTAACTAAGGGTAGAATAATTGCAATAATAAGTACAAGTTAAGGGTAGAAAACTTGTAATAGAAATTACAAGTTAAAGTTAGAAAACTTGTCTCGTGCGTCGTTTACTGCTAACCAACTTAATTTAACAATCCTTGTACGGACCTAACAATTAAATCAGTTTGATCTTAAATTAGTATCATATACTTGTAAGTATAATGACCTTTATAAACCTTACGAACCACATAATTGATTAATTATGGGTAATTAAACACTTAGGAAATATTATCACTATTTGATAATATTTCAAACACAAAGAACTTATATTAATTATTTAATATAGTTCAAATAAATATCTAATATTATTAATCATTTAATAATATTTTATTGAGTAACTAATATTATTAATCATTTAATAATATTTTATTAAGTAACTAATATTATTAATCATTTAATAATATTTTATTAATTATCTAATATTATTAATCATTTAATAATCTTTTATTAAGTATCTAATATTATTAATCATTTAATAATATTTTATTAAGTAACTAATATTAGTAATCATTTTATAATATTTTATTAAGTAACTAATATTATTAATCATTTTATAATATTTTATTAAGTATCTAATATTATTAATCATTTAATAATATTTTATTAAGTAACTAATATTATTAATCATTTAATAATATTTTATTAATTATCTAATATTATTAATCATTTAATAATATTTTTTAAGTACCTAATATTATTAATCATTTAATAATATTTTATTAAGTAACTAATATTATTAATCATTTAATAATATTTTATTAATTATCTAATATTATTAATCATTTAATAATATGTTATTAAGTATCTAATATTATTAATCATTTAATAATATTTTATTAAGTAACTAATATTATGAATCATTTAATAATATTTTATTAAATATCTAATATTATTAATCATTTAATAATATTTTTTTAATTATCTAATATTATTAATCATTTAATAATATTTTATTAAGTATCCAATATTATTAATCATTTAATAATATTTTATTAATTATCTAATATTATTAATTATTTAATAAAATTTTATTAAGTATCTAATATTATTAATCATTTAATAATATTTTATTAAGTAACTAATATTATTAATTATTTTAATAATATTTTATTGACTTTATAATATTATTATACACTTAATAATATTTTAATAATTTTCTAATATTATTATTTATTTAATAATATTTTTATTACCTTTATTATATTATTATTTCAATAATAATATTTATACACTTTTAAATATTTAAATCACTTTTAAATATAGTTAAAAATATATTTATTAAGTCCAAAAATACTAAAATGATTTTTGGAACATTTTTCATTTTCTGACCTGAACCAGACCCGACCCGACCCGACCTGACCCGGTTCGGGTTTTTATTTTTTTCCAGTACAGTGCACTGCGCCGGGGCGCAGTGATTAACACTGCAGACGGCGCCCCGGCGCCGTACTGCAGTAGGTGCCATTTTTTTGATTTTTCTGAACAGTTTTGATACTTTGATTCAAACCTTGATTAAATGAAATCTACACATCCAAATAATACCAAATCAGTGTTGATGTGTTCCTAACTTCTTGTTTTACAATATTACATGGTTCGATCGTCTTTTTGAAAACGTTTTACACGAAATTTACGGATCGAACCTCTTAGGGTTTAAAAACGACATCTTTTTTGGTAAAAACTATAACTTCTTTGTTATTCATTATTTTTGAAAAGTTCAAAAAGGGTTTTTCTTTAAAACTCATAGATCTAGCTTTTTAGCCATAAAAATCCACTTTCCGATTTGTACATTTCAAAATACAACAATAAACATAACATGTATCATTAGGGTTTTACCGGTAAAACGTGTTATTAATATTTATACAACCTTTATGCATTTCTAACCTACCAAATCATGTTATAAACACATAGATCTATGAATATACATATATTACATAGATAAATACATCTAGACCATCAAAACGAGTTTTGATCAGTTAAAAATAGATTTTAACCGATCAAAAGCTTTCTAAACTACAAAAACGAAATAAGAAGAAGTTGAGAGCACTTTTAAACCTTTGTGATTTGTTTGCTCTCCTTCTTCTACTACCAAAGTATGTTGTATAGCTTGAGAACATCCACCAAGACCTTCCTTAGCTTTTTCTCTCAACTCACAAGTGTATTTTTCCTTTCTAGCTAACAAATGCTCTCTCTTTTCTCTTTGGATGTGTCTAGCAAATGAACTAACAACCAAAACAAGAGTGTAGAGCATCCTATTTATAGCCAACCCTTAATCTAGCATTAATTCACTAATCAAGCTATATTGGTGAAATTAAATGCCAAGTATGCTTACTATTCCATTGATTGACTAGTTGATAGACTTTTGGAATGACTAGAGTTGTTGGCCAACTTATGACATAGAGTAAATTAGAAGCAATCTAGGAAATCAAGCAATCCAAGTGG
This sequence comes from Hedera helix, assembly GCA_947179155.2. NCBI lineage: Eukaryota > Viridiplantae > Streptophyta > Magnoliopsida > Apiales > Araliaceae > Hedera > Hedera helix. The sequence goes on from OX359271.1 coordinate 5,975,945, forward strand.
GGCCCTCCAAAAATTCAGCAAAATGGATTTTCCAAGCTATTTTTCCTTTATTTTTAATGCTAAAATGTGCATATATACATCTATATATATATATTGACCAAAGTTTTGACCTTAATTGGACTTCACATTGGGCTTGGGAATAACTTCTATTGGGCTCATTCAATTAAATTGTTTGGGCTCAATTTAAATAACACATTGGGCTTATATTAAATAGTCTAGGTTACATTTAATTAAATCAAGCATTGGGCTTGTTTAATTAATTACATGGGCTAGTAATTAAATTAATTACATGGGTTACTAGGTTAATATCTTTAACCTAGTTTATCAACTTATTTGGATTAAAAATATAATCCAATTAGATTTGTTTTAATTAATTATACACTTTGTTTTAATCCTTTAAATAAATATACAAGCACATAAGTACATTTATTTAATTATCTAATGCACAATTAATTAATACAAAAAGTTTAAATTCATTGCTATATATTTATTAAGTATATTTACAATGACTAATGAAATTCGTGGTCATTACATTCTCCCCCCCTTATAAGAATTCCGTCCCCGGAATTACAAATTTAAACTACTCAAAAAGATTCGGATAGTTAGCCCTCATCTTTTCTTCAAGCTCCCACGTAGCTTCCTCAGCGTTGTGGTTCCTCCAAAGGATTTTGACAGAATGTATAACCTTATTCCGTAATTTCTGCTCTTTCCTATCTAGTATCTGGACAGGAATTTCTTCGTACGATAAGTCTTTCTCGACTTGTATTGGCTCATAGGATATGACATGTTTGTAGTCTGGCTTGTATGGTCGCAGCACTGACACATGAAACACATTGTGAATATGCTCCAGTTCAGGAGGTAAAGCTACCTCGTACGCCATTTCACCCACTCTCTTTAATATCTCGAACGGTCCTATGAACCTCGGACTTAGCTTCCCTTTCTTTCCAAATCTGATCTTCCCTTTCCAGGGAGATACATTCATGAACACAAAACTCCCAACCTCGAAGTCTCGCTTCCGTCGATGTAAATCGACGTACTTCTTCTGACGGTCCTGAGCCGCTACTAGCCGAGCTCTTATTACCTTAATAATTTCTACCGTCTGTTGAACCAATTACGGCCCCAACAGTCGGCGTTCTCCTACCTCATCTAAACATAGAGGTGTTCTGCACTTTCTTCCATACAATGCTTCGTACGGCGGCATGCCTATGCTTGCATGATAACTGTTGTTGTATGCAAACTCAACTAGTGGTAGATGGTTTTCCCAACTGCCCTTGAAATCTATCACACAGGCCCTGAGCATATCTTCCAATGTCTGTATTGTTCTTTCACTTTGCCCATCGGTCTGCGGATGATATGCTGTACTCATTCTCAATTGTGTCCCCAATCTCTCCTGAAGACTTTTCCAAAATTTTGACGTGAAGCACGGATCTCTGTCTGACACAATCGATACCGGCACCCCATGTCTCGAAACTATCTCTTTGATGTACAGTTTAGCCAACTGGTCTAAACTGAACTTAATCTTGATCGGCAAAAAGTACGCTGACTTTGTTAGTCGATCCACGATTACCCATATTGCGTCGAATCCCTTCTGTGTTGCTAGAAGTCCTACCACAAAATCCATTGTGATATGCTCCCATTTCCACTCAGGAATCTCTAACGGCTGTAGTAATCCACTTGGTCTCTGATGTTCGGCCTTTACCCTTTGACAAGTTAGGCATCGGCTGACACGTTCTGCGACCTCCCTTTTTAAATTCGGCCACCAAAAATGCTGACGCAGATCTTGATACATCTTCGTACTCCCCGGATGTATCGAGTATCTCGTACTGTGGGCCTCTTGCAAAATTTCCTCTCGTAGTTCGGGCACTAGCAGCACCCAAACACGATTTTCAAACCTTAGCAATCCCATACTATCCTCTTTGAATTTGACCTCTTCCCCTTCGGTCATTCTCATCCTTATTCTGACAAATTCTTCATCTTTGTCTTAAGCCTCTTTCACCCGATCTAACAAGGTTGGGCTTACTTCCACTTCCATTGACTCATTTGGATTTCTCACTTCCAACTTCATTCGAGCCATCTCTTAAACCAATTGTTCCTGATCTGTCAATATGAACAATTTCTCCCTGCTCTTTCTACTTAAAGCATCTGCTACTACGTTGGCCTTGCCGGGATGATATATAATTTCACAATCATAATCTTTGATCAACTCTAACCATCGCCGTTGCCTCATATTTAACTCCTTCTGTGTGAAGATATACTTCAGACTCATGTGGTCTGTGAATATCTCACATTTCTCTCCATATAAATAATGTCTCCAAATTTTAAGGGCAAACACTACCGCTGCCAGTTCCAAGTCGTGGGTAGGGTATCCCTTCTCATAATACTTCAATTGTCTGGACGCATACGCAACGACCTTGCCGTTTTGCATAAGCACACAGCCAAGTCCCTTGTGCGATGCATCACTGTAGACCGTAAAACCTCCCGTATCGTCCGGTAAAGTCAATACAGGTGCTTCACTAAGTCTTTTCTTTAGCTCCTGAAAACTCTCCTCACACTTCTCCGTCCATACATATTTCACCGTCTTCCTTGTTAAATTTGTCAACAGTGTTGCTATCTTTGAAAAATCTTGAATGAATCTCCGATAGTAACCCGCTAACCCTAAGAAACTTCTTATCTCTGTCGGCGTCCTTGGTTGTTCCCAATTCATCACTACTTCCACCTTTGCTGGATCAACTGAAACTCCCTCCTTGTCAATAACATGACCTAAAAATTGAACTCTCTCCAACCAGAATTCACACTTCGAAAACTTAGCATACAACTGCTCCTTCCATAAAATCTCCAACACCAATCTTAGGTGTTCAGCATGCTCCTCCTCCGTTTTGGAATAAACCAAAATATCGTCAATGAACACAACAACAAATTTATCCAAGTACTGCTTGAATATTCTGTTCATCATGTCCATAAATGCGGCTGGCGCATTCGTCAGTCCAAATGACATCACCAGAAACTCATAATGCCCATATCGAGTTTTGAATGTCGTTTTGGGTACATCCTCCTTCCTGACTTTCAACTGATGATAACCAGTCCTCAAGTCAATCTTTGAAAAGTACTTCGCCCCTTTCAATTGATCGAAAAGATCTTCAATTCGTGGTAACGGGTACTTGTTCTTAATTGTTACCTTATTCAGCTCTCTATAATCCATACACAGTCTCATCGATCCATCCTTCTTCTTTACAAACAACACCGGTGCTCCCCATGGAGAAACACTTGGCTGAATGTACTTATTATCCAACAACTCCTGTAGTTGGATCATTAACTCCTTCATTTCTACCGGAGCCATCCTATATGGTGCCTTTGATATTGGTGCTGTCCCCGGTACCAAATCAATTACAAATTCTATCTCCCTATCTGGCGGTAAACCTGGCAGTTCGTTTGAAAACACGTCCATGAACTCCCTCACTACTGGTATTTGCTCCATCTCGGGATTCACCATTTGTGTGTCCACTATGTGAGCCAAATACCCTACACAACCTTTCTTCAACAGTTTCTTGGCCTGCATCATCGTCAGACATGTTGATTGTCTAGACGACTTGCTGCCATAAAATACGACCTTAGACTTATTCGGTGTCTTAAGGTGTATACACTTCTTTTTTACAGTCAATTATCGCTCCGTGGTTAAACAACCAATCCATTCCCAGTATAACGTCAAACTCCCCCAAACGTATCGGGATTAAATTTACACTCAACTTCTAACCCCTGATTTCAGCACAACAATTTCTATATATATACTCTACAGGAATCACTTCTTTATTAGCAACTTCTATGTTCATTGGGTAAGCACCCGAATCAAATAATACGTAAGCATTTATATCATTGATCGGAATAATACCTGACACCACGTCTTTTGATTCAACGGCGTCCTGCACCGTCATGTTGAAAGTCCGTGCCGTTGGTTTATTCTATGGCACTGGGCCTCCAATGGTCAGTTTGGTATTGTTGTTGCTTCCCCTATAGCCCGAACTCCCTCCGGTGTTCTTCTTCTTCGGACAATCTTTAAACTGATGGTCCATGGCCCCGCAAGCGAAACAGCCCTTCCTCTTAGGTATGGGACAATTAGGAGCGATATGCTCCTCTTGCCCACAGTTATAGCAGACGTTCCTTCCTTTCATGAACTCCCCTGAGTGGTTCTTCCCGCATTGACTGCATTTATTGGCTTTCTTGGATTCATTTCCCTGGGGTGTCCCCGAACTGCTGTTGTTATTCCATTTGCGTTTGTTCGAGTTGCTGCCCCCGCTGCTACCCTCTCGGTTTCCTCCCTCGTTTCTTTTCTTGTTCCGTTCTTGGTTGTGCTTGTTCAACGCTTCGTTCCCCCCTTCAGCTATGATAGATTTCTCCAGTAATGTTGCAAAGTTTGTGATCTCGAGAACAGCTACCCGACTGTAAACCCACGATTTTCAGCCCCTGTTAAAACCTCCTAGCGTGTCTCGCCTCAGTGTCCACCTGATGCGAAGCAAATCTCGCCAATTCATTGAACTTGGCGGCATATTCGGATACGGACATGTTACCTTGCTTAAGCTCTAGGAATTTAATTTCCATACTAGCCTGTGTACTCTCTGGAAAGTAGTTCTCTAGGAATACTTCTTTGAATCGCGCCCACGCGATCGTTCCCTCCCCTGCTCTACTCTTATTGGCCTTCCACCAGTGGCTGGCCTCCCCTTTCATCATGAAGGTAGCAAATGAGGTCATTTGCTCCTCCGCTACTCGTGCGACCTCGAAGACTTTTTCCATCTCCTCTATCCAGGTCTGTGCTTCTATAGGATCTGTGGTCCCTTTGAACTCGGGTGGTCCTATCAGTTTGAAATCTTTAAAACTTGCTAGTGGAGCGGCAGGGTTTGTTGCTCTAGTAGCTTCTGCGTTGCGTCCGCAGAATGCTCCCATTAGCATTTCCACGAACTCTTAGACAGGGTTAGGTGGTACCCCTCCGGCGTTGACTGGCTCTTCGGGTGGTGGTGGGGGTAGTCGTTGATTTCTTCTCTGTGGCGGCATTTTCTGTATAAAGAAAATTAATTTATTAAATTTGTTTCAATCTTTTTACTTTCGTTTTGTAACTTAAGTAATTTAAACTAAAGCACAAATAATCATCTCGACACATATAAACATAAACGGAAATGCATTTATATTCATATGTTAAAACACAGTGCGTAGCACTTTTGTAACGACCCCGAAATTTGACCAACTTTATTTCCTTAAATTTTGTATTTATTATACATTATCTTCATAACGTCCAAATTTCGGTTCATTAATAAATCTTTACTCACCTTATTTAATCCATTTATTGACATTAAAGTCGTCAATTACCAAATTTTTGGTATGAAATTTTATTTATTTATTTATTTATTTCGATCATTGTATTAAAATATTTAACATTTATAAATTCTTACATTTCGACCCTAGTCCCTGGATCGCAACATTTACCTTTTTCTTTCTCTTACATGCATCATAAAGCTCAACATTCAAAATTTAATATTGTGTATATCCATACAACATTCTTTGTTCTTAATGCATAATTAGATAAATAATACCCTTTATCGTAACAAATATATTGAACAATCACATTTCACATTTTAATTATATTCGTCCTATCCGGACCAAATTTATATATATACATATACAACGTATCAACGTAAACTTGACAAATTTATTCACATTGAATTATAATAAAATATAATGATAACGTTCACAACCTTTTAGGATAATCCATCTCTACATAACTTGATATTCCTGAAATTTATTTCTTTCCTGCAAAAATGTATATTAAGCAAGTAATGAGCACAACGGCTTAGCAAGTTCAACTAATAACACATAAATAGTTTATACTTTCATATAAACTTTAACATGTTTGACATAACAATATAACATTTAATACTCAATTAGCATTCACACATAATCACATAAAATTAAACATCTCATTTATCATTTAACAAATGCTACACAACTAATACATAATCAACTTTAAAGCAAGAGTTAGAACTTGCCTTGATTCGCTTTATCGTTTACGCTAAATTTTTCGTATTGCCTTTGGAGTGTTAATTCTAGCTTTTTTCCTCCCTAGCAACTCCCTCTCTATACTTGTGATGACCGTGTGTTTTTATAAAATAAAAGTGAAATATGGATTGCTATTTATAGTGTTGTAAGAGTTAGGGCAACATAGTCTTTTACGCCACTAACCATGATTGCTTCGGTGACTCATATGGCAATTCACAAGTCTAGGAATATAGTCATAAGGCTGAATGAATTTAAAGCTCCCATCTTCCGAACACATACATGTATACTTGTATCGTTCAATGTTTAGTGCATTAATTATGTTGGTGATTGATGTATGCAATTCATCACCCTACAAGCTTCTAAACCATATGGCTATTATGTATAGGTAGACCTTACTCCATACATTGGAGTCCAACGACTAAAGTAACATGATGAGCTTAGTGAGTCACTTGTTTTGAGTTATTGCAAGTATTGAATGCATAGGTGAGTCATAATTTTCATTAAATGGACTTGGTGACTCGTTGGTAGCTATAGTTATTATACAAGATACCAATATAGACATATATCAACACATGGGTAATTCTCTTTCCTCTATGTCCGGATACTCTTTCTCTTCCAACAGTGAAGTGTATGAATGAATTAATTGCATGGTGACTTAACTAGTTAATTGCATGGTGACTTAACTAGTATGACTTATGGCCCTAATAAGAATACTGTAATAAGTCAATTTCTACCATTAATGAGCAAGACAAGAATCATTATACATGCTTCAATTATATGGTGACTTATTGTTCATGACTAGGCAACTTGTACTTACAAGTCTTATGTATACATGTTTGTCTCCATATACACATTAAATGAACTAGCAAGTGGCAACAATAGTCCCCCCATTGCCCACGATATACCCGGTCCCTTCCGTGTGTACTTGTCTTATTATTATTATTATTTCACCTATGTTGACGGAACATGGTCTTATAATTTATTTAAGCAAGACAAATACGTACAATTAATAATTATATATATATATACGCCTTCCTCTTTGTATTAATTTAGTTTAATTGTAACACATAATTTAGTGTATTAAATTCATGGATAACTCATAGATTTATTAATGCATAATCAAGACGATATAATTAAAAGCTATGTGCATGCATATGAGCGAGTGGCTTTAGGAGTGGTCCCTCACTCCCTCATCCGGATTCTCCATTTCCAAGGAATAATCGAATAAGTATGGGATGAATTAATTGGGTTGATGATTCAATGAAGTGAGTCATGGTCCTAATAAATGCGGCAGGAGAAGAATATACATAACAAAGTTATATGCATACATGTTGGTTTAATTGTGCATTCAAGTAATTCGTGAGTCATGATTTCCATTAAGTCAATTCACAATACCTCTTGTATTACTTGTCCCTTTTTATTTGTCTCAATTGATTTAATTATGTCTACTAACTCCAAGTATTCTCAACCATATTAATTCATTTACCCACTTGCCACGTAATACATATACATATATATATTCTTGTTACATTTACATTAATATATTGTAATTTTCTTTAATTGACAATATATAAAAATACAATTTACGAATAATACATATTTTAAAATTATTTGTATATTATATTATGTATTCAAAATAAATACATAATTTGATAATTTATACATTTGTAGTTATGTATAGAATCATTCTACTAATTATGGAATCAATCCATAATTAAGTTTAACACTTTTAGCGTACCGAATCAATAATTTAAATAATTAACATTTACTCCACTAATATATTTAATTAGCTCATTTCATTTATACAATTTATATATATTGCACAATTAAATTTAATTACTTCCTTCCATAAATTGTTTTTCAAACAATTGAATTATATAATAAATATATATATTTTAAATATATTTACACGTTATTCAATATGAATTTAATTTATTTATTTAAGTCTAATATATATATATATATATATATATATAAATTGAACCTCAATTCATATATAATGTACATCCGTTTGACATAATATAATATATTAAGTCATTACACAAATATATTACATTTATATGTAAACTACTAAACTAATGAGTTTAATTAACCCCCTCAATAAAATACATACATTAATTCACTAATTTAATTAAGCGAATTAATTATCTTGTATATGAAATTTAATTCCTCAAAATTTAATCCATTGCGCGCCACACAAGGCATAATATTATATTAACAAATAAACTTTCTTCGCTTCCACAATTAATTTCGTAGTGAATTCAAATCTTTTAATTTAATAGTTAACTACCTATTAGATTTCATGAATGTATATATTTTCACATTTAGATATAAACATATTTAATCTTCCACATAAATCACATATTTAAATCTTTATTATTCACATAACACATAGATTAGGTTAAAGATTTTTAATCTTTTAGTTGTATACGATCGTAGTTTCGAATCGTATTTTGTCTTTAAGATAGCTCAAGGTATGCTTGAGCAATCGTTCTTAGGTTTTGAATTGACAATCTTAATTTGATTTTGTCAGATCATATTTGAAAAGTTTGGGATATTACAACATTTACATCATAAGCATACTGCTATAAATGCTGCTAACCCCGATAGTTAAAACAAAATACGGGATCTAACATATCCCACAACTTCATAGAGTTGGGATTTACAACATACTAACCCTCTATCAAAACAAAAGTTGGGTTTCTATTGCATCTATGTACATACAACATAAATAAAGGAAATAATACAACTAACGGCGCATCCCACGACGAACCGCATCGTCGTACTCCTCATCTCCAATAGTCCTGACCACGCCCCTACTAATGGTGTGTAAGGTCTGGCCCTCCTCGGCAGGGTAGTAGTGCACCCTACTCTGGAATCTACCAAAGGATGAGCGATAGACGTAACTGAGTCTATCTATCTTCACCCTCTTCTCCCTAACCTCGTCCTCCAGCTCCATCATCTGTCCGTGAGCTGCATCACGCTGGATCTCCATATCTATCCTCTCCTCAAAGGCCTGCTGCATTTGGCCCCTCATGGCCTCCCTCTCTGCCTGTGTCTGCTGAATCTTCAGCTCAGCGGCTACTAACTTGACCTCCATCTCTGCCATCCTCGCCTTCAGCTCTATGTTCTCGCCAGAGAACATATAAGTTGTATCTCGGTACTGCTCCTCCGTCTGCTGGTGGATCTGGTTCTGCTCCTCAAGGTGTTGAACCCTCTCCTCTAGCTCATCGTTAGTCATAGTTAGAGTATCGATGATGTCACTGGCGACAGTGCCCATGCCATCAACATACTCAGCTGGCTCCTCATCCTCCTCATCATCAGTATCGGCCTCCTCCTCACTGTACTGCCCCATAACTCCGCCCCAGACAACGTCCTCTCTATCTCCCTCCTCGGGATCTGACTCTGGCTCTTCAATCGGTGTAGCCACCCGTGGCTGTACGGTATCCATGTGGATATCAGTAAAAATCACCTCCTCTACTGCAGTACTCGACTGTCCTATCTCTGTCATCCTACAATAACACAAATAACACATGTTAGTACAGCAATAAATATATTCATTGATGAAATGAAATGATATTTTATCATGTACATCTCGGCTCGATGGATTTTCTCAATCCATCTCCAAAATACACAACATGATGAATCTCCCCGATTCATCTCCTAACGCACTCGATAAGAGTTTAGTACTAAGGTTATAACCTAGGTTTCACAATCCTAGCGTTTGTAACCTACAGCTCTGATACCAACCTGTGACGACCCCAAATCCGGGTTCTTTAACCTCGGGTTTGGTTCTCACTGTACAATACTAAATAATAATGAAATACATAAATTGTATTCAAACTTCGCGGAATAATACAAAAGGTTCCTTAATCAAAAGGCTACACTTCCCAATGTCTATTACCTTAATCTTAAACATTACATATCTTAAGGGAAATACAAAAGATTTACAACAGTAATTACATAACAGTAAATTAAACTAGCATACAACTACTAAAATTAAACATTCACTTTCCCCTTGCCTTTATCCGATTTAGAGCTTTCGGGATTGGCTGAAATAAAGTCATGATATAGCAAGAATGAGCAACTAAATGGCTCAGCAAGTTTATAAACAATAATCATACGATACATCATGATGAAGGGAAATAACTTCAAGGTTTCAACAATAGCAATTGTGAAAGATAACAAGAATCAATGTTCAACAAAAGAAGGAATTGACTCTTTACTGCTGAGTGGTCTTTAATGACCATGAACTGCTACTAAGGTAAAACAGACATACAATGGCTGACTCCTTGCTAAAAATAACGGGACACTTGAGGGGATCAGTCATCTCATGTCCTATGTATATGCATCACATTTAGTTTTCTTGCGCGCTGTCGGTTCTCCGACAAATAAAAATTCCCTTTAACTAGGGTTATTCTATCTCAGTCTTACTGTAAGAATCCGCATTAGCCAATGGTTTGGATAAGCTTTTATAATATTCAATTAAATGAATTTAACATGCATTTGTCTAGCCGAAATAATTAGCTTAGACGTTCTTAAACAGTTGCAAAAGCACTATGTGCGAATACAATAATCAATAACGATGTGAAGTAATTTTCGATAATTAATTCACTCAAAGGTCTGTCAAATATCTACGAGTGTAGATACTTGCTCAACAATAATTGAATTGCTCAAATTAATTAAAGTTGAATAATAATTGCAACAATAAGTATAAGTTAAGGGTAGAAAACTTGCAATAGAAATTGCAAGTTAAAGTTAGAAAACTTGCCTCGTGCGTCGTTTACTGCTAACCAACTTAATTTAACAATCCTTGTACGGACCTAACAATTAAATCAGTTTGATCTTAAATTAGTATCATATACTTGTAAGTATAATGGCCTTTATAAACCTTACGAACCACATAATTGATTAATTATGGGTAACTAAACACTTAGGAAATATTATCACTATTTGATAATATTTCAAACACAAAGAACTTATATTAATTATTTAATATAGTTCAAATAAATATCTAATATTATTAATCATTTAATAATATTTTATTGAGTAACTAATATTATTAATCATTTAATAATATTTTATTGAGTAACTAATATTATTAATCATTTAATAATATTTTATTGAGTAACTAATATTATTAATCATTTAATAATATTTTATTAAGTATCTAATATTATTAATTATTTAATAATATTTTATTAAGTATCTAATATTATTAATCATTTAATAATATTTTATTAAGTATCTAATATTATTAATCATTTAATAATATTTTATTAAGTAACTAATATTATTAATCATTTAATAATATTTTATTAAGTATCTAATATTATTAATCATTTAATAATATTTTATTAAGTACCTAATATTATTAATAATTTAATAATATTTTATTAAGTAACTAATATTATTAATCATTTAATAATATTTTATTAAGTATCTAATATTATTAATCATTTAATAATATTTTATTAAGTATCTAATATTATTAATCATTTAATAATATTTTATTAAGTAACTAATATTATTAATTATTTTAATAATATTTTATTGACTTTTAATATTATTATACACTTAATAATATTTTAATAATTTTCTAATATTATTATTTATTTAATAATATTTTTATTACCTTTATTATATTATTATTTCAATAATAATATTTATACACTTTTAAATCATTAAATCACTTTTATATATATATAAAAATACATTTATTAAGTACAAAAACACTAAAATGATTTTTGGAACATTTTTCATTTTCTGACCCGACCCGACCCGGCTGACCCGGCCCGACCCGGTTCGGGTTTTTATTTTTTTCCAGTACAGTGCACTGCGCCGGGGCGCAGTGATTAACACTGCAAACGGCGCCCCGGCGCCGTACTGTAGTAGGTGCCATTTTTTTGATTTTTCTGGACAGTTTTGATGCTTTGAATCAAACCTTGATTAAATGAAATCTACACATTCAAATAACACCAAATCAGTGTTGATGTGTTCCTAACTTCTTGTTTTACAATATTCCACGGTTCGATCGTCTTTTTGAAAACGTTTTACACGAAATTTACGGATTGAACCTCTTAGGGTTTAAAAACGACATCCTTTTTGGTAAAAACTATAACTTCTTTGTTATTCATTATTTTTGAAAAGTTCAAAAAGGATTTTTCTTTAAAACTCATGGATCTAGCTTTCTAGACATAAAAATCCACTTTTCGATTTGTACATTTCAAAATACAACAATAAACATAACATGTATCATTAGGGTTTTACCGGTAAAACGTGTTATGAATATTTATACAACCTTTATGCATTTCTAACCTACCAAATCATGTTATAAACACATAGATCTATGAATATACATATATTACATAGATAAATACATCTAGACCATCAAAACGAGTTTTGATCGGTTAAAAATAGATTTTAACCGATCAAAAGCTTTCTAAACTACAAAAACGAAATAAGAAGAAGTTGAGAGCACTTTTAAACCTTTGTGATTTGTTTGCTCTCCTTCTTCTACTACCAAAGTATGTTGTATAGCTTGAGGACATCCACCAAGACCTTCCTTAGCTTTTTCTCTCAACTCACAAGTGTATTTTTCCTTTCTAGCTAACAAATGCTCTCTCTTTTCTCTTTGGATGTGTCTAGCAAATGAACTAACAACCAAAATAAGAGTGTAGAGCATCCTATTTATAGCCAACCCTTAATCTAGCATTAATTCACTAATCAAGCTATGTTGGTGAAATTAAATACTAAGTATGCTTACTATTCCATTGATTGACTAGTTGATAGACTTTTGGAATGACTAGAGTTGTTGGCCAACTTATGACATAGAGTAAATTAGAAGCAATCTAGGAAATCAAGCAATCCAAGTGGGGCCCTCCAAAAATTCAGCAAAATGGATTATCCAAGCCATTTTTCCTTTATTTTTAATGCTAAAATGTGCATATATACATCTATATATATATATATATATATATATATATATATATATATATATATATATATATATATATTGACCAAAGTTTTGACCTTAATTGGACTTCACATTGGGCTTGGGAATAACTTCTATTGGGCTCATTCAATTAAATTGTTTGGGCTCAATTTAAATAACGCATTGGGCTTATATTAAATAGTCTAGGTTACATTTAATTAAATCAAGCATTGGGCTTGTTTAATTAATTACATGGGCTAGTAATTAAATTAATTACATGGGCTACTAGGTTAATATCTTTAACCTAGTTTATCAACTTATTTGGATTAAAAATATAATCCAATTTGATTTGTTTTAATTAATTATACACTTTGCTTTAATCCTTTAAATAAATATAGAAGCACATAAGTCATTTATTTAATTATCTAATGCACAATTAATTAATACAACAAGTTTAAATTCATTGCTAAATATTTATTAAGTATATTTACAATGACTAATGAAATTCGTGGTCATTACAACTGTTACTTTCTCAATTAGAGGCAGATTTGCCCCTCCACCACCTTCTACAGATGGACCCTTGCTTCTAAGCCGGATCTGAAGCATATCTTTTCCTTTACTCTGTGTACCAGTATAGTGAGTTTCAATTTATTAGCTTAAGAAAAGGATTGCTAATTCAACTCTTTTCTTGTTCTGCAGAAGAGTGGAAGTAAGCAATTTATAAAGGATTCTAGGTAAGAATACAAAAATGAATAGAGAAGAAAAATACATGTATCTAATTTAAATATCTAATATTCCCTCTATTTAAAATTATAAAATTATTATTGATTTTGAAAGTCAATTTAATATATTTTGAACCCAAAATTGAGAACATGTAGGGTTAAAAAATTTAAAAACAAGAAGAAAAAAAAGGAACAAATAACATATTGAATTCAAATATATATTTACACCTAAGGTAATAAGAATATTTATACCAAATTCTGTATTCTAATACCAATTAAGTTCACTTTTCAGTTGAAGAAATATATATGAAGAAAAAGCAAATGCATTTAATACTTTATATAAAACCAAATTCTGTATTCTAATACCAATTAAGTTTACTTTTCAGTTGAAGAAATATATATGAAGAAAAAGAAAATGCATTTAATGCTTTATATAAAACAAATAACATTAACCCTAGTTACATATTTCAAATAATTATGGTCAAGGCGAACATCAATACCTAAACGAAACGAAACCAATTATACAGTCCAAGAAGTTTCAGATAAAAGAAGCAATTTTAAACCTAGAAACCAACCAATCTATAGAATACAAACACTTATATTCTCGAGGAATAGACTGATCAAAAAGTAATTAACAAAATAAAACTGCATTTTATTAAGATTTGATATCAAAAATTACAAAATTAAGAACCCTATAGTTAATTTGAAACCTCGTACTATACGTCAATTGGAGGTCGAAAATCTGGGATTAGGTCGAAGATGAATGGTGATGTCTGCAACTCTATACTTACGACGCTGGGGAGAGAAGACGACTTTGGTTGATATTTTGTTCTCATTAGGTCTATTACACTTTGATCCCTAAAGTTTCTGAAAATGCAATTTGTTCCGTTAATATAACTCTCCCTCCCTTCCAAAAGGGCAAAAAAAAAAAGAGTCCCTTATTGATTCATTAATTTTTATTTTTTAGGTGAATTTATTTTTATTTTTATTTTATTTTAAATTAGACTCATATTAATTAAGAGATAAAATTGCATTTTAATCATTAGACTAGTGCTAAAGAATATCAATCATTACATAAGCCATAGAGTCATCTTCTAGTATATTTATATTTATCTCTCATTTTACTTTTTTAGGTCCGACCATTATTATTGAACTTGTGTTGTAAAGTGAGATGAAAAAATTGATTAGATTTCAACAAGATTTGTGTTTTGTTGGTGGGACTTATTTTTAAGTTTATAGTGGTTTATAGTGGATTTGAGATTATTTAGTTGTTTAATGGTTAACGTGAAATTTGAAGAAGCTGATCAGTTATTGGTATATCTTGTGTTATTTTTATTGGTGATATTTTTTTTTAAAAGAACAAGTCTTAATTACTTTGAGTGTATTTACTGTTTAGGAGTTTTGAAAATATTACACTCTAAGGTGATAGTTTTGTCGTTTTGACTTTATATATATGTTATATAGATATAATTTTTTGAAATTTTATTATAATTTAAAATTAATATCCTTAATTTCTTTTGAGATGGTATATATTTTCACTTGAGTTTAAGTATTTATTAATTAAGAAATTATTGGGATATATATATATATATATATATATATATATATATATATATATATATATATATATATAACGCCCCCAAATTCGGGTACCTTGTACCTTGGACTTGGTACGTCACGATATGTCATCTTCTTACACTCTATACAATTAACGCGGAAAATATAAACATACATTGTTTATTCCAAATGATTCCACAATAATTTTCCCAAGGGTCTATCAACCTTAACTTAATACATACCTTTAATAACTAAAAAGGTTTACATAGTCAAACCATAGCAGATAATACTGCATGATAATCTACTCTTGAATTTCTCATCTTGTCTTTGTCCTTCTTGAAGCATTTGAGCTTAACTGAAATATTATCATGATATAGCAAGAGTGAGCAACTATTTTGCTCAGCAAGTTTAAATACAAGAAAGATATATCATGATTGAAAATGAATAGGTTTTCGAAATTTCAACAATATATAATAATTGAGAAAGAACGATAAATAATTGAATAACTGAATCAATAACGCTGAGGGGCCAACAATGACCATGAACAAATACTTTGGTAATCAAGGTGATCAGTCTTTCATACCCGATGAACATATGTAATTTGCACAAAGTGCGATTAACAATAAATATTATTGAAGTGGAATAATAGACAATAATTAAACCACAAGCATGCTTGAAAATGATAATTCAAGCCAAAGTTAGGAACTTACTCAAATAATGAGTTTAAGGCTTGCAGTCAAAATACTTGCATGGAATAATAATGTGAGCACAAGTGAAGGAAACTTGCTCAATAAAATAATATATCCTGCTCGAATATAAATTGAGTAGGGTTTGAGAAACTTGTCTGATAGTCGATCTACAGCTAACTAGCTTTAAATAACTCTCTTTGAATGACCTAATATTAACAACATTGGTCTATCAATTAGCACTACATAAAATTGTACAATTATGCGCTCAATTATGCTATTTATCTGGCAAATAAATGTTACATAACAAATAATTTAATATACTATCATTAACCTATAAAACAATTACTAGATTTATTTATTATTTAAAGTTAATCAAATAATAAATAATTACATTATATTATAAATAATCAAATATCCTTAGTTATTATTTAATAATAAATAATAACTAACTAACTAGATTCATTTATTATTTAAAGTTAATTAAATAATAAATAATAAAATTATATAGTAAATAATTAAATATCATTAGTTATTATTTAATAATAAATAATAACTAACTGGATTTATTTATTATTTAAAGTAAATCAAATAATAAATAATTAAATAATCAATCTTAGTTGTCTTTCATTATTATTTAATAGTAATTAAATAATAATGAATTAATTTAACATGTGACGACCCCAAATCCGGGTTCCATGACCTCGAGTTTGGTTCTTACTATTCAACACATTACTAACAATTAAATACATACATTGCATTTAAATATCGCGGAATAATACATATTGGTTCCCTTCAAAAGGTTACAATACCAGGGTCTATCAACCTTAACATAATAACAGTTCCTATCACAAGGAATTACAAAAGGTTTAATAACCGTAAATACATAATTAAAGATCTAATTAGCATGCATAAGCTAACTTAAGCTCTGACTTTTCCTTTTCCCTTATCCTTCTGTGAGCAATCAGGATTATCTGAAAAATGGTTCATGATATAGCAAGAATGAGCAACTAGTTTGCTCAGCAAGTTTAGAACAATCATATAGATTTAATATATCATGAATGAATGATAAATATCATCAATGATTCAACAATAGATATAACAATTGTGAATGAAACAGGATTCAAATTTTAATAAACAGAATATTTGAATCTTAAAATGCTGAGTGGTCACTAAGGACCCTGAACTAACTAGGGTATAATAGAGTTTCCTCTGACCCTTTGAGTTGTTTGGTTTTCAAGGGGATCAGCCTATTCAACCCGCTGTATATGCATTACATTTAGTCACTGGCGCCCAAAGTCGGTTTCCCGACACAAAATCCCCTAATTTAGGGTTGTTCAATTCTCAGACTTAATATAAGAAATCCGCACCCAACAATGGTTTGGATAAGCTTTTAAAAGTATTCAAGTTATTGAATTTAGAAACGTAATGTCTAGCTGAATTATTAGCTTAAGACATTTTTAATACAGTTCATGAATCAAGAACTAATAAGCTTCAAATGCACTAAGTGCGATTGTATAAACAATATGGATGTGGAATAATTTTAAATAATTAAACCACTTCAAGCTTTAACAATAAATACAAGTATGGAAACTTGTTCAACGATAATAATTGAGTAGGGTTAGAGAACTTGCCTGTTTGCTCAGCTACAATAATTGTCTAGCTTTAACTAACTTGCTTTGAAAGACCTAACATTAATAAAGTCGGTCTAATAATTAGTACGACGTATTTGCATAATTATACGCTTAATAACGAACTTATTTACCACATAAGTACTAACACATAAATTACATTAGTCAAAACAATATTATTAACCTTATAGACACTTAATCATTTTAGGTTAATAATTTAATAAGTTAGAAAATATTTTTCTTAAGTGTTGGACACTTATTAAACCCTTAAACAACTTATTATAATTGTTTAATTAAATCATAATTAAATTTAATTTATTTTATTAACTCAATCTCTATTTAATTACTATTTAATATTGATTAAATAGAAATTAATTAATTAACTCTAGTTATTATTTAAAATAAATAATAACTAATTGTACTTACTTATTATTTAATTATAATTAAATAATAGATAATTATTAACTTAATTTTAACCTTCTTTAATTTAATGTTAATCAACCAATAATTAACTAAGTAATTCACCTTACTTATTATTTAATTAAGGAAATTAAATAATAGTTTACTAATCTTAATCCCCTTTAATTATTATTTAATGTCAATTAAATAATAATTAATTATTTAATTAATTTTAATTATTATTTAAGGTTACATAATAATCAAATCATTCTTATTTATTATTTTAATTAAATAATAAATTATTACTCTAATAATTTAATTTCCATTAATCGTTATTTAATGTTAATTAAATAATAATTAATTACTTAATTATCCTTATTTATTATTTAATAATATTTAAATAATAAATAATTAATTTATAAATTTTATCTCTCTTTAAATATTATTTAATAGGCATTAAATAATAATTGCTAATTTATCATCTTTATTTATTATTAACATTTAAAATAATAAATAAATAATAAATTTATTTAACTTAACCATGGTTTAGCTAACTAGATTAATATTTAAAATATTTAAATATTAATCTTAATAAAAAATATCCTCCCATTATTATTTTTGTATTATTATTATTTTTGTTATAATTTTAAATTAATTTTTAATTATTTAAATTAATTAAAATTAACCCGAATGGCATTTTCGTAATTAAGTTGAAAAACCGGACCGATGGCAGTTTCGTAAATAATCAGAAAACTGATCGGAGGGCAAAATGGTAATTTCGTCGAAAAAACACGGAGGGGCAGAATCGTAATTCCGCCGAAAAGTTTCTTACCGCGCATTGCGCGCGTTTTAGTTTTTACGGGTCAAAACGACGCCGTTTTTGAAAGGCCGAAAATGGCTTCCGCGCGTATGCGCGGAGTGAATTTTCTACGGACGCCAAACGACGTCGTTTGGCTCCGCGTCCTCGGTGAACAGTACCTCGCGCATTGCGCGGCCAGTGTTAAAAATTTTTCTTCCAAGCAGAATGTGAACAGTTCCGGCTATACACACTTTAATTAAAATTATACCTTCAATAAATCTTTAACTCTTCAATAAAAATCCAAAAAAATTATCAATCACCTTATATTAATTTATAACATGAAAAAAATAATTTTTCATGATTTAATATCATTATTTTTTTATAAAAATTTTTACATCACATAAACTACTATAAATCATAACTTTTTGTATAAAACTCTATTTTGAGTGATTCAAACTTTGTTTTTCTCATGATTCAATGTTCTATAATATTAGAACATCAAACTTATGTTTTATAAAAATATTTTTGGACATAAATTCCAAAACTTGTTTACACACTATTAAATACATATTTTAGCATATAAAATATACCAAAATACAAACCAAGCATATTAAACTCAAGCATGACATATATATTACCACTACACATTAATAACCATATTAACATGTTTATACTAACATGATGATTTATTTAATTTAAAAACAAAACTTCATTTAAAATAACCATTACCTTGATTTAATGGCTATTCTTCTTTTTCTCCCAAAATATGTTGTGAATCTTGAAGGCATAAACTAGCTTAGCACTCCTTCTCCTTCTCTTGCTCTCTCTCAAAATATTTTGCTCTCAAACTCTCTCTTTTGATTTTTGGAGCAAAATGAAATAACATCTATCAACTTTTCAAGTATACTTAAAAAAATTAGTAGATACACATAATGTATCTAATAATTTTGACCACTACAAGCTAGCTATTGGATACTTACACAAGCAATTTAGTCCATACATAGTTGGTGAAAAGAAGCATGGTTTCATGTACTACAAAAATTAAAACAAGCAATCCTTAATTAAATAAATGGAAAATCAAATAATAATAATAATAATAATAATAATAACTCATTCTCTCTCCTCCCTCTTGTCGGCTGGTAGCTTCATCTTTTTCCCAAATTCAATGACACTTTTCATTTTTTAAACAATTAATAGTTAATTTAAGTATTTTCCAAGTGGGCCAATCATTGGGCTTTAATTTAAAATACCAATTGGGCTTCTATTAAATTGTTTGGGCTACTAAATTGTCAAATTTTATTATTCTACACTTGGGCTACTAATTGACCCATGTTGGGCTAATTTAATAATTTATACATTAATTATTCAATCCATGATTAAATAAATAATTAAATGGAATAAATAATTAAATATTCTAACCCATTGGTATTAAATTACTAAATGGGCTAATAAATATTATTATTAATATTTCACATTATTTACATTAATTAATAATCATATTAATTAATTTATTATATTTAATTCACTCATTATATTCAATTTAATTGAATATTTAATTAATAGGAAACTTATCAATTATTTTGATATTAAAACTTTAGGGTTTGTTCACTAATTTAATAACATATTAGTGACCCCCTTTAATTAATTTTAGTAATTAATTACATAATTATTTAATCACATAATTAATTAATCACATAAAAAGATTTAAATAATCTCGCAAACTAACTCGTTGGAAATTAAATTAATAATTTAATTAATAAAGATGTGGAAATTCTAGGACATTACATAACATCCTTGTTTATTATTTAATATTAATTAAATAATAAATAATTAATTTAATCATAAATTTGGAAAATATAATATTAAACTAACTAGATTAATATTTAAAATATTTAAATATTAATCCTAAATACTTATTATATTTGGAAAATATAATATTAAACTAACTAGATTAATATTTAAAATATTTAAATATTAATCCTAAATATTTATTATATTTGGAAAATATAATATTAAACTAACTAGATTAATATTTAAAATATTTAAATATTAATCCTAAATATTTATTATATTTGAAAAATATAATATTAAACTAACTAGATTAATATTTAAAAAATTTAAATATTAATCCTAAATACTTATAATATTTGGAAAATATAATATTAAACTAACTAGATTAATATTTAAAACATTTAAATATTAATCATAAATATTTATTATATTTGAAAAATATAATATTAAACTAACTAGATTAATATTTAAAATATTTAAATATTAATCCTAAATATTTATTATATTTGGAAAATATAACATTAAACTAACTAGATTAATATTTAAAACATTTAAATATTAATCCTAAATATTTATTATATTTGAAAAATATAATATTAAACTAACTAGATTAATATTTAAAACATTTAAATATTAATCCTAAGTACTTATAATATTTGGAAAATATAATATTAAACTAACTAGATTAATATTTAAAACATTTAAATATTAATCCTAAAATATTTATTATATTTGGAAAATATATTATTAAACTAACTAGATTAATATTTAAAACATTTAAATATTAATCCTAAATATTTATTATATTTGAAAAATATAATATTAAATTAACTAGATTAATATTTAAAACATTTAAATATTAATCCTAAATACTTATAATATTTGAAAAATATAATATTAAACTAACTAGATTAATATTTAAAATATTTAAATATTAATCCTAAATACTTATTATATCCTCCAAACACTATCAATATTTATCTTATATTAATATAAGATTTTCCACCAATTTTCATAATTTTCAAACATTCATAGAATTTTCTATGAATTTTCACTATTTTTAAATAACCATAAAAATACAATAAATATCTAAGCTCTCCAATAATTCACCAAAAAAATTTCAGTAATTCAAAAATAATATCATAACACTACTGTAAAATAATTGTCAGAAAACAAATAATTTATCTGTAATTTAAATTATAATTTTAAATGTGCTGAAACTTCCGAAAATCATAATAATTAGCCCGTTTATCCAAAAATAACGAATCTTATGTCCATTCCACACAAACTTTAATTATCTACAACTTTGTAGAAGGATTTATTTCCAGATTCTACCTATAACATAGAGAAACGGGCTACCGGAAAGTTGGTCGGAAAATATTTTTCGGTCATCTTCTCTTACGAAATGGCAGGTTTTCCGATGAGTTTTCTGGGATTTTCTTGCCCAGATCTCATCTACACATTCTCAGGTGTCTATACATATAATTATTTTTAAAATTAATTAGCGATTTCACGTTGAAACAAGTATCCGAAAATATTTTCCGGCGAAATTTTATTTTCTCATTTCTCCTTAGTTTCTCAACCATATAATGAATCGTTTAGCTTGTTAGATTTCTCATATACTCACAGCTTCGATTGCTCGGCCATTCCTCAATCAATACCCAACCCAGTCACTGATCATTTACCGGCATGAATTTATCAACCAAAACTTAATAGATATTATCCTATTTTAACAAATATATATAGATATATAGATATAGCACAAAAACTCCATAGATAACATCCTATCTTAACCCAGCCATGGATTTAACAAGCAAAGCTTAACAGGTAGGTCATATAGTAAGCAATATATAGCAACACAGAAAGATGAAACACAGAATACAGAGAAAACGCAAAGAAGAAGGCAAGGTTTCGGTTTATACCATTCTGAGAGATGGAATGATGCTAATAAAGGTTGTTAGTATTCTCTCCTTGAATGCTCACTTTCCCTCTTTAATGTTACACAACCACTCATTCCTCTCTATTTACTCATAGCTCTGATAACCCTCTTGCTCAGTAAAATAACTTAAGGAGAAATGAAGCTGGACGTTGGTTTAAAAGAACCCTCATCTGCTATAGCCGACTGAATCAGGAAATAATTAACGCAGACTCTATTATGCTAGAACATCATTTCCCAGCAAGGTTCGAGTGATAAGTCGATTTTATATCAATTTATTAGGTATTTTTATACTTAATTATTTGTGAGTTTTTAGGTATTTTTAGTATTTTAGGTGTTTTATTTATTATTATATGTTTTTAGGATTTTTAGTAGTTTTATATTATTTTTATTCATTTTATTTTATTTTGTAGGAATTTATTAAAGTCGGATGGCAAAGTTGTAATTAAATCAAGGACACGGAGGGACATGGGTGTAATTTCAGCAAAAAGCGGTGGCAGAATTGTAAATAAGCATTAAGCATGTTCCGCGCCATGCGCGCGCGTAGAAAACCGGAGCGGCATGGTACGACGCCGTTTCGTGAATTGGTGGAGCAGCTGGGACCGCGCAATGCGCGGCTATATAATTTTGTTACAGGCGCGTGGTACCGACGCGCCAACGGTAAAGAAAGGAAAAGGCGACTGGCGCTGCAGTTTTTTTTCTCCCTCTCTCTCTCTCCGTGTGGGGCCCTTCCAACTGTGTCTTGTCAGCGCGTTTTTCAGCCAGAATTGATTTATTCCGCGTGTCATTCCAGCGTCCAAGCAATAAAATAAATTATAAATCCAATTACAATTTGGAAAAGGAATTAAAATTAGGACTTTTATTTTGTATTTTATTTTATTAGTATTGTAAATCCTACTAGGTTTAGGAGGATTTTGGAGCCTATAAATAGAGAGCTTGAGACCTATTGTAAGACATAACTTTTCTTAGAATAAAATTTCTCTCTTTTATTATTTAGTGTTCTCTATTATTATGAGTAGTTAATTTATTTTTCTTGGGTTAAGTGATTGAAGCCATCAAGATTTATACACTGTGAGATCTAATTTATTTTAATTGTTCAATTTATATTTTGATTATTGAATATTCTTCTATGCTTAATTTTATGATTACTTTGTTTAATTGCTAGGAGCGCTACTAGTTTATTATTCATATTAATCTACTGCTATTTTTGAAGCAACTAAGTTTAATAATTATTTTGCAGATCAAAAGATTATTTTATCTTAGGAAGAATATTCATCTAAATTAAATGCAAACAGGTGGCTTGTGTTGTTTAGTTCAACGATCTCTCTAATTCTTTATGCTGCTATTAAATTAAATCTTTAGCAAGTACCGGATGTTGTTTATTAGTAAGGGTATTTAGACCAAGTGGCTCTACTTATCTAAAATTAAGGATAGAGGAGAAAAATTATTCCACCTGCGAGTAGTTCTTTCTACGGTGAATCTTCAAAATATGAATTGAGTTATTTTTGCATCAGTGATCAGTTGTAAATTCTTGATGGTGGATATTAACTTAAACCAAGGCTTTTTATTTTTATTTATTTCTTAAATTAAAAACCCCCCAACTTTTGTTTGCAAAAATATAAAATTAAATTAATCATTCTCTGTGGGATCGACTCTTGCTTACACTACTACATATTTATTTTTCAAAAGTAAGATTTTATTTTTGGGTGCTTGCGACATCACACCAAATTTTGGCGCAACCAGTGGAAACTTGTAAGATTTGTGCGGTAATAGGACATTCAAATAATATGTGTCCACTTCTTCGAGAGGAGTCCTATGAGCAAGTCAATGTAGCAAGTGGTTTCCCTTGTCAACCCCAATGGAGATATGATCCATATTCAAACGCGTATAATTCAAGAAGGTGGGATCATTCTAATTTTGGCTATGAGAACCCACAAATGAATCTGCCCATAAATCAGAATTTTTCAAGTTGTCAACAATACATGCAGCCGTATCCCCAATAACAACAGAGTCAATCAAATAATTCTGATATGTCTTTAGAGGATATAATTCAACAACTTAACACTTTACAATCACAACAGGGTCAATCAAATTATTCTGATATGTCTTTAGAAGATATGCTTAAATTAATGGAAGCTAACACTTTACAATTACGACAAGATAATTTGCAATTTCAACAAGACATGCAGGCACGAATTCAAGAAAATAATGCAATTATTCAGCGTTTGGGTACTCCAATGGGACAAACGACAATCGATCAATTGGAGGAGCAAAGTTTTGAGCAAGTACATTCTCAAACGATGGATAATCCAACAGAGAATACAAGTGTACAAGTGTTAAAAAGTGGTAAAGATGTAGAAGATCCAGAAAAGACAGTATCTCCATCACCGAAGCAAGAGAAAGCAAACAACATCAATGAAGCAGACAGTGTTAATGTAGATGATGATGTTATTTTTTATGATGACATGTTTAAGTTGGAGGAAGTTGTTGAGGAAACAAACAAGGAAGAGTTAGAGATCGCAATTATTAACAATTTGGAGTTAGAGGAAGAAGAAGAAAATGAGCTGAAATTAGATTTGAAGGAGGCTGGAACTCCATTAAATTCTTTACCAGTGATTTTAAATAATTATGTAGCACCTTCCATTCTATTGTCTGTTACTCATAATAAATTTTTATCTTTTATTTTGCAGGATCCCATTATGAATATAAAAACTCTCTCCAATCATATTAAATATTTATTCGTTGAAGAGGGAGTAAAACGTTCATGTCACGTGCAAGGGAGACTGAATCTACCAATAAAGAATAACGTGATGGATGGGGTACTCAAAATTCATGATGTTGGAGTAACGTAGTACTTTGGCCTGCTGTCGAGCCAATGACAATAAACAAAGGCGCTGCTTGGGAGGCAACCTAAAAAAAAAAATCAGATTTGCATTTCTTTTCTTTTTTTCTTTTTTATAGTTATTTATGCATTTTACTTTACATTGGGGACAATGTAAATTTTAAGTGTGGGGGAAGGGATTTAGGATTTTTGTTATTTTTTGGTCATATTTAAAAAAAAATTAATTAATTAATTAGGAATTTTAATTTTTTTGAAATTTTGAATTTTGTGGGTAAATTCACTGCAAACCCTCACGAGACACAACTCGTCCACTTGGGGTAACATTGGGGTTTAAAGGCTTGTTGCACATGCTAAGTGTAACCGTGTTTCCTACGAAAATGGGGGAGTTTTTATTTTTAGGATGTGTCACTTGAGCAATGAGTTAATTGAATTTTAATTTTTAGCCAAAGATAAAAAAAAAAAAATTGAATTTTTTTTAATAACTTTTGGAAAAAGGATAAATTTTTGCTTAGTCTGAATTTTGACTCATTGTTGATATTTACTTTGTTTGAGATCCTTTAAATTTTTATGCACTTATATCCATTTGTTTGAGCTAATTTTAATTTAGAGGAAGTTTATATGGTTAAATTCTTATGAAAGATATTTTTTGAACTCTATGTCTTATTTGATCATTATTTGAAGTGATTTATAAGACACAATATAATTTGGAGGAGATGATTCATGTAATTTTTCTAGGATTATTATTGAAGGAAGAAAAATATTGTGGTGGGTTGAGATGGAGCGTAAAACGCACTCACTCATAAACACATGAAAAAGCGAGATGGAGCGTAAAACGCACTCGCTGGTGAGATGGAGCATAAAATGCACTCACCGTGAAAGAAAAAAAAAGAAAGAAAGAAAAAAAAAATGGGATGGAGCATAAAATGCACCCATTAAAAGAAAAAAATGATGAATGAAAAAAATATTTGAAAAAATGCATATTAATAATTCTAGCGTATATAATTGTTAAAAATCTTTTGATCTTCTAGTTATATGTGTCTATATTAATGAAAAATGATGAGGAAAGTAAGACTATAGAGTTTTGTTGTTAAACTAACCATTTTTGATATCATTTATGAGACATTTAATTATGTGAGCGGATCTAAGTTTTTTTGCTAGTTCGATATATTTGGATTCACACACACACAAAAGATCTTGAGTAGAGTAAGATTAATAAATATGTTAAAATTTTGATCTTTGCATATTTTGAAATTTTCTTTGAGTTATCATTTAAAAAATCTTTGAGGTTGATGTTGAAATTTATATTGATCTATTGCTCAAGTAAGTTGTTTGGTTATTATTTTTAATTTTTATTCTTGTTTTGCTTGAGGACAAGCAAAGAGTTAAGTGTGGGGGTATTTAATAAGTCAATTTTATATCAATTTATTAGGTATTTTTATACTTAATTATTTGTGAGTTTTTAGGTATTTTTAGTATTTTAGGTGTTTTATTTATTATTATATGTTTTTAGGATTTTTAGTATTCTTATATTATTTTTATTCATTTTATTTTATTTTGTAGGAATTTATTAAAGTCGGATGGCAAAGTTGTAATTAAATCAAGGACACGGAGGGACATGAGTGTAATTTCAGCAAAAGGCGGTGGCAGAATTGTAAATAAGCATTAAGCATGTTCCGCGCCATGCGCGCGTGTAGAAAACCGGAGCGGCATGGTACGACGCCGTTTCGTGAATTGGTGGAGCAGCTGGGACCGCGCAATGCGCGGCTATATAATTTTGTTACGGGCGCGTGGTATCGACGCGCCAACGGTAAAGAAAGGAAAAGGCGGCTGGCGCTGCAGTTTTTTTTCTCTATCTCTCTCCGTGTGGGGCCCTTCCAACTGTGTCTTGTCAGCGCGTTTTTCAGCCAGAATTGATTTATTCCGCGTGTCATTCCAGCGTCCAAGCAATAAAATAAAGTATAAATGCAATTACAATTTGGAAAAGGAATTAAAATTAGGACTTTTATTTTGTATTTTATTTTATTAGTATTGTAAATCCTACTAGGTTTAGGAGGATTTTAGAGCCTATAAATAGAGGGTTTGAGACCTATTGTAAGACACAACTTTTCTTAGAATAAAAATTTTCTCTTCTATTATTTAGTGTTCTCTATTATTATGAGTAGTTAATTTATTTTTCTTGGGTTAAGTAATTGAAGCCATCAAGATTTATACACTGTGAGATCTAATTTATTTTAATTGTTCAATTTATATTTTGATTATTGAATATTCTTCTATGCTTAATTTTATGATTAGTTTGTTTAATTGCTAGGAGCGCTACTAGTTTATTATTCATATTAATCTACTGCTATTTTTGAAGCAACTAAGTTTAATAATTATTTTGCAGATCAAAAGATTATTTTATCTTAGGAAGAATATTCATCTAAATTAAATGCAAACAAGTGACTTGTGTTGTTTAGTTCAACGATCTCTCTAATTCTTTATGCTGCTATTAAATTAAATCTTTAGCAAGTGCCGGAGGTTGTTTATTAGTAAGGGTATTTAGACCAAGTGGCTCTACTTATCTAAAATTAAGGAGAGAGGAGAAAAATTATTCCACCTGCGAGTAGTTATTTCTACGGTGAATATTCAAAATATGAATTGAGTTATTTTTGCATCAGTGATCAGTTGTAAATTCTTGATGGTGGATATTAACTTAAACCAAGGCTTTTTATTTTTATTTATTTCTTGCATATTTATTTTAGTTAAATTATTTCTTAAATTAAACCCTCCCAACTTTTGTTTGCAAAAATATAAAATTAAATTAATCATTCTCTGTGGGATCGACTCTTGCTTACACTGCTACATATTTATTTTTCAAAAGTAAAATTTTATTTTTAGGTGCTTGCGACATCACACCATCGAGGAAGAAAAAGCAAAGACGAAATATCATTAAAACTCTGATATATTAGTTTAATATACCCCACGCGACTCAATTATATGTCCAAATTTAAAGTCCACAAGGGTTGAATTTATTTTAAATAAATCAATTTGACAACTTCAATTTATTAATTTCCTGGTGGAAATATATAATATTAATATCCCACTATTAAGGATTTTCCAAATGGAAATAAATGTAACATATATTATTGATGTTTACGCATCCTCATTAATTAATAACCACGTTAATTAATTTACATCTCAAATTTAACTCGCTAGCTATTTAATTAAATAATCTCATAGCTCATTTACCCTATCAACTTTGATATTACACCACCTAGGTTGGTCCATTAATTTAATCCACCCATTAATTGAACCTTCCTTTAACACCTTTTTGTAAAACGAATCACTATTTTAAAATAATTAATATTCACTTAATTAATTATTTCACACCACTCATTTAATTTATCCAATCAATATTTCATAAATAAATTATCTCTTTCTCTCCATAAATTGTTTCATGCCATTCTATTTAAAATATTAAATATACTAATTTAATATCTTTAAACGTAAATTAAATATTATTTTAATTTACCCATTTTAATCATTCAATATTTATTTAATAAATATTGTTCCCTTATTCCATATTTTCAATTCACATCCACTTAGTATAATATTAAATACATTAACAATTAATCACAATTCAAATTATGAATTTAATTTACACATTTGGTTCCAATTACACATTTTATGTATTGAACCATTCATAATATTTAATTCACCTCAATTTGATATAATATTAAATATTATACCCTTATTTATGTTACATTTTTAATTAGTGTAACATAATTCTCAACATTAACTAAATAAAAGAAAATAACTTTCTTTATTCAATTAATTAAAGTTAACATATTCATCCACTAATAAAGATTAATGAATTACTTCCCTCATTTCATATTTAATTTATTTTTGTTTGGCATAATATAATATATATTCATAAATTCACTATTTTATTTAAGTGAATTAATTACACGTTTATGAAATTTAATTCATAAAGACTCCATTGTCATTCAAGGCGTACAAATTATATTAATTTATATTATAATCTTAACTCAATACCACTTAATTAACTAATAGTTTTAATTAACTATTAATTTTTTTTTAAAATACTTGTATATATTTCACATTTAAATATATACATATTTTATCCACCACACATATCACATAATTCAAAATAAATATATATTTTATTCATTTGATCCGTTTTGTATTATAATAAGAATTGTATATATTAAATCCTTATAAAATATAATCAAAATTTCGGGTTATCACACCCTCTGTTCCCTTTTAGTTTTCTTTTTAACGAGATTTTTTTTATTGCTATCTCTCGTTTGTAAATTTCAAACATGCATTAATTATTTTAATTTTTCATATTACCCAAAAATATTAAATGCTTATTTGTTTCTCTCATATTTTTTTCAAAAATTTCTACAATAAGATAACATTATATATTTTCAAATGCAAGGTAATATCGAGTAATATATTTATTTTGGTAACTAAGTAAATAATTTATGATCCAGAAAAGGGCCACGCATTTGTTAAAAAATTCCTCAAGTCAAGTTGTTATTGTGTGGCTAGTAATACGGGATGAGTATGTATGCATGTGCACTTGTCCGGGAGACCAAGACTCAGAGATGTTAACTTAATAAACAAACACATAATTACATAATGGTCATTCAAACTAGTTGTTTGTTTATTCAAGGCTAGAGCAAGTTTGTGCTATTGAAATTTGTTTGTGGCGAAAGAAATCTTCAAAAATTAAGATGGCTGAGATTGCTCTTACAGCAGAGCAGCTGTGAATACAATCGGCAATTTAGCAGTAGAAGTAGGTAATCGCTTGCATGGGTTGTCAGGAAATATAGGCTGGATCGAAGAAAAGATGAGACAGATCCAAGCCTATTTGAAAGACGCTGATTCCAAACAAGTCAGAAGCCAAGAAATGACATTTTTGATTCAAAATATCAGAGACCTTGGTTATGATATGGAGGACGTTCTGGAGACATTCCTGCCCCAGATGGCATCATACAACAGTCCTGCTGCTACTGGGATTTTCTTTAGGAGATCAATTTTCATCTGCTGCTATTGGTCAACTGCTCATAACTTTGCCATGGAAATCGCAAAGATCAGAACAAGGATCGAGGGTATAGTCCAAATACCAACTTATGATATTACAGCTGGTGGTGCTGAAAGATACATTTGGGATCCAAGACGCCCTCGCCTCTACGTGGAAGAACCAGGTGTCATTGGTTTTGACAGAGTTATTCAAGTTTTAAAGGCCAGACTTGTTGACAAATCAGAAATCAAGCTCAATTTCATCTCCATTGTGGGAATGCCAGGTCTCGGGAAGACCACTCTGGCTAAGAATCTTTTCACGTCGACCAGGGATCAATTCCAATGTTCAGCTTTGGTTTATGTTTCTCAACAGCCAAACGGCACAGAGATTACCAAAGACATAGCAAGGCAAGTGGGCTTGGAGGTGGAAAAGTGGGAGGACAACCTTGAAGCCAACCTGTTGGAATATCTAAGAGAAAAGAGGTACGTTATTATGTTTGATGATATATGGGATAACCAGACATGGGATGCTTTGAAAATTAGCATTCCAATCAATTCTAAAAATGGCAGTAGAATAATCCTCACCTCTCGAAACAGTGGTGTAGGCAGATATATAGGCGGGGAAAGCTCTCTACATGAGTTGCAACCCTTAGACCCAGAAAGCAGTTGGCAACTCTTCTGCAAAATGGTCGTGGACCCTGTAGAAAAAGACACTAATACACCATGTATTCCTTCTGAGTTGGAAGATATTGGTAGGAAAATTGTAAGAAGATGTGGTGGTGTGCCACTTGCTATTGTAGTGACAGCAGGTTTGTTGCGAGAGAGGGAGAGAAGAAAGAATAGATGGAGTGAGGTACTGAAGAGTATGGGTAGTCATCATGATGTTGCAACTAGAAGTACCTTGGCTCTAAGTTACAAAGATTTACCTATTGAGCTCAAGCCTTGTTTTCTCTACTTTGGACTTTTTCCAGAGGACTATGAAGTTGTCGCATTCCAGCTAATTAATATCTGGGTGGCTGAGAAATTTATAAAAGTCGTTGGAAGCCTAACGCTCGAGGAAGTGGGAGAGGCCTATTTGAACAACTTGGTTGCTAGGAACCTTATTCAGGTTGCTAGTAGGGAATGTGATGGGAGGATTAGAAGTTGTCGCATTCACGATCTTCTACGCACACTTTGCATTGAAATGGCTGAAGAGAGTAACTTCTTTGCCACTATTGGCACATTGACCTCTATTTCAGCTACAAGAGTGCGTAGAGTGACCACTACTTGTCCTGGGGGCATTAGTGATTACATTGAATGGGCTCATCAAACACCCAAACTTCGTTCTTTTTTGTCTTTTGATCGTAATGACTTTCTCACCATGAAACAACTGAAGAATTTATGTAGAAGCTCTAGATTCATTAGAGTGCTAATTGTTAATATTGACAACGGAGTAAACTCAAGAGTTTCTCTTCCAAATGAAATTGGAAATTTGATACACTTAAGCTACCTTGAAATCCGGATAAGATATTATACCAAGTCTGTGTGGTTCCCGAACACAGTAGGCAACCTCAAAAGTTTACTGACCTTGAACTTGCAAAGATGTACCGGAATGGTCCGCTTTCCTTCTTCTTGTCGGAAGATGAAACAGTTAAGACACATCCTCCTTCCGCAGAGACCAGATTTTTCACTCCCAGACACGAATATATGGACGCAACTTTATCAAATGTTAAGTTTCATGAATGTTTATGAGATTTCATTACCAAATCTTCAAACGCTCACCAGATGCAATGATCCTGTTTTGAAGGCAAAGGGATTTAGCAAACTCACAAGTTTGCAAAAACTGGAAATTGATTATTGTACAGAAGAAACCCTTGCACAATTATCATATAAAATGCCCATGCTACACAGGCTAGAGGACTTGAGTTTGGCATTTAATCTTCCAATTACAGACTCTGCTGCTGAATTTGATTTGTCTCTCTGTCAAAATCTTTCCAAGATGCGTTTAAGGAACCAGTTGGAGAAGTTGCCCAACACTAATAAATTTCCCCCAAACCTCACCGAGCTCACCTTGAAAATGACTGAATTGAAAGAGGACTCAATGGAGACATTGGGAAAGCTATCTAATCTGAAGATTCTCATATTGGGTACAAATTCCTACAAGGGGACAAGGATGGTTTGCTCCGGAGCTGACTTTCCTCAACTTCAAGTTTTGGAATTCAATTATTTGTCTAACTTGGAGGAGCTAATAGTGGAGGAAGGAGGAATGCCTCGTCTCAACAAGTTAATCATCAGATTTTGCTACAAGCTGAAGATGCTTCCGGACAGACTTCAAAACATGATTGTTTATGACGAATCTATGATTGACAAGGTTAGTTTTCAATTAATTCTTTTTTGTTTTTGGAGGTTTCCAGACGCACGGAAAATATCCGCGGGGGGGGGGGGGGGGGGGGGGGGGGGGGGATCTTTTCAAAACTTTTGATTTATTTTAAAATTGGTTTATAAAGAGTTTATCAGTTTTTGTAAAACGCAATGAAATATAATTTTGAATAGGATCATTTTACACACACAACATCCAAACACTACATCCTATCTCACTATTAAAAAGTAGGTCCTGACGCGAATTTTCGTGTCAGCGCCCACTTTTTAATGGTGAGATGGAATGTAATGTTTGGTGTTGTGATTGGATGTAATGTGTGTAATCTTATTCTTTAGAATATCCCCCATAGATAAGATTTTAGCAAACATAATTCTAAGATGAAGTCATACACAATTACAATATAAAATATGTTTGAAAGTAAGTGTAGAAATAAAAAATATAAAGACAGCAAAGTTTAAGTGGTTCGGAGACTGAATAACTCCTACATTTACTCTTCTAATCCACGAGTAGGAAATTCACTAAGGATTTGATCATACAGATCAATTACAACGAAACCAATAAGGTTCTTCTGAGTTACTTAGTCTCAGGAATCAAGGACACTTAGTCCAGATCACTTAGATCTCTTCAAGTCACACAAACTTGGCAGATTGTCGCACAGACACTGGTAGAAATAAAAATGATTGTGTGTCGCTGCTAAAGTTTGCAATATGATTTGTATAATGGCTTTTTATTCTTGCATAATTTCTTCAGAGTTTTTCCTTGTTCTTTGCTCTTCTTTTATTTGAATTTTGCTTGAACTTTTATAATGCTTTAGAAATCTTTTTGTTGCAATATAGTCGCTGTTCATTAATTGCCTTGATTCTTGAGATATCTGTAGTGAGCATTTTTGTGTTTAGGCAAAACGTCTTTCTATTGTGTCAGCTTATCTGATTTTCAAATATAGTAATTCTTTGACTCGTTCTTCAACGTTAGTTAGCCAATAGACACAAACATTTTCAGGCTTTAGATTTTTTCTCTGACTTGGTGAGATTTGCATCGAGCCCTTCATCTCATGATGTTTTTATTGTCAGTATTCTGTCAGCTTTTACCACTATAAGAAATGAACTAATCATATAGAAAGTATATAACTATACGATCAGACACGTTTCAATATGAACTGGGCTTCTATACGATCTCCTCCTGCCATATGGTCTTGACTTTTATGTGAACTTTACAATACGATTTTTCATTGCTTTGTGAACATCTCTTAATATACGAATTAGAATTGCAATACGTTCTTGTTTTCGTAATGCAATCTGCCTGTTATTCTATGAACTCGACTTGTAGTATGATCATCCTTTGTAATACAATCCTCCTTATGTTATACGATCTCACTTTCAATGCGATCTGTCCGTGTAATGAGAGCTTTCTATTGTTATACGTTCCAGAGATGACATCAATATGATCTGTCCTAAACTCTATATAATAATTTTTCTCAAGAGATCAACCTAACATATTTGATCATTTCTAAACTAAGTCCTTATACAATTTTGAAACACGAAAGGACTTTATAGAAGTTATCTTGACAAGTATACTTTTATCATTCATCAACAAAGGAGGTGATCATGTCATCATTAAATCAAACATGTAGTTCCTAACAATCTCCCCTTATTTAATGATGACAAAACCAACAGTCTCAACATGAATCTACTCATGCGAAATTTAAACATGCAGTGCTATACGAAATTGAACATGACTTAGAATACAATGAGAAACTATATTTTTAGATCAAAAGCATGAATTCATTGTTTTTTGACAATTAAAGACTTACAATTTACAGAGAAAAGAAAAATATATTTATCTTCTACTTCTCTTCCTACTTGGAGGGCTTTTTCTTTCGACTTCTCTTATTCGATTGTAATTTTTTCTTCCTTCTGCTTCCCTTCTTAATTCAGAGATTTCCTCAATCGTATCCCTGGACCGAGATCAGGCATATTGAATTGTTGTTCTCCTGAGATGTAGACACCTTGAGACATTCTGTTCACAAAAATTGGATCAACACTTGGTGATCTCAAACCAGTATCGGTGATTGTATGCCATGACTCTCGTTGAAAAGCTCTAGGAGATGATTTTCCTTCCAAAGGTAAAGCTTATGTTGTAGGTGGAGATGAACGCCTTGATCTTTCACGCTGATCTTGAGTTCTCTGCCTACTTTACTACCCCTGAGTAGAAGGTATCGTTCTTGCTCTTTGACTGCTTTTCTTCGTCCCCCCTGTTTTGTCATCAGTTAATAGGGAGACATCTTTTGTGAGTTGTTGAACACCAACAACAATCTCATGTAGTTGTTGATTGGATGTGATAATATCTTGTCTATTTTCTTGCAATCTTTGCTTTGCCTCAATCTGTTTCTGATGAACCATGACCATAGCATTTTCAGTGGTTGCAAGGACTGTATCAGATTTCATTATTTTCTTCGTGACCTCCTGATTGAGCTTAATATGATGAGAACTTAGTTAAGGAATTTTATCATTCAGAACTTTGATGCTAAAGTCATTCGCTTTTTGATATTCCATGATGGTTTTTCGCTGTTCGTTAATTGTGTTCATGAAAACTTTATCCCTGTCACGTAAACTATCATCCATCTCTTGAAACATTCTTCTCATTGTTATGCCAAATTCTCTGCCCATATCCGCTGGAACTCTTTCGACAGCAGTAACGATTTTGTTTAGACGTTCGTTGATTTCTTTTGTATTTTCCTTGAGGTCTTCATTAATATTCGCATATAGTAGTCCCATGACATCAACAATTTGAGTTTTGGATGGAATTGCAGTAACCTTTTCAAGAATCTGATCAAGAATAGGTTTTGAAGATTGAGTGTCTGATGTAGGAGTGTTATACGTTACAAGTTGTGGGTAAAAATATTCATTGCGTGAGGTGGAAGGTACATCCAACGAAGGGGCTTTTGAAGTTGTTTGCTGAATATTATTTTGGGAGGAGATAGGACAATGTACAGGTGTAGAGATTAAGGATGAAATATTTAATGGAGAGGAAGTGTGAGAAAATGTGTGAACTGGAGAGTTTGGAGGTGTGAGTTCAAACAATTTTGTTTGGGGAGATGATGTCACTTGCTCTTCGATCGTGGGGTATTAGGACTCAACGATGAGTCAATAGAAAAACTTGAAATGTTAGAAAATTGCTCTGGGACTCATGGGAATATCTCGATAATCTCATCAGAGCAATCCAAAAATGAGAATTCATCATAGAAAAATGATTTAGGTACAAGAGTGATTCTGTCAGAAGAGGTAGTAAGGGCATGAAGTACAGTAGATGAGTACTATCTGAATCATTTAGGGTGGTTTGTCTATCCATATCTAGAGTGATAAAGCTATTAAATAGTTCATCCACGTTTATTCCAGCAATTCGCATTTGTCCATATCCATGCCCAATGAATGTATCAGGGAGTCGAGCATTAGGATCCTCTATTCCATCAAGCACAATTCTGATGACTAAACTTAATGAGGTTAAAGTTATTGCTGCTTAAGGAGCTTCTTGAGGAACAGTCACTGGCTCCCCCTCAGAATCTGAATTTTCTGGTTTGACGACTATTGGCTCACTCCTCATGTTAATTTTATCAATAACCTTTGAGATTACATTAGTAATCTATAGGGAATCATCAGAGATGGTTGTATCTTCCATTCTCTTACTTCAAAGTTCTAATATCTTTTACTTCTTTTCAACCATTTTATTTAGCCTTCTTTGTAATTTCTTTCGCTTGGGATTTTAATCCTGCCCAATCACTGGATTACTTCCTTAAGGCTTAGGCTCAAAAGCCTTTTCAACCATTATTTGAACAACATCTTCTTATTCTTTTTCAACCTTGTTCTCCTCACCGATCGTAGTCTTCTCAATGATCTGGAGTATCTCTACGATCAGAGTATCTATTACGATCGTTTCTCCACTTTGCTCAGCAAATGAAGCTCTTCGCTGTCTCTTTGTTCTCTTCTCTTTGTTTTTAATCAACAACTGTGATAATGGAATAATGTCTTCTTGAGATTGCTGATTTTGAAAGAGCATCTTTTTGCATTTGTTCTTCTCTCTTTTCTTCTACCTTCTTTTTCTTTGACAGAGGACCTTGTACAAAATCTTGAGGTTCAGATTCTTAAGGAGTTGTAAATTCTTGTGAAACTTTTTCTTCAATAGAAGTTACTTTTCTCTTTCCTTTGATTTTGATTGGTTTCTTCACTTCACTGACAGTCCTTTCACTTCCTTCTGATATCCTGGATCAATGAATTTCTATTGGATTTTTCTTTCAGTTCTCGAACTTGGGAGTGATCTTTTCATTTACATTTAGGGATTCTCCTTCGTAATCTCTTATGAGCTTCTTCATTCGCTTCTTTAGAGCATAACTTAAAATTAGACTGTAATACATTTTGGGAATAGGTTTGTCATATGCTTTTCTCTTGGCAGCAACTTTCACCCATTTCATTATCCAGCTCATCAAGATAGATCCAAACTTTATTTCTACCTTGCTAACAATAACAGTCATAATCTTTAGTTGAAGTTCACTTACATAATCGTGTGCAGAATCCTTGCACAAAATGTATTTTTCAACTATATCAGCCAAAAATTCATACTCAGAAGGAAACTCATTTTTCTTCATTCCTTTTAGTTGAGAATTTTTCTGGTACTTCATCATCATCTGTCCTTCAGCATCAATCTCATCAAATTATGTGACACATTTTCTTACAAAACACATATGGTTGTTCAACTCTTCTATTGTGATTTTTAGAGCGTGACCTTTCACCTTAGTAAAAATAGTATCATCAGCTACAACAGCATTAACATAGAACTCTTTAACGAGTTTAGTGTAGATTTTGGTGTTGATCTCTAAAATTTCTCTTAATCCAACTTTTTGAATTAGAGATAGAACATCTCTAAACTTCTTTTCTGATGAACCAAATTTCTCGAAGCAAAGATAATTTCCAACGATAACTTGATAGTTCACCATTTCAATTTGAAATGAAATCTGAAAAGTTAATAAGATGATTAAGCTTTCTAGATCCGAGTATCAATCAGAAACATATGGTTTCAGAAGAGGGGTTTTGAAACGATGGAATGCAATTAAAATTTTAAAACAGCTTTTATAATTCTTCTCTCTATTTGTTAAGTAGGACATATGACAGTGGATTATTCGTTATACGACTCATAGGCTCTGCGAGTTTACAGATTTAACCTAATAACTCGCTTCTTCTGGTAGAGTAGCATACGCACCCCCAAATGAAATATGTTCGACTTCTATCAATCGTAAAGTAACTTTACGATTTTTAACCTTACCAAATAGAAGTTAGTTTTAGTGGATGATTTGTCATACGATCGCTTAGTTTTCCTATGATTTGATATTGACCTCATGATCGTAACCCTCTAGAATGTCTTACATTTGTTCATGCATTGTTAGTGATTTCCATAAAGTCTGAGGATGTAGATTTAGTACGCTTAACTCACTGATCAATTTATTGAATCTGGACCCATCCAAAGGTTTTGTAAACACATCAGCAAGTTGATCCTCAGTTAGCACTGTGACGACCCCAAATCCGGATTCCATAACCTCGGGTTTGGTTCTCACTGATCAATACTTTACTAGTAATTAAATACATACATTGCATTTAAACTTAGCGGAATAATACATATTAGTTCCTTACAAAAAGGTTACAATACCAGGGTCTATTAACCTTAACATAAACAATTCCTATTATAAGTAATTACAAAAGATTTATCAATAGT
The DNA here is from genome assembly GCA_947179155.2 of Hedera helix. Taxonomy (NCBI): domain Eukaryota; kingdom Viridiplantae; phylum Streptophyta; class Magnoliopsida; order Apiales; family Araliaceae; genus Hedera; species Hedera helix. The sequence goes on from OX359271.1 coordinate 6,014,431, forward strand.
AAATACATATTTAAACATCTAATTAGCATGCATAAGCTAACTTAAGCTCTGGCTTTTCTTTTTCCTTATCCTTCTTTGAGCAGTCAGGTTTATCTGAAAATGGTTCATAATATAGCAAAATGAGCAACTAGTTTGCTCAACAAGTTAAGAACAATCATAGAGATTTATTATATCATGAATGAATAAGAGTTGTCATCAATGATTTCAACAATAGATATAACAATTGTGAATGGAACAAGACTCAAATTTTATTAAACAGAATATTTGAATCTTAAAATGTTGAGTGGCCGCTAAGGTCAATACAGGTGTTTCACTAAGTCTTTTCTTTAACTCCTGAAAACTGTCCTCACACTTCTCCGTCCACACATATTTTACCGTCTTCCTCGTTAAGTTGGTCAACGGTGTTGCTATCTTTGAAAAATCCTGAACGAATCTCCGATAGTAACCCGCTAACCCTAAGAAACTTCTTACTTTCGTCGGCGTCCTTGGTTGTTCCCAATTCATCACTGATTCAACCTTCGCTGGATCAACTGAAACTCCCTCTTTGTCAATAACATGACCTAAAAATTGAACTCTCTCCAACCAGAATTCACACTTCGAAAACTTAGCGTACAACTGCTCCTTCCGTAAAATCTCAAACACCAATCTTAGGTGTTCAGCATGTTCCTCCTCTATTTTAGAGTAAACCAAAATATCCTCAATGAACACGACTACAAATTTATCCAAGTATTGCTTGAATATTCTGTTCATCATGTCCATAAATGCGGCTGGCGCATTCGTTAGTCCAAACGACATCACCAAAAACTCATAATGCCCATATCGAGTTCTGAATGCCGTCTTGGGTACGTCCTCCTTCCTGACTTTCAACTGGTGATAACCAGTCCTTAAGTCAATCTTTGAAAAGCACTTCGCCCCTTTCAATTGATCAAAAAGATCGTCAATTCATGGCAACGGGTACTTGTTCTTAATTGTCACCTTATTTAGCTCCCTATAATCCATACACAGTCTCATCGATCCATCATTCTTCTTTACAAACGACACAGGTGCCCCCCATGGAGAAACACTTGGCTGAATGTACTTATTATCCAACAACTCCTGCAGTTGAACCATCAACTCCTTCATTTCTACCGGAGCCATCCTATATAGTGCCTTCGATATTGGTGCGGTCCCCAGTACTAAGTCAATCACAAATTCTATCTCCCTGTCCGGCGGTAAACCTGGTAGTACATCTGAAAAAACGTCCATGAACTCCTTAACTACTGGTATTTGCTTCATCTCGGGGCTCACCATTTGTGTATCCACCACATGAGCCAAATACCCCACACAACCTTTCTTCAATAATTTCTTGGCCTGCATCATCGTCAGACAAGAAGACTGTATTGACGACTTGCTGCCATAAAATACGACCTTAGACTTGTTTGGTGTCTTAAGGTGTATGCACTTCTTCTGACAATCAATTATCGCCCCGTGGTTAAACAACTAATCCATCCCAAGTATTACATCAAATTCCCCCAAACGTATCGAAATTAGATTTACATTCAACTTCTGACCCCTGATTTCAGCACAACAATTTCTATGTATGTACTCTACAGGAATCACTTCTTTATTCGCAACTTCTATGTTCATTAAGTTTTCTAGTTTTCCTCTAGGAAATTCTAACCATCTAGCGAAATCATCAGACACAAATGAACAGGTAGCACCCAAATCAAACAATACATATGCATTTATATTATTGATCGGAATAATACCTGACACCACGTCTTTTGACTCCATGACATCTTGCACCGTCATATTGAAAGTCCGTGTTGTCGGCTTGTTCTGTGGTACCGGTCCCCCGATAGCCAATTTACTGTTATTGCCCTTGTAGCCGCTACCCCCATCATTCTTCCTCTTAGGGCAATCCTTTATCATGTGGTCAGAAGCTCCACAGGAAAAATATCTCATCTTCTTTGGGAGGGGACAATTTGGAGAAATTTGTCCCACCTGACCACAGTTGTAGCACGTGTTCTTGCCTTTCTTACACTCCCCGAAATGATTCTTTCCACATATATTGCATGTCGTCCTTTTCTGAACATTTTCTTGTTGATTCCCCGAGCTCTTGTCGTTGTTGTTGTTGTCCCATTTGCCCTTGTTGCTGCTATTGTTATTGCCCCCACTGTTACTGTTCTTGCTTCCCCCTTCACTTTTCTTATTATTCCTCGTTTGATTATACTTGGTTAACGCATCATTTCCTCCTTCCGCAATGATTGACTTCTCCAGCAAGGTTGAGAATGAGTCAATCTGCAGTACTGCTACCTTGTTGAATATCCAAGGTCTCAGTCCGTTTTCAAACCTTCTGGCCTTACGTTCCTTCGTATCCACCTGATGTGGAGCGAACCTGGCCAGTTCATTAAATTTTACCGCGTACTCCGGTACCGACATGTTCTCCTGCTTCAGTTCTAGAAACCTCACTTCCATCCTACTTTTCATACTCTTCGGGAAATAATTCTCGTCGAATATTTCCTTGAATCTTGTCCATGGCACCACGCCATCGCCAGCCCTATTCTAATTGGCTTCCCACCAGAAATTGGCTTATCCCTTCATCATATAGGTAGCAAAGATGGTCTTTTGCTCCTCAGCTACTCTCGAGATAACAAATGCTTTCTTTATTTTCTTTACCGATGACTGGGCTTTTATCGGGTCTGTAGTCCCCCTAAACTCTGGCGGTCCCACCACTTTAAAGTCTTTGAAATTCGTCAACTGATTTGGTGGTGGTGGTGGATTTGCTACTACTGGGTGGCGGTTTTGCATTGCCTCAGCTAGCATGCCGACGAAGTTCTACATTGGGTCTATGTTGTGTCCCCCCTCGTCGTTGTTAACTGACTCTTCTACCCCCTGGTTCCTTGGTGGTTGTCTACGTGGCGGCATTTTCTGTTATAAACAAAAATTTACATTATTATACTTGTTTCATCTTTTTCATCTCATTGTTTTGTATCTTAGATAATGTTTAGCTAAAATACAAGTAATTATCTCAACACACATATAAACATAAATTTGACTGCATTTATATTCATATGCTAAAACAGTAGTGCATGACACTTTACATCGAAAGCATACTGCTATAAATGCTTCTATCCCTGAGAAGCTACAAAAGATGGGATCTGACATATCCTACAACTTCCTAGAGTTGGGATTTAGTGACATATTAACCCTCTAATAAAACAAAAGTTGGGTTCTACTGCATCTATTTACATACATAATTAGCAAACAACTAATACTACTGGCTGCGCAACCCCCTACGGATCGCATCATCATACTCCTCATCCCCGATGGCCATCACCACATTTCTGTTGATGGTGTGCATAGACTGGCCCTCCTCAGCTGGGTAGTAGTGCACCCTGCTCTGAAGTCTACCATATGACGATCGATAGACATAGCTAAGTCTATCCGTCCTAACTCGCTTCTCACGGATCTCCTCCTCCAGCTCTATCATCTGACCATAAGCGGCATCCCGCTGTGTTTCCATCTCCATTCTGTCCTCTATCACCTCCTACCAGTGTGCACGGATGGCGGCTTTCTCTGCCTGAACCTGCTGAACCTTCAGCTCAGCCTCGGCTAACCTAGTCTCAGCCACTGCCAACTTGGCCTGCAGCTCCACATCCTGATCTACGAGCTGATGAGTTAGCACTGCAAAGTGCTCCACCGAATCCCCGTACCCCTGTACCTGATCCTCCAGTCCTACGATCCTCTCTTTCAGCTCTGTGTTCTCGCCAGAGAACTGGTAAGCTGCATCCTTGTACTGATCCTCCATATGCTGGTGGGTCAGATTCTGCTCCTCTAAATGCTGGACCCTCGCCTCCAGCTCCTCGTTCCTAGTAGTCAAGCCCTCTATGATGTCAGCGGCAATAGTGCCCATGACATCAGCTGACTCCTCCTCCTCGGACTCATCAGACTCTGCCTCATCCTCACTGTAAGGCCTCATCACACTGCCCCAGACGGGCTCCACGCGATCTCCCTCCTCGGGATCTACTCCAGCTCCTCAACAGTGCAGCCACCAGCGGCTGTGCAGTATCCATATGGATATCAATGTAATCCTCCTCAACAGTGTGACTCGACTGCTCGATCTCTGCCATCCTATATCATGAAAATAACAAATGTTAGTACAGCAATAAAATATATTTATTGATGAAATGAAATGATATTTTATCATGTACATCTCAGCTCGATGGATTTTCTCAATCCACCTCCAAAAATACACAATATGATGAATCTCCCCGATTCATCTCCTAATGCACTCGATATAAGTTTAATACTAAGGTTATAACTTAGGTTTCGCAAATCCTAACGTTCCTAACCTACAGCTCTGATACCAACCTGTGACGACCCCAAATCCGGGTTCCATAACCTTGGGTTTGGTTCTCACTGATCAATACATTACTAGTAATTAAATACATACATTGCATTTAAACTTAGTGGAATAATACATATTAATTCCTTACAAAAAGGTTACAATACCAAGGTCTATTAACCTTAACATAAACAGTTTCTATTATAAGGAATTACAAAAGATTTATCAACAGTAAATACATATTTAAACATCTAATTAACATGCATAAGCTAACTTAAGCTCTGGCTTTTCCTTTTCCCTTATCCTTCTTTAAGCAGTCAGGTTTATCTGAAAATGGTTCATGATATAACAAGAATGAGCAACTAGTTTGCTCAACAAGTTAAGAACAATCATAGAGATGTATTATATCATGAATGAATAAGAGATGTCATCAATGGTTTCAACAATAGATATAACAATTGTGAATGGAACAAGACTCAAATTTTATTAAACAGAATATTTGAATCTTAAAATGCTGAGTGGCCACTAAGGACCCTGAACTAACGAGGGTATACTAGAGTTTCCTCTGACCCTTTTAGTAGTTTTGGTTTTCAAGAGGATCAGCCTATTCAACCCGCTGTATATGCATTACATTTAGTCAACTGGCGCCAAAGTCGGTTTCCCGACACAAAATCCCCTAATTTAGGGTTGTTCAATTCTCAGACTTAATATAAGAAATCTGCACCCAACAATGGTTTGGATAAGCTTTTAAAAGTATTCAAGTTATTGAATTTAGAAACGCAATGTCTAGCTGAACTATTAACTTTAGACATTTTTAATACAGTTCATGAATCAAGAACTAATAAGCTTCAAATGCACTATGTGCGATTTTATAAACAATATGGATGTAGGATAATTTTAAATAATTAAACCACTTCAAGCTTTGACAATAAATACAAGTATAGAAACTTGTTCAACAATAATTGCGTAAGGTTAGAGAACTTACCTTGTTTGCGACGTACAGCTAACAAATTCAACTAATTCCCTTTGAATAGACCTAACAATTTAATCACGTTGATATTTAAATTAGTATCATATACGCGTAGGTATGATAACCTTTATAACTCTTACAAATCATATAATTTAATAATTATGGGTATTTAAACACTTAGGAAATATTATCGCTATTTGATAATATTTCAAACACAAAGAACCTATATTAACTATTTAATATAGTTCAAACAATTTTCTAATATTATTAACAATTTAATAATATTTTATTAACACTGTAGTATTATTTATCATTTAATAATACTTTATAAATCTTTTAAGATTAACTAATATTATTAATCATTTAATAATATTTTATTAACTATTTAATATTATTAATCATTTAATAATATTTTATTAGACTCCTAATATTATTAATCATTTAATAATATTTTATTAATTATCTAATATTATTAATCATTTAATAATATTTTATTAAGTATCTAAATGAATATTTTATTAAGTATCTAATATTATTAATCATTTAATAATATTTTATTAAGTATCGAATATTATTAATCATTTAATAATATTTTATTAAGTATCTAATGTTATTAATCAATTAATAATATTTTATTAAGTATCTAATATTATTAATCATTTAATAATATTTTATTAAGTATCTAATATTATTAATCATTTAATAGTATTTTATTAAGTATCGAATATTATTAATCATTTAATAATATTTCATTAAGTATCTAATATTGTTAATCATTTAATAATATTTTATTAAGTATTTAATTTTATTAATTATTTAATAATATTTTATTGACTTTAAAATATTATTATGTACTTAATAAGATTTTAATAATTTTCTAATATTATTATTTATTTAATAATATTTTATTACCTTTATTATATTATTATTTCAATAATAATATTTATACACCTTTAAATCATTAAATCAATTATTTATATATTTAAAAATATATTTATTAAGTCCAAAAATACTAAATTGATTTTTGGAACATTTTTCATTTTCTGACCAGAACCAAACCCGAGGTTATGGAACCCGGATTTGGGGTCGTCACAGGCACAAATTGTAATAATATGTTTCCATTTTGAACATGATCTCTTATGAAATGATATCTGATTTCAATGTGCTTAGTTCTTGAATACATGGCAGGATTATGAGTGAAAGAAATAGCAGTATATAGGAATATATTTGACATCAAACCCATAGTCAGTTAATTGATCTTCATCCACAAAATTTGAGCACAGCAACTACCAGCAGCAATGTACTCAACTTCTGCAGCTGAAGTGAATACTGAATTTTGCTTTTTGCTAAACCAAGAAACAAGTCTGTTTCCAATCAATTGACATGTTCCACTAGTGCTTTTTCTCTCGATCTTATATCCTGTAAAATCAGCATCTGAGTAGTCAATTTGATCAAAAGGAGACTCCTTGGGATACCATAGGCCCAAATGTGGAGTGCCTTTTAAATATTTGAAAATTCTTTTAACAGCAGTTAAATGAGATTCTTTATGATTAAATTGAAATCTAGCACAAATACATGTGAAAAATATAATATCTGGCCTACTAGCAGTTAAATATAAGAAAGATTTAATCATACCTCTGTATTGAGTAATATCAATATTTTTACCGTGTTCATTTTTATCTAGTTTAATTGTAGAGGCCATGAGTGTTTTCATGGAGTTAGATGACTCCAAGCCATATTTTTTCAATAAATCTTTGATGTATTTGGCTTGACTTATAAAGATTCATTCTTTAGTTTGTTTTACTTGAAGTCCAAGAAAAAAGTTTAATTCTCCCATCATGTTCATCTCAAATTTACTCTACATCATCTTAGCAAATCTTTGACATAGATTTTTATCAGTAGAACCAAATATTATATCATTTACATAAATTTGAACTAACAAAGTTTTGTTTTTATATTTTTTGAAAAATAAAGTTGTCTACTATTCCTCTAGAGAAACCATTTTCAATTTAAAAAGTAGTGAGTATTTCATACCATGCTCTAGGTGCTTATTTTAATTCATATAGTGCTTTATCTAATTTATAGACATGATTTCATAGAGTTGGAATAACAAAACCTGGGGGTTGCTCCACATAGATTGTTTCTTGAAGTTCTCCATTTAGGAAAGCACTTTTGACATTCATTTAGAAGACTTTGAATTTCATATAGGCGGCATAGGCTAGGAACATTCTGATAGCCTCCAGTCTTGTAACAGGTGCAAAAGTTTCGTTATAATATATTCCTTCTTCTTATGAGTATCCTTTAATAACCAATCTTTCCTTGTTCCTTGTAATAATGTCTGATTCATCCATCTTATTTCTGAAAACTCATTTGGTGCCAATTACTGGATGGTTGTTAGGTCTTGGAACTAGCCTCCACACTTTGTTTATTTCAAATTGATTCAACTCTTCTTGCAGGGCTTTAATCCAGCTTGAATCTTCCAGTGCTTCCTCAATTTTCTCTGGTTCTATTTGTGAGAGAAAACTAAGATACATACATTCATTTTGAGTGGCTGATCTTGTTCTAACTCTGGCATTTGGATCCCTGATGATTAAATCTTGAGGATGATCTATTGCCTATCTTTTTCTTGTAGGAATATCATCCCTTGTTCCTTCTTGTCTAAGTTCTTCAAGATTAGGTTCTTGCACAATAGCTTCACCAGTCTGTGAAGTCTCCATTTCAAGGATCGCAGTCTCTACAATTTCATTGTCAGGTATCACGATCGTTCTGTCTTCCTCTACGCCTTTATCATCTACCATCGTGTAACTTTTATGCTGAACGATCGACTCTATGAACTCATCAATTTTGTGCAGTTCCACTTGATTTACTTCGATCACTTTCATCAAAAGTAACATGAATAGATACTTCAACTACTAATGACTTCTTGTTGAATACTCTCTAGGCTTTGCTTTCAGTAGAGTATCCAAGAAATATTCATTAATCTGCTTTGGGTTGAAACTTTGTCAAGTACCTCTTGCCATTATTTAGGATGTAGCAGTTACTTCCAAATATATGAAGATGGCTTATGTTTGGCTTTCTTCCATTCCATATTTCATATGGTGTCTTCTTATATAGCTAATGGATCAGTGATCTATTTTGAGTGTAGCAAGTTGTGTTTACTGCTTCAGCCTAGAGGTATTCAGAAAGACAAACAACAACAATGAAAGTTCTTCCCGCTTCAATTAATGTTCTATTTCTTCTTTTAGCTACTCCATTTTGTTGATGAGTCATTAGGGCTGAAAATTGTGTTTAATTCCATTTTCCTTTCAACTCTAAGTGATCAAATTCACGACCATTATCACTTCTTATGGATTTGATCTTTTCTCATTTCTCATTCATGATCATCTTGAAGAGATTGATTAGCTGAGTGCATATTTCATCTTTTGACTTTAAAAATAATACCCATATAAATCTGGTGTAGTCATCAGCTATCACCAGTGTGTATCTTTTTCCTCCAAGACTTGTTGTAGAAATTGGTCCAAACAGATCAATATGCAGCAACTGAAGAGGCTTGTCAATTGAGTTTGCTTCTTTGCTTCTGAATGAGCTCTTGGTCTGTTTTCTAAGTTGACAGTCTTTGCATGGTCTATCTTTAATGAAGTCTAGCTTAGGCAATCATTTGACTAGGTCTTTAGAAACTAGTTTTACCATATTTTTGAAGTTTAGATGAGACAACCTTTTATGCTCAGCCAGCTGACATCTCTTGAAGGTTTGGCAAAGAAACAAGTTGTAGTCGAGGAGCTAAGCTTCAAAAGATTTATCACATAGACACTTCTTTTTCTTTCTCCAGTTAGTTTCAAGGAGTTTGTATCCAAATCTCGAACTTAACATTGATTATTGAGAAATATGACTTGATGACCCTTATCACATAGTTGACTTATGCTCAGAAGATTGTGCTTTAATCCTTCAACATAGGTTACTTTGTTGAAGGAGACAACACCATTTTCAACTGATCCATAGCTTCTGTTTTTTCTAGAGTTATTATCTCCAAAAATTACTGTAGGACCATCTTTGGCTTTAAAGTCTGATAGGAGAGCTTTATCTCCAGTCATATGCTTTGAACATCCATTGTCAATATACAATATTGATTCAGTAGTCTTTGGAACCTGCCAGAATAATCATCATTCACTTTGGTACCTATACTTGTTTGGGTCCAGCTTTGTCAGCTTTCTTGGGAACTAAAATTTGTTTGATTTTGGGTCGTTGATAATTAAAACAAAATGTAGCAATATCCCTATATTTATGACAGTTGTAACATTCAACATGGTGCATATGTGCGTCTGTGTTATATGTTCGTCTTGATTTAACCTTACTATGCCTCCATACTGTTCTATGATCTTGAAGTTTCGTATAGTAAGAAATAACTCTACGATTTGAACCTTGTTGATTCGTATGGTTAGTCTTACCTAGCTTTACGGTTCTTCGAGGTCCGATCGTAGACTTTACCTTACTCTGCGATTTTAAAAATCCTAGTCCAGTGTGCACTCTGTTATCTCTAAGATCAACAATTTGATTTGCATAGAGTGAATTTCTTATACTAGTAGGTTCATTAGTTTATATTAATTTCACAAACACAATTTCTTTATTAATATAGAAGGATTGATTATTGCTAGTCTTCAGATCATTTTCCATATTTGGAAAAAGGAGATGTTTCTTCAAATCCTAACCCAGATCTGTCATAGATAATTCTTTGACTTGTGATCAAATTGTCTATAGATGAGGTGGATCTATTCCATAAGGAGATTGTCTTTTTAAGCTCTTTTATCTTAAATATTTGAGCAGACTCTCTCTCAGAGTATTCTCAGCTTCAAGTTTGGATGGGGAGTCAATTATTCGTAGAGTTGTTTCCAACTCTACTTGCACTTTCTCTTTTTCCTCTTGAAGAAGAGAATAGTCCTTTGATAAAACTCTGAACAATTTCATATACTTGTGCAATTCAAATGTAATATCATGTAAAGCAGATCTCAAATCATCAATATCAACATCAGGTGAGTTAAAATCAAATACCTCATTTATGTTGATTACTTTACGTTTAGTGGTTCTGATTGAGTCTTCTTCTATAGCATTAAACACATATTGGCTATTTGAGATTCCTCATCATCACTAGATTCAACACTTGTGTCATTCTCAGAATCACTCCATGATCCTTCAGTGATGAATCATTTGTTCTTTTTGAATTGTTTCTTGTAATTCAATGTTTAAAAAATTGGACCAGACCAACAGTTCAACCAGAAAAAACCTGAACCGGTCCGGTTTGAACCATCAACCCAGATTCGAAAAAAAATCGAGAAAAATCAGTGAATCGATGGTTGAACCGGTCGACCCAGTTAACCGATCATTGGTTCACCGATTTTACCAGTTCAAGCTAACTATAAAAATATTAAAAAATATTTGATTCTCTGATTGCAGTCGTTTTAACATCTCATTTACTTAGCAGTGCTCTGATGAACTTTATGTTAAGATACTTGTTGGGATAGACCTTACCATAAGCTCTTAGGTTATTGAGGATTATGTTAAACCTTTCATAAGTGGCAGTTAAGTTTTCTCCTTAGACATGAGTAAACATTTCGTATTGTTGAGTCAGCAAGGATTGTTTGTTCTCCCTTACTTCCTCAGTGCCTTCATGCATCACCAACAAGGCTCCCTATACCTCTTTGGTCTTAGTATAATTTACCACATTTTTAAAAAGCTTATCTTTTAGAGCCATGAACAGAATGTTCTTAACTCTTTTATCCATTTGGGCTAGCTTTTTGTCATTTTCTGTCCATTCAACTTTCTTTTTGACTGACTTTGTCAGGATCATCAGGTGTTGAACTTATCTTAGTAGAAACAAAACAGCGTCGAACAACTCATCATCAATTGCATCCATATATGTCTACATACGAACTTTCCAATTAGCAATTTTTTCTTTTATACGAAGTGGTGGTTTATTTCCACCTCCAAGCTCAGAACCATTTTTATTATGTGCCATAGATTTACTTAAGCTGTTAAGCTATAAATTTAAAATTTAAAATCACAAGAACATGCTCTGATGCCAATTGAAAGTTCCCAGAGGCACATAAAAGATCTAGAAGGGAGGGTTGAATTTGTCTTTTCAAAACTTTTGATTTGTTTTAAAATTGGTCTATAAATAGTTCATCAGCTTTTGTAAAACGCAGCGAAATATAATTTTGAATATCCCCCTTAGATAAGATTTTAGCAAACAGAATTCTGAGATGAAGTCATACATAATTACAATATAAAATATAATTGAAAGTAAGTGCATAAATAAAAAATATGGAGATAGCAAAATTTAAGTGGTTCGGAGACGGAATAACTCCTACATCCACTCTTCTACTCCACGAGTATGAAATCCACTAAGGATATAATCACACAGATCAATTACAACGAAACCACTAAGGTTCTTCTAAGTCACTTAGTCTCATAAAACAAGGACACTTAGTCCAAATCACTTAGATCTCTTCAAGTCACACAAACTTGGTAGATTGTCACACAGACACTAGTAGAAATAAAAATGATTGTGTGTTGCTGCTAAGTTTGTAATATGATTCTTTTCTCTGGTACTTAGCAGCTTGAGCAGTTCTACTTTTTATGTAGTGGCTTTTTATTCTTTAGAGTTTCTCCTTATTTTTATCTATTCTTTTATTTGAATTATGCTTGAACTTTTATAACACTTTAGAAATTTTTCCGTTGCAATATAGTCGTTGTTCATTAATTGTCTTGATTCTTGAGATATCTGTAGTGAGCATTTTTGTGTATAGGCAAAATGTCTTTCTGTTGTGTCGATCAGCTTATCAGATTTTCAAATATAGTAATTTTTTGACTAGTCCTTCAATGTCAACTAGCGAGTAGACACATGCATTTTCAGACTTTAGAATTTTTCTCTGACTTGGCGAGATTTGCATCGAGCCCTTCATCTCATGATGTTTCCATTGTCAGTATTCTGTCAGCTTTTACCACTATAAGAAATGAGCTAATCATATAGAAAGTATATAACTATACGATCAGACAAGCTTCAATAAGAACTGAGCTTCTATACAATCTTCTCCTACTATATGGTCTGGACTTCTATGCGAACTTTACAATATGATTTTCCATTGCTTTGTGTACATCTCTTGCTATACGAATTATAACTGCAATACAAACTTGTTTTCGTATTGCGATCCGTCTGTTGTTCCATGAACTCGACTTACAGTATGATCATCCTTTGTAATACAATCTTCCTTATGTTATACGATCTCACTTTTAATACGATCTGTCCATGCAATGCGATCTTTCTATTGTTATACGATCCAAAGATGCCATCAGTACGATCTGTCCTAAACTCTATACAATAATTTTTCTCATGAGATCAACTTAACATATTTGATTATTTCTAAACTAAGTTCTTGTACAATTTTGAAACACGAAAGGACTTTACAGAAGTTATCTTGGCAAGTATACTTTTATCATTCATCAACAAAGGAGGTGATCATGTCATCATTAAATCAAACATGCACTTCATAACAGTTTTGTTTCATAATGTTATCATTTTCTCGATTCACTTTGAAAAGATACCATTAGCTGCCTAAAAGTTTACTCACAAAGATTCCAAACAATTGTATAGACCGTGTGGACATTGTCTTACTTTTTTGTTCAACCAAGACAATGAAGATGGCTATGTATATTATCTAAAACATAAGAATGTATCTACATCTACATTAGATTAGTATTATATCAAACAATTTTCTGCTAATCTGAATTTGTTTTTCTTTACTTGGATGGTTGATAAGGCGGTGATTAGAGTAATAATGACCGACACAAAAAAGTCTCGCATCAAGGTCATGAAGATTGCAGCTTCTTTTGCTGGTAAGGAAAACAAAAGTTCTTAATTTGGGAAAATTTCCTTGTCATTTTTATACTGGTTAGAGGAGTAGTAAAGATAAAGATTATATTATATGACACATGTTATGTTATGCAGGAGTGGAAACAGTTAGGGTCGAAAAGGATCATCTCGAGGTAACGGGAGAAAGGATCGATTGGGTTGGACTTTTGAAGTTCATAAGGAAAACGTTGGGGCATGCAGAGTTCTTAAGTTTTCGTTTATCCTCGAATTCTATTCAAATATGAAGTTGAAGTAGTTGAAAATTCTAGTCGAGCGAGGAATTGTTTAGATACTCTTCGAATCTTGTTAAAAAAATGCTATTATAGAAAGATAGTGTCATATTTGAAATAAGAAAAGGAAAGTTATGGGGACTATAAATATAGTATTATATTTAGTTGTTAAAGTGTAGCATAATCAAAAGTCAAGTTGTATCCTAAGAGTTAAAAGAGAGAATGTGAGTGGGTTTTGTGCTTGTCTGAGGAAGAGGGATTTTGCAACTTTTATATTTCGTGCAAAAAAAATATATTGTGTGAGGAAAGATTTTGCAGCTTTTAGTCTGTGCAAAAAATTGTGTTGTGGAAATTATACTAGTGTGTAACATCAAGTTTTAGGGCATAAAACTTGATAAGATTATTGTAAGCCCGTTATTAATGATATAGTGTAGATTCGATTTTTCATATTAAATCTTTTGTTGTTTCTCTCATTATTTTATATTGTTTGGTTTATCGACTTAATTCAAAACACCTTCTACTCATACGGGTTTCTCAAGAACAAATATGAGGAGGCTACAATGATCCTGAAAACTAGTGCAAAACATTGAATATTCACTCAATTTTCCTTTTTATTTTTCGTTTTTGGGGTGTAATGGGGGAAACACCTCTAGCTGTGTGGTCCAAAGCATTTTTGCGTTGTTAATTTAAGTCGTTTTTCTTTTTCAAAAGAAAAGTGAAAGAGATTAATTGGTGATCAAAACATTCCATATTACTACTGTTGTTTTCTTTCAACACCAAGAATTTCTTACGGGACTACCCGATGCAATTATAAGTACCTTGACTCTTTGAAGTTTCAAAACTACTTTATCTATTGAGCTCAAATCTGGTTTAATCTACTTTACTCTTTCCTTCCTGAGAACCATGAAGTTTTAGCATTCCATCGAGTTTGGTCCCAGCACTTGGGAATGGGTGGAGAGGCCTAAATCTACTTGGAATGCTCTCTGTGATGCAAATATTTCTCATGTACAGGAGCTTTTACTTTTTATTTTTTATGATTATTAATAAAATAATTCTTTTAAGAGTTCGTTAGGATGAATTTATTTGATTGTGTATTCTGTTAAATAACTTTATTATCTTTTAAATTTGTTATTTGGACGTAATATTTAATTCTAACAAAATAAATTTATTATAATCTTTTATTTAATTTTTTCCATTGATCTACTTATAGTATTGGGCTTATTGTTTTTAGTGTTCTGACTTTGTGGAATATATAGTAGCTTGGTTCGTACCGGCCTGAACACGACGAATAGACGCACAATGTTCTAGCTGTTATACTAAACAATAAAAAAAAATACTAGTATGAATGAAGTCTGTCTTGTAATCCTACTGCATTGGTGCCACAAACATCTCTACCCTACATTACACGGACTTAAACTGCATTATCACTATGTACTACAAAGTGCAAGAACAATGAAAGTTCAACTAAACAATCAACCTTATAAATTGAACTTTGTCCATCTCAATTGTCAGAATGCCAATTACTGTTTTTAGAATCAACCCACTAGATAAAATCACAAAAGCATCACCTGCTGAACAAGAACTTAGACCTCAAAGTTTCACTAGCATTCCACCTGCCTAGCAAACGTTTCCGTGTGAGAGAGAACTTAGACCTCAAAGTTCCCCCCCTCTTTCCTCATCACTGTCTTCACTATCCAGAACAATCACCGACTTGGGTGCTGGCGATCCTTCTCCCTGTTGTTTGATCTGTCCGGCAAACCTGTCATCATGATCTTAGACCTGCTTCTGATCCTTTCTGCTTTCCTCTGCCACAGGCAATAACAACTTGAGAGGAGTTGCTTTCAGGTTCTCAAGCATCCGAATGCAAGTGGATGCTGCCATCATTGCTCCCATTCATTTTACCAAGAAGTTCCATCGGTAGCTTCTGGCTAATCCTACACGGCTTCTTAGAACCCACATTCCCATCGGAGTTACCCGTTTTCCCTTCATAACATTCGCCACTCCTTGAATTTGAGAGGAGCATATTAGGAACTGGAGCAATGTTCTCCTTGTTTTCTTTCTCCCGATTTTTTTATGATGTTAAAAGTTCCAAAGAGGATTTCTCAGCAGCTAAACCTAGCCTCTAGTGTTTTATGCTGGTGAAACCACTTCCAATTCTGTAAAACGCAGTCTTTTTTAGGCTGCTTTAATTTCACAAGGGTTGGAAGTCATGGCATAGGCAAGGGCCTGAATGATACATGGGAATGGGACTCTGAGGATGATGATCGAAGCATTGTCTGCAAGTTTTCTCTACTATTATCACTTTTGTGGCTCGAGTCCACATAATATAGCGACTTTTCCTGGTCATTAGAACACATTTTCTTTGGCCTTCTGTTTTAACTATCATTTATTGATTTGACATCACCATCTTTATGGAGTTGTTGATGAGAATGTTGCTCATAGTGGATGCACCAGCAAACACTCTGAAGAACCCAAAGAAACATATTGGGGGTAAACAGATGAACATTGATTTGGCACAACATTCTCCCTGTAGTCAACACTTCTCTTCTGGGTTGGACCCAAAGATTCCAGTGATAGTTTCCGCTTGGTTCCATGTAACTTCCCATGATGCTGATAGTCCTCGAACATTTCTGTTTGCTGTTGTTTTAGTGCTTTTGCCTCCACTAAGTTCTCTAAGAAATGATTAACAGGGGCTTCATTCTCTTTGTTATCACTGCCCCTCTTCTGATTTGACCCAGAAAACTCCAAAGATAGTTTCCTGCTTAATGGAGATAGCTTTTCATGACTTTCAAAAGACTCGTCAACCTCAAATTTGAACAGTTCTGATCCTTTAGCTTCCATCTGCAGTTAAGTAATTATGAATTTTAAAGAAGTGTTAAACTCAGCAAAAGGTATCCATGTCAGCAATATCCAAGTTTTACCATGCTCAGATTTGAATGACTTTCGATGTTTTGGTAACTTGCATCAGCCCCGGCATATTTCTCAGTCATAGATTGCGCCTTCAGGTCAAAAGCTTGTCTATTATATTTGTACTCCTTGCTCTGTACATTTAGCTTAAGCATATCAAAAAACAAAGGGGACAACCACGCAATTACTCATTTTGCAATAATTGGTCAAAAAAATCACTTACCGCTTCACACAATAGGGTTAGGTTCACTCAGTAACAATCCAATGCTTGTTAACACAGTTGATATGTTTAGAGAAGGTCGCCATTGACCCTGCTTAAATAGAAAACTGGTTCCTTGTTAGAACTAGAACTGTGACAAAAATAGGAATAGAACTCTGCAATATAACAGCGGAAGCAATTCATTAGTCGCTTTAAAAGATTTTCATATTTATATGATGTACTGATTTACTCAATACAATAAGCATATGTAGATCACATTTCTTTTTAGATAAAATGATAACTGAAACTGAACTTATTTGTCATAAATATCGTAAGGAGAAGTGGAGACTATAAAGTAGAAATGACCTTTATGAAGCTATGAAATGTTAAGCAGGTCTAATCAAGTAGGGAAAAGGGAAACATGGAAGGTGGTTTGATAAAGACGGTGTGAAGTAACAAAAAGATTGTTGTACAAAGTTAGAATTCTAGTAAGCCATCATATGCTAGCTGCTCAAGATTGATGCATTCTGAAAATTCAGATGGCCACTTAAATATTTCAACATTGTTTATAAACTTTTGCTGGAAAAGGAAGACCAACCTTGTACGCCGATAACAGGATCAGTAATTATCAGAAATAATAGCAACTGGCTTCAAAAAAACCATTTAATTCAAAACCAAAAACACATGAAGGAACTTGAAGAAAATAGCAACTGCCTTGTAAATGCTTTGGCTACTATTTCCCAAGAAATCTTTGCGTTTATATTACAAATTGTACTATACACAGGTGACCACGAAAGCTATACCAGATAATTATTAGTTTGTGATTCATGGGTAAAATCTGGGGTTGCAGTAAATGTCGTAAAAGGTTATTTCGCTGAGAAGGAAGCTTGAGTAATACTCTGTAACAGTATATGTGACGCTTGGCAGTTGGGTAAAACTGATTAGACCCTTAAAAATGAGACAGCAGAAGTTTCCTAAATTGAGAACGAATTGAAGTCCAGTAGGTAAAGAAGCTTCCTCTTGCCATAAGGACAGGTTCATTTCTAACATGCCACATAAACGGGCTCCTCTCCTATCAATGCCTGTTTTTTTTTTGTTTTTTTTTGGGGGGGGGGGGGGGGGGAGGTTGGACCACCATAAATTAAGGGTGTATATATAGTATCATAATGTAAGTATCTTTCTCTTATAGACAGCTCGCTATATTACTTAAAATATGCCAACTCACGGCAGTTAAACAAAGAAAATTATTGTTTTCAGGTTGAAATTTGGAAAGGAGCTCTTAGTAAGATAATCAACAGTCTAGGAGATTCTGTTGTGTTCATTAAATAAAATGAAATTCAGAATCTCTTCACACACCTCAGAGTAAAGAAAAAGCAATTAAAGGCTTTTCTAGGTTCAGTAAACTCAAAAACAGTAGCAACGAAAACAATAAAATAAACAACCATGCATTACGCTCACGAGGCAAGAAACTAAAGAAATTAACCTTGGGTGGAAGATTGAGAATGTCTAAACAAATTCGGCCTCCATTATCGATATTCGGATGATAAATAGGAGTTGCTGAAAAGGTGACAATTGGTGGCTGAAATGGATACCTGCGACCCCGATAGTAAGAATAAAATCCGTCAATTCATCTATTAAAGAAAACCTACATTTCACACACAAGCCAAAAGATATATGTAAATCCCAAAAATGTAAAATTGAAAGCATACATATATACCTATCAGGTATTTGTATCTTGATCTTGAAAATTCCCTTAGCATAAACAGTATCTTTTGGACCTTCAATTTCTATTGATTATATAAAAATGGGGGAAATGTTAAATATGTGTGTGCGTGCGTGTGTAAACATCCTCGGGTGCTATTCTGATAAAGCTTATGACACGAATCAGTTGACATATAGATACTACAGTTAATACAAACCAATCAATTAAACAAAGCCCAAGCAGCAAAAGTATATGATCCCTCGTACACATCAATCACAATTACGCATCTTGAAATTACTTCTATGAGCTCTTTTATACAAGTACTTGAACAGAGGCGTAAAATGCATGCTTCATGAAGTGTAGGATAATCATTATCTCTTCGTAGACCACATCTCCGAAGGAAGAAACTAAGTTTGACAGTTAGTACAACCCTTTTCTGTCCCTTTTAAGCCAAGAACATTTCTCAGGCCAAAAACAAATAATTAAATTATACTGAGCGTAAAACACATAAGAAAACCCCTCCCTAGAAAGGGTAAAGCAGCAAACAATGCAAATACTTGAATTAAGCTGAAAAAATTATTTACCAACCAACAAAAAAAAGAAGGCCCATATAGAATGCATCAAGTGCAAAAATATTACCATCCATATCCACCAAGAATCTCTTTGAGCAAGATTTAGGAAGAAGTACTTATCACATTCACTACAAAACATATTGAATGCATTCCATCAGATCAAAATATCTGGACTTCACATAAATATGTAAGCATCATAATTACTATAGTTTAACAAACAGAAGTGCTATAAGAGGTAAACAACTATAATTTGATTCCATCCGCTAGTAATACTAGCGGACGAAGTTATTGCCTTGATATCTCCCGTTCGTTATAAAAATCAAAGCATTGAATGACATTTGTCCATTTTTTATCTTGCTATGGATCACCATATATATATATATGGGGGGCGATCCGCATCTATTTGTCAAGGGACAATATTGGGCAAATAGCATCTAATTCCTCCATTTTAACACCCAACGGTGCAGATTTATTTGGAGATCCCGTCGTCAGCTAGTACTTCTAGTGGACATATCAGTAATCATTTTTGGAATACTTTACCCCTAAATAAATCAAAACAACGACCGGTAAATCTGTAGATTAATTCAAACACATCCCCTCGTCCACTAGTATATCTAGCGGACACTGATTATACAGCATACTATTGCGGTTAAAACAATTAGGGGGTAAAATTGCAGCCCTAATTTACAGATCCAAAGTCGATTTCACTAGTTAACTCGTCTTCCCTCCGGCGATTTCAAGCGTGTTCCTTCTTATCTCCGGCAATTTCAAGTTAACTTCTTCGCAAACCCATTGCAAACCATCCATTTGGCAACAATCTGTCTTCGATTTCACTGGTTAACCCGTCTTCCCTCCGGCGATTTCAAGCGTGTTCCTTCTCCTCTCCGGTTAGTTCAGTTTAGCTTCTTCGCAAACCCATTGCAAACCATCCGTTTGGCAACAATTTGTCATAGCACGTACATAAAACTGATAGATAAGTGTTGTACATCACGTTTGGCCAATTTCATCGGTAAGCTTATTTTGATAATCATTTATATATTGTTTGGGTGTTGCTCATGCTCAATCATGGCACGTCACATAACTTTGCCTTTAATTGAGTTTCTAGCTGTGTGGTATCAAACATCACATGCAATGCAATAGAAAATAAAATTCAAATTAAGACCTCATCCACACTTTAGACCGTTTTGAAACGAACATTTTGGGTGTGCCGATAAAATTTAATAAAGTACAATAAATCCGCTAATGGGGGTGAGAAGAACCATGAGACAATATTAGATGCTGTATGTAATTTAGGGTTTAACACACGGTCTGCGATAAATATTTTCTTAATTCTTTATGTGATTGATAAGAGAGTGTATGATCTTCCTGGGTTAACTTCAAACTATGTGTTCATGGGTCTCTTTCCAAGGGCGGATCCAATGAAGAGCCTCTTCCTTTGGCAATTTTTGAGAAAAAAGTTATATAATATCTTTTTTTGTTCTAAAATATAAGTACTCTATTATTAATTTTTTAAGGTTAATATAAAACATTTTTAAACTCTAAATTCATAAATATTCATTCATTTAATTTTGGCCTATAGTAAATTACCTAAAAAATAATAATACTAATTTTAAGATTTATTTTTTAGTAATTATTTGTTAATTTCATTAATTTTGAGTTTTAAAATGTCTTATATTGACTTTTAACATCTTATAATTTGCAATGAAAAGAGTAGTTATTATAGTTTATAAATACATATAAGTGTTTGTAATGTGAAAATAATATCCCAACTTATGCATCTATTATTCCAATTTGCATTTCTAATCTTCTTAATATTTGAGTCTGTGCCAAGTCTATCTTTTTTCTCCTAAAATTTATTTTATAAGTCTCTTCTTTCTTATATTCATTCTCAAATCTAACGCCCAATTAGCTGTTCTTTGATTTCAAAAAATGGTAATTAAATTTCTCTACTTTTTCGAATTAATTTTACAATTTGTATGAAAATTTATTGTAAGAAAACTCATCTGTTTAATTATTTTTGGGTGTTCAAATTTCATTTTAAAGACTCAAACTTACATTAAAGAAAAATGATTTTACATCCCACATCTACGATTTGTGAATTTAAAATTGTGAGGACCAAATTGAAATAAAGTGTTTGAATTTTTGATTTTCAAATTAAAATTTTTACCCTTTTTGAAAAATAAACTTGTAGAAATATCAAATATGTATATGAAATAATATTTCATTTTCAATATAAAGTTGCTTGAGAGATATATGTGTTTGTATGTTTTATTTTTCAATATAATTTTTTAATATATATTGTCTTAGTTGGGTAGAATTTCTAGATCCGTCAGTGTCTCTTTCATCTCTCCTTCCTCTTAAAAACCACAGAATCCTTTACACCATTCTTGAAGTTTCTTTAATTGCGTGACACACACTTGTTCACATTTCATTTCATCTTTAAAATTTTCTAATTAGTTTAATATTTGGGAAGAAAACGATGTGTTTAACATTGGGCAGAAGATAAAAGTCTCAACAGTCCAAAGTGAAAAACAGAGTCGATCCTAGACGCTTGGTACGTTAACTTGAGACATTTCAAGGAGACTGTTGATAATTTAAGGGTAATATTTACATTATTAAAATAAATATTAATTTAACGAATATTTTTATGTTTACTTTAAAAATATTTTGAACTTTCAATAATATTTATTATACTAAAAACAAAATTAATATTTTGGCATTGTCAATACCTTTGCAATACCTTTGAGAAAAGAAAAAAAAAATAGAGAAAAAAATGATCTTTTAAAACGTGAGTATACTACTTTTAAACATTTTATTTACTCAACAAAAAGTGGACTAAAATGAATCAATTCTGCTTAGAATTCTCTCTATTACATCTTTCATCCAAAAAAAATTAATATACATTTAACGTATATATATATATTTAGTAACAAAATAAAATTAATCACAAATATTGTATCGTTGATATTGTTATTAAAAACAACATTTATGTTGTTAAATATGTATTAAAAAAATTAAATGAAAGATGTAATAGAGCCGATCCATACAAATAACTCGATATATATGGATTGTACCAAGGCTCGGGATTAAATATAATTGTATGCAAATTTGGTGACTAGGGCTGCTCAAATTATTCAATTTTTTCGTTTTCATTGGTAAATTGAATTCGTCAGTTCAGTTTATAAAAGATCGAATCGATACCGGTCTGATAGATCGGTACCCATTTTAGTTCACATTTTTTGTTACATTTTGTATTCGGTGACCAAGTTGCATATCAAACTTGGACCTTTAGAATCATAATGGTGGTTCGTCTAGTTACTTAATCACCCAATGGCAACGAAATGGTAATTTCTAGCACTGATACTGAACCAGTCTTAATCTTATGACGTTATGCTAGAGATTCCCTGATTAAGAGGTCATTGGACGCCACTGGCTAGGGGCTTAAATTTTGTCAATAATCTAGGGTGCATGATCAAGAGTCAAGACACTTTGAAAATAATGGGAGGCAGTATAAAAATATATATAATTAATTAACAAAAAATATATAATTAATTAATTAAGCTTGCTAGCAATACAGTACACACACCAAAAGTCTTTTGGGACTGTATAGTTGGGTTGTTGTGACTTTCTTGTATCTAATGTTTGTGCTCAAAATTGGCGGCTATTATTTGTTAGGACATTGAATATAGGCTGAAATTTTGAATTGAAAAATTGTACTCCTTCCGATTTAAAATATAAAATTATTATTAATTTTTTAAAGTTAATTATTATTTAAGTTAAGTCAATGTAATGATAAATATTATAAACTATTTTAAAAATATTATTTATTAAAATTTATTTTTTTATTATGTTTAATTAATTATCTCAATTTTTAATTTAAAAATATATTAAATTAATTTTTAAAAATTAATAATAATTTTATAATTTAAAACGGGGGAAGAATAATATACAATGACTAATGTATGTGCCTGTTTTTGAAAAATATCTTTAACCTGTAATATGTAAATGATAAGGAGCGGATCTAGAAATTCTCTCCAACTATGGCAATAAATTACTAATAAAAAAATTGTGAAAGGACTTTATTAAAATATAGACTCAGGTATTTTTTGAATTATACTTATATTGATTAAATAATATTCAAAATAAAATAATATTACTTTCGGGGTCTTTATTTATTGACAATGTTACATAATGTCCCGTGTTTTAATTGCGTGGAATAAAAAATTTATAATTATTAATATATTTCGTATACTTTATAATTATAATAATTTTATTAAATAAAATCAAATAAATTATATTAATTTTAAAATTTATTTTTGGCTAGTTAATTTCTCAAAAAGTGAAAATACAATATCTTTAAATTAACTTCAATAAATCAATTAAAACTCACTTTATCAGGAATGAACTACTCAACATAGTAAAATAAATTGATTATAATAAATAGACGCAAAATCACGTGAACTCGTTAGAATATACATCTACTATTCGTCTAGTCAAGTTGAAAATTAATGTTTTGAAAGCAACGCTTGACTTGATTTTCCTTTTTATTTTATTGATTCAATTTATTCGTTAAATTATATTTTTTTTAAATTATAAGATTATTATTAATTTTTGAAAATTAATTTATAATATTTAAAATCTAAAAATTAATGTAATTTATTAACAATTACAAAATAATAACTCTTACAATTAGTAGCACCTTTTAGACAATTTATAATATTATTTTTATATTAAATAAATTCATGTCAATTTTAAATTTAAAAATATTTCAAATTAATTTTAAAAATTTAATAATAATTTTATATTTTAGAACACAAAAAAATATTTAATTATTACAAGGAACCAATACAATAGACTATCCAAAATAACACAATACTATATATATGAAAACTAAAATTAAAATTCCAACTACTGGCTAAGCTATAGATAAATGATGATTATAATAGTAAATAGAATTCAAATGACAATTTTTTAAATAAAAAATATTTCAAATCAGAAATAGTGTTAATCATTACAATAACTAGTGAAAATCATAAGTACCAAAAAGGAATGAAAAGCGAATAATAATATTTTATTTCTTGTTTGGGGAAAATTAAAAAATATAAATAAATAAAAAGCATTAGGCAGGGGGGTAAGCCAGTTTGGATGCATTCTTTTTGTTACACTTTATTAAAAATTGGACATGTTTGTTTTAGACTTTTAGTATAAAGAATTGCATGGTCATATTCTTCCCACATTTGGATCACACACGTCTATATATATATATATTCTCATTTGCTTAAAAGTACATACGAATTCATAGGCGAAAGCGGGGAGGTCATTAGACCCTGGTAATTTTGATATTTGGGCTAAACTTCAAGCGAAATTTTATTTCTTGATCTTCCAATTTTTATTTCTTGAACCTTCATTGTTGGTAGTTCGAAATTCCTCCTTCTTAGGCGAAATAGATTTGCCTTTTTTTTTTTAAACTTATTAAATGAAACGACGTCGTTTCATTTAGTAAATTTTTTAAGACGTTTTTAAGTTATGCAGAGTCGCAGAATACAGTTTCCTCCTCTCAGTCGTATAGCCTTCAAGCATCAATAAATAATTTTTTTTATTGAGAGATTTTAACTACCTTATAATATGGTCCTAGTTTTGTCACCGTACAAATTGCATTTAATCCAACAAAGATTAGTCATCCAATATAGAAGTTTAACTTTATGCCTAAAGAGACATCAAATTATCCATCGGCATTATAATGGGAGCGAGATAGATAGAGGTGGTAGTTATTTCTTGAGACGGACTGTGTCATAGTAATTATTTTATTTAATTTTTTTAATTTATTAATTTTATTTTACCTCTTATCTTTTCTTATTCATGTCTTTTAAATTTTACTCAAATATTTTAATTTTTTTTTAATTGTACACCTAATATGTGTCACATAGATTATATATATATAAATTGCTTAGTGTGAAAAAGTAAAATAATTTTATAATCACAATTACATAATACGTGTGGTTGCACCATTCAACAAGTAACAGCAAAGCCCATTAAATATTAAATTTACCAAATTCAAACTCTTAGCAAATGACTGCGCCACTGTACATTATAATCCGAGTATCTTTATAGCATATTATATAATTTGTACCGTAATCGTAATTATAAGTGCATATATAAAGCTGTGAATAAGTGAAATTAAGCCAACAAGGTGTAATAAGCGAGGGCAAATATGTTTCCCACGTCCAAACACATTTTTTTTTTAGATTTAATAGAAAAATCATTCAATACTCGTGGATCATTGTCACGATGTTTTTTAAATCAATCACATATTATTATTTTAATATGTAAAATGAGTTTAAAACTTTGTGTCTGCGCCAACTCAGCAGAGAGAGAGAGCAGTTGCCGCTGAGAAAAGAAGGAATCAAATCGGACGCCAAACTACCGAATCTAAGTCACTGTTTGGCTTGACCAATCCTATATTTTTTCATATAATGAATGTTTATTTAATTTATAAAATCACAAGTTTTTAATTTTCACACTCGCAGATTCAAGGAGCGTGTACGCAAACTAATTCACCAATTTTACATTTTGACAATAATTTTCGACTACGTGGTGTGGTTGATGTACATTTCGTTAGTATTATAATTTGACTATGTGAAATATGAGTATCATGAAGAACATCATAATATGTGATACGTCAATGCAATCCAATAATACTGTTGAGATCCGTAAGAGTAAATTTGAGACTTGATTCGATTTGAGTCAAATCAATATAAAAATTATTTTTTAATATAACTTATTTCTATTAACTTGATAAAATAATAAATTACACCAATTTCATAGAATTCAGATAATTTCTGAACCTCGTATATTTTAAATCTTAAAATTATTTTTTGAAGAATACGTATAATATAATTTATAATTAAATATATCATCATTATTATAATATTAAGAAACAACCAAGCCACGTTAGAGAATGAAGAAATAAATTTACAAATAAAAAAAAACTTAATAATAAAGGCAAGCCCCACAACAAAAAGAAGGAATTGAGATTTAAGTTTGACGATAGCTAACTTTTAATCACTAAATTAAGACATTATCGACATCTTTTTCACACCAATCCATACAAGAAGTAGCATGGTTTTAAAAATCAGACAGGACCGCACAATTTGACCTGTAAAAATTAGAATCGGTTGACACTTCGGTTCGATTTGAACAAAAAAAATCAGTTTTAAGTTGACCCACTGATCAGAGAGTGATTCAACCGGTAAAATCGGTTATTGACCCTAAGTTTTTTTTCAAAAAAAAATTAATATTAAAGTTAACCACATTTATTAATATTATAACTGAACTTTATTATGTTTTAGTTCATAAAAATGAGATTTTAAAAACTTTTATTAATTATTAATAATATATATTTTTATATATTAATGACGTCACTGAGTTAATAACAGTTCAATCACTAATTGAATCAATGACCCATCTACCAAGTACTTTTTTCGATTCAATGAGTGTGAGAATCTTGAGATGTAATATAGATATTATTGATGGACCCACGCTCTTTTTCCGCGCGTGGAAGAATACACGTAAATAGGGAAAATATCTAAGCGTCATGACCGTGACTGTATAAAAAATAAAAAAAGAAGGCGGCAAATTGGGTCCCCATCTCGTGACCACCATCCCGCAAAATTAACCTTAACGTAGTCACCAGTTGGTATCCTTATATATTCCGGTGCCCCCTCACCATCTCAAACCAATTTGCCAATTTCATTTTCGACCAGTAATCATCAAACCCAAAACACTTTCTCCCTCTATCTATATATATCTATATATATATATATATTGTGAATGGAATCTGAAAATATTATCGCGCCGTTCGTTGTGAAGACTTACCAGATGGTTAACGATCCGGCAACCGATAATATCATCACATGGGGTAGAGCCAACAATAGCTTCATAGTTGTTGACCCATTAGATTTCTCCCAGAGACTCTTGCCTGTTTTCTTCAAGCACAATAATTTTTCCAGCTTCATCCGTCAACTCAATACATATGTATGCTCGTCTTTCCCCTTCCCTTTATTGTTCATATAATTAAATCTAATCCAATAGTGTCATTATATTAATTTTAGCTCAACATACCAATTATTACTGAAAAAAATCGTGATTTTTTTGTTGATTATGTATAGGGATTCAGAAAGGTGGATCCGGATATATGGGAATTTGCAAACGAGTGGTTTCTCCGAGGCCAATCGGAATTACTGAAGAACATAGTGAGGAAAAAACACGGCAAAAATGGTATGCATAATAAGATTGAAGATGAAGATAATGAGGATTTATTAATGGAGATTACGAGATTAAAGCAAGAACAGAAGGAATTGGACCTGGAAGTGGAAGGGATGAACAAGAGATTAGAAGCAACAGAGAGAAGGCCACAGCAAATGATGGCGTTGCTTTACAAAGTTGTTGATGATCCGGAAATTATATCGAGAATGATGATGGATAAGGAGAGAACTGCAAGGGTGACTGATAAAAAGAGACGCCTTATGATTTCTTCATCGGAGATGGCGATGACAAGTACTTCAGTGAAGAGTGAGGAGGAAGAGGAAAGTGCGACGGTTGGGACGATTTCCTCGTCAATTTCGTCGCCCGAGGGGAATTTTGGTCGTCAGGTTTCGCCGGAGACAATGTTGCCGGCGTGGTTAATTAGTCAGAGCCAATCCGTAGGGGCGAGAACTGGGGTATTAACACAAGGTGCTGCCGGAATTGGTGGGTTTTCGACGGTGGCACCGTCTGTGAACGGTGGCGGAGGGGGAGGGGGAAGTCGTGGGGATGGGAGTTACTTCGGAGGAGCGGTGGCATGGGGAGATCCAAGTCCGCCGCCTTATCCATTCTAACTGTTTTGATTCACATAGGATTTTTGTCCTTTTAATTTGTATTGTTTTGCTGTTATTACTACTTTCTGCTACTCCTTTTAATTTCAATTTTCACCAGTATAAAACATTCATATGTCAATTTTGTTCAGTACGATTTTTCCATGGCGAAAAATGAACAAGAAAATAAAAAGAACTTTGTAATTTTAGTTTAAATAAATTCAATTATTGTAAACTAATTAAATATAGAGTATTATTCTTTTGTTTCAAAATTAAAATTATATTTTTAAAAAATGACAAATGAAAAGATAATTTTATATTTTCAAATGTATCGCCAATATTAGGTAAGAGCTTAGGAGTAAGGATACCGTGACGGAAATAATTATAACAAAGTAAATGATAAAATTTGAGAATATCATATTTTATAGTATAAAAATGTAAGTGAATTTCTAATTATGTATTAAATTAAAAATTATATTATTAATTTTGAAATAGAGAAAATACTAGTTATAATATTTGTTAATGTCAACCTTAAAATAAATCATACCAATTTTGAAATGGGGAATATATATATACTGGACATATAAACTATGTCATATTAAATGCAGACACATAAATTTGTATGACTCTAAGATATATACTCTTTTTTTTCTTTCAAAATATACGAGTCATTTAAAATTTTTAAATTTAAATTTTATTATGTATTCATTTAATGTTAATCCAAACACATAGGAACGGATGAATATGGAGTCATTCAAATTTTGATATATTGCACCACTATCATCTTTTAATATTACAAAGAGTAGGGCTATAAATGATAAATGAAAAATTTGTATTTATTTATATTCGTATTTAAAATAAAATAAATATTATTCGTATTTGAAATTAAACAAATATATCCGTATTCGATTTTAAGATATCCGTAAATAAATATATGCGAATACGGATATAGCAGTATCCGTATTCATTTAACATCCGACCGTAAATCTATCTTGTAAATAACGGATACCCGGTATCCGATATTCGGATTTGTATTTGAAATTTATATACGAATAACTTTAAATATCAAAATTCACAGTTTGGAATAATTTATTGAAAATATGAATAATATAATTTATTGTATATGAATAACTTTAAATATAAAAGTTCTCATGTGTGACGACCCTAAATCTGGACCCACACAGTCCAAACTTGAGTTGTCAAAATACACAACAACTATTACAATACAGTATATCGTGCAATAATACATCACTAAGTCGTCACTATTATTGTTACACTATTTTACAATATATGAAGAGTACTATAGCTATTCCTTGGACCTTCATTCTATCTCCCGGCTAGATCAAGCTACGTTCTTATCTCCTGTTGAAAAATAATGGAACAAAAAAGAAAGGGTGATCTCAAATAGCCGAGTAAAGAATATCATGACTAAGATAATGACGAATAAATTATCGTTGATCTTCAACAGTTGAGTTCTTGATAGAATAATTTAAACAATAAATTTTAATTCAATAAATGTAGTTAAATTCTTAAACAAAATTCAGATCAACAACTGCAGCAGAAAAACAACCATTAGAAAAATCATATGGACTATAATGTCCACTTGCTTATCTTTTTAAGGAAAAAATCATCAACTTTTATTATCTGAAATATCATTGGCATGATAATACAAACTCACAGTTCCTAGTCATAATCATGTAAGTCAATAGTTCATATTTGCACTACGAGCAAAGATATTCAAATATAACACTAACGGTCATGATCATACCAGTCTTCAGCCTTTGGTCATAATCATACCAAACAATAGTTCATCTTTGCATTACAGGCCAAATAGAACATTCACCACGTGCCCAAAGAGACACACCATCAAATATATCGCCTTTAACCTAACAACACCCTTATCTAACATGTGCCCCAGGCCACAAATATTAACAACAATTTGATTCTCGATAATTAGAATAACAACAGAGATATAACTGATGAACAGAAGAAACAAGAATAACAATAAATATCGGAAGTTTACAATTTTACTTTGTGCAGACTCAAATAATGTAAGACCCCGAATTTTATGAAATACAAAATTTAATTTTTCTTCATATATATTTTTCCTGAAACAGTAGGTGGTTAAATTGATAAGGTTAAAGGTTAAGGATGTTATGTGCAAATTTTATTATGTCGGACAATATTCGTTTGGTCGGAGAATATTCGTTTTGTCGGGGAATATTCGATTCGTACGACGGCGCTGAAATAACAAAATAATGGTGGACCCCCACAACGAATTATTGTCGGATATAGAAAGCGACATACGTAACCTTTCTAAATAAATATAATCAACGGTACTATCACCTTGAACTGTTAAAATACCCGGTGGTAAAGGAATAGTAACATATAGTATTGCACAGTAGCACACGGTACTGCATAGTAGCACACGGTATTGCACAGTAACACACGGTATTGCACAGCTTTTCATATTATTAAATTGATAAAGTGGCTATTGTACTATATTGACTTTATTGAACCAATAATTGTCACATGCATAATAATTCATATTATTGAGCTGATAATTGTCACAGTATCATATGCACAATAATTCACATTACTAAATCAATAATTGTCTTTACACAGTAACGTGTTAATTTCTTAATTATTTTCAGCATTATTGTTATCTCTTTTATGATATTGATTAAACTGTTGTATTCTATTATTAGTTAATTTTTCTGTTTATCTAACTCGAAAAGCCAACTACACTGCATTTACAACAATTGGCCATAATAATGAATAATTGTTGAATAATTGAATTGATAAAGTTATTTGTTTTTATTATGATAAATTATATAAAGTTATTTGTTTTTATATATAAAGTTAATTGATTTATTTAAAGTTAGTTATTTTATATATAACGTAAATTGAATGGTATAGATTAAAAGATGATATTTAAATGAATGGTTTAGATTAAGGAAATCTTAAAAGATGAAATGAGTGGTATGAATTAAACATTGAAATATACGATTTGGATTAAATTAAGAAATCTTGGTGATGATAAGATTTTTTGCTATAAATAGAGGTCTTAACTTAAGGATTTTTCATAAAAAAACCTTCCTTGCTTATTCTTTCTTTCACTCTCCAAATATTTCTCTGTATAAGTTCTCTTTAAGTGTGCTAAAGTCATCTTGACTATTTGTAAAGATCTGTAAGTATACGAGTACTGACCAAGTAAGTCTTTTTATAAAAGTTATATAAGTAACTACACATATCACACGATGTTTTATAAAAGTTATATAAGTAACCACACATATCACACGATGTTTATAAATCTTCCTTTAGAAGACTCTTCCTTGGGAATATTCATTTTGAAAAGCTTCATTTGGAAGATTTATTTTGAAATATTATTTTCTTCAAAAACTATATTGAAGTTATTCTACTTTATTTTATTAAATCACTTTTGATGATTTCATACGAATTGATATACACCATGAAATTATATATGGTAGTTACTAATTAAATTATAAAAATATAGGTTAACCAACTTCATATCCAATCACGTGTTAAGGTAAGAGATACCATCTTTTTTATCTTCCATTATTCAAACTTACTATGGTAATGGATTATCATTATTTGATTCTCGAAAATAATATCATTTCTCTCTTACTAATAAGATGTGTCATTTATTTTCATGTGTTAAATTGTGGGAATAACCTTACGGCGCGGATTACCGTCTGTTGGTGAATAACCTTTCGTATTCATTCCTTATTAATTTGTGGGAATAACCTGATTACGCGGACTACCGCATGTTTGGTGAATAACCTTTTGTATTCATCCCTTATTAATTTGTGGGAATAACCTGATTACGCGGACTACCGCATGTTTAGTGAATAACCTTTCGTATTCATTCCTCATTAATCTCTGAGAATAACCCGACTACGTGGACTACCGCATGTTTGGTGAATTACTCTTCGTATTCATTTCTTATTTGTCTCTTGTTGGTAAAGTTTTCTGAAATGATTATATATTCTTTAATAGTTTGGGCTTCATCTAATATCATTTCAACTGAACCTTCATATTTTTCTAAATCTTTCTATTGAACTTTAACTGTTATTCTGAACTGTGGATCTTAAATATCATTCTTGAACTTTAGTCCACATCATGTTGACAATTTGGACATTATTTGAATCTGCACAAAGAAAAATCATAAATTTTTGATATTTATTGATCATACTGTTTCTTCTGATTCATCATCTATATCACGGTTGTTATTCTAATCATCAAGAACCATGTTGTTGTGAATATCTGTGGCCTGAGGCACAGATGATAGGATAAAGGCGATATAATTGTTGTGTCTTTTAGGGCACGTGGTGAATATTCTCTTTGGCCTGCGACAAAGATGAACTGTTGTTGGTATGATTATGATCAAAGGCTGAAAACTGGTATAATCAGTACCGTTGGTATTATATTTGAATATCTTTGGCCCGTAATGCAAAGATGAACTATTGACTGGCATGATTATAATCAGGAACTGGAAATTTATATTATCATGACCAGTGGTGTTTAAGATGATAAAAGTTGATGATATTTTTCTTAAAAAGAGACGTGAGTAGACATCATAGTCTACATTATTCTTCTAATGGATTGCTTTCCGCTGCTATTATTGATATAAAACTTATTGTCTATTATATTCAATTAGGAACTCAACTGTTGAAGGCTAATGATAATTTATTTGTCATTATCTTAGTCATGATATTTCTTACTGGCTATTTGAGCTCACCATTTCTTTTGTTCCATTGTTTTTCAGAAAATGAGAGAATAGCTGAGTCTAGCAGGGGAATGGTAGTTATTTTAGTTTTCACATGTTGTATATAGTGTGGTAATAATAGTGAAGACTTAGTTGTATACTATTGAGTTCCGTATTTCCGTTCTATGTACTATTTGTATTAGAAATTGTGTATTTTATGGCGTCTCAAATTGGGCTATGTAGGCCTTGATTTGGGGGCGTCACATCTGGTATCAGAGCTTAGGGATATGATCTTTAATGGAGATCTGGGGTAGAAGTAAGAGGAAAGAGACGAATAGATTATGTCACTAGTATGTCCTACATAAAATTTTGTTATTTAATAAGTTGGCTTGAATGTGGGGAGAAGAAGTGATGAGTCAGTTTGTTTAACTAACATTTATCTTATGACCGCAATTAAGAATGGCTTCTGAAAATCAAGGAATGAATTATCCACTGCCCGAGGCGAATGTAGCTGAGAATCAGGAAACTACAAACAATCCTCCTGCAGCTTCAGAAAATAATGCTAGTGATCATGCAAATCAGAATGGTTTCTTTAGAAACTTCATGCAATTTATACAAAATCAGCCGAGGGGAGGTCATAACGATGGAAACGCTGATAATTCAAGGATTGTCACCGTTAAACAATTTAAAGAGTTGGGACCACCTG
Source organism: Hedera helix (assembly GCA_947179155.2). NCBI lineage: Eukaryota > Viridiplantae > Streptophyta > Magnoliopsida > Apiales > Araliaceae > Hedera > Hedera helix. The sequence goes on from OX359271.1 coordinate 6,047,528, forward strand.
AATTTTTCGGGAAGCCTGAATCACTCAAAACGGAGGCATGGTTGAAGCAAACGACAACAATACTTGATGTCATGCGATGTGCAGATGATCAGAAGGTGTCATTCGCCACTTTTATGTTTCAAGGGGAGGCAGACCATTGGCGGGAGGGGGTAAAACGCATCCATCATTCGCCTCTCGAAATGTCTTGGCTGGAATTCCAAGAACTGTTCAACGAAAAGTATTTTCCAGAAATCATCTGCCATATGAAGGAGGTGGAGTTCATAAAACTAGAGTAAGGAAATATGTTAGTTTCACAATATGAAGCTAAGTTTGCCGAAATATCTCGTTTCACGACTCATCTAGTGGATGACGAAGCACAGATGAGTCGGATGTTCTTACGAGGTTTGAGATTCGAAATTCGTCAACAGCTTAGCTCTCATAAATTGACTTTGTATTCAGATGTTGTCGATAGGGCTCAAATGGTAGAGCAAACAGATGAAAAATTACAGTCAAGAGTTAATGATCAGCGTAGAGAGAGAAATGACAACAACCACAGAAACGAGAACCATAAGGGAGGTAACCAGCACTTCGGTAGTAATCCCGCATCGATTAATAGAAGAGGAGAATCCAGTGGGAATAATTTCAAGAGAAAGAGATTCCATAATGATTATGGAAGAGCACCGGCACCAGTACCAGCACCGACATCAGTACCAAGGGGAGGAGATCGACCACCGGTAAGATGTTACAAGTGTGGTCAGGAGGGCCACATCAGCCCAAACTGTACTCAACAGTCCAAGTTGTGCTACAATTGCAGAAAAGAAGGTCATGTGGCTCGATTTTGTCTTGTTTCAAAATCAAGTCCAACAGCAATGATGGTACCAAAAGCTAGCACGGATAAGGGAAAATCTGTAGTTCAAGGAAGAGCTTTTGTTGTGACATCCCAAATGGCACGAAACCCGAATGAGGTGGTAACCGGTAAGCTATTCGTAAATTCTCATGAAGTCTATGCCCTGTTAGATACTGATTCTACCCATTCTTTTGTCTCACCTACGTGTGCTCAACGATTAAACTTAACTCCTAAAAATTTGGACTTTGACTTATCAATTGAAACCCCATTAGGAGCAATAGCCATTACATCTACGGTATATAAATCTTACTTAGTTCAAATTAATAGCCTTATATTACCCGTTGATCTTATCTCTTTGGAAATGCATGAATTTGATGTGATTTTAGGAATTGATTGGTTGACTAATCATCATGCTAAAATTGATTGCTTTCAAAAGATCATTAGTTTTCATATTCCTAATCAACCTGTCATACAAATTCAAACCATCAAACCATTAAAATTCATAACTGTCATTTCTAGCCATAAAGCCATTTGTTTATTGAAAAACGGATGTCAAGCCTTTTTAGCTCATATCACTGACTTGAACAAAGATGTGTCAAACTTGAATGATATTCCTATTGTTAATGAGTTTTCTGATATTTTTCCCGATGAACTTCCCGGCTTACCTCTAAATCGGGAAATTGAATTCTGTATTGATCTTGAACCCGATATCAAGCCTATTTCCAAAGCCCCATACCGAATGGCTCTTATTGAACTTCAAGAGCTAAATGTCCAACTACAGGAATTGTTATATACTGGTTTTATTCGTTCGAGTGCATCGCCTTGGGGTGCCCCTATTCTTTTTGTCAAGAAGAAGGACGGGAGTATGAGATTGTGTATTGACTACCGAGAGTTGAATCATGTCACCATCAAAAACAGGTACCCGTTACCTCGAATTGATGACATGTTTGATCAATTGCAGGGTGCTCAACATTTCTCAAAGATTGATCTCCGCTCTGGATATCATCAGTTAAAAGTTAAAGCTGATGACATTTCAAAGACTGCTTTCAGAACCCGCTACGGGCATTATGAGTTCTTAGTCATGCCTTTTGGACTAACAAATGCTCCTGCAGCTTTTATGGACATGATGAACCGGATATTCAAAGAATATTTGGATCATTTTGTAGTTGTCTTTATTGATGACATTCTCATACACTCCAAGAGTCGTGAGGATCATGAACAACACCTGAGATTAATACTCCAAAAGCTACGTGAGAACAAGTTGTATGCCAAGCTGAAGAAGTGTGAGTTTTGGCTTAAAGAAGTCACGTTCCTTGGGCATGTAATTTCCAGTCAGGGAATATCAGTTGATCTTGCAAAGATTGAAGCAATATTAAATTGGGAGCAACCTCGGTCAATAACTGAAGTCCGAAGTTTTCTGGGCTTAGCTGGTTATTATCGGAGATTCGTAAAAGGATTTTCTCGAATCGCCACTCCATTAACTCAGCTGACTCGGAAAAGCACAAAATTCATATGGAACGAGGAATGCGAGAAGAGTTTTCAAGAACTTAAGAAGAGACTTATTTCAGCTCCTGTTTTGACTATACCATCAGGATCGGGGGAATTTGTTATTTACAACGATGCTTCAGGCAAAGGTCTAGGCTGTGTACTTATGCAACATGGAAAAGTTATAGCCTATGCCTCTCGACAACCCAAAGATTATGAGAAAAATTATTGTACTCATGATTTAGAGTTGGCAGCAGTTGTTTTCGCATTGAAAATCTGGAGGCACTACTTGTACGGGGAGAAAGTGGAAATCTTCAGGGATCAACACCTGAGATTAATACTCCAAAAGCTACGTGATAACAAGTTGTATGTCAAGCTGAAGAAGTGTGAGTTTTGTCTTAAGGAAGTCACGTTCCTTGGGCATGTAATTTTCAGTAAGGGAATATCAGTTGATCCTGCAAAGATTGAAGCAATATTAAATTGGGAGCAACCTCGGTCAATAACTGAAGTCCGAAGTTTTCTGGGCTTAGCTGGTTATTATCGGAGATTCGTAGAATGATTTTCTCGAATCGTCACTCCATTAACTCAGCTGACTCAGAAAAGCACAAAATTCATATGGAACGAGGAATGCGAGAAGAGTTATCAAGAACTTAAGAAGAGACTTATTTCAGCTCCTATTCTGACTATACCATCAGGATCGGGGGAATTTGTTATCTACAACGATGCTTCAGGCAAAGGTCTAGGTTGTGTACTTATGCAACATGAAAAAGTTATAGCCTATGCCTCTCGATAACTCAAAAATTATGAGAAAAATTATCCTACTCATGATTTAGAGTTGGCAGCAGTTGTTTTCGCATTGAAAATCTGGAGGCACTACTTGTACGGGGAGAAAGTGGAAATCTTCACGGATCAACACCTGAGATTAATACTCCAAAAGCTACGTGACAACAAGTTGTATGCCAAGCTGAAGAAGTGTGAGTTTTGGCTTAAGGAAGTCACGTTCATTGGGCATGTAATTTCCAGTCAGGGAATATCAGTTGATCCTGCAAAGATTGAAGCAATATTAAATTGGGAGCAACCTCGGTCAATAACTGAAGTCCGAAGTTTTATGGGCTTAGCTAGTTATTATCGGAGATTCGTAGAAGGATTTTCTCGAATCGCCACTCCATTAACTCAGCTGACTCGGAAAAGCACAAAATTCATATGGAACGAGGAATGCGAGAAGAGTTTTCAAGAACTTAAGAAGAGACTTATTTCAGCTCATGTTCTGACTATACCATCAGGATCGGGGGAATTTGTTATCTACAGCGATGCTTCAGGCAAAGGTCTAGGTTGTGTACTTATGCAACATGAAAAAGTTATAGCCTATGCCTCTCGACAACTCAAAGATTATGGGATAAATTATCCTACTCATGATTTAGAGTTGGCAACAGTTATTTTCGCATTGAAAATCTGGAGGCACTACTTGTACGGGGAGAAAGTAGAAATCTTCACGGATCACAAAAGCCTCAAGTATTTCTTCACCCAAAAGGAACTCAACATGCGGCAACGACGTTGGCTTGAGCTGTTAAAGGATTACGACCACACCATCCAGTACCATCCAGGAAAAGCAAACGTTGTAGCTGATGCTTTAAGCAGAAAATCTTATGCGAGTACAAGTGCAATGCTGACTACGCAAAAATGTATTTTGTACGACTTACAAAAGATGGAGATAGAGTTAAAGCCACCAGGGACCCACATGAAGATTGCGCACGTACAAGTAGAACCGGCTTTAATTGATAAAATTAAAGCTGCTCAAGCTACTGATCCGGAAATGATGAGTATGATGAAGAAAGTACAAGAAGGTACTATTCCAGAAGCAAGAATCGACGAGAAAGGAAAACTTCGACTCAACTCTCGATTCTGTGTTCCTAACGACCCTGAATTGAAACATAAAATCATGATGGAGGCACACAACACACCGTTTGCAATTCACCCGGGAAGTACCAAAATGTATCATGATCTTCGATATACATTTTGGTGGAACAATATGAAGAGGGAGATTGTAGAGTTCATCTCAAGGTGCTTAAATTGTCAACGTGTCAAGGCATAGCATCAAGTGCCTAAATGTCCATTACAATCACTCAAAATTCCAGAATGGAAGTGGGAACATATCACTATGGACTTCGTGACAGGTTTTCCCAAAGTTTCTCAAAGCTTTGATGCGATTTGGGTCATCGTAGATAGATTGACCAAGTCCGCTCATTTCTTGCCTATAAGAGAAAACTTCTCACTCGAGCGTCTGACCGGTATGTACGTAAATGATATTGTAAGATTGCATGGCATGCCAGTTTCTATAGTTTCTGATCGAAATCCTAGATTCACTTCACGCTTTTGGATCAGTCTACAAAAGCTATGGGCACCGAGCTACGATTTAGTTCTCCATACCATCCTCAAATGGACGGACAATCTGAAAGGACGATTCAGACTCTCGAAGATCTTTTGAGACTTTGCGTGCTAGACTTCAAAGGAAGTTGGGACAAGTACTTGCCATTGGTTTAATTCTCCTACAATAACAGTTACTAAGAAAGCATAGGCATGGCTCCATTTGAGGCTTTGTATGGACGAAAGTGTCGCTCTCCAGTATGTTGGAATAAGGTAGGGGAAGCAAAATTGTTGGGACCCGAGTTGGTACGCTTGACAACAGAAAAGATCCAAATGATCCGACAACGAATACAGACCGCGTAAGAACGATAAAAGAATTATGCTGATCTTCATCAGAGAGATAAGAGATTTAACGTCGGAGATCATGTATTCGTACGTGTTTCTCCATGGAAATGAGTTACGAGATTCGAAAAGAGAGGAAAGCTCAACCCTCGATTTATTGGCCCATTTGAAATTCTCGATCGAGTAGGAACCGTAGCCTACATACTAGCCCTACCACCAAGTATGTCTCGCATCCATAACGTTTTTCACATATCTATGTTACGTAAATATATGAAGGACCCAAACCACGTCATTGAGTTAGAACCGGACGTTATAGCAGAGGATTTAACGTACGAGGAGGTACCAGTCAAGATCTTAGATAAGAAGGAGCAGATCCTACGCTCAAAGGTTATACCTCAAGTTAAGATTTTATGGAGAAACAAAGATACTGAGGAAATGACCTGGGAGCTAGAATCTGAGATGAAATCTAAGTATCCTTATCTCTTCGAAATGCCAGCTACGTCAATTTCGGGGACGAAATTTCATAAGGAGGGGAGGTTGTAAGACCCCGAATTTTATGAAATACAAAATTTAATTTTTCTTCATATATATTTTTTCTGAAACAGTAGGTAGTTAAATTGATAAGGTTAAAAGTTAAGGATGTTATGTGCAAATTTTATTATGCCGGACAATATTCGTTTGGTCAGAGAATATTCGTTTTGTCGGGGAATATTCGATTCGTACGATGGCGTCGAAATAACAAAATAATGGTAGACCCCCACAACGAATTATTGTCAGATATAGAAAGCGACATACGTAACCTTTCTAAATAAATATAGTCAATGGTACTATCACCTTGAACTGTTAAAATACCATGTGGTAAAGGAATAGTAACATACAGTATTACACAGTAGCACACGGTACTGCACAGTAGCACACGATATTGCACAGTAGCACACGGTATTCCACAGCGTTTCATATTATTAAACTAATAAAGTGGTTATTGTACTATATTGACTTTATTGAACCAATAATTGTCACATGTATAATAATTCATATTATTAAGCTGATAATTGTCACAGTAGCATATGCACAATAATTCACATTACTAAATCAATAATTGTCATTACACAGTAACGTGTTATTTTCTTAATTATTTTCAGCATTATTGTTATCTCTTTTATGAAATTTATTAAACTGTTGCATTCTATTATTAGTTGATTTTTCTGTTTATCTAACTCGAAAAACCAACTACACTGCATTTACAACAATTGGCCATAATAATGAATAATTGTGAATTATTGTTAAATAATTGAATTGATAAAGTTATTTGTTTTTATTATGATAAATTATATAAAGTTATTTGTTTTTATTATGATAAATTATATAAAGTTATTTGTTTTTATATATAAAGTTAATTGATTTATTTAAACTTAGTTGTTTTATATATAAAGTAAATTGAATGGTATAGATTAAAAGATGATATTTAAATGAATGGTTTAGATTAAGGAAATCTTAAAAGATGAAATGAGTGGTATGGATTAAACATTGAAATATACGATTTGGATTAAATTAAGAAATCTTGGTGATGATAAGATTTTTTGCTATAAATAGAGGTCTTAACTTAAAGATTTTTCATAAAAAAAAACTTCCTTGCTTATTCTTTCTTTCACTCTCCAAATATTTCTTTGTATAAGTTCTCTTTAAGTGTGCTAAAGTCATCTTGAGTATTTGTAAAGATCTGTAAGTGTACGAGTACTGACCAAGTAAGTCTTTTTATAAAAGTTATATAAGTAACCACACATATCACACGATGTTTATAAATCTTCCTTTAGAAGACTCTTCATTTGGAATATTCATTTTGAAAAGCTTCATTTGGAAGATTTATTTTGAAATATTATTTTCTTCAAAAACTATATTGAAGTTATTCTACTTTATTTTATTAAATCACTTTTGATGATTTCATACGAATTGGTATACACCATAAAATTATATATGGTAGTTACTAATTAAATTATAAAAATATAGGTCGACCAACTTAATATCCAGTCATGTGTTAAGGTAAGGGATACCATCTTTTTCATCTTCCATTATTCAAACTTACCATGGTAAGGGATTATCATTCTTTGATTTTCGAAAATAATATCGTTTCTCTCTTACTAATAAGATGTGTCATTTATTTCCATGTATTAAATTGTGAGAATAACCTTACGGCGCGGATTACCGCCTGTTGGTGAATAACCTTTCGTATTCATTCCTTATTAATTTGTGGGAATAACCTGACTACGTGGACTACCGCATGTTTGGTAAATAACATTTCGTATTCATTCCTCATTAATCTCTGAGAATAACCCGATTACGTGGACTACCGCATGTTTGGTGAATTACTCTTCGTATTCATTTCTTATTTGTCTCTTGTTGGTAAAGTTTCTTGAAATGATTATATATTCTTTAATAGTTTGCGCTTCATCTAATATCATTTCAACTGAACCTTCCTATTTTTCTAAATCTTTCTATTGAACCTTAACTGTTATTCTGAATTGTGGATCTTAAATATCATTCTTGAATTTTAGTCCACATCATGTTGATAATTTGGACATTATTTGAATCTGCACAAAGAAAAATCATAAACTTTCGATATTTATTGATCATAATGTTTCTTCTGATTCATCATCTATATCACGGTTGTTATTCTAATCATCAAGAATCATGTTGCTGTGAATATCTGTGACCTGGGGCACAAATGATAGGATAAATGCGATATAATTGTTATGTCTTTTAGGGCACGTGGTGAATATTCTCTTTGTTCCATTATTTTTCAGAAAATGAGAGAATAACTGGGTCTAGCAGGGGAATGGAGTGACGGTCCGAGAGATTGTTATTGTAGTCTTCACTTGTTGTAAATAGTGTGACAATAATAATGAAGACTTAGTTGTGTACTATTGAGTTCCGTATTTCTGTTTTATGTACTATTTATATTAGAAATTGTGTATTTTATGGCGTCTCAAATTGGGATATGTAGGCCTTGAATTTGGGGGTGTCACAAATAATGTCCAATTTGTCAACATGATGTGGACTCAAATTCAAGAACCGTATTTCAAAAGAACGATTGAAGTTCAATAGAAAGGTTCACGTAAATTAGAAGGTTTAATTGAAATAATATTAAATGAAGCGCAAACTATTAAGGAACATATAATCATTTCAGGAAGTATTACCAAATAGTAGTTACTATAGTAAGTTTAAGAGTATGAAAGAAATGATACATTTACCGTAGTAAGTTTAAATAATAGAAGATGAAAGAATATGATATTCCTTACCTTATCACGTGACTGAATATTGATAAAAATGAGGTTGATCAACCTACATATTTATAATATAATTAGTAATTACCATATATAAATTTCAAGGTGAATGATAACTCATATATTATAAATTATCAAAATTATTTATATAATATAAATTTTTGTAGTGTAAAATAATAACTTCAAAAATAATAATAAATCTTCCTAAGAAAGCATTTTAAAATAAATCTTCTCCAAAAAGAGTTTTATAAAGTAAGATTTGTGAATACCTTGTGAAATAGGTATTTGTGCAATTACTACTCTTTAATAAAATACTTACTTGAAAAATTCCTGCACTCTTTTTGATTTACAAATACTCAAAATAACCTTACTATTCTTATAGAAAACTCACAAAATACTTGCAGAAAAACTTTATATTTTAGGTGTGATTTTTTTATTCAGCTGAGTAAGCTATTTATAGGAGAGAAGAGTGCACTGTGTAGGTGTGTTGCTAGCGTGTTGCACGTCAGCCTAACTTTCAAAAGTGGCAGCGCACGCTGCCTGCCATTCCTTACCAATTCTCATTTCATGTGGCCCCCACAGAGGGTCCACATATTATTCACATATAATAATAATAATAATAATAATAATAATAATAATAATAATAATAATAATAATAATAATAATACCCACTAATAATACAATAATTAAGGTAATGTTACCACAGTGATAATAATAATTCAACAATAATATAAGAAACACATTACTGACAATTATTAATTTAATAATATAATTTACTGTATATTTGTTACTGTGACAATTATTTGATTTAATACAGTGCAATAGCAATTATTGGCTCGATGATATAAAATACAGTGTAATGACAATTATTGAATCAATAATGCAAAATACTGTGTATAATTAATTATTGGTAAATACTATGTAATAACCACGTTATCAGATCAATAATATGAGACACTGTGCAATATCGTGTACTACTGTAGAATACCGTGTGCTACAATAAAATACCATAAAGTACCGTATGCTAATATTTTTTTATTGCTAGTATTTTAACAGTTAAAAGTAATAATACTGTTTTTATAAAAAAGTTATTTATGTCATTTTCTATATCCGATAATATTCCGTTGTGGGGTCCACCAATGATTGACTATTTCGGCGCCGTCGAACGACAAAACGAATATTCTCCGACAAAATGAATATTGTCCGACATAATAAAATTTGCACATAACATCCTTAACTTTTAACTTTGTCAATTTAACTACTTACTATTTCAGAAAAATATATATATGAAGAAAATTAAATTTGTATTTCATAATTCCGGGGTCTTACATCATGTACCACAACATTCTTTTATTTTTTTCAAGGACACATAAAAGATGACATATTTTAATGATAATATTTATAATAATAATTTATTTAATTTTAAATGATATCATTATAATATATCATTTTAATTGGAATATGAATATGAAAAAGGGACACCATGTATTTGTTTTACGAATACATTTGCAAATTCTGCATAATAAATTTATATGACTATAGTTTTAAAAGGTAATCTTTCATTTGTTCACGTTTAAAATTTTGTTAAGTTAATCAAAATTTTAAATATGTGAACTTTTTGCAGAGTCATATAATATATTATAACGCAAACTCTGTATAAGCGATATCAACCAAAGATAATATTTTGTAGAATAATTAATTATACAAATAAAAAAAATACTTTTAATTGATTTTTATGATCAATTATGGATGATGATCTATTTGACATTTTTCTTCCCTTTATAATATGTATTGTTAAAACTTTAATTGGTTGTAATTATTTAATATTTTTTGTAAATAATTTGAATAAAAAAAATTACCTTAAAAAATAATTTTTTTATTAGGTAACTAATATTCGAATTCGGTTATTCAAATAATCTATTTATTCGAATAAATAAATGAAAACGGACATTATCCGTATTTGAATAAAATTTTGAATATCGGATACGGATATTTTTTTTTAATATTAGCCGAATATCAGATACGAATACGAATAGAGTATTAATTTTTTGAATACGGATATTACTGTATCTGTATCCGAATATATCCTTTTACACCCTTAACAAAGAGACCATAAAGAGCCATTTTAGAATCTCTTATTGAAAATTCAGAACATAGAATTTTATCTTGACAAGTCACATGGTCTTTTTGAGCTGAGCCAGAGTAGGCTCAGCAGTAGATCTATCTTTTTGAATTGGTGAATACTGTGTAATAACCACGTTATCAGATCAATAATATGAGACACTGTGCAATACCGTGTACTACTGTAGAATACCATGTGTTACAATAAAATACCATAAAATAGCGTATGCTACTATATTTTTTTATCGTCGGTTAACAGTTAAAAGTGATAACACTGTTTTTATAAAAAAGTTATTTTTGTCGTTTTCTATATCCGACAATATTTCGTTGTGGGGTCCACCAATGATTCACTATTTTGGCGCCGTCGTACGACTCGAATATTTTCCGACAAAACGAATATTGTCCGACATAAAAAAAATTGCACATAACATCCTTAACTTTTAACTTTGTCAATTTAACCACTTACTGTTTCAAAAATATATATATATATGAAGAAAATTAAATTTGTATTTCATAATTTCTAGGTCTTACAACCTCCCCTCCTTATGAAATTTCGTCTTCAAAATTTACGTACCTGATATTTCGAAGAGGTAAGGATACTTAAATTTCATCTCAGATTATAACTCCCAAGTCATTTCCTCTGTATCTTGATTTTTTCATAAAACCTTGACTTGAGGTATAACCTTTGAGCGTAGGATATGCTCCTTCTTATCTAAGATCTTGACAGGTACTTCCTCATACGTTAAATCCTATGCTATAACGTCCAGTTCTAACTCAATGATATGGTAATCCTATGTTATAACGTCTAGTTCTAACTCAATGATATGGTTTGGGTCCTTCACATATTTACGTAATATAGAAATGTGAAAAACGCTATGAATGCGGAACATACTTGGTGGTAAAGCTAGTCTGTATGCTATAGTTCCCACTCGATCAAGGATTTCAAATGGGCCAATAAATCGAGAGTTGAGCTTTCCTCTCTTTTTAAATCTCGTAACTCCTTTCCATGGGAAAACACATAAAAATACATGATCTCCGACGTTGAAACTTTCGTCCTTTGACGAAGATCAGCATAACTCTTTTGTCGTTCGTGTGCGGTCTGTATTCATTATCGGATCATTTAGATTTTTTCTGTTGTCAAGCGTACCAACTCGGGTCCCAACAATTTTGCTTCTCCTACCTCATTCTAACATACTGAAGAGTGACACTTTCGTCCATACAAAGCCTCGAATGGAGCCATGCCCATACTTGTTTGATAACTATTGTTGTAGAAAAATTCAACCAATGACAAGTACTTATCCTAACTTTCTTTGAAGTCTAGTACGCAAAGTCTCAAAAGATCTTCGAGGGTCTGGATCGTCTTTTCGATTGTCCATCCGTTTGAGGATGGTATACAGAACTAAAATGTAGTTCAGTGCCTATAGCTTTTTGTAGACTGATCCAAAAGTGAGAAAGTGAATCTAGGATCTCGATCAGAAACTATGAAAACTAGCATGCCATACAATCTCACAATCTCATTTATGTACATACTTGTAAGACGCTCAAGTGAAAAGTTTTCTCGTATAGGCAATAAATGAGCAGATTTGGTCAATCTATCTACGATAACCCAAATTGCATATAAGCCTTGAGAAACTTTAGGAAGACCCGTCACGAAATCCATTTTGATGTGTTCTCACTTCCATTCGGGAACTTCAAATGGTTGCAATGGACCCTTAGACACTCGATGCTCTGCCTTGATACATTGACAAGTTAGGCACCTTGAGATAAACTTTGCAATCTCTCTTTTCATATTGTTCCACCAGAATGTATGTCGAAGGTCACGATACATTTTGGTACCACATGGGTGGATTACAAATGGCGTGTTGTGTGCATCCATCATGATTTTATGCTTCAACTCAAGATCATTAGGAACACAGAGTCGAGAGTTAACTCAAAGTATTCATTCCTCGTCCATTCTTGCTTTAGGAATAGCACATTCTTGTAATTTCTTCATCATATTCACTAGTTCTGGATCAGTAGCTTGAGCAGCTTTAATTTTATCGATTAAAGTCAGTTCTACTCGCACGTGTGTAATCTTCAAGTGAGTTCCTGGTATCTTTAGCTATATCTCCATCTTTTGTAAGTCGTACAAAGTACTTCTTTGCGTTGTCAGCATTACACTTGTACTCGCATAAGATCTTCTGCTCAAAGTGTCAGCTACAACGTTTGCTTTTTCTGGGTGATACTGGATGGTGTGGTCATAATCCTTTAATAACTTAAGCCAACGTCGTTGCCGCATCCTTCTGAGTGAAGAAATACTTAAGGCTTTTATGATCTGTATAGATATCTACGTTTCCTCTGTAAAAGTAATGTCTCCATATCTTTAATGCGAACATGACTACTGCCATCTCTAGATCATGCGTAAGGTAACTTTTCTAATAATCTTTGAGTTGTCGAGAGGCATATGCTATAACCTTTCCATGTTGTATAAGGACACAGCCTAGACCTTTGCCTGAAACATCGCTGTATATGACAAATTCTCTCGATCCTGATGGTATGGTCAGAATAGGAGCTAAAACAAGTCTCCTCTTGAGTTCTTGAAAACTTTTCTCGCATTCCTCATTCCATAAGAATTTTGTACTTTTTCGAGTCAGCTGAGTTAATGGAGTGGCGATTCGAGAAAATCCTTCTACGAATCTCCGATAATAACCAGTTAGGCCCAGAAAACTTCGGACTTCAGTTACTGACCGAGGTTGCTCCCAATTTAATATTGCTTCAATCTTTGCAGGATCGACTGATATTCCCTGACTAGAAATCACATGCCCAATGAACGTGACTTCCTCAAGCCAAAACTCACATTTCTTTAACTTGTCATATAACTTGTTCTCACGTAGCTTTTGGAGTATTAATCTCAGATGTTGTTCATGATCCTCACGACTCTTGGAGTATATGAGAATGTCATCAATAAAGATAACCACAAAATGATCCGAATATTCTTTGAATATCCGGTTCATCATGTCCATGAAATTTGTATGAGCATTTGTTAGTCCAAAAGGCATGACTAAGAACTCATAATGTCCATAACGAGTTCTGAAAGCAGTCTTTGAAATGTCTTCAGCTTTAACCTTTAACTGATGATATCCAGAACGGAGATCAATCTTTGAGAAATGTTGAGCACCCTGCAATTGATCAAACATGTCATCAATATGAGGTAACGGGTACCTGTTTTTTATGGTGACATGGTTCAATTCTCGGTAGTCAATGCACAACTCATACTCCCGCCTTTCTTCTTCACAAATAGAATGGGAGCATCCCAAGGTGATGCACTCAGACGAATAAAACCAGTATCCACTAATTTTTGTAGTTAGACTTTTAATTCTTGAAGTTCAATGGGAGTCATTCGGTATGGAGCTTTGAAAATTGGCTTAATACCGGGTTCAAGGTCAATACAGAATTCAACTTCACAGTTTGGGGGTAAGCCAGGAAGTTTCTCAGCAAAAACGTTAGAAAACTCATTAACAATTGGAATATCATTCAAATTTGACGTGTTTTTGTTCAAATCAATGACATAAGTTAAAAAGGCTTGACATCTGTTTTTTAATAAACGAATGGCTTTATGGCTAGAAATAACAATGTTAGATTTCAATGGTTTAGTTGCCTGAATTTGCATAACAGGTTGATTAGGAATATGAAAACTAATAATCTTTTAAAAACAATCAATTTTAACATGATGGGTAGTCAACCAATTAATTCCTAAAATCACATCAAATTCATGCATTTCCAAAGAAATAGGGTCAACAGGTAATTCAAGGTTGTTAATTTGGACTAGGCAAGATTTATATACAATAGATGTGATGGTTATTTCTCCCAATGGAGTTTCAACTGATAAGTCAAAATTTATGTTTTCAGAAATTAAATTTAAACGTTGAGCACATGCAGATGAGATAAAAGAGTGGGTGGAGCCAGTATCTAACAGGGCATAAACTTCTCGAGAATTTATGATAGCTTACCGGTTATCACCTCGTTTGGGTTCTGTGTTCTTTGAGATGTCACAACAAAAACTCTTCCCTGAACTACAGATTTTTCCTTGTCTATGCTGGCTTTTGGAGCCATCATTGCGACTGGACTTGATTTCATAACAGGGAAAAATCGCGCAATATGTCCTTCCTTCCCACAATTGTAGAATAACTTGGACTGCTGAGTATAGTTCGGGCTGATGTGACCCTCCTGCACCGATGATCGATCTCCTCCCCTTAAAACTGGTGCCGGTGTTGGTACTGGTGTCGGTGCCCTTCCATAATCATTATGGGATCTCTTCTTCTTGAAATTATTCTCACTGGATTCTCCTCTTCTGTTATTCGATGTGGGATTACTACCGAAGTGCTGGTTACCTCCTCTATGGTTCTCGTTCCTGTGGTTATTGTCATTTATCTCTCTATGCTGGTTATTGACTCTTGGCTGCACTATTTCATTTTCATGTTCTAACCTTTAAGCTCTATCCATCACATCTGAATACAAACAAAATTTGTGAGAGCTAAGTTGTTGACGAATTTTGGTTCTCAAACCTCGCAAGAACATACGACTCATCCATACTTCGTCATCCACTAGATAGGTCGTAAAACAAGATAACTCGGCAAACTTAGCTTCATATTGTGAGACTGTCATATTTCCCTACTCTAGCTTTATGAACTTCACCTCCTTTATATGGCATATGCTTTCTGGAAAGTACTTTTTATTGAACAACTCTTGAAATTCCAGCCAAGACATTTCGAGAGCCGAATGATGAATACATTTTACCGCCTCCCACCAATGGTCTACCTCACCTCGTAACATAAAGGTGGCGAATGACACCTTCTGTGTTAGGGTTTCGACACAGTAAAAACAGCGAATTTTAAAAAAAAAATCCGAAACCCTAAAATAGGATCCATGCGAAAACAGATTAATCAGAGGTTCAAAATTTGTTTTACCGATTATGTAAGCTTTTATGGAGACGCTGGTGAATTCTGAAGCAGCCTCGAATCCTCAATGCAATCCAACGACTACGTCTCTACAGTATCCACACGAACGCTCTGCGAATCGTCCCATGATCTGCAGCAAAAGGAACAGCGGTACTAGCCACCAAGATCAGGATTTCCGAATTATTTTTCTCTTTAGCCTCTTTCTGAAAGCAGCTAGGGTTTTAGTTTTTGTTCCTTACGTGATTAAGACTACTGATATATCATATATATAGTAGTTAATAAGAATTAACCAAAACCTAGTTTAATTAGAAAAATAAAATCCGAATTTATATATATTATATCTTAATTAAGTCTAACTTAATTAATATACATATATATAAATTATCCTATTAATTTAAATTCATAATTTTAAATACTATCAATCATATTGACATATTTAAATACTTACAATTTAAATTAATTCCTTTTTTAAATACGTTCTAAGTGTGTGACCCTATAGGTTATTATTATGTTGGCAATAATTTTAAAATCATATTATAAAATTATAAACAGTGAGCGACATCTAGTAATGCATCATTACTACCCAAATAATAATAAGATCGGTGATTCGATGCAACCTTTTTGTGAGCAATGTTTCAATACAATTTAATCCTTTTAACCTTGATATCCTAGATTAAACTCGAGGCATGGAAAGTGTCATACTCTTCATAATTTAATCTGAGTTTTCTTGATCAATGAGTAAACTATATAAAATAAATCACTATTTGAGCATGGTCATGCATTTCATAGTCTTACTCAATCAAGAGGCCTATGGATATCACCCATAATATATAGGAGGGTTAAATTACATCTAGATAACTCATATTCCTCACACGATTCATGATGTACCCAATAATCACCTTTATTATCCACCCTATTAAAGGTGACATTTGATGATATCAAAGTACATAAATTCTCGTGTAATAATATAGTGATCTCAGGTTAGAGGATCATTACATTATTGTCACTATAAGAATTTCTTATGACACTTTGCATAATGCTCCACGTAGAATTCTCATGATGGGTCAGTCTAGTACATTGTTCTCTAACATGTACATATGCATTGACTCGAATATCTCATATATTTATGACCAATGAGATTTGGCCATCAGTCAATCCACATACTAGTCTCAATGCATCATTGTTGTCCCATTAACAATGATACTCGACTAGGGACATTTAAGAGCAATGATACTAATTGTAATTATATAATCTCATGCTCAAGTCACATACTTGAAGCTATATAATTCGTATCACTATTCTAAGAGCTTTTATTATGCTAACATTTATATAACGTAGTAAATGAAATCATAATAAAATAATTCATTTATTCAATCAAATATAATATCAAAAATGTTAAGCAATTACATCAAATAATTAGCCTTTAGGGCATCAACTCTAACATTCTGATCATCTACACATCGCAGGACATCAAGTATTTTTGTCGTCTGCTTCAACCACGCATCCGCTTTGAGTGGGTTAGGCTTCCCGAAAAATTCAGGTGGCCCCAATTCGTTAAATTGCTTAACGGTGACAATCCTTAAATTATCAGCGTTTCCACCGGTAAGACCTCCCCTCGCCTGATTTTGGATAAATTGCATGAAGTTTCTAAAGAAACCATCCTGATTTGCAAGATCACCAGCATTATTTTCTGAAGCTACAGGAGAATTGTTTGTAGCTTCCTAGTTCTCAGCTACATTCGCCTTGGGCAGTGGATAGTTCATTCCCTGATTTTCAGAAGTCATTCTAAACTGCAGTTATAAGATAAATGTTAGTTAAACAAACTGACTCGTCACTTCTTGTCCCCGTATTCAAGCCAACTCATTAGATAACAAAATTTAATTTATTTAAGACACACTAGTTACGTAATTTATTTGTCTCTCTCCTCATACTTCTACCCCAGATCTCCATACAAGATCATATCCTTAAGCACTGATGCCAACTGTGACGACCCTAAATCTGGGCCCACACAACCCAAACTTAAGTTGTCAAAATACACAACAACTATTACAATACAGTATATCGTGCAATAATACACAACTAAGTCTTCACTGTTATTGTTACACTATTTTACAACATGTGAATACCATTATAGCTATCCATCGGACCTTCACTCTATCCCCCGGTTAGACCCAACTACGTTCTTATCTCCTGTTGAAAAATAATGGAACAAAAAAGAAAGGGTGAGCTCAAATAACCCAGTAAAGAATATCATAACTAAGATAATAACGAATAAATTATCGTTAGCCATCAATAGTTGAGTTCTAGATAGAATAATTTAAACAGCAAATTTTAATTCAATAACTACAGTTAAATTCTTAAACAAAATTCAGATCAACAACTGCATCAGAAAAATAACCATTAAGAAAATCATATGGACCATGATGTCCCCTCGCTTCTCTTTTTAAGAAAAATATCATCAACTTTTATTATCTGAAATACCATTAGCCATGATAATACAAACTTATAGTTCCCGGTCATAATCATGCAAGTCAACAGTTCATCTTTGCACTACGACCAAAGATATTCAAATATAACACCAACGGTCATGATCATACCAGTATTCAGCATTTGGTCATAATCATACCAAACAACAGTTCATCTTTGCACTACAGGCCGAAGAGAACATTCACCATGTACCCTAAAAGACATACCATCAAATATATCGCTTTTAACCTAACAACACCCTTATATAACATGTGCCCCAGGCCACAGATATTTACAACAATTTGATTCTTGATGATTAGAATAGCAACAGAAATATAACTGATGAACAGAAGAAACAGGAATAACAATAAATATTGGAAGTTTACAATTTTATTTTGTGCAGATTCAAATAATGTCCAAATTATCAACATGATGTGGACTCAAATTCAAGATCCATATTTCAAAAGAACGATTAAAGTTCAATAGAAATGTTCACGTAAATAGGAAGTTTCAATTGAAATGATATTAAATGAAGCACAAAATATTAAGGAACATATAATTATTTCAGGAATTATTACCAAATAGTACTTACTATAGTAAGTTTAAGAGTATGAAAGAAATGATACACATACCGTAGTAAGTTTAAATAATAGAAGATGAAAGAATATGATATTCCTTACCTTATCACGTGACTGGATATTGATAAAAATGAGGTTGATCAACCTACATATTTATAATATAATTAGTAATTACCGCATATAAATTTCAAGGTGAATGATAACTCATATATTATGAATTATCAAAATTATTTATATAATATAAATTTTTGTAGTGTAAAATAATAACTTCAATAATAATAATAAATCTTCCTAAGAAAGCATTTTAAAATAAATCTTCTCCAAAAAGAGTTTTATAAAGTAAGATTTTTGAATACGAATATTACTGTATTCGTATCTGAATATATCCTTTTACACCCTTAACAAAGAGACCATAAAGAGCCATTTCAGAATCTCTTATTGAAAATTCAGAACATAGAATTTTATCGTGACAAGTAACATGGTCTTTTCGAGCAGAGCTAGAGTGGGCTAAGCAATAGGTTTATCTTTTTGGGTGCACGCGCATATAAATATAATAATCTGTCATTCTAAGAAAAATTATTCAATATTTTTGGAATATTGTTGCGTGGTATTCTAAACCAATCACATGCTGTCATTTCAGCATATGCAGTGTGCCCAGATATAAAGGGCTCATTGTACATGCTGAAATGATAACATATGATTGACTTGGAGTACCACATGACAATGACACAGAAACACTGAATAACTTCTTCATTCTAAGAGTATTGTGGCATTATTGACTTCCTATTAATAGTTATACGCTACATTTGTTTGCAAAAAAACATAAATTATTATTCATTTTACTAATTTAATATCTTAAGTAATTATTTTATTCCATAATTCATCATTTACTTAATTACAAAAATTATTTGTTAAATTTATAAAGTCGTTTGATGATGAATTAAGGTATAAGGTACAGAGATAATATTATATAATTTCTTTTGCTATATAAATAAGCTTAAATTAATAATAATTACTTTATGATTAAATAAAATACTAATCATAAATAAAATAATTCTCATATCAGTATTTTAATACAAATAATTTTATCAATGTACCATTTTGCTAAGAAAGCCCTAGTTTTCAAGTGCTCGCAATGTGAATAAGGAAACGCTAGTATTAATAGCACACATTTCGTGTGTGAAATTAAATAAATAAATAAATAAAATTGAAAAAAATGAATTAGAATACATTAGAGAGAAAATAAGGATTGATAAAAAAAAATGTGGGAGAACGTTGAGAGAGAGAGAGAAATTAATGAAAAAAAGAAAAAGAAAAATACAAAAAAATTACAAAATTATTGACACTAAAAAATAATTACCCTGGCGCCTATTTTCTAATATAGATGGTTAGATAAACCAAATGAAAGTCACCAATATAATTAAGAGAAATAATATTTTTATAAGAAGAATTGATATTTTTATAAAATTTCATTTATATAAAAATGGGTTTCATTTATTATTTATATTAGTAAGACTTTGATAAAATATAGGTTAAATTTTTTTTTATTGTACTAAATACTAATTTATATATGTATCACTGAACTAATTTTTTTTTAAAAAAAATCTCATAACTATACTGGAATTTTTTTATAAAAATTAATTTTTTTTGTCCAAATATATTAAAATGCAACGGACTGCTGACGTAGTATGCTCTTCATCAATTTAACATATAAAATATGACATTAATAATATGGCATGTTACGTAAACAATCTATTAATTTTTAACAAACTTAGATAAAAAATTTAATTTTTGTAAAAAAAAAATCAGTACAATAATACGATTATATAAAAATCAATTTAATAATACATATATAAATACATATTCAGTATAATAGAAAAAAAATGATTTAACTTGAAAAAATATTAATTTTTTTTATAAAAATATCAATTATTTATAGTCATTGGTCCGCCATGTAGTACAGTAATAGTACAGTAGTAGTACTTGGGGATAACGTCAAGCATAGTGGATTGTCTTTAAATTAGCCAATGATGTGGTGCCATGAAACCAAGATGATTAATAGCTTTCCAATGATAGCATCTGGGGGCAAAAACATGCTAGCAATTGGTAGTGGCAGATAAATCCAACTGTACAGAGTCCCCACATCCTCCCAATCCCACGTGATTACGTCCCTTTGGTGCTCGCAGGGTCCGCTCATGTCCGAGCTTGTGCCCTCTTTTTTAGCTTTTCTTTTTTCTTATTCAATTTGCCTTGTACATACATGAACTTAAATTTGAAGTATTACTAATATGATTTGTTATTAAAATAAAAATAATTTTATTTATTATAAATATTTTATTAATAATTTATTATAATCTTAACACCGTTTATAAGCACACGATCAATATATAAAATTTTAACTCTTTACATGTACCATTTGTAACAACTATCTGAACGAGGTTAAAGATAACTCACTTTGGTCATCGTAGCTACACTCAATAATGATTTAGTAATTTGTAATCATTTAGATGAATTAAATTTATCCTCCCTCAAGAATATTAACGTAGGTCATGTTGACACATGCATAGTCAAAGGTGATCACGGTTGATTTTAAACAGAATTAAATTTTTAACACAAAGTAGTCCAACCAGCATATTTTGACGTTAGATTGTGACTCTCAAATAGAATGAGAGTGTTATTTATTATTAATGATCCTCGTATACGCGTTTAAGCGTTATATATGTAAATTATAAAAAATAAAATAAAAATTTTATAAAATTTAGAGGAGTAAATAAAAAGACATAAAAATTTAATATTAAAAAAATAAAATAATAATATATTTAAAATTATAGGGGTAAAAGAGTAAAAAAAGAAGAAAAAAGTATAGTTTCCCTCGGTCCATACACTAAAAGCAAGTGTGGGCACATTTCAAGGTTACTGCCATTTTTAGAAAGCTAGTTTTACTAATTTCTCTAAGAAAAGTATCTAACAAGTATTTTATTTTATTTATTTATATAATTACGTATCCAATTAACGAGCTATTCGAACAAAGACTTTTGCCAGAGTATATATTATCTAGTTTGATTTTGCTTTCTAAATTTCAAGGAGTTGAGTTTAACCCTATTTTCAGCATTATTTTTTTTTTTCTCTTTCATCTCTTTAGTATTGAAAATTTATATTTAATTTGATTAATCAAATAAAAAATTAATTTTAGTTTTTATATATGTGTTTTCTCTTAAAATATCAAATTAAAAACAAATGGATAGAGTATTAGTTTTGAATTTAATATGAAAATTGATACTTTTAAAAGTAAAATTGATAATTTTATCAAGTTATTTTTTACATAAATAATAAATGAGTCACACGTTTATATAAAAGATAACTTATAAAAACATCAATTTTTTAAATAAAGATAACATTAGAATCTATAATTTTGACTTTCAAATATTTCTCAAATACAATTCATGAATGCACAGACACATCATAATTGTTTAGGTCCCACCATAATGTTAAATAACTAATGTGTTAATGCTATGTATATTGAGAATTAATACCCCTAACTATCTATTTAATAAGAATATGCTTTTATAAATAATACTCCATTTATTTTACATATAAGATCATTAATAATTTTTTGAAGTTAATTTAAAATATTTTAAAATTTAAAATTATCATATATTTTTTTATATAATTTTAATTAATACAATAATAAATATTATAAATATTTGAGGAGTACTATGCACTGTAAAATTTATTATTTTATATTTTTATGAATCGTTATAATTTTAAATTTAAAAATGTCTTATTTTAACTTTTAAAAGTTAATAACAATCTTATAATTTAAAATAAATGGAGTAGTAAATAATAATAAATTAAAAATATTAAAGTCACACATTAAAAATGTATTTCTAATCATGAAATAGAAAGAGTCCAAAGAAATAGGGAATTGATATTTTACATAAAATTCTCACATATATGTGGAATTTATTCATTATTTATGTGAGAGAAATCATGTAAAAATATCATTTTCTTATGTGAAAATATCAATTCTCAAAGAATAGTACTCCTTCCGTCCTAAGATAAAATTTATGATTGACTTTTTGAGTATATCAAGAAAAGATGATAAAAAAATGATAAAATTGTTCATTCTGTACGTGACTAGTAATATTCCATAAATATGTAAATATAATAGAAATATGACAATTAATACTAAGAATATTATGAAAAAAATTATTATAAAAAAATAAATTATTTAAGATAAGTAAATATTTAACTTAAAATTATTTAAAATAGTAATAAAAAAATTTATCCTAAAATACAAAAAACATTAAAATACCTTCTAGATAAAAAATTGTTCCATACTTCAAAAATAAATGAATAATATATTTTTTTTCTCACACATATATGTAAAGTTCTATCAAACGAATCTTATAAATATGTGAGAGAGCAAATATATATTATACACCTATCCAAAAAATATAAAATAATATCTGTTATTAGATCTCTTCAACTAAGAGCCAATCAATTGTTACACGACAACAATACTTTAGTAAAAATAAATAAATAATGAGTCATCTTAGCATGTGCCTTTAGGACACATGTTAAGCGCAGAAAATAAAGATAAATTTTATTTTTTTATATATTTGTACGGAATTAAATACATAGGGTCCACTAGTATATTATTTTTTTATGCTTTGAATTCAATGTAAATATATAAATAAATATTATTATATATTATTTTCAGTGTTTAGAATGTGCCCTTAAGGCACATTCTAAGAAAATTCATAAATAATCAATAGAGCACGTGACTGTCTCCAAGGCTCCAACTACTTCCCGTAACAACGAATTAAGTCAAGTTATTGTAAAGATTTAAAATGTCAATTGTGAAATTAGTCAACCTGCTGCTTTTAGTTTGGGTCAGGGGTTAAACCAAGTCACGAGGAGAGAGATTAAGCTAAGACGAGGATCACGTGGTCCCCGCCCCTGTGGCCCGTTGAGATTTTCAAGTACCCGTGGGACCCATGTAGAACCCAATAATGGAGAATGGAGATAGTCTGATAGGGCGGGGGCAACTTTCGTCTTTTTGTCGCTTTTGGTGACTAATACCAAGCTCGTGAAAACCAAGTGGAGGCTGTAACGTGGAATGTCGCGTGTTGGTTTCTTGCTTCTTTTACACGAATAAGTATAAATATATAATATATAATATTTAAATATTAAATTTATTTTAATTATTAAAAAATATAATATAATATTAAAATTTATATTATATTTTATTTTTTAATAATTAACATAAATATAATATTTAATTTTATGTTTAAATATTATATATATAGACTTATCACTTTTACATAAGGGAGAAAAAAAATAGTTTTGCCTGACTTACACCAAATACTATTTTCGTTATAATTAATTTTTTTAACACATTTATTTATCTGGGCTAGGAGTGAGCAAAATTCGGTTAATCAAATAATCGAACCGAAATAACCGAATCAAAATTTTATAACCGGAATATTATAGATATTTTGGACAATTCGGTTATAACCGAATTTTATTTCGATTTTCGGGTTCAATTTTAGATAGTAAAATTTTATTATTCGGTCTACCGATTAGCCGAATAGTAAAATGTAACAAAAAAAATCACTTTCTTTACCCAAATACAGAACATATATCACCTTCTTTTTTAGCAAATATCACTTTCTTTTTTGGGTGTTAATTTCGGTTATTAACCGAATAGTAAATTCAGTTATTCGGTAATTCGGTTATCTACTAATTCGGTTACCAATTCGGATATCAAAAATGTGTTTATTTCGATTTTCGGTTATAGCCGAATTAGCTATTCGGTTCGGTTATAACCGAATTGCTCACCCCTAACTTGGTTGACTGGGCCATACTTTTGTAGTTTATTAAAAAGAATTAAAATTTGTTGCACTGATAATTTATATATCAACGATGTTAAAATTATAATATCATTAATGAATTACTTATATTAATTAAAGTTATCCTTATTTTAAGTAACTTGTTATGATTTAATATCGCTCGTGTATATACTGTCAATCTATAACATTTAAATTATATTAAAATTAGACTTTTTTAGCCCACTCATTCTTCGCCGGTCATAGCTTATGTTATATATATATTTTTGCTATATTAGATTCAAATTTAAGCACAAACACTTACCTTGTTATTCTTTATGTTATTTGGGTCGGTCTAACCTATTTTGTCAAGTTTAATTTATACTATAATATAAAGTCACAAGAGAAGATCAATTGAATGACCAACCAACTCAATTAAAATGAGTTAACTCAAATGGTATTAATGAGTTAACTCGAATGGTATTATTACATATAATGTGGTATAATATATAATTACAATTAATTTCACTTAAGTTATGGATGAAGAATAAGAAAAGTTTATTCTTGAAATATAAAAAATTATATATAATTTTACTTAAATAAATATAATTAATTTATCTCAATTTGTGGACATAGAAATATTGTAAGACTCCGACTTTTATGAAATACAAAATTAATTTTTTATACATATTTTTTTCTAAAATGTAAGTGAATAAATTGACAAAAGTTAAAATTAAAAAAAATGCTTTGTGCAAATTTTATTTTGTCGGAGAATATTTGTTCTGTCGAGGAATATTCGTTCTGTCGGAGAATATTCGGTTCATACAACGGTGCCAAAATAATCAAACATTGGTGGACCCCACAATAAAATATTGTCGGATATAAAAAATGACAAAAGTAACATTTTTAAATAAAAATGGTTAATGGTAATATCACTTTTAACCGTTAAATATCAGTTGGTAAATGAATAATAACATATAGTATTGCACATTAACATACGGTATTACACAATAACATACGGTATTGCACAGTAGCACACGATATTGCATAGTATTTTATATTATTGAATTGATAAAGTGACTATTGTACAATATTAAATTTATTGAATCAGTAATTGTCACATGCATAATAATTCATATTATTGAACTGATAATTGTTAGAGTAACATATGCACAGTAATTCACATTATTGAATCAATAATTGTCATTACACAGTAACGTGCTTTTTTTTTTTTTTTTGCGTTATTGTTCTCCCTATTACGATGTTGATTAAACTATTGTATTCTATTATTAGTTGCCTTTTCTACTAGTATTGTGAGTATCTAACTCAGAAAATCAATTACACTACATTTATAATAATTGGTCATAATAATGAATAATTATAAATTATTGTTGAATAATTGAATTGATAAAATTATTTATTTTATTATAATAAATTATATAAAGTTATTTACTTTATATAAATTATGTAAAGTAAATTATTTTATTATGATATATTATATAAAGTTATTTGTTTTATATATAAAGTTAATTGATTTATATATAAAGTTAATTATTTTATTTATAAAGTTAGTTAATTTATATATAAAGTTATTTATTTTATATATAAAGTTAGTTGTTATATATATAAAGTTAGTTGTTTTATATATAAAGTTAATTGTTTTATTAAATGAATAATATAGATTAAAGAAAATCTGAAATGAATGGTGTAAATTAAAGATAATATAGTAATTATATAATTTGAAATAAACGGGGTAGATTAAAGATGATCTTTAAATGAATGGTTTAGATTAAAGAAATCTTAAAAGATGAAATGAGTGGTATGGATTAAACATTATCGTGAAATATACGATTTAGATTAAGTTAGAAAATCTTGGATTATGATAAGATTTTTGGCTATAAATAAATGCCTTAACTTAAGAATTTTTCATAAACTTTCTTGCTTATTCTTTCTTTCGTTCTCTAAATATTACTTTGTGTAACTTCTCTCTGAGTGTGCTAAAACCATCTTGACTATTTGTGAAGATCTGTAAGTGTACGAGTACTGTTCAAGTTGGTCAACTTCATTTAAATCAATATCCAATTACGTGTTAAGGTAAGGGGTATCATTCTTTTCAAACTCGTAAAATGATATTATTTTCTAACTTACTAAAGTAAGGGATATCATTTTCTTGCATACTCTTAAATTTACTATGGTAAATATTATTTAGTAAAATTCCTAAAATGATTATATATTTTTTAATAGTTTACGCTTCATTTATATCATTTCAATTGAACTTTCATATTTTTCTGAATTTTTCAATTGAATTTTAACCGTTATTCTGAACTGTGGATCTTGAATATCATTCTTGAATTTGAGTCAAAATCATATTGACAATTTGGACATTATTTGAATCAGGATAAACTATCATGTTATTTTATTCATCATTTATATTTCTATTGTTGTGAATATCTATGGGTTGGGGTACAGATGATAGGATAAATACGATATAATTGTTATGTATCTTTTATGGCACGTGGTGAATGTACTTTTTGGCCTGGGCAAAGATGAACCGTTGTTTGGTATGATTATAACCAAAGGATGTAAACTAATATGATCATGACTATTGGTGTTATATTTGAATATCTTTGGCTCGTAGTACAAAGATGAACTGTTGACTTGCATGATTATGACGAAGAACTGTGAATTTGTATTATCATGACCAGTGGTGTTTCATATGATAAAAGTTGATGATATTTTTATAAAAAAGAGAAGCTAGTGGACATCATAGTCTACATGATTCTTCTAATGAATTGCTCATTCCGTTGCTATTATTGATCTAAAACTTGTTATTTATTATATTATATCAAAAATTCAACTGTTGAAGGCTAATGATAATTTACTTATTATTATTTTAGTCATGATATTTCTTTACTAGGCTATTAGAACTCACCATTTCTTTTTATTCCATTGTTCTTCAGAAAATGAGAGAGTAGTTGTGTCTAGTCGAAAAATAGAGTGAATGTCCGAGAGATAGCTGTAGAAGTCTTCACTTGTTATAAATAGTGTGACAATAATAGTGAAGACTTAGTTGTATATTATTGAGTTTCATATTTTTGTACTATGTACTGTTTTTGTTATCGTAATATAGTATTCACCCCATCTCACAATTTGTCTTTATATAGGAGGAGGATTCATTTGTTTCAGTACTGATAATTATATTAGTTTGCAATTTTAAAATAAAACTCTGAGGTGAAGCAGTGAACGTGTAACTAAGCCCTACCATTTAACCTTTTTTTTCCCTCTAGATGTTTAAAATAGGCAACATTCTTATTAGAATTGTAGCTTGGAGTTACTAGCTTCATTATAAGTGAGAATCGTATTTTAAATAATCATGCATAATAAGAAAAGCTATCAATTTGTCATTTTTGACCTATTGACTCAATTTAATGAACAATATTATTATTAGTAAATTATAATATGTTTATCCTAAAAACTGTATTTACAATTATTTAAACTATAAATTAGCAAAAAAAAATAAAAAATAAAAAAATTTAAACTATAAAATAAACTTTACGAGATGCAAAGTAAAATAGAGTGAAGTATAAAAACATTTAACACTAAGTAAAATAGAGTGAAGTATAAAAACATTTAACACTATTTATGGGAGCCAAGATTTTAGCCCTTTTAGGGTAACAATATATTTAAGTCCTAATCGATCTCCATCATAACCCATATATAATTATACTAGGTTACAATTGTTGGGATATTTGGCATAAATTTTGTATTGGATAAATTTAAGAGTGTAGATGAGTTAATTCGTGGAGTATCAACCTTATAGGTGATGAGGTGATCCAACATGCTTATTAGGTTAGTTTACACAGGTGTACACTACATTGGTGATGAATTGATGTATAACGAATCGTACAATTTCACTTCAAGTGGTATCAGAGCCTGTGGTTCGATAATCCCAAATATCAAATTGATACTCCATGATGGAGCATTCACAGGCTTAGTGCTACTTTTTCTGCGTAGTGGAGCAAAATAGGGTTGTGTCGGGTGGAGCACAAGGAAATCACTTACGCGTTTACACTCTTTTCGTGTAGTGGAACAAATAGAGTTGAATCAGTGGAATACAAAAAGATCACTCACGTGTTTGCCACTACGCAGTGAAGTATGATTTGAGTTGTACTCTCACAATTGCCTCTGGCATGGTGAAATAATATTAGAGTCGAGTAAGACTCCTAAAAGACGTGGTAAAATAGTATTAGAATCAAGTTGGGCTCTTGAAGGGACTCAAAAGAAGGTGTGCTCAATGGTGATTACTTTAATATGATACTTGTAATGGGTATTCAAGTGAAATGTGAAGATTATTGTGATATTTCACATTAATTCTATATTAGATAAATTCACGAGTGTAGACGGGTTAAGAAATATGGTGGAATTTTAAACTAATATGTTAACTTTTTAGTTGAGGAGATAATTCAACATACTTATTAAGTTAGTCTACACAGGTATGTGTTGCATTAATGATGAATTGATATGTGATGGATCGTACAACTTCACTGTAACAAAGAATCTAGAAATGAAATAGAAGTAAACAAAAATATCTAGGCCCAATATTTGTAGGTCCAAAAGGCAAATTCCTTAGGCATGTTTTTGCTCGGATTGTTATGAATAGTCAAGCTAGTACATAATTGGGCTCGCATGACTGAAAGAAAAAGATATTACATAAAGAAAACTAATCATCAAGAACAAGTCCTAGCCCATCTTTCTTTCGTTATCTTTTTCTTCTTTTCTATTTTCTTTTTGAAATTCCTAACCCATCTGTTTCTGGTCGGGAATGTGTCATTTAACGCTACGTATCACCATAAAGTGAATTTCTTTTGTGAAACAAAATGAAATAGCTAAGGAGAATCTTTTTGTGAGATGAAGGGATATACCTTCTCTTTCTTGATGTGAGTTTTTATCACAAGTCGTTTATCACTTATTGAATTCAGATATCAAAGTGATAGTTTAATAGTTAAAAACTCTTTTTGTTGTACATGGTTTAGGTTCGAGTCTACCCCTCATTCCCTTCCCTCATACTCCTCTTTAGACTCTTAAAGATAAAATATATCCTTAGAATTATATTGTAATAATACAGTTTCTATCAAAAATAAAAATAATTACCGACGTAAGATTATTCAATTACTTTCAAATTTCTTTCTATTCTCAAAAAGAGTCTTATTTATAATATTTATACATGTTTATCCTTAAAACCTTAAAACTATTGAATCTTTATTTAATAGTGGTGGTTTGATAATAAAATTATGAGATGTGCGTATATATATATAATTTCATTTTATATTAATATTAAAAATATAAATTTTAATATGTAGATTAATTTTTTTTTAAAAATAAAATTATTTTTGTAAAACGAGGGAGGTACCGGTTTAAGTTGTCACTTATAGGTTAGGTAAGATATGATATCAATTGAATCAAGCTATAAAAAGATAGAATGCACTTTACATTTTTTCTACATTCTCACAGTTTAGTTTGACATAATGCTATTGTTAACTTCAAACTTAAGGGTTAATTATATCGTTTTGGACACAATAAATTTAAATGTTAATTTCAAACTTATAGTAGATGATAGTCGTAATTACATCCTACTTTTGAGCTTGAAACATTATTTATACCACAATTTCAAACATTCTCATGGAACAGCTAATTAAAGTTGTTTTAGCTAAGTTCCAAAGGATAGTGACAATAATCCCACTCTAATCAAACTCTTAATAAATGATTAAATATTAAATAACTTGCACTTCCTCTTTTCTATTATATATGTCGTTTTAAAAAATTTTTGTTTTTCAAAATATAAGACGTTTTATATATATTCAGGAGAAAAAATCTAATTATTTCCTATTTTACTTTTAAAGATAGAGTAATTGAGAAAGACAGAATGAAGAGTAATTAATTAGTGTACAGATAATAATCAAAATTTTAAATTAATATTAATTATCTAATATTAATATTAATAAAATTATGTAATATGTGTAATAATGTTTTAGACGATATATATAATAAAAAAGAAGTACTAAGTTTTGAAGAGTTTGTGCAAAGCAATAAAAAATTATTGCCCCACGTGCGGAAGATTCTGTTGTCTTATTACTTGCTATAAAATGGAAGTGGAAATTAAGAAGTACTACTTAATCAAATGTATTCATTTTGTAGGGAATGGAATGATTTATCACATTATTAATATCCGTCCCTTATTATATGGTATTTTTTTAGGAGTGAATATATATATTAAAAAAAATAATTAATATTATATTTTTTAGTTAAAAATAATTTTAAAGGTTAATATTGTTATTACATTAGAATAAGAGAGTATTACTAATTGGATAGAGAGTGGTGAGAGAATCAAAATTATATTTAATACTTGGGATAAAATATTGAAAATTAAGTAATTAATGTTTATTTGAAATTCTCAAACGACAAATATTAAGAGACAAAATATTTTTCTAAAATCACATTTAAAAAGAGACCGGGGGAGTATCACGCGTGAGAAATTATATTAACATTTAACATAGACGAGATTAGATCACTTAGCCACTGAGAAATATTCTAATTTTTTTCCACCCATTTTTTAATTTTTATTTTTTTAGCAAGGAACCAACCAACCATATGCCCGCATTAGACTTAATATAACTGCACTATAAATTTTCATAGTTTTAATTTTTTTTATCTTTTACAAGAACAAGTAATCTTATATTTTGAAGTTAAAAGAGAAAATATTTAATTTTATTAGTCTGATTATTATTTAAATTAGAGGAACTATTAGTAGATTCTTCAAGAGCTACCGCACGATTGCTTTCAGGGGCACCATTAGCTAGAAAAAGTATCCATTAAGATGAAGCTAAAGCAAGATTTTATTAAGAAGAAATGGGGACCATTTCGTAATTTTTCAGCCCTACTTGCATAAAAAATTCAAGAGCTTTCTTATTTAATATTTTGTCATTATTAACTTTATTTTGTTAATTTGGAAAGAGTCCCAATCATATAATCCACTCAGTATCTGATAATGTAGTGTAGTCTAAAAACATTGATGCACCAACTTACATTTTATGTATTTAACTTTATCAAGGAAAATGATTAATTTTGATCTCCATATCCAATTCAATGTCACGAAAAGAATAAAAGAAAAAGGAAAATTGATAAATATTGTAAAATCATTCATTCAGTGCATAAAAATAACACCCCCCCCCCCCCCCCCCCCCCCAAAATGAAGGGTCCAGAATGATAAGAAAGATATAATATATAGCACAAAAATGTTCCAACTTATACTAGTTGAAAAATAAATATTGCAGTTTATTTGTTCCTTTATCTTGTATTTTAAACTAAAGTTGCTACTTTCTATTTATATGCCCTTCATGTTTGTTAAAACCCCAACATTTAAAGATATTGCTAACATTGCTGGTTATTTAAACTGATTATTGATTTAAGAATTTTCAAGTATGAGGAAACAGTATGATTCTGTCTCCATAATCCTCATGGAGCACAATTTATCCCTAATAAACTCATGATCATATTCATCATCATGTCTTTAATATCATATAACTTTCTTAATTTCTTTTTTCAAAGATTCAAGTTAATGAGTACATGCATGAGAGAAAAAATTTCGTATAAATGAAGAAAAATAAAAGAGAACGGGTCAATCTTACACGAATGTGAGACCTAAATGTCACCTAACATTAATTTAACCATTAGGCTAAGATTTCACTCACCATTGCATTACAAATTAATGAGCATAATCTGTGGATAATGACACTGTATAGGCATATAATTTTCATTTTGTTTTAAAAAGTATAGATTGTGTATATCTTTTAAGAATTCATAACAAATACATGTTATGAATCAGTCCTCACACACACACACACACACACACACACACACACACACACACACACACACACATATATATATATCATATATATATATGATATATATATATATATATATATATATGTGTGTGTGTGTGCGCGCGCGCGCGCATGTAATTATTGATTAATCAAAATAATGAAATATCACACGAGTAATCAGGAAAGGCTAGCTAGGGTTAGTCATAAGTAACATAAAAGGCTATATATATATATATATATATATATATATATATATATATATATATATATATATATATATATAATTGTGTGTGTGTGTGTGTGTGTGTGTGTGCATGTAATTATTGATTAATCAAAATAATGAAGTATCACACGAGTAATCAGGAAAGGCTAGCTAGGGTTAGTCATAAGTAACATAAAAGGCTAGAGAGCACATCTTTTGTTTTCTAAAGCTTGCCTACCTGTAAAGCAATACTCTTATATAACTCGAGAAAGGCCTAAGTGCTATATAATTTGCGGGCAATCAGAAACTAATTACATGTTGGCCAGCCCTTGTGGGGGAATGAACATAATAATAATGTTTTTGAATGGGTATTATTGTAAGAAAAGTAAGGTTTTGTATTTGTTCTTTAAGATATGTAAGGAAAGTAAAGTAAGTTCTTTGTGATCATCAAAAGATTTATTTCTTTTTAATTATACAAAAATATACACCAAGTCCGATAAAGAATAGGATTTTCTACTTTGTCTTTTTTTGATTTCTCTAGGGAAAGAGAGGTGAGTTTGGGTCTAGCCAGGCAAGCACTTTTTATATCATGTTCGTTGTATTGTAAAATTAACAATTTTATTAAGAATGAGTTGGACCTTAAAAAAGTAAGAAAATAAATGTCCAAATGTAGCTTATTTAGGAATACCTAAAAGCAAATAACCTGAAAAATATCTACGCTTACCATATTTTAATCAATGAAACTAATATTTTCATATATAAAAATAATAGTTTTATATGAGTCTCTCTCACATAAATGTGAAACTCACTAATTATTCATATGAGAGAGATATGTGTAAATATTATTTTTCATGAGTAAATATCAGTTCCCTTTAAACAACCACGGACTAAAATCAAAAAATGAGTTGCATAAATATATACCCCTCAAAATGTGCTATTCTACCATGGCGACCAAAAATGGTCAAAAATCGCTGAATCTTTCTCTGCAATGGTGTGATTTTGGTAGCCTAATGGTATTATGTTCAAAAGCACTCGGTGGAATTATAATGAAATATACGAAGTTTACAAGTTATTAGTTTTGAGGGTAAGCATGATATTCTTAATAACTACAAATTTTACAAAGTGGCCGAAAATTTGAACTAGCTTGCATTCAATTTTAGAAGATTTATCATCCACTTTTTATTTTATTTTTGTATGGTACGTAGTTTAACAAGCCTTAACTGGTGAACTCAACTAAATATTGAAACTTGAGGTTGGTGAGTTTGTATCATAATTATTATCATAATTGTTTGTTAATGTGTCTTAATTTTGGGACATAATGTCCCAGGTTTAAGCTTTTATTTCTTCCCCTTATTGTAGAGCCGGTTTTCTTTAATTTTTTACATGAGACTTGTATTATCACTCATCGATTGTAAGGTTTATAGAATATTATAATTGAGAGATTCTTGATGATATACAAGTATGAAATTAATTCATACTTGTACTAATATCCTTCCAAAATAAGGGCATTTACAGAAAAACATGACTACCCAAACGATTCTTTCATGGAAAGTATAGCATCAACCATGGCTTAGAGAAAAATATGTGCAACAATCAACATGGTGCCTATATAGTTGGAGTGAAAAAAGAAAAGAAATAATACCACTAGCTAGTAGTACTTAATAATTTTTAAATGCAAGTGTGTATTCGTGAAAGCCAAAGAATCTTTACAATAAGAAAGATCCTATAGATATGCTAAATAAATTCTTGGGACAAAACAGAAATGAATCAAAGAAAGGTTAGAAAAGAGAGATTCTCAAAAATCCTAGGAGTTTGGTGGATGTTACTTGCCTTCATTTCTTGCATCCAAATGCCAACATGTATAGTGGGCTGTACAAGACAAAATGTTGGAGCCTTTCATGGAATTATATTTTTAGTTTTTTCTGATACTAATTTACCATCCCACTCAACATAAACATTACATTTTGCACTATAAAAATCCCTAGATCATTGGAGCTTAATTCGTAGGATCTTAGTAGAACAGCAGTCATTGCTGCAAGTAGTTGCAAAATGCTAAAAAGGTTATTTTCCATGCACACAATCGAATATTTAGTGCTAAAAAGTTGAAGATTACATATTAACATAATGAAATTGCTTCCATTATTTATTTGGATGTTATCAAAATTAAAAGCGATTCATACAAGCTAAGACTTGTAATAGAATAAATAATTTCCTATACCGAATTATAGCTATCCGGTCCCAAAATACAATTTTCATTTTTATTATATATCTCAATTATAGAATTATATATACTTATATATTAAATGAAAATCATGTTTAATATCTTATCATTACATATAATTGAATGAGTCAATTTTTTAATCTATTTAAAAAGAGCGAGTAATTCATTTAAAAATAGACTCATGAGTTACACGAACAAATAAAATTAATGAGACAAGAATCAATATAGCTCGATCCATTAGGCTGGAAGAAAACCATTGTGCTATGTTTGAATTGAACCAATGAAATGATTAGTGAAAAAATAGAATAAAGAAGTGAATGGAATAAAATGTGGAATAATTCATTTCATTTCAAGTAGAATAAGTTATTCTATATCATTCTAAAAAATAAAATTCATAAATATGAAAGGGATGATAATGATCTATTTTATTCCAATAAAAGTAATCAAATATAATTTTTTTCATTTCATAAAAATGAGTCATTCTATTCTTACATTTATTTCTTCAATTCAAAAGTAACATTACTCCTTTTCTCCACGTGCTGCAATTCGATCAGTAGGCAACCATCCCATCTTAAAATCGAATGTTAGGAACTAATTTGGCACGTGAAACGGAAATATTACTAAAACAGTCGCAGGACACTATTATGTTATTTCCTTTTTCATTTTTGTATTTTAGTTCTGATTTTAGATTTTCCACATTAAACACATATTGGTGTAATGAGTGAGATGGATCTAAACTTTTGAGTTGTTCGAGTATGCTATTTGTATACATGAGTTGAAAATTCAAACCTAACCAAATAAACCAACTTGTTATGTTATATATACTCATATGTTTAAAGTGTTACACATGTTTATATTTTTTTGACCTTTTGTATTATTAAATATAAAATAATGCTAGCATCAGATATATATTTAGAAATATTTA
The DNA here is from genome assembly GCA_947179155.2 of Hedera helix. NCBI lineage: Eukaryota > Viridiplantae > Streptophyta > Magnoliopsida > Apiales > Araliaceae > Hedera > Hedera helix. The sequence goes on from OX359271.1 coordinate 6,082,990, forward strand.
ATATTATAAGTGACACTTATTATTTTGACAAAATAATTTTTTTTTACAATATCAACCATTTTTTATATATAAATTTATAAAGGTACATAGACTAATGCAGTTCATATTCAAATGAAATTACAAAAAAATCATGAAAAAGAAAACCTAGACCACCCAAGGCATAACCTGTATCATATCCCAAGGTTAAATTCCCACAAGAAATTAACAAAAGTCAGACGACGATCTTGGAAATACCTCATTCTGCCACCAAATTTAAAAAAAAATAAAAAATCTAAAAAGTAATTATTACTATACAATATTTAAATATCCCAAAAACTCCTAAGAATATGATAAAATTACCCCATTAGACAATTTTTTATTTATTTATTAAGGCCTCTCTCTGTCTTCCTCTAATTTCCACGTGGTGCAATTGAGTCGGCAGCAATCCCATCTCCGGTTTCACCAATCGATGTGGTCTCAAAAAATACAATGGGTATACTAGCTCTTGAAAAGCCAGTGGCTCATGCACATGCACATGCACATTATGTATACCAAAATAATGCTAATAGTAATATCAACATCATTGTTTTATTTTCTTATGTTAACACCAAATTTTATAAGTCTGTTAAAAATTATAAAAAATACGAATATTTGTATTTAATAAGAATCATTAGTCACCATCAAAATTAGCGACGGCTTAGACCGTCTGAAGATACTTTGACGTAAGAATAAGTACATGTCAAAAAACGTTATCAAAGGAGAACTAAATTATGCTGGAATAATTATGATTCTAGGTATAAGAAATTGTGTACCATGGTTGTGAGCAAATTGGTTGCTTATATGGATGTTTGGATCTTTGGTGTCTAATTAGGAATATGATGTCTACTTCTGAATCAACTTACGACTCTCTTTAATGCACGATTGAATCATTTCTATAATAAACCAACCTACTTCAATCAAATAAGGAAAAAAAATCCAAGAAAAATATGGAGATCAACTATCATAAGTCGTCTCTAAATTAAGTAAGAATGGGCTAACCACACCATGACCCAATCTAAATAATCAATAAATCCACTCCGAAAACAAGATAGGCTGCTCCAAATCTAAACCTATACAATTATATCCCAACATTGCTCCCCCCCCCCCCCCCCCCCCACTCTTCTATTTTTAAAGAAAAAAAATAGGGGAGTAACCCCATTAAATAAATTAAAAAAAAACACTAATATTAAACCCCATTTCAATTGCCAAGCGTTCTTGATGTCACCTCATCAGTCGCACGTGTCAGATCACCAACTTGGAGATCCGCACCCCTGGTCAAAAACCCCACCCTTCAAATTATCTCCAATCTCAACAGTCGTCTCCTTCAAAAGCCATTCCCCCTCAATTTTCTCTCTCCGCTGTAAATCAAAACTCGTCACTTTCTACCCCTCGTTACATATAAAATCGGCAATCACAATCCATTGGAACACCACCGATTTCTTAAACCAATCCCCTAAAACCCAATCTCCATCACCCAAAACCCTTACACCTCCTCAGAAATCTTTTTGCCTTCAACAGATTTCTTATGGCCTCTAAATCCACCTCTACTATTACAGTAGTTGCAAACCCCTTATCATCTAACATGAACATCGTCAATCTGGCTACTTCAACTGCCATTATCCCCAACCTCTCAGTGTCCAAAATAAATAAAAAATGGAAACCATAATCATAAAGATGTTTGAAAATACCAATACATATTCTCATGCCAATACCTAATCTACCGTCAACAACGAAGCTGTTGAAGGCTATAAGTCTAAATTTCAATTTCCTGGAGAATATACCTTGAAGGCTCACAACCCTAACGAGAAGATGTATTAGCGACCCACTAGCCCCCAACTTGCAGTACCGACCCAGGTACTTAGAAATGGGGTCAGATTCCCCCTTCACCCCTTTATTTCTAACTTCCATGACTTTATCAGGACCGGCCTCGCCCAACTAGTGCCCAACTCGTACATACACTTTGTGTGACGCCCCCAAATCTGGGCCTACATAACCCAATTTGAGACGTCAAAAATACACGATAACTAATACAAATAGTACATAGAACAAAAAATACAGAACTCAATAATACACAACTAAGTCTTCACTATTATTGTCACACTATATACAACATGTGAAGACTACTACAACTATTTCTCGGATCTTCACTCCATTCCCCGGCTATAACCAACTATTCTCTCATTTCCTGAAGAAACAATGGAACAAAAAAGAAAGGGTGAGCTCAAATAGCCCAGTAAATAAATATCATGACAAAGATAACAATGAGTAATTTATAATTAACCTTCAACAGTTGAGTTCTTGATAGAATATAATAAACAACAAGTTTTAGATCAATAATAGCAGCGGAATGAGCAATCCATTAGAAGAATCATGTAGACTACGATATCCATTAGCTTATCTTTTTTATAAAAATATCATCAACTTTTATCATCTGAAACATCACTGGTCATGATAATATAAATTCACCATTCCTAATCATAATCATGCAAGTCAACAATTCATCTTTGCACTACGGGCTAAAAATATTCAAACATATCACCAATGGTCACGATCATACCAGTTTACAGCCTTTGGTCATAATCATACCATCAATAGTTCTTCTTTACCCCAAGCCAAAGAGAACATTCACCACGTGTCCTAAAAGATACACAATAATTATATCGCCTTTGTCCTATCATCTGTGCCTCAAGCCACAGATATTCACAACAACTTGATTCTTGATAATTAGAATAATAACAGACATATAAATGATAAATAGAATAACATGATATTTTGTCCTGAGTCAAATAATGTCCAAATTATCAACATGATATGGACTCAAATTTAAGAATGATATCCAAGATCCATAGTTCAGAATAACGGTTAAAGTTCAATAGAAAGATTTAGAAAAATAAAAAGTTTCAAATAAAATGATATTAGATGAAATGCAAACTATTAAGGAACATATAACAATTTCAGGAATTTTACCGAACAATACTTACCAAAGTAAGTTTAAGAGTATGAAAGAAAATGATATTCCTTACCTTAACACGTAACTGTATATTGATTTAAATGAAGTTGATCAACCTATATATTTATAATTTAATTAGTAACTACCACATATAATTTTATGGTATATACCAATTCGTATAAAATCATTAAAAGTGATTTAATAGAATAAAGTAGAATAACTTCAATATAGTTTTTGAAAGAAAATAATATTTCAAAATAAATCTTCTAAAGGAAGCTTTTCAAAATAAATCTTCTAAAGGAAGAGTCTTCTAAAGAAAGATTTAATAACACCGTGTGATATGTGTGGTTGCTCGTATAACTTTTATACAAAGACTTACTTGAACAATACGCGTATACTTACATATCTTCACAAATACTCAAGATGGCTTTAGCACACTCAAAGATAATTTACACAAAGTAATATTTAGAGAGTGAAAGAAAGAATAAGAAAGGAAGCTTATGAAAAATCTTTAGGTCAAAGTCTCTATTTATACCCAAAAATCTTATCATAATCCAAGATTTTCTAATTTAATCTAAACCGTATATTTCAAGATAATGTTTAATCCATACCACTTATTTCATTTTTTAATATTTCTTTAATTTAAACCATTTATTTAAAGATCATCTTTAATCTACACCGTTCATTTCAAATTCTATAATTATTACATTATATTTAATCTATATCATTCATTTCAGATTTTCTTTAATCTGTACCATTCATTTAATAAAATAATTAACTTTGTATATAAAACAACTAACTTTATATATAAATCAATTAACATTATATATAAATCAATTAACTTTATATATAAAACAACTACCTTTATATATAAATCAATTAACTTTATATATATAACAAATAACTTTATATAATATATCATAATAAAATAATTTACTTTACATAATTTATATAAAGTAAATAACTTTATATAATTTATTATAATAAAAAAATTAACTTTATATAGTTTATTATAATAAAAATAAATAACTTTATCAATTCAATTGTTCAACAATAATTCACAATAATTCATTATTATGACTAATTGTTATAAATGTAGTGTAGTTGGTTTTCTGAGTTAAATACGTACAATACAAGTAGAAAAATCAACTAATAATATAATACAACAGTTTAATCAACATCATAATAGAGATAACAATAATGCAAAAAATAAGTAAGAGAAATAGTACGTTATTGTGTAATGATAATTATTGATTCAGTAATTTGAATTACTATGCATATACTACTGTGATAATTATCAATTCAATAATATGAATTATTGTGCATGCGACAATTATTGGTTCAATAAAGTCAATATTGTACAATAGTCACTTTATCACTTCAATAATATGAAACACTGTGCAATATCGTGTGCTACTGTGTAATACCGTATGTTACTATTCTTTTACCACCAGGTATTTTAACAGTTAAAAGTGATAGTATTGTTGACTATTTTTTATTTAAAAATGTTACTTATGTCATTTTCTATATCTTACAATAATTCGTTGTGGGGGTCCACCAATATTTTGTTATTTTAGCGCCGTCATACAAATCGAATATTTCCCGACAGAACGAATATTCCCAGACAAAAACTTACCGTTTCAGAAGAAAATATAAAAAGAAAAATTTAATTTGTATTTCATAAAAGTCGGGGTCTTACAACCTCCCCTACTTATGAAATTTCGAAGAGGTAAGAATACTTAGATTTTATTTTAGATTCTAGCTCCCAGGTCATTTACTTGGTATCTTGGTTCCTCCATAAAACATTAACTTGAGGTATAACCTTTGAGCGTAGGATCTGCTCTTTCTTATCTAAGATCTTGACATATTTACGTAGCATGGATATGTGAAAAATGTTATGAATGCGAGACATGCTTGGTGGTAAGGCTAGTTTGTAGGCCATGGATCCTACTCGGTCTAAAATTTTAAATGGGCCAATAAATCGAGGTTTGAGCTTTCCTCTCCTTCCGAACCTCGTAACTCCTTTCCATGGAGAAACATGTAAGAATACATGATCTCCGATATTGAAACTTTCATCCCTTCGATAAAGATCATCTAATTCTTTTGTCGTTCTTGTGCAGTTTGTATTCGTTATCGAATTGTTTGGATCTTTTCTATTGTTAAGCGTACCAACTCGGGTCCCAATAATTTTGCTTATCCTACCTCATTCTAACATACTGGAGAGCGACACTTTCGTCCATACAAGGGCTCAAATGGAGCCATGCCTATGCTTGCTTGGTAACTGTTGTTGTAGGAGAATTCAACCAATGACAAGTACTTGTCTCAACTTCTCTTGAAGTCTAGTACGCAAAGTCTCAAAAGATCTTCGAGAGTCTAGATCGTCCTTTCAAATTGTCCGTCCATTTGAGGATGATATGTAGAACTAAATCGTAGCTCGGTGCCCATAGCTTTTCGTAAATTGATCCAAAAGCGTGATGTAAATCTAAGATCTAGATTAGAAACCATGGAAACTGGCATGCCATGCAATCTTACAATATTATTTAGGTACAAACTGGCAAGACGGTCAAGTGAAAAGTTTTCTCTTATAGGCAAGAAATGAACGGACTTGGTCAATCTATCTACGATAACCTAAATCGCATAAAAGCTGTGAGAAACTTTGGGAAGATCTGTCACGAAGTCCATAGTGATGTGTTCTCACTTCCATTCTGGAACTTCGAGTGATTGCAATAGACCTTAGGCACTTGATGCTCTGGCTTGACACATTGACAAGTTAAGCACCTTGAGATAAACTCTGCAATCTCCCTCTTCATATTATTCCAAAATATATGTCGAAGGTCACGATACATTTTGGTACTTCTTGGGTGGATTGTAAACGGTGTGTTGTATGTCTCCATCTTGATTTTATGCTTCAATTCAGAGTCGTTAGGAACACAAAGTCGAAAGTTGACTTTAAGTATTCATTTCTCGTCGATTCTTGCTTCTGGAATAACATCTTCTTGTACTTTCTTCATCATGTTCATCAGTTCCGGATCAGTAGCTTGAGTAGCTTTAATTTTATGGATTAAAGTCGGTTCTACTTATACGTGAGCAATCTTCATATGGGTCCTTGGTGTCTTTAACTCTATATCTATCTTTTGTAAGTTATGCAAAATGTATTTTTGCATAGTCAGCATTACACTTGTACTCGCATAAGATCTTCTGCTTAATGCGTTAGCTATAACGTTTGCTTTTCCTGGGTGATACTATATGGTGTGGCAGTAATCCTTTGATAGCTCAAGCCAACGTCATTGTCATATGTTGAGTTCCTTCTAGGTGAATAAATACTTGAGGCTTTTGTGATCCGTAAAGATTTCTACTTTCTTCTCGTACAAGTAGTGTCTCAAGATCTTTAATACGAAAATGATCGCTACCAACTCTAAATCATGAGTAGGATAATTTTTCACATAATCTTTGAGTTGTCGAGAGGCATAGGCTATAACTTTTTCATGTTGCATAAGTACAAAGTCTAGACCTTTACCTGAAGTATCGTTGTAGATAACAAATTCTCCCGATCCTGATGGTATGGTTAGAACAAAAGTTGAATTTCGTATTTTTCTGAGTCAGCTGAGTTAATAGAGTGGCGATTCGAGAAAATCCTTCTACAAATCTTCGATAATAACCAACTAAGCCCAGAAAACTTTGAACTTCAGTTACTGACCGAGGTTGCTCCCAATTTAATATTGCTTCAATCTTTTCAGGGTCAACTGATATTCCCTAACTGCAAATCACATGCCCAAGGAACGTGACTTCCTCAAGACAAAACTCACACTTCTTTAGTTTAGCATACAACGTGTTCTCACATAGCTTTTGGAGTATTAATCGTGTTGTTCATGATTCTCACAACTCTTGGAGTATATGAGAATGTCGTCAATAAAGACAATGATAAAATGATCCAAATATTCCTTCAATATTCGGTTCATCATGTCCATAAAAGCTGTGGGAGCATTGGTTAGTCCAAAATGCATGACTAATAACTCATAATGCTCGTAGTGAGTTCTAAAAGCAGTCTTTGGAATGTCATCAGCTTTAACTTTTAACTGATGATATCCAGAGCGAAAATCAATCTTTGAGAAATGTTGAGCACCCTGTAATCGATCAAAAATGTCATTAATTCGAGATAACGGGTATCTGTTTTTGATGGTGACGTGATTCAACTATCGGTAGTCAACGCACAATCTCATACTCGCGTCCTTTTTCTGGACAAAAAGAATAGGCACACCCTAAGGCGATGCTCTCGGACGAATGAAACCAGTATCTAACAATTCTTGTAGTTGGATCTTTAGCTCTTGAAGTTTAATAGGAGCCATTCGGTATGGGGCTTTAGAAATAGGCTTAGTACCGGGTTCAATATCAATACAGAATTCAATTTTTCAGTTTGGGGGTAAGCCAGGAAATTCATCGGGAAAAACATAAAAAAACTCATTAACAATAGGAATATCATTCAAGTTTGACATATTTTTGTTCAAATCTGTGACATGAGCTAAAAAAGTTTTGACAACCGTTTTTTAATAAACGAATGACTTTATGGCTATAAATGACAGTTATAGATTTTAATGGTTTGATTGTTTGAATTTGCATGACAGATTCATTAAGAATATGAAAACTAATGATCTTTTAAAAATAATCAATTTTAGCATGATGATTAGTCAACCAATCAATTCCTAAAATCACATCAAATTCATGCATTTCCAAATAAATAAGGTCAACAAGTAATATAAGGTTGTTGACTTGAACTAAGCAAGATTTATATACAGTAGATGAAATCGCTATTGCTCCTAATGGGGTTTCAACTGATAAATCAAAGTCCAAATTTTTAGGAGTTAAGTTTAATAGTTGAGCACACGTAGGTGAGATAAAAGAATGGGTAGAACCAGTATCTAATAGGGCATAGATTTCACGAAAATTTATGAATAATTTACCGCCTATCACCTCGTTCGGGTTTCGTACTATTTGGGATATTACAACAAAAGTTCTCCCTTGAATTACTGATTTTCCCTTATCCGCGCTAGCTTTTGGTACCATTATTGCAGTTGAACTTGATTTTGTAACAGGACAAAATCGAGCAATATGTCATTCCTTTCCACAACTGTAGCACAACTTGGACTACTGAGTACAATTTGGGCTGATGTGACCCTCTTGACCACACCTGTAGCATCTCACTGGTGGTCGATCTCCTGCCCTTGAAACTGATGCCAGTGTTGGTACTGGTGCTAGTGCCCTCCTATAATCATTATGGGATCTCTTCTTCTTGAAATTGTTCCCACTAGATTCCCCTCTTCTGTTATTCGATGCAGAATTACCACCAAAATGCTAGTTACCTTCTCTATGGTTCTCGTTCTTATTGTTGTTATTCTTGTCTCTTTGTTGGTCATTGACTCTTGACCGCACTATTTCATTTTCCTGTCCCACCTTTTGAGCCCTATCCATAACTTCTGAATACAAATAAAATTTATGAGAGCTAAGGTGTTGACGAATTTTGGTTCTCAAATCTCGCAAGAACATATGACTCATTCGTGCTTCGTCCTCTACTAGATGGGTCGCAAAATGAGATAACTCGACAAACTTAGCATTATATTGTGAGACTGTCATGTTTCTCTACTCCAGCTTAATGAACTCTACTTCCTTCATATGACGGATGCTTTATGAAAAGTACTTTTCGTTAAACAGCTCTTGAAATTCTATCCAAGATATCTCAAGTGCTGAAGGATGGATACGTTTTACCGCTTCCACCAATGGTCCGCCTCACCTCGTAACATGAAGGTGGCAAATAGCATCTTCTGATCATCTGTACATCGTAGGACATCAAATATATTTGTCGTCTATTTCAGCCACGCTTTTGCCTTGAGTGGGTCAGGCTTTCCAAAAAATTCAAGTGGTCCCAACTCTTAAATTGCTTAACGGTGATAATCCTTGAATTATCATCGTTTCCACCGGTAGGATCTCCCCTCGCCTGATTTTGGATAAATTGCATGAAGTTTCTAAAAGAAACCATCCTGATTTGTATGATCACCAGTATTATTTTCTGAAGCTGCAGGAGGATTATTTGTAGCTTCCTAATTTTCAGCTACATTTGCCTCGGGCAGTGGATAGTTCATTTCCTGATTTTCAGAAGTCATTCTAAAATGCAGTCATAAGATAAATGTTAGTTAAACAAACTGACTCACCACTTCCTGTCCCCATATTCAAGCCAACTCATTAGATAACAAAATTTAATTTATATAAGACACACTAGTGACGTAATCTATTCGCCTCTCTCCTCTTACTTCTATCCCAAATCTCCATTAAAGATCATAACCTAGCTCTGATACCAAATGTGACGTCCCCAAATCTGGGCCTACATAGCCCAATTTGAGACGCCAAAAATACACGGTAACTAATATAAATAGTACATAGAACAAAAATACAGAACTTAATAATACACAACTAAGTTTTTACTATTATTGTCACACTATATACAACATGTGAAGACTACTACATCTATCGTTCTGACCTTCACTCTATTCTCCAACTAGACCCAGCTATTCTCTCATTTCCTGAAGATCAATGGAACAAAAAAGAAATGGTGAGCTTAAATAGCCTAGTAAATAAATATCATAACTAAGATAACAATGAGTAAATTATTATTAGCATTTAACAGTTAAGTTCTTGATAGAATATAATAAGCAACAAATTTTAGATCAATAATAGCAGCAGAATGAACAATCAATTAGAAAAATCATGTAGACTATGATGTCCATTAGTTTCTTTTTTATATAAAAACATCATCAACTTTTATCATATGAAACATCACTGGTCATGATAATATAAATTCACCGTTCCTCATCATAATCATGCAAGTCAATAATTCATCTTTGCACTACGGGCAAAAGATATTCAAATATAACACCAATAGTCATGATCATACCAGTCTACAGCATTTGGTCATAATCATACCATCAACATTTCTTCTTTGCCCCAGCCAAAGAGAAAATTCACCATGTGCCCTAAAAGACACATAATAATTATATCGCCTTTATCCTATCTATGTGCCACAGGCCACAGATATTTACAACAACTTGATTCTTGATGATTAGAATAATAACAGAGATAGAAATGATGAATAGAATAACATGATATTTTATCCTGAGTCAAATAATGTCCAAATTGTCAACATGATGTGGACTCAAATTCAAGAATGATATTCAAGATCCAAAGTTTGAATAACGGTTAAAATTCAATAGAAAGATTTAGAAAAATAAGAAGTTTCAAATAAAATGATATTAGATGAAGCGCAAACTATTAAGAAACATATAACAATTTCAAAATTTTTACCGAACAATACTTACCATAGTAAGTTTAAGAGTATGAAAGAAAAATATATCACTTACCATAGTAAGGTTAAGAGTATGAAAGAAAATAATTTTCCTTATCTTAACACGTGACTAGATATTGATTTAAATGAAGTTGATCAACCTATATATTTATAATTTAATTAGTAACTACCACATATAATTTCATGGTGTATACTAATTCGTATGAAATCATCAAAAGTTATTTGATAGAATAAAGTAGAATAACTTCAATAGAATTTTTGAAAGAAAATAATATTTCAAAATAAATCTTCTAAAGGAAGCTTTTCAAAATAAATCTTCTAAATGAAGAGACTTCTAAAAGAAGATTTAATAACACCGTATGATGTGTGTGGTTGCTTTTACAACTTTTATAAAAAAACTTACTTGAACAGTACTCGTATACTTACAGATCTTCACAAATACTCAAGATGGCTTTAGCACACTCAAAGAGAACTTACATAATGTAATATTTAGAGAGTGAAAGAAAGAATAAGTAAGGAAGTTTATAAAAAATTCTTAAGTTAATGCCTCTATTTAGAGCAAAAAATCTTATCATAATCCAAGATTTCCTAATTTAATCTAAACCGTATATTTCAAGATAATGTTTAATCCATACCACTCATTTCATCTTTTAAGATTTCTTTAATTTAAATCATTCATTTAAAAATAATTTTTAATCTACACCGTTCATTTCAAATTCTATAATTACTACATTATCTTTAATCTATACCATTCATTTAATTAAATAATTAACTTTATATATAAAATAACTAACTTTATATATAAATTAATTAACTTTATATATAAAATAATTAACTTTATATATAAATAAATTAACTTTTTATATGAAACAACTAACTTTATATAAAAACCAATTAACTTTGTATATAAATCAATTAATATTATATATAAAATAACTGTCTTTTTATATAAATCAATTAACTTTATATATAAAATAAATAATTTTATATAATATATCATAATAAAATAATTTACTTTACATAATTTATATAAAGTAAATAACTTTATATAATTTATTATAATAAAAATAATTAACTTTATATAGTTTAGTATAATTAAAATAAATAACTTTATGAATTCAATTATTCAACAATAATTCATAATTATTCATTATTATGACTAATTGTTATAAATGTAGTGTAGTTGGCTTTCTAAGTTAGATACTTACAATACAAGTAGAAAAATAAACTAATAAGAGAATACAATAGTTTAATCTACATCGTAATAGAGATAACAATAATGCAAAAAATAAGTAAGAGAAAGAGCACGTTACTGTGTAATGACAATTATTGATTCAGTAATATGAATTACTGTGCATATGCTACTGTGACAATTATCAGTTCAATAATATGAATTATTATGCATGCGAATTATTAGTTCAATAAAGTCAATATTGTACAATAGCCACTTTATCACTTTAATATTTTGAGGCACTGCAATACCGTGTGCTACTGTGCAATACCGTGTATTACTGTGTAATACTGTATGTTACTATTCTTTTACCATCGGGTATTTTAACAGTTAAAAGTGATAGTACCATTGACTATTTTTATTTAAACAGATTATCTATATCATTTTTTATATCCGACAATAATTAGCTATGGGGGTTTACCAATATTTCGTTATTTCAGCACCGTCGTACGAATATAATATTCCCCGATAAAACGAATGAATATTCTCTGACAAGATAAAATTTACACAATTTTTTTTTTTTTACTTTTAACTTTTGTCAATTTATTCACTTACTGTTTTAGAAGAAAATATATAAAGAAAAATTAAATTTATATTTCATAAAAGTCGGGATCTTACACTTTGTCTGTTTCATCGTTGCCTACAAATAATTTTGCATCAAACCAAGCTTAGACTATTTCTTCCACATCTTTACCTTGACCAAGACCAAAGAACAAGGATTCCGAGACCTCAACCGTCTTCCCCATCAGATGGCCTGGATGCTACCTCCATCTAGCAGCAAAGGTTGGCACAGTAACTGGTTCTATGTGTCCATTTTAGACACCCACCTCTTGCATCCCTAGGGTAATCTAGAAAAACCAATCATCGACCCCATTACCGATGACAGAAAAGATGAATTCTAACAGTTCTACCAAGTTATCCCTACCGAATCGTGGGACATCAGTCTCTTATCAAACCTTCAATGGTTGTACAACCAGGGATATAAGTTCTCCATCCCCGTTCTTCTATACTTTTCTTTTATTTAAATCATTATAATCTCTATCTGCTCCTCATTTTCTTTTTTGCTCTAGTAGAGGTCTATAAGACCCAACTAAATGTCACCAGAACCCTATCAAACACCCAATCTGCCCCTCAGCCTCCTACAGGAAAACCCCGACCCTAAACAAATCCTTTTCCAACAACACAACCCATAACTTCAGAATCCTAGTCTCCCGAAAATAACGCCTTAGACCTCACCGACCTTAAGAAACAACAAATCAGAAGGGAAAAGCGCCGCAAACTGGTTAAGACTTCAAGCGTCCCCCAAAGCACCCCTGACCCCCTTTTTGTTGAACCAATATCTTTTGTTCGACCCCCCACTACCCCCTACATCACCTTCCATAGATATAGGAGATAAAGATGTATCCTCTCAACCCCAAATATCAACCATCACCCCCAAAACCCCCACTAGTAATACATATAGACTCTGAACTCGCATCTAATCAACACCCCCTGCCACAACCCCCGAAGTAAAACTCACAACATCAAACACCCAAACCTCCCCAATCGAACCTTACCCCTTAATTCCCCTTTCCCTTTTTTCCCAACTGTCCTTCTTCCCATCTAAACCCATTTCTTTTATCCCTAAAGAGATTTATAGCTTTTTCAACGTTTAGGCTGATGAACCCCACTACAATTCTTCCGATCTTGACAGTTTGCTGACCACAACCAGTCTCCACCTTGGGTAGGTACGTATATTTAAATTTTTTCCTATCATTGAATCTCCCCTTACTAACACTCTTTTGTGCTGACCAGGCACTTTGAGGTTTCAACCGTCTCCTGAACCTTCAAAACAAAAATGAAGATCAATCTGATGTCATTCATCAACTCTAAGCCGAGCTTTAATAAGTACAGTCCAACCACATTCAGCTCCACACAGAACACACCAAGCTTCAAGACGATCATTCAATACTCCAAGTACAAACTGAAATCAATGATACCCTCATCAAAACCCTTCAAGGCCAACTAGCCGAACAGAAGGCTGAAAACCAGAGCCAGGATGAAAAACTGATGGACATTGTTAAGGAAAGGACCACCCTCCTTGATGAATGAATCGAACGCACTAATTAACTGGAAGAGCTCCAAAAAAAAAGCACCGAACTCCACCCACAAGTTAACAATCTAACAAGGAAGACCGAGGAGAAGACCGAGGCTCGTCATCTATCTACCATCACCAACAAACTTCTGGAAAAAGAAAACCAACAACTGAATATCACAGCTGAAACACTCATTGAGGATAGCCGTCATGGGATCATCGAAGAATACAAAAGATCCAAAGAGTTAACCAATGCCACCGTGGATCAGTATAACAAGGGATATATCTTCGCTAAGAACAAAGTGGCCAAAGCTGGAGTAAATTTGATCACGCTGGGTTTTTCCTCGAATGAAGATGCAAACGAAGAAGAAGAAGAAGAAGAAGAAGAAGAAGAAGAAGAAGAAAAACCCGCTGTCCAACTGACCCCCCGAGACCCCTACTTGACCTTTACATGTAAAAACCATTATACTGAACAAAGCATAATTGTATGAAAAGACTTCCTTTATTCCATTGATTGTTTTAAAAAATTACATCTTCTGTCTTATGCCCATAACTAAACTTCAAAAAATGACTAAGTACAAAATTAAAACCAAACCAGTAATAATCTAACTACCGATAGTACTTTTTTAACCTAGTGGCATGCCAATAATTATTAATCTTACAGCCTGACATATCCTGAAAACGATATGTCCTAGGCTTAACAACCTCTATCACCTCATACGAACTTTCCTAATTTGGCATCAGTTTTCTTTTGTTTTGAGGAGTCAAGGCCTCGGCTTCCTGAAACACTAAATCACCGACCTCGAACCTCCGTTGCTTAACCCTTATGTTGTAATGTCAAGCCATCTTCTGCTGATAGACTGTTGACTTCAAAATCACAACGTTCCGAACCTCATCCAAAAAAATCAAATTCAGTTTCAATCCTTGATCATTGTAAGCTTCCTTGAAATTCACTACCTAAAAAGAGGGGGACCCAATCTCCACAAGAATAAGCGTCTCAGTACCATACACTAATTAAAACAGAGAATCACCAGTAGTAGACCGAGGCGTGGTCATATAATCCTACAATACACTAAGAAGCTCCGCGGGCCATCTTCCTTTAACATCATTAAGTCTTCTGTTAATCATACTAAGTAAAGTCCGGTTAGTTACCTCAACTTGCCCATTACCCTGAGAATGAGCCACCAACACTCTTTGATGTTGAATTTCTAGATCAGATAAAAATCTCTCAAACTCTGCCCCCACAAACTGCAAGCCATTGTCTGAAACCAACACCATAGGCATCCCGAAACAAAACACCCCATATTCGTTTAAGAATCAAATGTAATCTTACTCAATAATATGCCAAAACGATTTTGCCTCTACCTACTTTGTCATGTAATCAACCGCTACAATAAGATAAGCTACCTAACATTTTTCCTTCGGCATCGGCCCCAACAAATTGATCCCCCAGATCGCAAAAGGAATGAGAGATAATACTAATGATAATTCCTCCAGGGGTCGGTGGGTAACATAATTGTTTAATTGACACTTGGGACATTTCTGTACATACCTCTTTGCCTCCTCAAACATGGGGGCTAGTAGTAACCCTGCCAAATCAACTTATAAGCAAGCGACTTTGCTCCCATATTGTCCCCACAGATACCTTCATGCATCTCTCGAAGGGCATAGGCTACCTCAGACGAGACCAAACACTTTGCCATCTGGCCAGAGTATGTTCGCTGGTAGAGGTCCCCATCAATGAGATAGAAGTAGGCACTCCTACACTTGATCCGTTTTAGCCAATAACTTATCTGGGGGTAACTTTCCATCTACTAAATAATTCAAGTAAGGTGTGAGCCAGCAATTTGATTTTTCTAAACACTTAACTTCCTTCTTGAAAATGCTGGGCTCGTTCAAAACCTCCAAAAGACTCTTCCTGCGTAGCGGCCAATTTTGAGAGGGCATCGTCCATAGTGTTATCACCCTGCTCTATACCCTAAAGAGAGTAAGACTTAAATTGAAGTAGCAACATCTTCACCTCGGCTAAATATTTTGCCATCCTTTCTCCCGAGCTTCATATTCCCCTTGGATCTGTTTTACCACTAGTTAGGAATCACTAAAAATGAGAACGCTTGGAACCTCCAAACTCTAAGCCAATCTTAAACCTGCCAAAATTGCCTCGTACTCTACTTCGTTATTTGTAGCCTTGAATTTAAACTTGATTGCTTGCTGAACCTTGAATCCATCCGGACTGGTCAAGATAACCACCGCATCAGTTGTGGAAAAACCATCCACATACATGGCCCAAGTAGAAGATGAAACTGGCTTCCCCTACTTATCAATCTGACCTCGACCCTAGGAACAAGTTTCTTTTCTTCTTCAAAAAACATACACTCTACCATAAAGTCTACAAGCGTCTGGCCCTTGGTTGTTATTCTTGGCTTATAATCCAAAGTAAACTGCCTGAGCTCTACTGACTAAGCTACCATCCTTCCCGAAGAATCAGGCTTATGTAAGACCTTCTTTAATGGTTGATCTGTATATATTACTATTACTCGACCCTGAAAACAGTGTCTCAGCTTTCTACTAGCAACCATCAAGGCATATGCACACTTCTCCAGATTTGGATAGTTTGTCTTGGCGTCTTTTAAAGCATGGCTGATGTAATAGACCAGCCGTTGCCTTCCTCATTCCTCTCAAACCAACATTGCCCCCACTACCAGAGAACTAACTGGCAAATATAAATAAAATGGTTCCCTCGACTCAGGCTTCTGTAATAAGGGAGTCGTAGACAAGTATTTATTAATTCCCTAAAACGCATCTTCATATTCTGAAGTCTATTAAAACGTCTTCTCATTTTTAGGCCCTTTCAATGTGTTAAAGAATGGTAAGCACATTTCTGCTGACTTCGACATGTACTTTCCTAGTGCAACCACTTAATTTGTCAATCGTTATACATCTTTAAAGGTCTGAGGAGACCTCATGTCTAGAATGGCTCTGATATTTTATGGATTAGCTTCTATCTCTCTTTTGTTGACCAGATACCCAAGGAATTTTTCTGAACCAAGCCCAAAAGTGCACTTGGTCGGGTTGAGACGTATATTATAATGACGTACTGTTTAGAAGCATTCCTCCAAGGTGCAGGTGGTCGAATATTCTCCCAGTCCGAACAATCACGTCGTTAATGTATACTTCCATATTTCTACCAATCTGCCTTGAAACATCTAGTTCATCATCCTCTAATAAGTCGCACCAGCGTTGATGAGCCCAAACGTCATTCGATTATAAGCATAAATCGCCTGGTGGGTAATAAAAGTCGTCTTGGGAATATCCTCTTTCGCCATTAAGATCTGGTTGTATCCCGAGAAAGCATCCAAATAGCTAAGTATGACAAATCCTTCAGACATAGCATGCCTTATTGTGGTTTGTATAGTCTATACAGACCCTCCACTTCCAATTCTTTTTACGAACTAAGACCACATTAGCCAACCATTCCGGGTACTCAATCTCTTCTATGATTTTGGCATCTAAAAGTTTCCCGACCTCCTCGTCAATTATCTTCTATCTTTCTAGAGAAAAAATCATACTCTTCTGATAAGCTAGTTTCTTTTCAAGATTAACCGTTAACCTGTGATCGACCACGTCTTCAGCTATTCCCGGCATGTCATGCAGTGTCCCGGCGAAGATATCGGCATATGTCTGAAGTAACTCTACCAACCCCTTTCTGACTATATCTTGTAACCTGACGCCGATCTTTATAATTTTTTGAGTGTTTCCCGGTATTAGCTCGATGTCTTCCGTTTCCTCCACAGGGAGAGCCAAAGGTTCAGTCACTCTTTTTGTGAAAGGCTCTATGTCCACCAACATTGTCTGCTTCTGCTTGCTAACCCCGACCGATGATAAAGTTATTGTGTTGCGGTAGCACCTCCTTGCTATATTTAGATCTCCCTTGACTTCTCCAACTCCATTGGTCGTTGGGAACTTCATTTTAAAGTGTGGAATTAAGGTTACTACATGAAGGGCCGAGAGGGTGGTTTTCCCTAAGATGTCATTGTAAGCTGAATTCATTTACACTATAAAGAACTTAACGTCTATCTGAGCTTGCCAAGGGGTTATCCCTAACACGACTGGTAATTCAATCTTACCAAGCACCAGGACCACCTCATTACCGATCACATATAAAGGAGCCTCCTAACCCACTTTCATCTTGACACCTTCTAAATCCATCTTCTGATACGCATGGCTATACAAGACATCGATAGACGACCCATTGTCTATTATCATCTGCTTTATGTTAACTAGTCTGACCTGGGCTATGATCACCATAGCCCCCTTATGTGGTTCCACTGTATCGGGTGGATAGTCTTCATATGAAAAAGAAACAGCTGCATTCGAAAAAGGGCCACTTTTGTCTGACTGTATGCTCTGATAAGACCATCACTATCTTCAATGTTGACCGCCAATGCTTCTCCATATGCCTTTTTAATGTTCATTCGATAATGACATCCATAACTCTTCCTGGCCCAACCATCCGACCTTCGCCCTGGTGCTCGTCTTGAAGAGGGGTATGAACTGGTGGTTGCCGAGCTGCCACATATTAAGTGAGCTTTCCTTTTTGGATATTCTTCTTGATATGATCTTTCAACTCCCGACACCTCCCAACAGGATGTCCTCGCCAAATGATAAGCACATTAGTATTGGTGATCCCTCCTTCTTGACATCGGTCGTGACGGCTCATATAATGGCTTTTCCCTTATGTAATTCAGGATCTAGACCTTATCTGTGTTTAAGGGTGTATATACCTTGGTCTCATGCCTCAATCAAAAAGTTTATTTATCTGACTGTGAGTTAGGCTTCAGCTCGATCCTATCCCAAACATCCTGTTGCTTAATCTCCTCTATCTTAGGTCTGTCTTTGGACTTCTGGTTTGAGTTTAAAGTATTCATGGCCTCCTCTATAGCGATGAATTTCTCCGCTCTCTCATTGGCATTTGACAAGTCCTTCAAGGGGTTGAACATGATATCCTTCACGAGCTTCTTTGATCGACTGACATCCAACCCAGTATTAAAGAACCCCAAAGCTTATGTTATGTTAAGGTCGGTGACGATCCCAACCGCATCCCCGAACCTCTGCATATACTACGCCAAAGTTTCATTACTCATTTCTTTAACCTGCATTAGTGAAGCTGTAAGTTTTCCCCTCTTCTTGTTACAACCAAACCGATCATGAAATTTCTCTGAGAACTCCTTCCATGAATTAATCCTACCGGGGAGCAAGGAAACGATCCACTACTTCGCCGTCTTTTTTAGTGTTGTTAAAAAGATTTTACATATCATTGTGTCTGAGTGATTGTAGTATCCCATAATAATTTTGTACAAGTTAGTATGAACGTAGGGATCACTAGTGCCATCAAAAGACTCCAATAGGGGCACATTCATCTTCGGGTCCGCCTTCTCCTGGTTGATGGTTCCTGAAAAAGGGAACTTACTGTTCACTGACTTTGGGCACACCTTTAGTTCTGCTAACTGTCTCTCCAAATCGATCATCCTTTTTATGACGGGGTCAGAATCATCTCGTATTACAACATCATGTCAATTTTCTAGCCCGATACATCTATCATCCATCCTCGTGTCAACATGTTTGTTTCCCGTCCTTGTGTCCGCACGTTCATCATCCATCCTTGTATCGGCATGCCTGTTTTTCATCCTTATGCTTGCACGTTCATCATCAATCTTTGTATCGACATGTCTGTTTCCTGTCCTTGTGTTCGTATGTCCATCATACATCCTTGTATCGGTATGTTTGTTTCCTGTCCGCATGTCCATCATCCATCCTTTTATCGACATGTCTGCTTTCCGTCCATATGTCTGCACGTCCGCCACTACATCACGTATAAGGCTACCGAGACCTTCCTCGCCAAGTAGGGTTCAAATGAATAGATTCTCTATCCCGATGTGACATGTGTTTTCTGCCCTCCAGTCGATTCTGGTTGGAACTATCTCTCCATGAAAGCCTCTAGGTGAACCCTCTAATTGTGAAGTGGGGGGATCGTTAACATGTCTTCTTTGGTGTCGACTTTGAGGGGTCGTCCCTCGAGAGCCCCTGGTTATTGTTCTAAGATCATCGGCTCCTTTTAGTTCTAACAGCTGTCTATCTAGCTCCCGTTGCTGCAGTTGTAGGGCCTTCATGGAGTTATTTGTCTCCTAAATTTTCCGCTTTCTGATCATCTTTCTTCCATCGCGATGGTTATGGCCCCTCCATTATTTACTCCTTACAAGACCAGACTTCATCCTATTGAAAGTGGAAAACAACCTATGTCTAGTGGGGATCGATTATGTAGCCACTGAACCAGACCCCCCTACCAAAAAGACCCAACCTGTCTTTCACCGAGCCTCGTGTTCGTCGTGAAAAGGGTTTTATTGAGGAGCTAGCCTTCTCAATCAATGGACCACTAGTAATCACCATAACGCCAAGTGTAGGCTGCAGTAGAACAAAAAACCCAAACCAAGCAAAGACTTTCCACAAAAACTCCTAAATTATGAGTTTCACCCGAATAGAATCCTAGCCCTCTTTTTAGCGCCAATGTTAATGCCAAACTTTGTGAGCCCATTGAAAATCACCAAAAGCATGAACACCTGCACTCCATGAGAATCGTTACCCACCCCAAAAATTAGCGACGACTTAAGCCATCCGGGGATGCTCCAATGTAAGAGTAAGTACAAGCCAAAAAATGTTATCAATGGAGAACCAAATTATATTGAAATAATTAGGATTTTGGGTATAAGAAATTGTGTACCGTGGTTGTGAGCTAATTGACTGCTTATATAGATGTTTGAATCTCCGGTATCCAATTAGGAATAGGATCTCCACTTCCAAATCAACTTATGACTTCCTTTAATGCACAATTGAATCATTTCCATAATAAACCAACCTACTTCAGTCAAATAAGAAAACAGAATCCAAGAAGAATATGGACATCAACTATCTCAAGACGCTTCCAAATCAAGTAAAAATGGGCTGACCACACCATGGCACAATCTAAATAATCAACAAATCCACTCTGAAAACAAGATAGGTTGCTCCAAATCCAAACCCATACAATTATATCCCAACACCTTCCATTGTGAGTATTTTTATTGGTTATAAATTTTCTACACTTTTAGTAAGAAGTTATAGTTCCATCATTAAAAAATCTTTCCATTTGCATGGCAATTTAAACTAAGCCATCAAACCTGATTAAGCCTTGGAATGGGGTCAAGTTTTGGCATTTCTAAATTGTTTGCTTGTTAATTATATTCCCTTCATCCCATTTTATTAGACAAAATTGAACCCTTACACCAAAATAAATCATTTTAAAATTATTAATTAATTAATTAATTAAACTTATTTTGTAGAATAAATGTTGGAGATAATATAGATTTTATGTAGTTTATTACGATTATAATCTTTCCACATATCAGTTATAATCATCATGACACTTTAAAGCAAAATTAAGAAAGTTTTTCCTCTTGAACCTTCTCGAATAAATTCTACCCTAGGTTGTTCCAAAATATTAGTAGTTATATTGTTTGATTATAATTTAATAAATTTATATTAGTTTAATTCTTAGTTAAATGAACTTCAAATTTTATAATATATGCTTAATTTATTTTTTTTATTAAAAAAAGTAGCAATTAAACCAAATGTAACAACATATATACTTAATACACTTAGTAGGGCATGCAAATGGTTGACCATCAATCAATCATAGCCTCTCCATCATCATCAATAATCAATCATATCCTCTCCACTAATGGACATCCCTTAAGTTGATTGTTAGTATCATCGATTTTCATAATCGATTCCTATCATTTTAACCAGAATATGTTTTCCACACACACATATATATACACATATTTACACATATAGTAAATATTTAGCCATTTACAGAACACAACAGTTCATATAAATGAAAAAAAGCAAGTGTTATTTATACATTAAAATGGCTAAAATGGAGGATAAGAGATTAGATGTGATGTTTGATGCTAACAGTCTGGCGTTGGTGGTTTCTAGTGGAGATACAGCTTCGATGAAGGTGCAACCAATGCAAAATTGACTAAATTAATAGAGTAGTAGAAGAAGAAGACCAACTGCTATAATTTCAAAGCATATGAAGGCCAAAAAACACAAAATTTCTTAAGATTTAGGTGCGATATGCCCTAGGTCTCAAAATTGAAACCTAGAACGTCAAAAGAAACCCAAAATCGAGGGAAAGATTAGACAACTCAAAAAACCTCAAAAGCCGACTTAAATAGAAAGAAAAAATTAGAGCGAAAGTTGGGGGGTCAGACCAGATTAAAATATCTCAAGCAGAGACGGCGGCTCGGGAGATGGAGTTTGAGTCGACTCGAGAAGGGACGAGGATGGCCGGTGGGAAGAAAAGGAAATGTTAGAGAGCAGAGTTTTTTTTTTTTTTTTTTTTTTTCTATAGTAGACTGAATTTGGGGTTGAATTAGATTTTGTTTTTGTTTTGTTCTTTTTAGATCCTACGCGACGGTACTACGGTCTCCTATAGCGACGGTACTATAGTCGCCTAATGTTTTTTATTTACCGTCAGTCTTCCCGCGTAATCTATACCGACGGGGTATAAATACCCGTCGGCTTATGGGTGGTATAAATACCCATCGGCTTATGGATCTTATAACGACAGTACTACAACTGCATTATATTTTTTAGTCCCAAATAATTGGCACCTGTCTTCCCGCCTAATCTATGTCGACGGGGTGTAAATACCCATTGGCTTATGGGTTATATGGCAACAAATTTTAGCATTGGTCTCCATTTCTCGTCGACGTATCGCATTTTTCTTGAAGTGAAATAAGAGGTTATTGTTGGTTAATGGTAATTGAATCATACTCTAATTTCCTTTACTGTTGAGACCCCACACAAATAACAACAATAACAAAACAAAAACAAACACACAGAGTGAATGATTCATAGCAAATGATTACTATGAGTATTATTCCAATAAATGCATCTTACAGTATCTATAGATAAATTTAATGACCCAAAATAAGAGTTTTTTCACACTTGTCGCTAGTAAGAGTAGCTGCATAAAGATTCTTACTAGCAGCTCGAATAATTAATCATTTACCCTTACTTTTAAACACCACTACCGTTTCTCTATCTAGCGACAAGGCCAAAACGTTGTTATTTTAATTTATGCATTATTGTTACTCCTAGCGATCAGGAGTTTCAGTAGAAAAAGATGTCATTTTCTCTTGTCGCTACTCTCTCTAGCGGTTTGAACACAATTAAACCCTAAAAACATATATATTTCAGTAAGCTTGTGTTTACTATTACAATTAGAAGAAGATAAGACAGATTTAAAGTCAAATAGCAGTCAACTACACCCAAAAAAAAAATCTTATTCGGTTAATTTACAACTCAACTTCCACACTCTATGAAATATCAATGTCCACACTCTACGAAATATCAATGTTCATACTCTACAACTCAATGTTTATACTCTACGAAGTATCAATGTTCACACTCTATAACTCAATGTCCACACTTGAAACATCAATGTTCACGTACACTCTACGACTAAAAGTCCACACTCTATGACTCAATGTTCACATTCTATGACTCAAGTTTCACACTCTACGAAGCAATAACAGTACACAAATCTCATTGTAAAAGAGTCTTAGATGCATTTGTGTACAATCTAAACTACCAAGAGATTTAAAAGAATTAGATAAAAATATATTTGCAGCAAACATTAAAACAATTGAAGAAGAACAATTAATGTACTGAATTTTGCAAGGGAAGTCATCAAAACTAGATATCTACAACTATTGCAAAAATGGAGGGCACAAATGGAGTAAAAATATGAGGATAGATGTAATACCCTTTTTTTTCTTTTCTTCTAGTCCTACATTGTCAAGCCTTGCAAGTTAGTTCCCTTATTTCACCTATATATATGGCTTTACCCCCTTTGGTTTTATTTCACTAAACATTAAGTATTTTCCATTTGTGTGAGAAACTTTTGTGTGAGAACCTTTTTAGTAAGGACCTCCCTAGTTAAATTTTTTGGTCTCGAGGACGTGGGTGGACTACGAATCTCATAATTTTAGGTACATCTTTTTTTATTTCTTTGTGTACTTATTTAATTTTCTGTATTACTTTTAATTTGTAGTTTTTATTTTTGTATGCTATTTAGTTTGTTAGTTGATATATTTTGGTATATCTTTGTTAGTAATTAGCATTTTGAAATATTAAATTAGTATTTTTGTAACTTTAAAGTTTTGAAAGAAAATAATAATAATAATAATAATAATAATAATAATAACAACAATAGTAATAATAAATAAATAAAATATTTGTTTGTAATAGAATTAAAAATGAAAATAATATTTTTGTGAATAGACTTATATGTATTTCGGAAGGAACAAGAATACGATTATTTATTAATATGTACATTACCATGATTAGAATATTTATGTATGTATAACTTTAGGTATAATTTTGTTTAGAACGGAAGGATTTTAGATTCGCCTAAGAGAAAGAAAATATGTAAAACTTAATCAATTGATTAGTTATTTATTTATCAATTCCTTTATTTTGTTTAATTAGTTCCGACAGAAGAATTTAACGAGTCAGTTTTGTAATATAATTTCGGGTATTACATTGCTTATTCCAGGTACAGATTTCGTACTCCTTCAGTAATATTCCTTTGATTTTAATTTGTTTGTTTTGTTCCTCATTAGAATTTGGATATTATTCGATATATTATTTATAATCAAATGCATATGATAGTTTTGTTTGATATTAGATATTCGCAACTTAACTTGTTCTCTTTAGACTTATTAAGCATGTCTAGTATTTATTTTGATTTTGTAGAAATGTATATGCTAGTATATTTGGGAGACTTTGTGTCGATTTGTTTCGGTTTAGCATGTGCGTATTAGAACCCTTTTTGTGATATTGTGTTGCATTCGTTATGAAAAGATATCTTTGTTAGATTATACCTTAGGGTATACCGAGCTATAACCACCTGTGGGGGTACCAGAGGCATGTCTCTGGGCACTAAGACATGACACCTTCCATGACGGTGTGATCAGTCCACATTTCTCCATTTTGTGTATCAATGGGCATTGGTATTTTGTTGTGGGAAGCGTATGGGTCGGCCCTAGCATTCTGTTCTGTTCTATTTTATTTTGCGGTCTGGTGTTGTTTGTAATGTCGAGCACACCTTTCTAATTTTGTATACATTTGGATCTGCAGCCCAATGTGTGCCTACCTGTGTGACATTATTTTGACTTGTCTTTGTGACAAGGTATATTTCTATTTTGTTTTGAGCTCAGTACAAAATAAACACAACCATTTAATTCAGCCTTTTATGTTGTTCAGTAAATCATTCAATTCAGTGGATCAGTTTCAGTTCAGTAGATCAGTTCAGTTCAGTAGATTAATTCAGTTTAGTAGATTATGTTATTCAGTTTATTTCAATAAGATTATGTTATTCAGTTTTGTTAATTTTGTTATTCAATTTCAGTTCTTATTTCTACACTCTTTATCCGTACTGGGCATTTGGCTCATGCTGTGTTTTTTTTCCGGCAGGTTTGCAAGGGGATTCAAGAGTAAGTGTAAAGAGAGTTTTATTTTTGTTTTGACATTATGCTTAGAATTCTTTTGTGCCTAGCCTCCCTTTCCACTAGTCGGGAAGGGGGTGTTACAGAGTTGGTATTAGAGCTAGGGTTCTTTCTTATAGAAAACCTATTTAAGTTTGACCTGTTAGTTATGAGTAGACATATGGGATAGGTTTTTATTCTGTTTGAAATTTTGTTTGGCTATCATATGAGTTTCTATTCGAATTTGCCTTAAATCAATTTCGCTTTCGTCCGTTTTGTTTTTTCGAGGGCTCCTAAAACCATTAGAGGTGGCGGAAGCGGTGATAATGGTGGCAATGTTGGTTTGCACCACGGAAGACGTGTATTCGCCTTGTCATATAATTATGTGACAGATGCCCAATATTCTATTTTGGCACTCTTTTAGTTGGCAGTAGTAAGACTTTTATTGATTTTGACTTTGTTCATTCTATTGTTTCGTATTCTTTTATTCGGCATCTTGGCGTGCCCTCTCAATCCTTAAATTCTGCTATGTCTATTGCTGCTCCGATGTGAATTTTTTTTGTTATCTCTAATTTGTACCGAGGTTGTTCTATTAGATTTGGAAATAGGATTCGTGAGGCTAATGTTATGTTGATGTGTATGTACAATTTGGATGTGATTCTTGGGTAAACATCAGGCCACTATCGATTGCCAAACAAAGAAAGTTATCTTTGGAGATTTAAGTCACTAGATTTTGTGTTTCAATGTTCACGACCGGGTAATGTGGTGAAATCGATTTCTATTTTGAAAATTGGAAAGTTGGTGGCTAAGGGTTGTGAAAAGTATTTGGCATTTGTAAAGGATACCTCTTTTAGAAAGTTGTATTGGAAATACTCTAGTCGTTCGTGAGTTTTTTGATATTCTATTTAAGAATTATCAGGGTTGTCATTGCAACAGGAAGTTGAGTTTACCATTGAGCTTGTTCTGGGTGTGAAACCTATAGGAATGTTGTGTGGCGTTGAACAACAGATAGTGTTAAGCTATGAGCCATGTTAAATGCAAAACAACGTTCAATTATTAATGACAAATGTTATGTAAAAGATTTTAATGTATAACAAGTAATTTTATTTTGTACAACCCTTATGTTTGAATCTATTGTAACCGGGCTGAAGGATCGAAATTGTTAGGATAATCTGAATTAAATAAACTCTGAACAGTCCTTATGATTGAAAATATTGTAATCATTGTAAAAGGACATAGGGATCAAATTTGTTAGGTTGATCCAAAATTTTAGATAGAAAAATGTAATAGACTAGGTTAAAGATTCGTAGAGCAGACAGATCAGCAAAATAAAACAGCATCGACGTGCATTAGAGTAGATTATCCAAACTCCGGAGAATATGTTAAGGTTGTGCATTAGAGTGGTCGACTAATTAGGATGATTATTTAAGCCTTGTTAAATTTGCTTATAACAACAGCTAGTATATAAACGTTGGGATGACTTCGTTTAAGGCGCTGCATGGTAGGAAGTGTGGGCACTAATTTGATGGATTGAGGTTAGTGAGAATATCATAGAAGAGTATGAGTTTGTACGAATCACTACAAAAATTGTAGCCGTGACTAAAGAGAAATTTAAGTCTGCTCAACCAGTATTCAACGATTTGGGTTAATGGGTAAACTCAGTCCGTGTTTTATTGTCTCATTTAAGATTTTAGAAAGGGTGGGCGAAGTCGCATTTCAGTTAGCTTTGCCTCCACAGTTAATTTATGTGTATAACGTATTTCGTGTCTCAGTGTTGAAAAGTTATCATTATTATCTGTTGTACGTGGTACACTATCCGTTTTGATAGCATTCCGGAGGAAAACCATTTCATTTGTTTTGTGAAAATTCTATTCGATCGAAGTATTTGCATCTTTTGATAATTAGGTTTGTCCTATTTTGTTTGATTCCAAGGACTGAATCCTTTTTAAAGGGAAAATAATGTAATACCCAGTTTTTTTTTTATTTCTTCTAGTCCCACATTGCCAAGCCTTACAACTTAGTTCCCTTCCTTCACCTATATATATGGCTTTACCCCATTTGGTTTTATTTCACTAAACATTAAGTATCTCTTATTTGTGTGAGAAACTTTTTGTGTGAGGATATTTTTAGTAAGAACCTCCCTAGATAAAAAATTTAGTGTCGAGGATGTGGACGGACTGCGAACCTCATAATTTCGGGTACGTCTCTTTTTATTTCTTTGTGTAATTATTTAATTTTCTATATTACTTTTAATTTTATAGTTTTTATTTTTGTATGCTATTTAGTTTGTTAGTTGATATATTTTGGTATATCTTTGTTAGTAATCAGCATTTTGGAATATTAAATTAGTATTTTTGTAACTTTAAAGTTTTGACAGAAAATAATAATAATAATAATAAAATATTTGTTTTAATATAATTAAAAATAAAAATAATATTTTTTTGAATATAATTATATGTATTTCGGAAGGAACAAGAATACTATTATTTATTAATATATACGTTACCATGATTAGAATACTTATGTATGTACAACTTTAGGTAGAATTTTGTTTAGAATGGAAGGATTTCAGATTCGCCTAAGAGAAAAAAATGTGTAAAACTTAATCAATTGATTAACTATTTATTTATCAATTCCTTTGTTTTGTTTAATTAGTTCCGACGGGAAAAATTTAACGAGTCAGTTTTGCAATATAATTTCAGGTATTACATTGCTTATTCCAGGGATTTCGTACTCCTTCGGTAATATTCCTTTGATTTTAATTTTTTTATTTTGTTCCTCATTAAAATTTAGATATTATTTCGATATATTGTTCATAGTCAAATGAATATGATAGTTTTGTTTGATGTTAGATATTCGCAACTTAACTCGTACTCTTTAGACTTATTAAGCATGTCTAGTATTTATTTTGATTCTGTAAAAACGTACATGCTAGTATATTTTGAAACTTTGTGTCGATTTATTTCGGTTTAGCATTTGCGTATTAGAACCCCTTTTGTGGTATTGTGTTACATTCGTTGTGACAATATATCTTTGTTAGATTATACCATAAGGTATACCGAGCTATAACCACCTGTGGGGTACCATAGGCATGTCTCTAGGGACTGAGGCATGACACCTTCTGTGATGGTGTGATCAGTCCACGACATCTCTATTTTGTGTTTTGGTGGGCATTGGTGTTTTGTTGTGGGAGGCGTATGGGTTGACCCTAGCATTCTGTTATGTTCTGTTCTGCTATCTGGTGTTGTTTGTAGTGTCGAGCACACCTTTCTGATTTTGCATACATTTGGATCTGCAGTCCAATGTGTGCTTGCCTATGTGGCAGTATTTTGACTTGTCTTTGTGAGGTATATTTCTGTTTTGTTTTGAGCTCGGTATGAAATAAACACAACCATTCAATTCAGCCTTTCATATTGTTCAGTAAATCAATTTAGTTCAGTGGATCAGTTTCAGTTCAGTTCAGTAGATTAGTTCAGTTTAGTAGATTATGTTATTCAGTTCAGTTCAATAAGATTATGTTATTCAGTTTAGTTGATTTTGTTAATCTCAGTTTGGTTCAATTGTTTTTGTTATTCAATTTCAGTTCTTATTTCTGCACTCTTTATCCGTACTGGGCATTTAGCTCATGCTGTGTTTTTCTTCTGACAGGTTTGCAAGGGATTCAAGGGCAAGTGTGAAAAGAGTTTTCTTTTTATTTTGACATTCTGCTTAGAATTCTTTTGTGCGTAGCCTCCCTTTCCACTAGTCGGGAATGGAGTGTTACAATAGATATCTGATATCTCATTTCAGGTTATCCATGACAATCTTTTGCCACTAAAAGTGACGGGATATGAAAGTCAATTTTGCCCCTTATTGGGCCCAAGTAATTGCTAAAAAGTGCATATTTGGGATATTACATCACACCCCTAGAAAGAATAATGGTAGAGATAAATTAAATTCAGTCTTACTTCTAAAAAGA
Organism: Hedera helix; assembly: GCA_947179155.2. Lineage (NCBI taxonomy): Eukaryota > Viridiplantae > Streptophyta > Magnoliopsida > Apiales > Araliaceae > Hedera > Hedera helix. The sequence continues at coordinate 6,112,166 of OX359271.1, forward strand.
GTAGCAGGCGCTGCTAGAAAGAGTAGCGGCTGAGATTCAACCTTATCGCTAGAAGGAGTAGCGTCTGTGCTTAAAATTAATAAAGTTGGTGAAAGGTGTTTAAAAGTAGGGGAAAAGGTGTAATTACTCGAGCCGCTAGGAAGAATCTTTCGGCAGCCGCTCTAACTAGCAGTAGGTGCAGAAAAACTCTCATTTTGGACTGTTAGATTTATATATGAATGATATAAGATGCATTTGGTGGGATAGTGCTCGTAACAATTATTTGTTATGAACCATATATATATATATATATATATATATATATATATATATATATATATATATATATATACATACATACATACATACATATATATATATATATATATATATCATTGATTCGATCACATCCCAATTTACTCATAATCCATCGGGCATTAGTGTTTGTTTCTTTCCAAACCTCTCCCAATATATATATATATATATATATATATATATATATATATATATATATTGACTCCAATTTTGGCTCCTTGTTTGATCACATCCCAATTTACTCATAATCCATCGGGCGTTAGTGTTTGTTTCTTTCCAAACCTCTCCCTCTCCGTTTTCTCCTCCCACTGAAAAATAGTCTATATATTTTCAAACACTTCATTTCCTTATCTCTAGATAAGACTCAAACTAATTAAGAACCCCTCCAAATCCACGTACATTCAATTCCCTAAAACCCCAAAATCTCTCTCCCCCTCTAATAATCCATTTTTGGATAAGCCGGAAAATAAAATATCTCCTAATCTCTATCTAAATAAAGATTCGGAATATACTACGTACTATCACTCTATGTTTTACTACTACTAGGTCTTAGTCTTTTGCATGAACTCTATATATACTAAGTTTCTTCCATTCTCTCCTCCATCTCCATTTTTATTAATATGTATTTTAATTTCTTAAAGGAAATGGAAGGCAAGAGAATCCATGATCATTTCAAAACTGACACCGAAACTATAACCACAACCACAACAATCTGGGTTCCCGGCCCGATCATAGTCGGCGCCGGGCCATCCGGGCTCGCCGCAGCTGCATGCCTAAAACAACAAGGCATTCCAAGCTTAATTCTCGAGAGGGCTAATTGTTTAGCTTCTTTATGGCAATTAAAAACCTATGATCGGCTTCGTCTTCATCTTCCTAAGCAATTCTGTGAGCTTCCTCTTAAGCCATTTCCATCCGATTTCCCAACTTACCCTACAAAGCAACAGTTTGTATCGTATTTGGAAGCGTATGCCTGGAGTTTTGGGCTGCAGCCGGAGTATAATACCACGGTTGTGAGCGCGGAGATGGATAACGAGTACGGGTTATGGCGGCTGAGGAGTGATGGGTTGAAAATGGGGGAGAGTTGTAGGGAGTTTGTGGGCCGGTGGTTGATTGTTGCAACAGGGGAGAATGCAGAGGAGGTTGAACCCAATATTGAGGGTATGAATGAGTTTGTTGGGCCTGTGGTTCATACAAGCCAGTATAGGAGTGGGCATGTGTTTCGGGACAAGAGGGTTTTAGTGGTTGGTTGTGGGAATTCGGGTATGGAGGTTTGTTTGGATCTTTGCAACTATAATGCTCACCCTTCTGTTGTTGTTAGAGATTCTGTAAGTATTCTATTCCATATTTAGTAATAAGGCTCTATATATGTGTATATCTCCCTCTTATTCTTATTCTTATTCTTATACTTACTTACTTTTTATTATAATTTATTTATTTATTAGTAATTATTATTGCTATGCCTCAGTACTCTTGAAGCACGTATATGCTCGTTGATTGTGTGATATATATTCTTCAAGTTTAATTTCTAAATAGAAAGAAAATAATGGATGAATATGCATCAAAATATTGAACTTTTTTTTTCTGTATAAACATTCCCAAAATGTTGGACTAGCTAGAACCTTTAGAAACAAAGATTTAGTATTAGAATTTTAATTCAAGGGTTCATCTTTCTGTTTTCCAGAGATAGGAAAGCTTTCCGTTTCGATCAGCACTAAAGAAAATATATTACTAACATAATCAATTTAGGAATATTTAGCATGCTAGAAGAAATTAATGTCATTTTAAAGCAAGCTGCATGTTTGAACTTTCTAATTTCTAGGGTATAAGTTGTTATTATTATTATTATTATTTATTTATGTTTTTATTATTAACATATTACAATAAGTAACTGTAAGTTTGCCTCATGTTGTATTTAGGAATATATATATATATAGTACTAGGAAGAACTTTTAGAAAAGAAATAGTGCAATTATTTTGAACTTTCTTGGACTGCGTTTGCATGCGCAGTACTAGTGATCAGCAGGCCAAAACACTTCAATTATTTTTTTTCTTCATATAATATAGCTAGTATATTATTATTCCTTGTGTTTCTCTGCAACAAATCACATACAAAGTGCATGTGTAGAATCAGCACGGGAGGAACTGTGGACAAGTTCTTTTTGGTCCCTCTTTTTTTGAAGCTTTAATAATTTATTTGTAATGATATTCTTTTTTATGTGCTTGATCAGTTGCATGTGTTGCCCCAAGAGATGCTAGGGAGATCAACATTTGGATTGTCCATGTGGTTGCTCAAGTGGCTCCCCGTGCGGCTTGTGGATCATTTTTTGCTTCTAATTTCACGTCTCGTGATTGGCGATACGGATCAACTCGGACTTTTTAGACCTAAGATTGGTCCCCTCCAACTAAAGATAAAATACGGGAAGACCCCTGTGCTAGATGTTGGAACTCTTGCAAAAATTAAAAATGGGAGTGTCAAGGTAATTATTTAATCATTTGATATTTATATACATAACCGTTGGTGTTAATGTATATATAAATATTAAATCATAACTTAAATTGTTAAGTACTTTTAATAACAGCTTAAACTTTTAGAGGAGTTTGATATATTCACACTAATCTAAATTGAATACTATGCACACCCAAGTAAAAAATATATATACTTATTGGTGATATATGCACATTAAGATAATGACATGAATACATTTATAAACATTGTAGGTTTATCCGGGAATAAAGAGACTAACATGTCATGCAGTGGAGTTTGTAGATGGGAGAGTGGAAAATTTTGATGCTATCATCTTAGCTACAGGTTACAGAAGTAATGTGCCGACTTGGTTAAAGGTATATTCTAAAGCTCTCAATTTTTTTTTATAACTATTTTAGATACAACTTTCCTCAATTACTCATACAAACAAGTTACTTAGAGATTAAATGTATGAATTTGTTCCATTTGCATTTGTTGCTTTTTATAGGATGATAAATTATTTTCCAAGAAAGATGGTTTCCCCAAGAAACCATTCCCGGAAGGTTGGAAAGGCGAGAACGGTTTATATTCGGTGGGATTTACAAAGCGTGGCCTACTCGGTGCATCTATGGATGCAAGGAGGATTGCAGAAGACATTGCTCAAAAATGGAAAGAAGATGCTAAGCAATTTAAGCCCATCACTCCTGCACCAATAATGGAATATGGGGTAATTGAGGTTCTTTCTCATTTAGGGTAAGGAAACTAATTAAGGGACAGTTTAGATTGCAGTACAGCACCATTAGGGGTATGAAAAAAGGCCTGTATATAACTAGCTAGCTATTATTTTTCTCTAGTAGGATATTTAATTTTTGAGGAAGCGGGGTCGAATTTAGGGTAGGTAAATGTTAAAAGGTGGTGGGCTTAGTATCGTACCTAGCGATTGTGTAGGATTTGGATTCAGTAAAGTTAAAAAAAAATCGATTCACCATGTCCATGCTATTAAGAAAATGTTGTATTTGTATAACAAAGAGTTGCACATCAATAACCTTTTATATTAAACCATGCAACTTTTTGTTACACTAGCATAACATTTTATAGTAGCACTGGTAGATGAATTGACAAATTAATTTTAACTTCCCTGCTGCATCCAAATCCTGATTGTGTATATATAATTTGAATTTCCATCGATTCTATATGGTGTTCAGATTACTAGATGTATTTAGTTTTCATTTACTTTTCTTGGCCAAAAATTAGTATTGTCAAGAAAATTTTGTCAAAATAATAATTCATGTCAAAAATATTTTAATTTGGCAGAAAGCAATGTGAAGCAAAAAGAAAAAAGTGAAGTGAAAATATCTAGCTAGAGCCCATATAATACTCGCATGAAAGTTTCTGAAGTAAAACAAATCTGCCGTTGATGCACGTAGTTTACATGAATAATTCATGATTACCGATCTTCTTCACAGCCGTATTATTGCTTTTCAGTATCGTTTTCGATGAGTGGCGGACCACCAAATTGTGTGTATATTTTATATATATATATATATATATATATATACACACACACACACAATATGATCGACATGGGGTGTAATTTATTCAACTCTATATGTAATTACAGTCATAAATGTACGTTGATAATTTGAAGGACAAGAAAATGACTGCACACCTACAGCAACTCAGTGGTGTAGATGAACCCTGTCCAAATAAAATACAAATAAAAAATAAAAAATAAAAAGAAAAACCTTAAAAGAGAAAATGAATCCTGTCCAAATAAAATATAAATAAAAAAGGAAAAGAAAAACTTAAAAGCTTAGCATGGTCTTGGAAGAGACATCACGCAATAATGCTACAACTATAGAGGTTTTCAAGATTTGTACCTAGTTAGGTAGTGGGGTTTATTCCGACCGATGACGCTGATGACTACATACATATATATATGATCGAATCATTGGGTTTAAAATAAACACATTAAATTCAATGAGAGAAGAGGAGAGATCTAGAGAGAGAGAGAGAGCATCTACATCATAGATAATTTCTTCAAAAATCCCATTTAGGACCAGCAGCTGCATGGCCTACAAATAATTGCTAGGGCCAATAGATACCATGTTGCTTTCCTCATTGAATTGCTGTGTACTTTTACTCCCATTTATTCTTTAGCTTGGGTAAAAACATTTCTTTTTGGAAGGTAACAAGTATAATTAGTTTTTCTCATATTAGCATTAAGAAGCATATATATTAGATTTCAAGTCTATCTATCTATCTATCTATCTATCTATCTATCTATATATATATATATATATATTTCTTCAATTCAAGGTGTGAATATTTGTATAGTGGCCGACTATTGAGTCATCCAAACTCAAAATGATTTGACTATGTATGGAGTAGTCCGCCAGGTTCTAGATTACTGAAATTACGTTAAAAATTAACGAGCCGTCTGACAAGACTACAAGAAAATGTTGCCTCGTTCTATATAGCACATATTTATTCAATATTTTTCTATATATAACATTGACAGATGACTTAAAAAAAAAATTGACTTCACCGAAACCGTTGATTCAGTCTCGAGCCTATATAATTAAGTTATCAAATGTGAGGCTTTGTGTCCCGGCCACTATTGTCATTTTTAGTAAGCAGTCCATCTAACAAATACTTAAAAAAAACATTTTAGAGTTTCCAATACAATATATTGTTCACATAGAGCCCCTAGCTGTTGCTAACTTGCTATAGCGTGATATATGGTCCATATACACACGTGATGGCCATTCACTCATGACTAGCTAGGATGATAAATGTCACAACCCCGAGCGCAGCTTTCTCTCTGTACGGCACTCGTGCATGCTGCAAATACTCATGGCCTTTTGGTTCGTATATATAAGTAGCTTGAGTATTGTAGGCACGAAAATTGCATATCTTGTTAGGGTTAAAGTTCGTAGTAATGGTGGAGGTGAGAAATTCACAAAGAGTATGGAATCGGTCGAAAGATTGGATAGGGGAGAAGAATCAGTGAGCAATTATCAAAGTAACACGTGACAGAACTCTCAGGATCAAGGCATAATCGCTAATGTCCAAGAGCCGACAAATGTTTCGAGTGAATTCAAGATAGGCAACGTCAACACTTTCATTCACTCGATTCAAAGTTGATCACAAGTTCTCAATTCCTTCCTACTTCTTTCTTTTTTAGAAAGAGAGAGAGAAAGAGAGTTTTCAGGTGACAAAAGTTCTTAAGGTTCTCCCAAAACTCCCTTCACTTGATAAGTGAATGGGTATTTAATTATAGGCTCCAGTTAATGTGTCAAGCACATGTCAAAAAAAAAATTCAAAAATACCCTTAATGATAAGAAAATTCCTAAAATACTCTTGGTTATCCGGGTAGTGCCTAAATCATCCAATTCTTCTAGTCACCAATTCAATCCCTCAACCGATTCTCAATACAAGTTGTTCTCATGAGCCTTCTGTCTCGGGACTCATGACAACACCTCTTAAATTATATTTTTAAGGTTATATAATATTAAGTCTAGAAAAATCGCATAAATTAATTTTATTGCCAAAGAAGCCAAAAATTTGCATCACAGAGCAGGAAAGGACCACCCCTAGGGGGCAAACCCCAGGGGGAGGTGCTTAGGGTTTTGTCTCTTTTTTGGTTCATTTTATCGTTTTGTCCTCGCTTTGTTCCAGGAATTCAGGTCAGATTTAATTGGGCATTCATTATCATGCGTTTTTATTAATAAGAGAGGACCCTCATAGGGGCGTAACCTAGGGGGTCCAATCTTCAGAAACGATCTTAGGTTTTCCTAGGTTTTTCGTCTTTTTCTGTCTTTTGTTCGTTCATTCATTACCCGTTGGTTCATTATTCGTTATTCGTTAATTTTGTTTTAGTTCATTTAATGTGAACCCTAATTTTATTCATGAGCTCACATTTTTCCCCTGCATGTGAGTCAAGGCTTAAAATCGATGATCGTGCACAAAAATTCAAGTTTTATAAGGGTCGATATTGTTTTTATCCTAACTTTTGATCCGTTTGGAGTTTTCGGGCCCATAATATGTCGAAACGGCCGTATCAACGAGCCCTACGAAACTCCTCACCATTGGCCATGAAAGACGCCTCAAAATCCCAAAAAAGACTTAGAAGTAGGTGTTTTGGCCTTCCGAAGCTTTTTCAATTATTTTGAATTTTTTAGATTTCTTCATATTTTGATTATTCCCTTCATAATTAAGCTTTACATCTTATTAGTTTGTGTTTAAAAGATGTTTTTTGAATTCTTTTTTATTTTTTTATGTAGGACATATTACTTACAAATTCGAACACTTATGGGTGAACAAAATTCAAACCCTAGGGGGATGGTCGAACATTAGGGTTCTTTCCCCTTCTTCGTGAATTTGTCTTCCTTTTTGTTCTCTTCTCGTGGAATTGCATAATTTTCTGTACGTGGATCTTCCCTTTATGGTTACTTTTTCTTATTTCAGGTGCCTTTCAAGACATCTCTGAGCCTTCCTTTCTAAGTCACTTCACCATAAAGGGCTTTTTTTTATTTTCCCATCCTCAAGCGTGGAGAAATATTTAATTCAAGACCAATGAGTTAACGAGAATTCAAAAAAGGTACGCATAGGCAAACCCCCTAGGTGGCCGAACCTAAAGGGTGAACCCTAGGGGGTTCCCTCACCCTTTTTTTTTAAATATCGGGCCAAGTATCTTGTTACTTTTTTTTTAAATTTCTGCCGATGACTTTCAAAAAGATCTTTTCTCCAACGTATCTTGTTGTATTCGCGTTTCGTTACGGTATAAAACTTGTGTACTTTTTTTCCCACTGGTTTCTCATGTCGATTATTCGTTCATTGATTTTTGACTTTTTCGTCTTTCGTTTAAATCCTTAGGGTTGCTTGTGAACCTTAATTTAGGTTCACATTTGCCCTCCGTACGTGAGTCACGCTTTGAGTGAGTCGCTTACCTAATACTTCAAGTCACTGAGTCCTGCTTTTGTTTTCTGAACAAAATTTTCATAATTCAATCTTGCAAGTCTCTACAATTGAAATCCTTAGGAGAGAGAATCATTATCCTAGGTTATCTCTGTTGGTTTGCAAAAACATGGCATACATATAATCAAATTATATTAGCGCAACGGAAGCAAGAAAAATCAGATTTTAAATTTTTTGTACAAACCAATAACTCAGATATTTCTTATGCGACTATTATTAATTGAGGAAGGATAAAAGAATTTATACTTTTGTAGAACCAAGCTTCCACGCGTACAAGTTCATCTCCCTTTAATCCTTCACATTCTTCTTCAAATTCACCGATTAGATTCCACGGATCAATGTTAGCTCCCCAAGTGTGAAGCCTCTAGAGGTGATCCACCAAGAGATCTATGAATTAAAGAAGTAGATTTTTGGTTTCTCCAAACCATGGGTGGCTAGCCCTAATTCTCTCTCTCTCTCTAACTCCTTAGATGTAGAGAATTATGGAGCACCCTCTTTATTCTAATGAAAGAGTGTGTAACATTAATCTATGATAAGACTCCTCTTATTTATAGATATAGTCAACCCTCCTAAACTATTTAGGATTAGGGTTTTAATTTAATTCTCAATTTAATTAAGAACTAAATTAATTAATTACAATTCATAAACCATTTAGGAACTTAATTATTTAATAATGAGAGTACTTCTTATTAATTAATTACTAAACCATTTAGTAACTTAATTAATTATTATAATTACAATTCCTAAACCATTTAGGAACTTAATTATTTACGATAATACTACTACTTATTAATTAATTCCTAAACCATTTAGGAACTAAATAATAATACTAGTAATAATAATAATAGTAATAATAATAATAATAATCCTCTTATTAACTTATAATTAGTATTTCTAAAATACTAAACTATAAATATTAAGTTATTTAATTTATTCTATCACCATAGTATAAATTAAATATACTTAATTTATTATTACGATTATGTCATCCACTTCTAAAATAAATATCACTTTTTTGCGGTGTGACCCTTTGGATTATCCATATTAAACCAGTTGTATAATAAATAAATTAGAACAATTCTAATTCATTTATTATGAATTAACTCTTTAATTCAGAATAAATAATTATTCCACAATAAGGGTAAGCCCCCTTAGCGTAATCGTCATTCTAGATAATATAAATTTCAACATTTAATCGTAAAAGAACCTTTCAGTGAATAGTTATCGTACAATTCAATCCTTCTACTATACAATGTCTCAATCAAATATAAGACATGGAATTTTTTTCAAGTCTTATTTATTTGATCATATGCATTTCAATTCACAAATGCACAACTCTAGTTAATGTAAATTAGAAACTCCTTTCTAATTTCATTCAACCCTAGCCAGGTGTCGACGCCGGGTTTTTTCTTTTTAGAAAAATATGTCATTTTTTTGTCCCTCTTTCCAAATTTGAAATCCTCTTTGTTTTTTGTCTCATTTCGTAAAAGGGTGATTTTGGGAAAAGGTCGGCCTGAGTGTCGACGGAATTTGAAAGATCGATTTTATGATTAGCCAATTGACCAGAGTCGCCAGTTGGTATATTTGAAATGGATGTACCAACTCATCCGATTTTTAGTTTTTGTAATCGTAATGGCTCATATGTGATTCTTAATTAATTGATCTGCGAATCGAGATTCATAGAGTTCGGGGGCTTGCTTAAGCGAGGGGAAGGTATTAGGCACCCCCCGACTTCCGTGAAAACACGGTTACCGCAATTTTAATGCTTTCCTATCCTTTTTCAATCTTAAAACGTGTGTGTATGTGTGTATGTGCTTAAATGAATGTTGTGGTGAATTTTGCATAAAAAAAGCCGCTTTGATTTTTTCTGTAGAAAACGTGCTTTATTTGGAAAGCGTTTTAGAACGTCTTTTTGTCCCATACGCAAAGGCTTTGCTTTATAATATATATATAGATTGAAAGCGATGAGATTTTTATTAGATGTCGTTTTAGAAAATAAGGGTTTTTTAAACTTTCGTCAAATAGGAATCGAGACTATACATTGCCTTTGGACAGTAGAGTAAAATAAAATAAAGGCAACTTCTAGGAGCTCTTTAACCCTATGCACCAAAGTTTAATGAAAAGACGTTTATCTATTTTTACAAAATCAATTTCTTATGATATTTAAAAAATGTTTGCAGCCTTTTCGTTAAATAGGAATCGAAGTTCATTAAAACTCTCAATTTTTTAGCCTTGTGATTCTAATACCCTAATTTGATTTACTTTTAGGAAAATCTTTCTCGTTTTGCTTTTTTCCTTTTGAAACCGCTTTCCATGTCGCAAATCAAATCGAGCATTCACAAAAATGTGTCAAGGCTATTCATGGGCATGTAAGCCATCCAAATAACCCCAAACACCCACAGTCACATATTTCACTATTACGGGCCTTAACCCGATTTTTGATATAGATATCATTTTAAGGCCCGAAATTTACATATGTACAATAAAGGGTCCATTGCCGTGACTACATATACCAAATTGTCCATCTTCGGAATTGATCACAAGGATCTCATTCCTAGGCTCACAAATCCCAAAATCACCACACAACCATACAAAGGAAAACTCAATAACGCTAGATTGACTACTATACCATAATAACCTAAAATCACAAGTTAAACACTATGAACTACATATCACCACCCGGACATCATCGGGACATTAGGAGGAAATTTCGTTCCGATGGAACCCTCACTAATCATCCCTAATCCTTAGATCATCACTAATATAACAAAGATACTACATCCAAGTCATCCAACAACAAGAAATCACAAGAAAAATATAAGATAAAACTTTAAGAAACGCCTTTTTTCACCTTATAATACTTCAAAAAAACGTTTTATACCTCACAACCAAGTGTATAACACAAGATGGGATAAATATGGAAGCTACAAGAAGACAAACCCTCCTTTTTTTGCCCAACCCGTGGGTTTCTCTCTCTATATCTTGCCTTCTCTCTCTAGATTTTCCTCTCTTTTTTCTTCCTCCCTTCTCTCGGCTGAACCAATTGCCGTTGTATAGTTGTTTGGGAGCAACCACAAGTGCATCTGCGGCTGGTCGCAGATCCATCTGCGGTTGCCTGCTCTCGCCGTCTGAGCCGGCATCTCATCTACCGTGTGTTTCCTCGAGCCACGAAAACGCCACATTGTCGTTGGCCGTAGATGCATCTGCGGCCGCCCAGCTTCTTTTCCTCGATTCTCGTGTCACTGATGTAGGTCGTTCATTTTCTCGCTGGAAAGCTCCTATTTTGTAATTCAGGAATCGCTGGGAGACGTGCTATATATTTTCGGGAAGCTTGCTCGGAAGGCTGTGACTTGACATAGAAATCGCTTTTTGTGCTTGGCTCCCAAGGGGCGCTGCCCCCTTACACCCCCGACTACAGTAAGCGTAGTGGCCATTCGTCGTCTTTGGTGATCAAATCAGATTTTTCTGGATCAGCTGTTTGCCTTGCCTCAAGTAACCTGATGCTCGTTGTTCGTTGTGACAGCTTTAACTGTAAATCGTTGTGGGGCTTCGTTTTGGGGTCCACCTTCCTTTTCCTATGTCGGGTCAAGTGACGAATTTGCCCTCCTATCAGGGTTAGTGTAAAAGTGCAAAATTTGGGTGTCTACAGCTGCCCCTCTTTATCATGTTTATGCAATGCAATATGAAATGAACATGATAAAGAAGTAGGCAGCCAATGCATGACAGTACATATTTAATGATGCACAAGATATATGAGGTGATGCAATGCCATGTGCAACACATTCATGCAGAAGTCGGTTCAAAGTTATGAATGAATGTCGCTCGGGTTTCGTCTCCGATTGGTCATTTCGTCGCTGTCAGGTCTCGTCTTCGACAGATCGTCTAGTAATCATCGAGTTTCGCCTTTGATTGATCGACTTAGGGCTGTCGGATTTTAGTCTCCGACATGGCGTTTGGGGGCAGTCGGGTTTTATATCCGTTTGGTCGTCATGGGGCTATCGGGTTTCGTCTCCAACTGATTGTCTCGTAGGCGTCGGGTCTAGTCTCCAATGAGTTGTCTCGTGAATGTTAGGTTTCGTCTCTTACTGGTCATCTCGTGGATGTCAGGTTTCGTCTCTGACTGGTCGTCTCGTAAATGTCAGGTTTCGCCTCTGACTGGTCGTCTCGTGAATGTCAGGTTTCATCTCTGACTGGTCATCTAGTGGATGTCAAGTTTCGTCTCTGACTAGTCGTCTCGTGAATGTCAGGTTTCGTCTCTGACTGGTCATCTCGTGAATGTCAGGTTTCGTCTTTGACTGGTCGCCTCGTAATCATCGACGTCTCGTAAGGTTGGGTCTCGTCTCCGACTAATCATCTCATGCTTGTCGGGTTTTGTCTCCGGCAATTCGTCTCATATTTGTCTTTACAGCTGTCAGATATCGACTCGCCTTCGTCGGGTCATCCCGTAATCGTCGTTATCTCATCTTTGTTGGATTTCATCTCCGATTGATCGTCTCGTAATCGTTGTCATTTTGTCTTTGTCAGGTTTCGTCTCTGACAAGTCATGTCGTAGTCGTCGTCGTTTCATCTTGGTCGGGTTTCGTCTCAGACTGATCGTCTCGTAATCGTCGTCGTTTCGTAACTGTCGTTGTCTCGTAGTTGTCGGGCTTCGTCTCTGACTGGTAATATGTAATGAATATGATAAAGAAAAGACACTCGATGCATGATAGTGACAATACATATTAATGATGCAACACAATATGTAAAAAATGCACAACATTCGTAAAGGCTACCAATATTAATGGAATCGTAAAATTATGAATGAATATCTCTCCTTAATAGTATCGCATTGTGTGCTATCAGGTATCGTTTTGATGGTGTCTTTAGGTCTTGTCTCCAATGGGTTCATCTCATAATCACCTGATTTCATCTATGTGGCGTCATTGGGTCTCGTCTCCAACGGTTGGGTCCCGTACTTGTCGGGTTTCATCTCCGACTGGTCGTTATTGGATCTTGTCTCCAATGGGCTTATCGCGTAGTCGTCGGGTCATGTCGTAGTTGTCGGGTTTCGTCTCCAACAGGTCGTCTCGTAATCATCAAGTCTCGTAGCTATCGGGTTTCGTCTCCGACAGATCGTCTTGTAATTACCGTGTTGTCTGGTTATCATTTGGCGTCTCGTATGGTCGGGCTTCATCTCCGACTGGTCGTCTCGTAGTTGTCAAATATTTCTCTGATGGATCGTCTCGTCATCGTCGGATCTATCTCCAACGGATCGCCTCGTAGTCGTCTCGTCATTGCCGGGTCTCGTCTCCGGCGGATCGTTTCGTCATCGCCGGATCTCTTTTCGATGGATCGTATCGTAGTCGTATCGTCATTATCGAATCTTTCTCCGAGGGATCGTATCGTAGTCATCTTGTAATTGCGGGGTTTCATCTCCAACGGATCATCTCGTCATTGTCATCGTCAGATCTCTTTTCGACGGATCGTATCGTAGTCGTCTCATATTGTCATCGTCGGATCTGTCTCTCACGGGTCATCTCGTCATCGTCAGATCTCTCTCCAATGGGTCGTCTCGTCCTCGTCGGATCTTTCTCCAACGGTCATCGTCTGATCTTTCTCCAACGGGTATCGTCGAATCGTTCTCCAATGGGTCGTCTCGTCATCGTCAGATCTTTCTCCAACGGGTCGTCTCGTCATCGTCGGATCTTTCTTCAACGGGTCGTCTCGTCATCGTCGGATCTTTCTCCAACGGGTCATCTTATAGTTGTTGGGCTTAGTTTCCAACAAGTTGTCTCGTAATTGTCGGGTCTCGTCTCCGGAATCTCTATGTATTGTCCCAAATGAACTCGTATCGTATTGTACATCATAAAAAAATGCGATAATCGCTTGAACAAATTTAAAAGGAAAGCGTACCTGATTAGTTTGTAGGGCCTCCTTGGGATTCGTCCTCGTAAATCGCTTTTGCCAGCCACTTCTTTGGTTTGACTTGTCATTCTTGGGGTTCGTCCTTGTAGATCGCTCTTAATAGCCATTGCTTTTGACCTGTCATCCTTGTCAATTAGCTGAAGGTGCTTTAGACAGTCATTTTGCAATTCCTTGATGTTCCATAGATTCTGGGCCCATTGGATCGTGGGAGTTGCCCGCTGCCATGTCCTTCCGATAAATGGCACCAGTATTCATGACGCCGACAGTCTCGTACCTGTGATTTTCCTTTCATGTACATTTTATTTTGATATATACATGGATGCGCAGATGTTATACATGGATCAATAGATATGCTTGGAAAGAAATGACCCATGTTTAGTCAAATGATACAATTTTTCACGTGTCGTTCTTTTTGACTACTCAGTTGTGCCATGCCTTATCTGGGAGTACATTTTCTGTATCGAGGCAGTCCATTTGGCTTTTTGCAATGACCGACGACCATGTTGCCTCTCCTCGCCTTTTTTATCAATCAGCTCTGATGTTGTGAATTATATCGCTCTTGCATACGCCCGACTGGGTATCGATATAACGTCAGCATGCATCTGCTGAGTTTGCTGAGGGTCATCGATGGTCGTGGGAAAAAGTTCGTTGATGAGGAGTCTGATACAGACATGTGATCCTTTCATTTCCACGATTTTCAAGTTGCCCCAGCCTTTATTTATGCTATTGTCGAGGATTCGTATTGGAGAGTCGTTTCGTTGGTCATGTCGAGTTACCCACAGCGAGTCATATCCTACATAAGTAACAAAACGCTAAAAAGCTCGACGGTTCGGGTCGGCGGGGTTAACTCCGATATAAGAATTGTAAGACCCCGAATTTATGAAATACAAAATTTAATTTTTCTTCATATATATTTTTCCTGAAACAGTAAATGGTTAAATTGACAAAATTGAAAGTTAAGGATGTTATGTGCAAATTTTATTTTGTCGGACAATATTCTTTTTGTCGGGGAATATTTGTTTTGTCGGGGAATATTCGGGTCGTACGACGGCGCCGAAATAACTAATTATTGGTGGAGCCCACAACGGAATAATTGTCGGATATAGAAAACGACAGAAGTAACCTTTTTAAATAAAAATAGTCAACGGTGTTAACTGTTAAAATACCGGTGATAAAAGAATAGTAGCATACGGTAATTTATGGTATTTTATTGTGGCACACGGTATTCTACAGTAGCACACGGTATTGCACAGTGTCTCATATTATTGATCTGATAATTGACACCGTAACTGTTGCACACCATTTCATCAATAATTGTCGTTGCATAATATTTTATGTTATCAATTCAATAATTGTTGCTACACAGTATTTTGCATTATTGATTCAATAATTGTCATTACACGGTATTTTATATCATTGAGTCAATAATTGTTGGTGCACTGTATTTTAAAATTATTGAACCTAATAATTGTCACAGTTGCAAATATACTGTAATTTATATTATTAAATTAATAATAATCTGTAACGTGTTTATTACATTATTGTTAAATTATTGTTGTAGTATATTTTATTATATACGTAGGACCTACAGGAAGAATAAATAAATAAATAAATTAAAAAAAAAAATAATAATAATAATAATAATTTTTACTATTTGGAATAGTAACCATGTGGACCCTCTGTGGGGGCCACATGAATTTTAAACATGCAAAATTTGCTGAAGTAGGTGAAGAGCAGTCAGGCGGCTGCGTAGCAAAGTTCAACACTGGCGTGCAGCACGCCAGTCACCAACCTTGCATAGTGCGCATCTTTTCTCCTATAAATAGTTTGCTCAGCTGAATAGAAAAAATCACACCTAAAACATAAAATTTTTCCATAAGAATTTTATGAGTTTTCTCTGAGAATAGTAAGGTTATTTTGAGAGTTTGAAAGCCAAAAGGAGTGCAGGAATTTTTCAAGTAAGTCTTTTATTAAAGAGTAGTAATTTTATAAATTCCTATTTTTCACGGTATTCACAAATCTTCCTTTAGAAGACTCTTCTATTAGAAGATTCATTTTTAAAAGCTTTCTTTGGAAGATTTATTTTGAAATATTATTTTAAAAACTATTCTAAAGTTATTATATTATACTACAAAAATTATGTTAAATATATATAATTTTGATAGTTCATAATATACGAGTTATCATACACTTTGAAATTTATATGTGGTAATTACTAATTTATATTATAAATATATAGGCTGATCAACCTCATTTAAATCAATATTCAGTCACGTGTTAAGGTAAGGAATATCATCTTCTTTCATATTCTATTATTGAAACTTACTACGGTAAGGGGTATCACTCTTTTCATCATCATAAATGGATATTATTTTCTTTCTTACTTGAAGGGATAATCATTCTTTGATTCTCGAAAATAATATCGTTTCTTTCTTGTGCCATTTACTTCCATGTATTAAATTGTGGGAATAACCTTACGGCGCGGTTTACCGCCTGTTGGTGAATAACCTTTTGTATTCATTCCTTATTAATCTTTGAGAATAACCTTACGGTGCGGATTATCGCCTGTTTGGTGAATAACTCTTCGTATTCAAATTGATGGGAATAACCTTACGGCGCGGATTATCGCCTGTTTGGTGAATAACTCTTTGTATTCAAATTGATGGGAATAACCTTACGGCGCGGATTACCGCCTGTTGGTGAATAACCCTTTTTATTTGTCTCGTGTGGAAATAATTTGTCTACACGAATTATCACATGACACTTTTATTCCATATTCGTAAGTGATATCATTTTCCTTTATACTCATAAGGGATACCATCTTTTTCATCTTCCATTATTCAAAATTACTATGGTAAGTGATATTAATTTCCTTCACCTTCTGTTAATCAAACCTGCTACGGTAAGGGATATTATTTTCTTCCATACACCTAAATCGAAACTTATTATGGAACTATTGCTTCTATAATTCCTGAAAATATTATATGTTCCATAATAGTTGAATTTCATTATTTCAACTGAACCTTCCTATTTTCTGAACATTTCTATTGAACTGTAATCGTTATTCTGAACTGTGGATCTTGAATATCATTTTTAAATTTCACTCCACATCATGTTGGCAATTTGGACATTATTTGAATCTGCACAAAGTAAACTTCCGATACTTATTGTTTATCCTGTTCTACTGTTCATCATTTGTATCACTGTTATTTGTATTAATCATCAAGAATCAAGCTGTTGTGAATATCTGTGGCCGGGGGCACAGATGTGATATAATTGTTGAACAGATGATAGGTTAAAGGCGATATACTAGGTTAAAGGCGATACATCTGTTCGGTGTCTTCTATGACACGTGGTGAATTTCTCTTTGGCCCGTAGTGCAAAGATGAACTGTTGGTTGGTATGATTATGACCAAAGGTTGAATCTGGTATAATCATGACCGTTGGTGTTATATTGAATGTCTTTGGCCCGTAGTGCAAAGATGAACTGTTGATCTGCATGATTATGACCAGGAACTGTGAAGTTGTATTATCTTGACTAATGGTATTTCAGATGATAAAAGTTGATGATATTTTTACTAAAAAGAGAAGCGAGTGGACATATTAGTCTGCATTATTCTTCTAATAGATTGCTCATTCCGCTGCTATTATTGATCTGAACATTGTTTAAGAATTTAACTGCAGTTTTTGATATAAACCTTGTAGTCTATTGTATTCTATCAAGAACTCAACTGTTGAAGGCTAATGATAATTTATTCGTCATTATCTTAGTCATGATATTTCTTACTGGGCTATTTGAGCTCACCCTTTCTTTTGTTCCATTGTTTTTCAACAGGACATGAAAACGTAACGGGGTCTAGCCGGGGGATGGAGTGAGAGTCTGAAGAATAGTTATCCTAGTCTTCACGTGTTGTAAAATAGTGTGGCAATAATAGTGAAGACTTAGTTGTGTATTATTATACACTGTATTGTTGTACGTTGTGCTTTGTTGTAATAATTTTGTTGTAGTCTTTTGACGACTCAAGTTTGGGCTGTGCGGGTCTAGATTTGGGGGCGTCACAGTTGGTATCAGAGCTTAGGGATATGGTCTTTAATGGAGATCTGGGGTAGAACTAGGAGGGGAGAGACGAATATAATCAGTCACTAGTGTGTCCCACCTAAATTTGATTTTATTATCTAATGAGTTGATTTGAATATAGGGACATGAAGTGATGAGTCAGTTTATTTGAACTAACATTTATTTTGTGACCACAGTTAAGTATGGCATCTGGAAATCAGGAGGTTAACTATGAAATGACCGAAACAAATGTAGCTGCAAAACAAGAGGCGACGAATAATCTTCTTACAAACTCAGAGTTGAATCATTTGCCTAAGGCAAAAATTATGCGTGTTCTATCCAGTAAGGATGAAGGTGAAAGTTCTGCTACAGTCGTTCCAGATCCATTATTAGAAGCAATTAAAGGAAGTAATGAACTTGCGGAAATTATTGCCTTTAATTTACTCACTAATTGGGAGAGTCATATCACCTGGTTATGCTCTATAACAAAGGATCAGAATATATGGACTTTTCATATTAGTCTTTGGGATTTATGGTGTTCCAGCTATGAGTTTCAAGATTATTTAAAAATGATGTTTCTATACTTTTGGGCGTTACAATTTAAAGGAATTCAGGTTAAGTTAGTCACTATCATGGAAACTGCAGTCTATCGAAAATACTATTCTTATGGAAATCATTGGTACGTTACTACTGATGAAGTTGATGAATCCGAGAAACAGTTTGTTAGAAAATTATTTAGCGGTATTCCCATGGTTGAAATATGTGAAGATCCGGATGAAGTATACGGGACTCGATTTGATGATGGCAGCCTTGATGATCAAGAAATCGAATGAGGTGATGACCGGTAAGCTATTCATCAATTCTCGAGAAGTCTATGCCATGTTAGATACTGGCTCTATCCACTCTTTTATCTCACCTATATGTACTCAACGTTTAAATTTGACTATTGAAAACTTAAATCTTGTCTTATCAGTTGAAACCTCATTGGGAGAAATACCTATTACATTTACTATCTGTAAATCTTGCCTAGTTCAAATCAACAACCTCACATTACCTGTTGACCTTATTTCTTTGGAGATGCATGAATTTGATGTGATTTTAGGAATTAATTGGTTGACTACCCATCATGCTAAAATTGATTGTTTTCATATTCCTAATCAACCTGTCATGCAAATTCAAGCAACTAAACCATTGAAATCTATAACTATTATTTCTAGCCATAAAGTCATTCGTTTATTGAAAAACGGATGTCAAGCCTTTTTAGCCCATGTCATTGATTTGAACAAAAACACGTCAAACTTGAATGATATTCCTATTGTTAATGAGTTCCTGACGTTTTTCCTGAGGAACTTTCTGGCTTATCCCCAAACTGAGAAATTGAATTCTGTATCGATCTTGAACCCGATACTAAGCCCTTTTCCAAAGCCCAATACCAAATGGCTCCCATAGAACGCCAAGAGATGAAAGTTTGATTATTAGATATCGGTATCATTCGAGCGAGGAATGCGAGAAGAGTTTTCAAGAACTCAAGAGGAGACTTGTTTCAGCTCCTGTTCTGACCATTCCATCAGGATCTGAAGAATTTGTCATATACAGCGATGCTTCAGGCAAAGGTCTAGGTTGTGTTCTTATGCAACATGGAAAAGTTATAGCTTATGCCTCTCGACAACTCAAAGATTATGAGAAAAATTATCCTACTCATGATCTAGAGTTGGCAGCAGTCGTTTTCGCGTTGAAGATCTGGAGACACTACTTGTACGGAGAAAAAGTGGATATCTATACGGATCATAAAAGTCTCAAGTATTTCTTCACCCAAAAGGAACTCAACATGCGACAACGACGTTGGCTTGAGCTATTGAAGGATTACGACCACACAATCCAGTATCACCCGGGAAAGGCGAACGTTGTAGCTGACGCTTTGAGCAGAAGATCTTATGCGAGTACAAGTGCACTGCTGACAACACAAAAGTGTATTTTGTACGACTTGCAAAAGATGGAGATAGAGCTAAAGACACCAGGGACCCACTCAAAGATTGCTCACGTGCGAGTAGAACCAGCGTTAATGGATAAAATTAAAGCTGCTCAAGCTATCGATCCGGAACTGATAAACATGATAAATAAAGTACAAGAATGTGTCATTCCCGAAGCAAGAATCAACGAGAAAGGAATACTTCGAGTCAACTCTCGACTCTGTGTTCCTAACGATCCTGAATTGAAGCATAAAATCATGATGGAGGCACACAACACGCCGTTTACAATCCACCCAGGAGGTACCAAGATGTATCGAGATCTTCGACATACATTTTGGTGGAACAATATGAAAAGAGAGATTGCAGAGTTTATCTCAAGGTGCCTAACTTGTCAACGTGTCAAGGCAGAGCATCAAGTACCTAAGGGTCCATTACAACCACTTGAGGTTCCCGAATGGAAGTGGGAACACATCAATATGGATTTCGTGACGGGTCTTCCCAAAGTTTCTCAAGGCTTAGATGCAATTTGGGTCATCGTAGATAGATTGACCAAATCCGCTCATTTCTTGCCTATACGAGAAAACTTTTCACTTGAACGTCTTGCCGGTATGTACATAAGTAAGATCGTGAGATTGCATGGCATGCCAGTTTCCATAGTTTCTGATCGAGATCCTAGATTCACTTCACGCTTTTGGATCAGTCTACAAAAAGCTATGGGCACTGAGCTACGATTCAGTTCTGCATATCATCCTCAAACGGACGGACAATCGGAAAGGACGATTCAGACCCTCGAAGATCTTTTGAGACTTTGTGTATTAGACTTCAAAGGAAGTTGGGATAAGTACTTGCCATTGGTGGAATTTTCTTACAACAACAGTTACCAAGCAAGCATAGGCATGGCTCCATTCGAGGCTTTGTATGGAAGGAAGTGTCGCTCTCCAATATGTTGGAATGAGGTAGGAGAAGCAAAATTGTTGGGACCCGAGTTGGTACGCTTGACGACCGAAAAGATCCAAATGATCCGACAACGAATACAGACAGCACAAGAACGACAAAAGAGTTATGCTGATCTTCATCGGAGAGATGAGAGATTCAACGTCGGAGATCATGTATTCTTACGTGTTTCTCCATGGAAAGGAGTTACGAGATTCGGAAAGAGAGGAAAGCTTAACCCTCGATTTATTGGCCCATTTGAAATCCTCGATCGAGTAGGAACCGTAGCCTACAGACTAGCTTTACCACCAAGTATGTCTCGCATCCATAATGTTTTTCACATATCTATGTTACGTAAATATGTGAAGGACCCAAACCACGTCATTGAGTCAGAACCGGACGTTATAGAAGAGGATTTAACGTACGAGGAGGTACATGTCAAGATCTTAGATAAGAAGGAGCAGATCCTACGCTCAAAGGTTATACCTCAAGTTAAGGTTTTATGGAGAAACCAAGATACTGAGGAAATGACCTGGGAGCTAGAATCTGAGATGAAATCTAAGTATCCTTATCTCTTCGAAATGCCAGGTACGTCAATTTCGGGGACGAAATTTCATAAGGAGGGGAGGTTGTAAGACCCCGAATTTATGAAATACAAAATTTAATTTTTCTTCATATATATTTTTCCTGAAACAGTAAATGGTTAAATTGACAAAATTGAAAGTTAAGGATGTTATGTGCAAATTTTATTTTGTCGGACGATATTCTTTTTGTCGGGGAATATTTGTTTTGTCGGGGAATATTCGGGTCGTACGACGGCGCCGAAATAACTAATTATTGGTGGAGCCCACAACGGAATAATTGTCGGATATAGAAAACGACAGAAGTAACCTTTTTAAATAAAAATAGTCAACGGTGTTAACTGTTAAAATACCGGTGATAAAAGAATAGTAGCATACGGTAATTTATGGTATTTTATTGTGGCACACGGTATTCTACAGTAGCACACGGTATTGCACAGTGTCTCGTATTATTGATCTGATAATTGACACCGTAACTGTTGCACACCATTTCATCAATAATTGTCGTTGCATAATATTTTATGTTATCAATTCAATAATTGTTGCTACACAGTATTTTGCATTATTGATTCAATAATTGTCATTACACGGTATTTTATATCATTGAGTCAATAATTGTTGGTGCACTGTATTTTAAAATTATTGAACCTAATAATTGTCACAGTTGCAAATATACTGTAATTTATATTATTAAATTAATAATAATCTGTAACGTGTTTATTACATTATTGTTAAATTATTGTTGTAGTATATTTTATTATATACGTAGGACCTACAGGAAGAATAAATAAATAAATAAATTTAAAAAAAAATAATAATAATAATAATTTTTACTATTTGGAATAGTAACCATGTGGACCCTCTGTGGGGGCCACATGAATTTTAAACATGCAAAATTTGCTGAAGTAGGTGAAGAGCAGTCAGGCGGCTGCGTAGCAAAGTTCAACACTGGCGTGCAGCACGCCAGTCACCAACCTTGCATAGTGCGCATCTTTTCTCCTATAAATAGTTTGCTCAGCTGAATAAAAAAATCACACCTAAAACATAAAATTTTTCTATAAGAATTTTATGAGTTTTCTCTGAGAATAGTAAGGTTATTTTGAGAGTTTGAAAGCCAAAAGGAGTGCAGGAATTTTTCAAGTAAGTCTTTTATTAAAGAGTAGTAATTTTATAAATTCCAATTTTTCACGGTATTCACAAATCTTCCTTTAGAAGACTCTTCTATTAGAAGATTCATTTTTAAAAGCTTTCTTTGGAAGATTTATTTTGAAATATTATTTTAAAAACTATTCTAAAGTTATTATATTATACTACAAAAATTATGTTAAATATATATAATTTTGATAGTTCATAATATACGAGTTATCATACACTTTGAAATTTATATGTGGTAATTACTAATTTATATTATAAATATATAGGTTGATCAACCTCATTTAAATCAATATTCAGTCACGTGTTAAGGTAAGGAATATCATCTTCTTTCATATTCTATTATTGAAACTTACTACGGTAAGGGGTATCACTCTTTTCATCATCATAAATGGATATTATTTTCTTTCTTACTTGAAGGGATTATCATTCTTTGATTCTCGAAAATAATATCGTTTCTTTCTTGTGCCATTTACTTCCATGTATTAAATTGTGGGAATAACCTTACGGCGCGGTTTACCGCCTGTTGGTGAATAACCTTTTGTATTCATTCCTTATTAATCTTTGAGAATAACCTTACGGTGCGGATTATCGCCTGTTTGGTGAATAACTCTTCGTATTCAAATTGATGGGAATAACCTTACGGCGCGGATTATCGCCTGTTTGGTGAATAACTCTTTGTATTCAAATTGATGGGAATAACCTTACGGCGCGGATTACCGCCTGTTGGTGAATAACCCTTTTTATTTGTCTCGTGTGGAAATAATTTGTCTACACGAATTATCACATGACACTTTTATTCCATATTCGTAAGTGATATCATTTTCCTTTATACTCATAAGGGATACCATCTTTTTCATCTTCCATTATTCAAAATTACTATGGTAAGTGATATTAATTTCCTTCACCTTCTGTTAATCAAACCTGCTACGGTAAGGGATATTATTTTCTTCCATACACCTAAATCGAAACTTATTATGGAACTATTGCTTCTATAATTCCTGAAAATATTATATGTTCCATAATAGTTGAATTTCATTATTTCAACTGAACCTTCCTATTTTCTGAACATTTCTATTGAACTGTAATCGTTATTCTGAACTGTGGATCTTGAATATCATTTTTAAATTTCACTCCACATCATGTTGGCAATTTGGACATTATTTGAATCTGCACAAAGTAAACTTCCGATACTTATTGTTTATCCTGTTCTACTGTTCATCATTTGTATCACTGTTATTTGTATTAATCATCAAGAATCAAGCTGTTGTGAATATCTGTGGCCGGGGGCACAGATGTGATATAATTGTTGAACAGATGATAGGTTAAAGGCGATATACTAGGTTAAAGGCGATACATCTGTTCGGTGTCTTCTATGACACGTGGTGAATGTTCTCTTTGGCCCGTAGTGCAAAGATGAACTGTTGGTTGGTATGATTATGACCAAAGGTTGAATCTGGTATAATCATGACCGTTGGTGTTATATTGAATGTCTTTGGCCCGTAGTGCAAAGATGAACTGTTGATCTGCATGATTATGACCAGGAACTGTGAAGTTGTATTATCTTGACTAATGGTATTTCAGATGATAAAAGTTGATGATATTTTTACTAAAAAGAGAAGCGAGTGGACATATTAGTCTGCATTATTCTTCTAATAGATTGCTCATTCCGCTGCTATTATTGATCTGAACATTGTTTAAGAATTTAACTGCAGTTTTTGATATAAACCTTGTAGTCTATTGTATTCTATCAAGAACTCAACTGTTGAAGGCTAATGATAATTTATTCGTCATTATCTTAGTCATGATATTTCTTACTGGGCTATTTGAGCTCACCCTTTCTTTTGTTCCATTATTTTTCAACAGGACATGAAAACGTAACGGGGTCTAGCCGGGGGATGGAGTGAGAGTCTGAAGAATAGTTATCCTAGTCTTCACGTGTTGTAAAATAGTGTGGCAATAATAGTGAAGACTTAGTTGTGTATTATTATACACTGTATTGTTATACGTTGTGCTTTGTTGTAATAATTTTGTTGTAGTCTTTTGACGACTCAAGTTTGGGCTGTGTGGGCCTAGATTTGGGGGCGTCACAGTTGGTATCAGAGCTTAGGGATATGGTCTTTAATGGAGATCTGGGGTAGAACTAGGAGGGGAGAGACGAATATAATCAGTCACTAGTGTGTCCCACCTAAATTTGATTTTATTATCTAATGAGTTGATTTGAATATAGGGACATGAAGTGATGAGTCAGTTTATTTGAACTAACATTTATTTTGTGACCACAGTTAAGTATGGCATCTGGAAATCAGGAGGTTAACTATGAAATGACCGAAACAAATGTAGCTGCAAAACAAGAGGCGACGAATAATCTTCTTACAAACTCAAAGTTGAATCATTTGCCTAAGGCAAAAATTATGCGTGTTCTATCCAGTAAGGATGAAGGTGAAAGTTCTGCTACAGTCGTTCCAGATCCATTATTAGAAGCAATTAAAGGAAGTAATGAACTTGCGGAAATTATTGCCTTTAATTTACTCACTAATTGGGAGAGTCATATCACCTGGTTATGCTCTATAACAAAGGATCAGAATATATGGACTTTTCATATTAGTCTTTGGGATTTATGGTGTTCCAGCTATGAGTTTCAAGATTATTTAAAAATGATGTTTCTATACTTTTGGGCGTTACAATTTAAAGGAATTCAGGTTAAGTTAGTCACTATCATGGAAACTGCAGTCTATCGAAAATACTATTCTTATGGAAATCATTGGTACGTTACTACTGATAAAGTTGATGAATCCGAGAAACAGTTTGTTAGAAAATTATTTAGCGGTATTCCCATGGTTGAAATATGTGAAGATCCGGATGAAGTATACGGGACTCGATTTGATGATGGCAGCCTTGATGATCAAGAAATCGAATGAGGTGATGACCGGTAAGCTATTCATCAATTCTCGAGAAGTCTATGCCATGTTAGATACTGGCTCTATCCACTCTTTTATCTCACCTATATGTACTCAACGTTTAAATTTGACTATTGAAAACTTAAATCTTGTCTTATCAGTTGAAACCTCATTGGGAGAAATACCTATTACATTTACTATCTGTAAATCTTGCCTAGTTCAAATCAACAACCTCACATTACCTGTTGACCTTATTTCTTTGGAGATGCATGAATTTGATGTGATTTTAGGAATTAATTGGTTGACTACCCATCATGCTAAAATTGATTGTTTTCATATTCCTAATCAACCTGTCATGCAAATTCAAGCAACTAAACCATTGAAATCTATAACTATTATTTCTAGCCATAAAGTCATTCGTTTATTGAAAAACGGATGTCAAGCCTTTTTAGCCCATGTCATTGATTTGAACAAAAACACGTCAAACTTGAATGATATTCCTATTGTTAATGAGTTCCTGACGTTTTTCCTGAGGAACTTTCTGGCTTATCCCCAAACTGAGAAATTGAATTCTGTATCGATCTTGAACCCGATACTAAGCCCTTTTCCAAAGCCCAATACCAAATGGCTCCCATAGAACGCCAAGAGATGAAAGTTTGATTATTAGATATCGGTATCATTCGAGCGAGGAATGCGAGAAGAGTTTTCAAGAACTCAAGAGGAGACTTGTTTCAGCTCCTGTTCTGACCATTCCATCAGGATCTGAAGAATTTGTCATATACAGCGATGCTTCAGGCAAAGGTCTAGGTTGTGTTCTTATGCAACATGGAAAAGTTATAGCTTATGCCTCTCGACAACTCAAAGATTATGAGAAAAATTATCCTACTCATGATCTAGAGTTGGCAGCAGTCGTTTTCGCGTTGAAGATCTGGAGACACTACTTGTACGGAGAAAACTGGATATCTATACGGATCATAAAAGTCTCAAGTATTTCTTCACCCAAAAGGAACTCAACATGCGACAACGACGTTGGCTTGAGCTATTAAAGGATTACGACCACACAATCCAGTATCACCCGGGAAAGGCGAACGTTGTAGCTGACGCTTTGAGCAGAAGATCTTATGCGAGTACAAGTGCACTGCTGACAACACAAAAGTGTATTTTGTACGACTTGCAAAAGATGGAGATAGAGCTAAAGACACCAGGGACCCACTCAAAGATTGCTCACGTGCGAGTAGAACCAGCGTTAATGGATAAAATTAAAGCTGCTCAAGCTATCGATCCGGAACTGATAAACATGATAAATAAAGTACAAGAATGTGTCATTCCCGAAGCAAGAATCAACGAGAAAGGAATACTTCGAGTCAACTCTCGACTCTGTGTTCCTAACGATCCTGAATTGAAGCATAAAATCATGATGGAGGCACACAACACGCCGTTTACAATCCACCCAGGAGGTACCAAGATGTATCGAGATCTTCGACATACATTTTGGTGGAACAATATGAAAAGAGAGATTGCAGAGTTTATCTCAAGGTGCCTAACTTGTCAACGTGTCAAGGCAGAGCATCAAGTACCTAAGGGTCCATTACAACCACTTGAGGTTCCCGAATGGAAGTGGGAACACATCAATATGGATTTCGTGACGGGTCTTCCCAAAGTTTCTCAAGGCTTAGATGCAATTTGGGTCATCGTAGATAGATTGACCAAATCCGCTCATTTCTTGCCTATACGAGAAAACTTTTCACTTGAACGTCTTGCCGGTATGTACATAAGTAAGATCGTGAGATTGCATGGCATGCCAGTTTCCATAGTTTCTGATCGAGATCCTAGATTCACTTCACGCTTTTGGATCAGTCTACAAAAAGCTATGGGCACTGAGCTACGATTCAGTTCTGCATATCATCCTCAAACGGACGGACAATCGGAAAGGACGATTCAGACCCTCGAAGATCTTTTGAGACTTTGTGTATTAGACTTCAAAGGAAGTTGGGATAAGTACTTGCCATTGGTGGAATTTTCTTACAACAACAGTTACCAAGCAAGCATAGGCATGGCTCCATTCGAGGCTTTGTATGGAAGGAAGTGTCGCTCTCCAATATGTTGGAATGAGGTAGGAGAAGCAAAATTGTTGGGACCCGAGTTGGTACGCTTGACGACCGAAAAGATCCAAATGATCCGACAACGAATACAGACAGCACAAGAACGACAAAAGAGTTATGCTGATCTTCATCGGAGAGATGAGAGATTCAACGTCGGAGATCATGTATTCTTACGTGTTTCTCCATGGAAAGGAGTTACGAGATTCGGAAAGAGAGGAAAGCTTAACCCTCGATTTATTGGCCCATTTGAAATCCTCGATCGAGTAGGAACCGTAGCCTACAGACTAGCTTTACCACCAAGTATGTCTCGCATCCATAATGTTTTTCACATATCTATGTTACGTAAATATGTGAAGGACCCAAACCACGTCATTGAGTCAGAACCGGACGTTATAGAAGAGGATTTAACGTACGAGGAGGTACATGTCAAGATCTTAGATAAGAAGGAGCAGATCCTACGCTCAAAGGTTATACCTCAAGTTAAGGTTTTATGGAGAAACCAAGATACTGAGGAAATGACCTGGGAGCTAGAATCTGAGATGAAATCTAAGTATCCTTATCTCTTCGAAATGCCAGGTACGTCAATTTCGGGGACGAAATTTCATAAGGAGGGGAGGTTGTAAGACCCCGAATTTATGAAATACAAAATTTAATTTTTCTTCATATATATTTTTCCTGAAACAGTAAATGGTTAAATTGACAAAATTGAAAGTTAAGGATGTTATGTGCAAATTTTATTTTGTCGGACGATATTCTTTTTGTCGGGGAATATTTGTTTTGTCGGGGAATATTCGGGTCGTACGACGGCGCCGAAATAACTAATTATTGGTGGAGCCCACAACGGAATAATTGTCGGATATAGAAAACGACAGAAGTAACCTTTTTAAATAAAAATAGTCAACGGTGTTAACTGTTAAAATACCGGTGATAAAAGAATAGTAGCATACGGTAATTTATGGTATTTTATTGTGGCACACGGTATTCTACAGTAGCACACGGTATTGCACAGTGTCTCGTATTATTGATCTGATAATTGACACCGTAACTGTTGCACACCATTTCATCAATAATTGTCGTTGCATAATATTTTATGTTATCAATTCAATAATTGTTGCTACACAGTATTTTGCATTATTGATTCAATAATTGTCATTACACGGTATTTTATATCATTGAGTCAATAATTGTTGGTGCACTGTATTTTAAAATTATTGAACCTAATAATTGTCACAGTTGCAAATATACTGTAATTTATATTATTAAATTAATAATAATCTGTAACGTGTTTATTACATTATTGTTAAATTATTGTTGTAGTATATTTTATTATATACGTAGGACCTACAGGAAGAATAAATAAATAAATAAATTTAAAAAAAAATAATAATAATAATAATTTTTACTATTTGGAATAGTAACCATGTGGACCCTCTGTGGGGGCCACGTGAATTTTAAACATGCAAAATTTGCTGAAGTAGGTGAAGAGCAGCCAGGCGGCTGCGTAGCAAAGTTCAACACTGGCGTGCAGCACGCCAGTCACCAACCTTGCATAGTGCGCATCTTTTCTCCTATAAATAGTTTGCTCAGCTGAATAAAAAAATCACACCTAAAACATAAAATTTTTCTATAAGAATTTTATGAGTTTTCTCTGAGAATAGTAAGGTTATTTTGAGAGTTTGAAAGCCAAAAGGAGTGCAGGAATTTTTCAAGTAAGTCTTTTATTAAAGAGTAGTAATTTTATAAATTCCTATTTTTCACGGTATTCACAAATCTTCCTTTAGAAGACTCTTCTATTAGAAGATTCATTTTTAAAAGCTTTCTTTGGAAGATTTATTTTGAAATATTATTTTAAAAACTATTCTAAAGTTATTATATTATACTACAAAAATTATGTTAAATATATATAATTTTGATAGTTCATAATATACGAGTTATCATACACTTTGAAATTTATATGTGGTAATTACTAATTTATATTATAAATATATAGGTTGATCAACCTCATTTAAATCAATATTCAGTCACGTGTTAAGGTAAGGAATATCATCTTCTTTCATATTCTATTATTGAAACTTACTACGGTAAGGGGTATCACTCTTTTCATCATCATAAATGGATATTATTTTCTTTCTTACTTGAAGGGATTATCATTCTTTGATTCTCGAAAATAATATCGTTTCTTTCTTGTGCCATTTACTTCCATGTATTAAATTGTGGGAATAACCTTACGGCGCGGTTTACCGCCTGTTGGTGAATAACCTTTTGTATTCATTCCTTATTAATCTTTGAGAATAACCTTACGGTGCGGATTATCGCCTGTTTGGTGAATAACTCTTCGTATTCAAATTGATGGGAATAACCTTACGGCGCGGATTATCGCCTGTTTGGTGAATAACTCTTTGTATTCAAATTGATGGGAATAACCTTACGGCGCGGATTACCGCCTGTTGGTGAATAACCCTTTTTATTTGTCTCGTGTGGAAATAATTTGTCTACACGAATTATCACATGACACTTTTATTCCATATTCGTAAGTGATATCATTTTCCTTTATACTCATAAGGGATACCATCTTTTTCATCTTCCATTATTCAAAATTACTATGGTAAGTGATATTAATTTCCTTCACCTTCTGTTAATCAAACCTGCTACGGTAAGGGATATTATTTTCTTCCATACACCTAAATCGAAACTTATTATGGAACTATTGCTTCTATAATTCCTGAAAATATTATATGTTCCATAATAGTTGAATTTCATTATTTCAACTGAACCTTCCTATTTTCTGAACATTTCTATTGAACTGTAATCGTTATTCTGAACTGTGGATCTTGAATATCATTTTTAAATTTCACTCCACATCATGTTGGCAATTTGGACATTATTTGAATCTGCACAAAGTAAACTTCCGATACTTATTGTTTATCCTGTTCTACTGTTCATCATTTGTATCACTGTTATTTGTATTAATCATCAAGAATCAAGCTGTTGTGAATATCTGTGGCCGGGGGCACAGATGTGATATAATTGTTGAACAGATGATAGGTTAAAGGCGATATACTAGGTTAAAGGCGATACATCTGTTCGGTGTCTTCTATGACACGTGGTGAATGTTCTCTTTGGCCCGTAGTGCAAAGATGAACTGTTGGTTGGTATGATTATGACCAAAGGTTGAATCTGGTATAATCATGACCGTTGGTGTTATATTGAATGTCTTTGGCCCGTAGTGCAAAGATGAACTGTTGATCTGCATGATTATGACCAGGAACTGTGAAGTTGTATTATCTTGACTAATGGTATTTCAGATGATAAAAGTTGATGATATTTTTACTAAAAAGAGAAGCGAGTGGACATATTAGTCTGCATTATTCTTCTAATAGATTGCTCATTCCGCTGCTATTATTGATCTGAACATTGTTTAAGAATTTAACTGCAGTTTTTGATATAAACCTTGTAGTCTATTGTATTCTATCAAGAACTCAACTGTTGAAGGCTAATGATAATTTATTCGTCATTATCTTAGTCATGATATTTCTTACTGGGCTATTTGAGCTCACCCTTTCTTTTGTTCCATTGTTTTTCAACAGGAGATGAAAACGTAACGGGGTCTAGCCGGGGGATGGAGTGAGAGTCCGAAGAATAGTTATCCTAGTCTTCACGTGTTGTAAAATAGTGTGGCAATAATAGTGAAGACTTAGTTGTGTATTATTATACACTGTATTGTTGTACGTTGTGCTTTGTTGTAATAATTTTGTTGTAGTCTTTTGACGACTCAAGTTTGGGCTGTGTGGGCCTAGATTTGGGGGCGTCACAAGAATTACTAAAATGTTGACAATAAAGCATATAAAAATGGAATACTCATGATTCTGCAATTTAGCTCGTGTCGTGGTGTTTTCGTCTGATCATTAAAGAAACTTAACATCGAGATGGACCTCCTCTTTTTCGTGAATCGTGAGTGTATTAACTCGACATTTGAATGAACTGTGAATGTACTAAGTCATTCTCGATTTCACTTATTATTTTTTTTCTTTCATTTGACGAGTTATGAAATCGTAATAAAACATTTAAGCTTTCATGGTCAATATACGTGAGTATGATTAAATTCAAAAACTACCCTCCCTTATCAAAGGTATTCCGTCTTCATTCTCGATATCGTTATTCACAAAATTAACGTTATATGGCAAGTGTACTATTCGATGCATCCTTCAATTAGGGGCTTCTTTTCTGTGACTTTAGATGAGCCATTTCTCCTCTGGTCGAACATTTTTTCTTCTTCTTTCTTTTTTTCAACTCCGTATTTCCCTTTTTGCGTCCACTTAACTTGTCTCATTTTTGCGTCCCAAGCATATCCTTTGATATACCAACAGGTCTTAAGGAATATGTCAAAGTATAACTTAGTACATACAAGATACTATGACGATCTTAAGTCCAAGGATCACTTGTACGACTATCACATAAAGAACTCCTATTGACAGACAAGTAAAACTCCATTAGGTGTTCCTTGAGCGAGTCACGTTCAGTAAACTTATTCTCTAATAAGCACATACATACTTGCTTTAATGTTTCTACACAAATGATTATAAGATCAATCATCCTCTTTATAAAAGCAAGCATAGTATGTATCAATCTATTCGGATCTACTAATCCCCTTTTTAGTGATCCAACGATTAGGAACAATTTTAGTTTTGAGCTATCTTGAATTTAGATCTCATTAGCATGATCTTCATCATGGTTCTAAAAGCATTGCTCGAAAACTATGAGTTTATTCATTTGATTAATTCAAGTAATTAATCATGAATAAAGAAATGCCTTGATACTTTTATTAATAAATGAACAAGATTACAAAGTATATGCTTATCACATTAAATGTGATTGGCTTGAGGGCATACTACTTTCAATCTCCCACTTGCACTAAAGTCAATTGCCCTTTGGTATCCCCATACCATTCTTCTCTAAGCGGCGTACAAATTACTTAGTAAATGCTTTAGTTAGTGGATTTGTAATGATGTTCTAAGAGTCTACCATCTTTATGGTGTCGTCTCCTTTTCAATGATTTATCTAATCATATGAAAGTGCTGCAACACATGTTTAGATTTCAGATGAGACCTAGGTTCCTTGGCGAATTAAACTCCTTTAATGTTAGGAACCATTATAAGTTATGTAATGAACTTGTTGAACCAAAAAATCACCTTTACAGCTTCACTTATAGTTATTTACTATGTCTTTATCACTAAATCAACAACTCTTTGTTGTTTAGAACTTTTCCAACTCACTGCAGCACCATTTAAAGTAATCATATTACCTAAAATGGATATACTGTTATCTTGGTTAGTTTGAACAAACTTGAGTTTGTTAAACCTTCTAGTTTTATATCAGACCCATCATTAGAAACTCTTTTCTAATATTCTTCTCCAAAATTGAACTAATATCTGCTTATTATACATAAGAATTATCAAGTCTAGTGCGTATCAACGAATCAATGTACATTCCTTGGGTCAAGCCGAGCATCCTTTATGATCGATCTCTATAGACCTTTATCCTGAATAGAATGTTAGGATGCTTCTCCCAAGTCCTTAAAGGAGAAATTTTTAGACAACTACATCTTTACTGATTGTAGCATCGGTATGTCATTCCTTATCGGTATTATATCAACATATAATAATAGAAATGTCACAGTGCTCCCACTAACCCTTGTACACACTTGGTTCATCCTTGTCTTTGATAAAATCAAACTATTTTGATTGTCTTATCAAAACAGATGTTTCATCTTCGAAAAATTTGCTTCAATCCATAAGTGGATCGTTGTAACTTTCATACTTGATTTACTCCATCATTATGGAGACAAATCCTTTTGGTTATATCATACATATATCCTTTTGTATAGTAAGCTGCAACTGTAAGTAAAATCCGAATTGATAGATGCATTTTCACTAGTGAAAAATTTCATTTTAGTCAATTCATTGACCTTGTTTGAAATCTTTTTACCACTAGTTAAGTCTTATAGGTCTCCACCTTGTCATCTGCTTTAGTCTTTCTAAAAGACCCATTTCATATTTTATGGTCATCAGCCATTTCTCTTAAGTATCTAATACTCATACCTCATCGTATATATCTGGATCATCATCCACTATGATGTGTGCCTTATCATCATCATCTATGATGAATTCATACCATTAAGGTATCTTCGATACTAAACCAAATTTACGACTTGGTTATGGTACAATAGGTTTATCTACTTGTACAGATTTCTTCACTTAATCTGTAGTGTTTTGTGGTTCTTGAACTTCTTCAAGATCTATTTTACTCTCACTAACCCTTTAAGGAAAAACTTATTTTCTTATAAGGCAGCGTGTTTCAACAAACACATTTTAGTTAGTCGGATTATAGAAGTGATACCCTAAACTTTTTTTAGGATATTCCATAAGTTTACACTTATCAGATCTTGTCCCAAGTTTATCATGTCAAATCTTTTGACATAAATTGAACAATTCAAATCTTAACATACTTAAGACTTGATTTTCTCCCTATCCCATAACTCATATGAAGTCTTAGGGACGGAATTTGAAGGTACCTTGTTTAGTAGATATGCGGTCGTTTCTAGGGCATAACCCTAGAAGGATACTGGAAGATTAGTATAACTCATCATAGATCATCACTGTGACGCCCCCAAATCTAGGCCTTACACAGCCCAAACTTGAGTCGTCAAAAGACTACAACAAAATTATTACAACAAAGCACAACGTACAACAATACAGTGTATAATAATACACAACTAAGTCTTCACTATTATTGCCACACTATTTTACAACACGTGAAGAGTAGGATAGCTATTCCTCGGACTCTCACTCCATCCCCCGGCTAGACCCCGTTACGTTTTCATCTCCTGTTGAAAACAATGGAACAAAAGAAAGGGTGAGCTCAAATAGCCCAGTAAGAAATATCATGACTAAGATAATGACGAATAAATTATCGTTAGCCTTCAACAGTTGAGTTCTTGATATAATACAATAGACTACAAGGTTTATATCAAAAACTGTAGTTAAATTCTTAAACAACGTTCAGATCAATAATAGCAGCGGAATGAGCAATCTATTAGAAGAATAATGCAGACCATAATGTCCACTCGCTTCTCTTTTTAGTAAAAATATCATCAACTTTTATCATCTGAAATACCATTAGTCATAATAATAAAAATTCACAGTTCCTGGTCATAATCATGCAAATCAACAGTTCATCTTTGCACTACGGGCCAAAGATATTCAATAAAGCACCAACGGTCATGATTATACCAGATTCAGCCTTTGGTCATAATCATACCAACCAACAGTTCATCTTTGCACTACGGGCCAAAGAGAACATTCACCACGTGCCATAAAAGACACCGAACAGATGTATCGCCTTTAACCTAGTATATCGCCTTTAACCTATCATCTGTTCAACAATTATATCACATCTGTGCCCCCGGCCACAGATATTCACAACAACTTGATTCTTGATGATTAATACAAATAACAGTGATACAAATGATGAACAGAAGAACAGGATAAACAATAAGTATCGGAAGTTTACTTTGTGTAGATTCAAATAATGTCCAAATTGCCAACATGATGTGGAGTGAAATTTAAAAATGATATTCAAGATCCACAGTTCAGAATAACGATTATAGTTCAACAGAAAGGTTCAGAAAATAGGAAGGTTCAGTTGAAATAATGAAGTTCAACTATTATGGAACATATAATATTTTCAGGAATTATAGAAGCAATAGTTCCATAATAAGTTTCGATTTAGGTGTATGGAAGAAAATAATATCCCTTACCGTAGCAGGTTTGATTAACAGAAGGTGAAGAAAATTAATATCCCTTACCATAGTAAGTTTGAATAATGGAAGATGAAAAAGATGGTATCCCTTATGAGTATAAAGGAAAATGATATCACTTACGAATATGGAATAAAAGTGTCATGTGATAATTCGTGTAGACAAATTATTTCCACACGAGACAAATAAAAAGGGTTATTCACCAACAGGCGGTAATCCGCGCCGTAAGGTTATTCCCATCAATTTGAATACGAATAGGTATTCACCAAACAGGCGATAATCCGCGCCGTAAGGTTATTCCCATCAATTTGAATACGAAGAGTTATTCACCAAACAGGCGATAATCCGCACCGTAAGGTTATTCTCAAAGATTAATAAGGAATGAATACAAAAGGTTATTCACCAACAGGCGGTAAACCGCGCCGTAAGGTTATTCCCACAATTTAATACATGGAAATAAATGGCACAACAAAGAAACGATATTATTTTCGAGAATCAAAGAGTGATAATCCCTTCCAGTAAGAAAGAAATAATATCCATTTATGATGATGAAAAGAATGATACCCCTTACCGTAGTAAGTTAGAATATGAAAGAAGATAATATTCCTTACCGCAATAAATTTAATAGTGTGAAAATAATGATATTCCTTACCGTAGCACGTGACTGGATATTGATTTAAATGAGGTTGATCAACTTGAAAATTTTCTGCACTCCTTTTAGCTTTCAAACACTCAAAATAACCTTACTACTCTCAGAGAAAACTCATAAAATTCTTATAGAAAAATTTTATGTTTTAGGTGTCATTTTTCTATTCAGCTGAGCAAGCTATTTATAGGAGAATGGAAAGCACTGTGTGGTAGGTGAGAGCATGCCATTGTTGAATTCGTTCAGCACGCCAGTGCTGAATTCGTTCAGCATGCACGTTTCTGAAATTTTAATTTCATATAAAACAAAACCTTATTATAATATTCATAATAAAACAAATAACTTTATATATTATATTAATAATAAAAATTATATATCATATTATATTATATTTAAATAATATATTATAGTAAAATATTATTATTATTTTTCTCTCTCTCTCTCTTCCTTTCCATTTTCTCTCTTTCTCTCTTTTCTTTCTCTCTCTCTCTCTCTTCCTTTCCATTTTCTCTCTTTCTCTCTTTTCTTTCTTTCTCTCTCTTTTCCCTCTCCTTCTCTCCTTCTTTCTCCAGCAATTCTCTCTCTCTTTTCTCTTTTCTCTCTCTTTCTCTTTTTCTCTCTCTTCCTCCTTTCCTCTCTCTTCCTATTTTCTTCATTTCCTACGCAATTTTCCTCCATTGGCCCCCATCAATATATAATATTATTATAATAATCAAAATACCTACAATCAATACAATAATTAAGGTAATATTACAACAGTGATAATAATAATTCAACAATAATGCAAGAAATATGTCATAATCATTATTAATTTAATAATATAAATTATTGTGCATTTGCTACTGTGACAATTATTACAGTGCACCCACAATTATTGACTCAATGATATAAAATGCAGTGTAATGACAATTATTGAATCAATAATGCAGAATACTGTGTAACAACAATTATTGAATTGATAACATAAAATATTATGCAGCGATAATTATTGATGAAATGATGTGCAACAGTTACGGTGTCAATTATCAGATCAATAATATAAGACACTGCGCAATACCGTGTGCTACTGTAGAGTACCGTGTGCTACAGAAAATACCATAAACTACCGTATGCTACTATTCTTTTATCACCGGTATTTTAACAGTCAACATCGTTAACTATTTTTATTTAAAAAGGTTACTTCTGTCGTTTTCTATATCCGACAAATATTCCGTTGTGGGTTCCACCAATAATTAGTTATTTCGGCGCCGTCGTACGACACGAGTATTATATTGCGCCGTCGTACGGGCAAAACGAATATTCCCCGACAAAACGAATATTCTCCGACAGAAAGAATATTGTCCAACAAGGTATAATTTGCACGGAACATCCTTAACTTTTAACTTTGCCAATTTAACCACTTACTGTTTTATGAAAAAAAATATATATATGAAAAAAATTAAATTTTATATTTCATAAAATTCGGGGTCTTACAATCACCATGTCTATTGTGAGAATACCATTTCGCTTAAGATGATCTAGAAACTTACTGCTTAAGTGTTCCCTTCTCGATCTAGTCGAAGAACTTTAATACTTTTGGCATGCAGTTTCTATACTTCACTTTTGAATTCTTTGAATATTTCAAACGATTTGGATTTGTATTTCATCAAATACATATATCGAAATCTAGAATCATCAATGAAAGTAATGAATAAATACCCTCATCTTGCATTTATTGTCATAAGTCCCACACACGACTGTGTGTACCATTTCTAACAACTCTGCAACTCGCTCTACATGTCCACTAAATGGAGATTTAGTCATATTTTCCATGATACAAGATTCACAAGTTGTATTGTATTCATGATCAAAAAGCTCTAAAAGCCTATCTTTATACAACTTGTTTAGTCTTATTTCATTAACATGACCGAGTTAACAATATTGCATGAAGGTATGATTCATATTATCTCTTTGCCTTTTAGTTTGTTCAAATTGTAATATTTTTCATGTAAGTCAAGTATACAAAATCCATTAAGCAATCAATATTATAACAACTTACTAACTTAATAGACTTGCCAGTAGGTCATGCTAAACTGTAAGTTCCTATGGTTAATGCAGTAACCTTTGATTCATTCCCCACGCATAGGATTACTTATCTTTACTTTAGCTTTATACTTCTGTCTAATCTCTGCAACAGCTTGCATATTTGAGACCATCAGCCGGTATTTAATACCTAAGTAGAACTTGACTTATAGAAAGTTCTATTTCATTATGAACAAATCTATATCTGTAGCTGAAGCTTCACTAAACTTCTTCTACTTAACTACTACAACTCTCTTGCAGTTGTTCTTCCAGTGTCCCAGCTTATCGCAATGAAAGCAAACTCCTTTGCCCTCGGGATCACTTTTATTTATGTCCTTTGTTTAGCCTTTTTTTTGCCTTCTACTCTTTCTGACTCCTCAGAAATACCTTTAGCCATCTTCATTCGCTTAGAAGATTCATCTACGAGTAAGACTTGGTTTTTCTAAGAAGGAAAGTGACTCTCAACAGTCTTCAACATGTTTAGCTAATCAGGTAAACTGACATCTAGCTTAATAATGTATGAAGTTCATAACAAATTGTGAATAAGAGTCAGTGAGTGATTGTAAGATCGAATCTTGACTCAACTCTCCATCCTTGACAAAACCTATTGTCCAAATTCATCAATCGAATTGATCATCTTTAGAACATGTGTCTTTACTGTAGTACCATTAACTATTATACATCGGAAGAGCTCGTTAGATATCTTATATCTAGTTGACCTACTTTGCTCACCATACAACTATTGAATGTGCAGAAATATAGTAGGTCATCCATTTTCTCGTGTTGACGCTGTAATTCAATACTTATGGATACGAGCATGATGCATTGAGACACTTTTGCATCATTTTGCCATTTAAAATAGAAATATCTTCTTCAGAGGCTTAGTCTACAAAATTTGCAGGAATAGACAAATTAAGGACATTTGTTAGCTTTTCAACGTTGAGAACTATTCTCAAATTTGTTTAATCAATCCAAACAATTCGGTTCGATTAATTGTTAGCATACATTATACTATGCAGTGTTAGTGAATTAAACATAACAATATTCTTTAAGTGAATTAATAACAACATTAACATGCATTCGTTTTATTAATTACCAAAATAAATTAGATCTTTATTTAAAATGGTGTCTCCTACTATTTTCATCAAACTATATTACCCTCTTTATATAGTTCGGCAAATCTAGTTAAAGATTTGCTAGTGAGAATAAGGATCCTATTTCAAATGTATATAGCCTTGTGTGACACAACAAACGATATATAAATAAATAGGTAGACAACTCTTTATCAATTACATCAACAAGTAACTCCTTTTATTTTGTCTCTTAGATTATTATGATCATGTGTGACACATCCAAATCAAAATTATCCAAGTTAAGTCTAACCTAGCATTTTCTTATATTAGAAGAGAAAAAGACCATCCTTGTGTGACACAACAAAACAGCAATGTTCAATTCTTTTATAAACATCAAATGTGATAAAACAACATCTCAAAAAATTAATATAAGCCTTGTGTGACACAACAAACTATATTGATTATTTGATACTCTATCGTTTTACCATGCTAGAAGGCGACGTTCGATATTTTTAATAAATATCTTTGAACGTTACAACTTAATATTATGAGTAGTAGAATAAATAAATTAGAATCATTCTAATTTTATTTAATTGAATTAAACTCCTTTAATTCATGAATTAAACATTTTAATTCATTTTATAAATAATATTTATTCTACATCATGAGTGGTTTGTTAATATTAATTGTCTCATCTTGTTTAGCGCACATACACATATATATATAAAATACGCGTCATATTAATTAACATGTGAAGCATGTTTGATAATATATATATATATATATATATATATATATATATATATATATATATATATATATATATATATAGCATGCACATATAAAATACTATATTCTACTTGGATTGATTATGAACTTTTATTCTAGTTTGGTTCACTAGAGCTACCAAGTGAATCAAAAGGTCAAACCTAGGGTGCAAAAATAAATTAAATGTAACTATTACATTTAAATTCGGGCTACATTACAAACGGGTCTTCATGCGCTCCTTGCTTCTGTACTCTAATTCTTCAAAATAATTCTAACTAATCCTATTACAAACTATATACAATAAATAGAAACATTGATCAACAGTTAATGAGAAGTACATAGGAGGAAGATAGAATTATACATAAGAAAAATTAGAAAGACGAGATATGCAGACCCCGTTTATTAAAACTGATTCATTCATGCATTTAATTAAAATTACATCCAATCATATTGGTCAATAGTCCATAATCAATCCCATTTATTATCATATATATCAACATATATATCAATAAATAATATTTATCTCATGAATTAAATAAATCATTATATATATGTATTGGTATCATTTAATGGGCAACTAAAGTTGCATAAAATTCAATTTCATGTTTAAAATAAATTTTTTATTTTAATTATAAAATTATTTAAAAATAAACTATTTATTTTGATTATTTTAAAATTATCCAAAATAAACCCTTTTATTTTGAAATTTTAAAATCTGTACAAAAATTACCAAATTATTTGGCAATTAATTCGGCTCACAGTTTCGGCTTTTCATAAATCAAACTTTGATTCAATGTTTGGTAATTTGTTAAAGTTTTCCCAAAATAACTGTCGCCGTAAATCAATTAAAGCCCCCTGATTACCGAAAAGGCTGCTTTATATATATATATATATATATATATATATATATATATATATATATATATATATATATAATAAAACAAAGCAGAGAGATAAAATAAATCTTCAACATCCGACGCTCTCAAATCAATTAAGGTTTCAACATCCGACGCTCTCAAATCAATTAAAGCTTTAACATCTAACGGTTTCAATTCAATTAAGATTTCATCATCTAACGATCACTATTGCAATGTAATCACTACTTCTCTCTATCCTATGTAATCACTATTTTCTCTATCCTATATATTTAATCACTATTTTTTCTCTCCTATCCTATCTAATCTCTCTCTCTACTTCTCTCCATTTTCTCTCTCTTTCTCTCCAAAAAACTCACGCTGTCAGACTGATTAAGGAGGACTTTATTCAATGTGTAATTGTCAGTTTAGCTTTATGTCCCCTCCCCGGCCCGAAAACCAAAAGAAATAAAGAAACAGAAACAAAGAGAGTAAGTTAATGATAAAAAATAATACTGATAATATTCTTTTATTAATAATAATACTGATAATAATAATATCCATAATACTGATAATAATATTAATAATAATAATAGTAATAATAATAATACAGATAATAATAATATTTTTATTTTTTAAATAATAATAATTCTAATAATAATAATAATAATAATAATAATAATAATAATATAATAATAATAATAATAATAATAATAATAATAATAATAATAATAATAATAATAATAATAATAATAATAATAATAATAATAATAATAGTAATAGTAACAATAATAATAATAATATCGATAATATTAATAATAATACCGATAATAATAATATTTGTAATATTTAATAAATTTTTTAATAATAATACAGATAATAATAATATCGATAATAATAATAATACAGATAATAATAATAATAATTAATAATAATACCGATAATAATAATTATTATTATTTTTATTTTTTAAATTTTAAATTTTAATATATTTTTTTGTTATGACATACTTTTAGATACGAATAATTAATAATTATGATTTTGATCATTATTATAAATTTATAACAATAATTTACATATAAATCTATAATAATAGTTACATATAAAAATATCAATTCCTTATGTTAATTGTCAAACCAAGAATCAAGGAGCAGTTGAAACTGATGCCCTGAAATGGTGCAGCTCGGCAAGTTCAAGTGAGGGATGGTGAGGTGACCTTTTAGGTCTAACTAGAGCTTAGGTTAGAAGCTATGCTAGGGACTATCTAGGTTATTATTATTATTATTATTATTATTATTATTATTATTATTATTATTATTATTATTATTATTATTATTATTATTATTATTATTATTATTATTATTATTATTATTATTATTATCGGTATTATTATTATTACTATTATTATAATTATTATTGTTATTATTATATTTATTATTATTGAAAAATTAGATTAAAATTAGATTAAAATTTCAAAAATAAAAATATTATTTGTGACGCCCCCAAATCTAGGCCTACATAGTCCAATTTGAGACGCCATAAAATACAAAATTTCTAATACAAATAGTACATGGAACAGAAATACAAACTCAATAATACACAACTAAGTCTTCACTATTATTGCCACACTATATACAACATGTGAAGACTACAATAGCTATCACTCGGACCGTCACTCCATTCCCCTGCTAGACCCGGCTACTCTCTCATTTTCTGAAAAACAATGGAACAAAAGAAAGGGTGAGCTCAAATAGCCCAGTAAGAAATATCATGACTAAGATAATGACAAATAAATTATCATTAGCCTTCAACAGATGAGTTCTTAATTGAATATAATAGACAATAAGCTTTGTATCAATAATAGCAGCGGAAAGAGCAATCTATTAGAAGAATAATGCAGATTATAATGTCCCCTCGCTTCAACTTTTATCATCTTAAACATCGCTGGTCATGATAATATAAATTTTCAGCTCCTGATTATAATCATGTCAGTCAATAGTTCATCTTTGCATTACGAGCCAAAGATATTCAAATATAACACCAACGGTAATGATTATGCCAGTTTTCAGCCTTTGGTCACAATCATACCAACAACAGTTCATCTTTGCCCCAGGCCAAAGAGAATATTCATCACGTGCCCTAAAAGACACAATAATTATATCGCCTTTATCCTATCAACTGTGCCCCAGGCCACAGATATTCACAACAACATGGTTCTTGATGATTAGAATAACAACCGTGATATAGATGATGAATCAGAAGAAACAGTATGATCAATAAATATCAAAAGTTTATGATTTTTCTTTGTGCAGATTCAAATAATGTCCAAATTGCCAACATGATGTGGACTAAAATTCAAGAATGATATTTAAGATCCACAGTTTAGAATAACAGTTAAGGTTCAACAGAAAGATTTGGAAAAATAGGAAGGTTCAGTTGAAATGATATTAGATGGAGCGCAAACTATTAAAGAATATATATTCATTTCAGGAAACTTTACCAACAAGAGACAAGTAAGAAATGAATACGAAGAGTAATTCACCAAACATACGGTAATCCGCGTAGTCAGGTTATTCTCAGAGATTAATAAGGAATGAATACGAAATGTTATTCACCAACAGGCGGTAATCCGCGCCGTAAGGTTATTCCCACAATTTAATAAAAATTGAATACGAAGAGTTATTCACCAAACAGGCGGTAATCCGCGCAGTAAGGTTATTCTCAGAGATTAATAAAGAATGAATACGAAAGGTTATTCACCAACAGGCGGTAATTCGCGTCGTAAGGTTATTCCCACAAATTAATACATGGAAATAAAAGACACATCTTATGGGTAAGGAAGAAACAATATTGTTTTCGAGAATCAAGTAATGATAATCCCTTACCATAGTAAGTTTGAATAATGGAAGATGAAAAAGATAGTATCCCTTACCGTAATAAATTTAAGAGTGTGAAAAGGATAATATTCCTTACCCTAACACGTGACTAGATATTGATTTAAATGAGGTTGATCAACTTGAAAAATTCCTGCACTCCTTTTGGCTTTCAAACACTCAAAATAGCCTTACAATGACCAAAGAAAATACCCACAATATAGTAGTAGAAGAAAAGAAAGGTGTGAAGAATTCGTTTGGCAGAGGCTCCCTTTTATAGGCGAACCATTCACCTACCAGGTTTACTGTTCTGCCTAACTTTTATTTAACAATTCTCTAACCTGCTTATTTTTCTTCCCTCTCATTTAACACGTTCTCCCGCCATCCTCTTTCCTGACTTTTCTTTCCTTATTTTTCCTTCTTCCGTGCTTTCCTTTTTCTTTCTTTTCTTTTTTCACTCTTCCTTTTCTTCACTGGCCCCCACCTTAAAAGAAATGTTCAGCAACAATTTCCAACAATCATACTTTCCTCCCATCATTTCCCACTATCTCATATAATAATAATAAAAGAAAACACATGCTCCTACTAAAACATATAATATAATAAATAAAACACCCATCAATAATAATAAAAATGCTACAACAGTGGTAACAATAATTCAAAAATAATGCAATAAATAATGTGTCAATTATTGGTTCAATAATGCAACATGTCGTGTATTACAATAATGCAAAATACTGTGTAGCAACAATTATTGAATTGATAACATAAAATATTATGCAGTGACAATTATTGATGAAATGATGCGCAACAGTTACGGTGTCAATTATCATAATAATACGAGACACTG
This sequence comes from Hedera helix, assembly GCA_947179155.2. NCBI lineage: Eukaryota > Viridiplantae > Streptophyta > Magnoliopsida > Apiales > Araliaceae > Hedera > Hedera helix. The sequence continues at coordinate 6,156,444 of OX359271.1, forward strand.
TGCAATACCGTGTGTTACTGTAGAGTACCGCGCGCTACAGTAAAATACCATAAATTACCGTATGCTACTATTTTTTTTATCACCGGTATTTTAACAGTTAACACCGTTGACTATTTTTATTTAAAAAAGTTGCTTCTGTCGTTTTCTATATCCGACAAATATTCCGTTGTGGGGTCCACCAATAATTAGTTATTTCGGCGCCGTCGTACGGCACGAATATTCCCCGGCCAAACGAATATTCCCCGACAAAGCGAATATTATCCGACAAAATAAAATTTGCACATAACATCTTTAACTTTCCATTTTGTTAATTTAACCACTTACTGTTTCAGGAAAAATATATACGAAAAAAATTAAATTTTATATTTCATAAAATTCGGGGTCTTACATTATTATTAGAGAAATTATAAAATATAAATATTATTATTATCGGTATTATTATTATCAGTATTATTATTATTAATATAATTATTATTATTACTACTATTATTATTATTTTTATTACTATTATTATATAGTTTATTATTATTATTATTATTATAATTAGTATATAGTTTATTATTACTATATTTTTAAATTCTTAAATTGACAAACCACAAGAATGTCTTAGATTGTTTAGTAATAATAATAATAATAATAATATTTATAATAGTATTAATAATAATAATTATTATTATAATAATAGTAATAATAATAGTAAAAATAGTAATAGTAATAGTAATAATAATAATAATAATAATAATTATTATTATTATTATTATTATTATTATTATTATTATTATTATTATTATTATAATTATAATAATAATAATAAATAATAATTTGCACATAAATAATATGGGTCACCATTTTAGTATTGACGTCATTTTTCTGTTTTTCGAGTATTGCGGTCGTTATGTTTTAGGTTGCAAAAAGTCTTTAGGTAATAGAGTATTTTAGAATTTTAATTTACGTCGTGCCTTCAGGTACGGGCAATTACATATCATCTTTTTAGTATTTTTGTGGACTATATCGAGTGCAACTATTGTAGTAGGCTCTGACTCATGGTATGAAAATCTTTTGCCCAATTTAAAAAAAAATATAAAGGAAAAAGTATTATGGTGATGTGATTTAATTGATGTTATGACAATAATTTTTTATTTGGACTTAAAAATATTGAATACAATAATACTCAACTGTTATATTAATTACTCCGTGCCTTCAGGCACGGGTTATCCCTAGTATATATATATATATATTACATCCTATCCGTGGTATATATATATATATATATATATATATATAAAAAGTCGTCGGCTGCAGTTTCTTTTCCAAAGCAGCGGCTGGTAGCTGGTTTTTTTTTCTTTTTTTAATTTGCCAAAAAAAATCAAAATTGTTGCTTTATTCAAACAGTCCCAAACCAAAAACAGGGAGCACCAAATTCCAAAAGCTTCAGTGTTTCGGCTTTTAATAACCAATTTCGGTATAAAATAAATAATTTTATACAATAAATTATGCCCAATAAATTATTCTAAACACATACCTATACACATATAAAATCAAAATAATTAATAATTTGCATAAAGTTTGGCTCTGATACCACTGTTGGTTTGCAAAAACATGACATACATATAATCAAATTATATTAGCGTAACGGAAGCAAGAAAAATTAGATTTTAAATTATTTGTACAAGCCAATAACCCAGATCTTTCTTATGCGACTATTATTAATTGAGGAAGGATAAAAGAATTTATACCTTTGTAGAACCAAGCTTCCATGGGTACAAGTTCATCTCCCTTTAATCATTCACGTTCTTCTTCAAATTCACCGATTAGATTCCACGGATCAATGTTAGCTCCCCAAAGGTGAAGTCTCTAGAGGTGATCCACCAAGAGATCTATGAATTAAAGAAGTGGATTTTTGGTTTCTCCAAACCATGGGTGGCTAGCCCTAATTCTCTCTCTCTCTAACTCCTTAGATGTAGAGAATTATGGAGCACTCTCTCTATTCTAATGAAAGAGTGTATAACCTTAATTTATGATAAGACTCCTCTTATTTATAGATATAGTCAATCCTCCTAAACTATTTAAGATTAAGGTTTTAATTTAATTTCCAATTTAATTAAGAACTAAATCAATTAATTACAATTCCTAAACCATTTAAGAACTTAATTATTTAATAATAAGAGTACTTCTTATTAATTAATTACTAAACCATTTAGTAACTTAATTAATTATTATAATTATAATTCCTAAACCATTTAGGAAATTAATTATTTACAATAATACTATTACTTATTAATTAATTCATAAACCATTTATGAACTAAATAATAATAATAATAATAATAATAATAATAATAATAATAATAATAATAATAATAATAATAATAATAATAATAATAATAATAATAATAATAATAATAATAATAATAATAAAACTCCTCTTATTAATTTATAATTAATATTTCTAAAATACTAAACTATAAATATTAAGCTATTTAATTTATTCTATCACCATAGTATAAATTAAATATACTTAATTTATTATTACGATTATGTCATCCACTTCTAAAATAAATATTACTCTTTTGCGGTGTGACCCTTTAGGTTCTCCATATTAAACCGGTTGTATAATAAATAAATTAGAATAATTCTAATTCATTTATTACGAATTAACTCTTTAATTCAGAATAAATAATTATTCCACAATAAGGGTAAGCCCCCTTAGCGATTAGTCGACATTCTAGATAATATAAATTTCTAATTACATTCAACCCTGACTAGGGATTTCTGAGTTATCACTTCTTGAATCGCATAGAACATTCTCTCTCTTTACTAGAAGTGGTAGATCCTTTGTTGATCATTAACCTATCTCTACGTGTACCTTATTATACCCAAGTTTTTCCTTTAATATACCAACAGGTCTTAAGGAATATGTCAAAGTATAACTTAGTACACACAAGATACTATGATGATCTTAAGTCCAATGATCGCTTGTACGACTATCACATAAAGAACTCCTATTGACAGACAAGTAAAACTCCATTAGGTGTTCCTTGAGCGAGTCACGTTCAGTGAACTTATTCTCTAATAAGCACCTACATACTTGTTTTAATGTCTCTACACAAATGATTATGAGATCAATCATCCTCTTCATAAGAGCAAACATAGTATGTACCAATCTATCTGGATCTACCAATCCCCTTTTTAGTGATCCAACGATTAGGAACAATTTTAGTTTTGAGTTATCTTGAATTTATATCTCATTAGCATGATCCTCATCATGGTTCTAAAAGCATTGTTTGAAAACTATGAGTTTATTCATTTGATTAATTCAAGTAATTAATCATGAATAAAGAAATATCTTGATACTTTTATTAATAAATGAACAAGATTACAAAGTATATGCTTATCACATCAAATGTGATTGGCTTGAGGGCATACTACTTTCAATCTCATGTACGCTTTTGATATTTGAAAGCATAACTATTGGGTCACTTTTTTTTTAAAAGTCTGAAATCATAACTGTTCGTGGTTAAGGGCTTATGGCCAAATGCCTCATCACTTTTGACGAAAAAGTGTATGTTTGTTGGGTTGAGGCCTTATGATCAAGTGCCTTGAACTTTTTAAAAGTTTGAAAGCGTAGCTTTTTGTGTTAAGGGCTAATTAATCAGGTTCCTTATCACTTTTAAAGAAAAAGAGTAACTTTGCCAGATTGAGACCTTAGGGTCAAGTGTCTCAGTCGCTTTTGAAGTTTAAAAGCGTAATTTTTTGAGTTAAGGGCTTATGTTCAAGTGCCTCGTCACTTTTGAAGAAAAAGCGTAACTGTTCGAGTCAAGGGCTTAGGGTCAAAAGCCTCTTCACTTTTGAAGTAAAAGTGTAATTTTTTTAGGTCGAGAGCTTAAAGTCAAGCGCCTCATCTCTTTTGAAGGAAAACGTGTAAATTTTCGGGTTGAGGGCTTAGGGTCAAACGCCTCATCACTTTTGAAGTAAAAGTATAACTTTTTTGGGTTCAAGAACTTGGTCAAGTCGGGATACATTGATCACTTTTGAAGAAAAAGTGTAACTTTTATATATATAAATTATTTCTTCACTTTTGAAGTTCAAAGTTTAACTTTTATATATATAAATTCAAATTGTTTCTTCACTTTTGAAGTTCAAAGTGTAACTTTTAAAAAATAATTTGCTCAAGAAATAATGCATTTATTTAATAATATCAAAAGACACAAATGAAAACAATAAAGTAACTTATTTAACAATGGTTCGTCTAGCATACCGCCTCACTACAGGTGATGGCTGACGGCTCTAGATTATTTTCATTCATTTCCCTCTTGTCCCCTATATGGCTTTAGCTGAGAATCTGGTAAGGCCACAGTAGTTGTCCTCTTACCCTTTCACGCAATGGTCTCGCAGCTCTCGGGTAATGATTCAATTCCTCCCAAATCCTATGCAAATAATGCCAATGTTATGAAGAAGTCGCAAGCCTTGGTAATAAGATGGGGCCTGAAGGCATCCAGAGCACTATTGTTGCATATGCTTATGAGGTTCTTGTCTTTAATTGGTTCTACGCACTTCTGTGCTTGAGTCCTGAATCTATCTACATAGTCCGATAACCCCTCGCCTGATTTCTATATGATTTGCCATCTGTCAGCGCTTTGTTGAACTCTCTCAATAGGATGTTATGATTACTGACTTCATCGTGACCTAACCATGGGGCCATTTATTCCACAAATTAGGTTATATGCTCTCTTGCATTCCCTTTCTTCCCATTATATTTTGGGAATTATGGATGGTGTTCAATATAACCTATCGGATAAGGTTGTCTACGAACATGTGCTGGGTAAAGAGAGGCGAAGTCTAGTTCTGCGGGCCTGGTTGTTTGTTTACGAAGTTGGTTGATCACATCCATCATGTCGTTTTTGGTTACATATTGACTTGAAAATGGTGAAATGGGGGTTGAAATTATTGCTGGTCGAGGCGGATTTATTTCTGTTCGGGGTAGTGGCATGTCACCACTATTCTAGGGTTCTAAAGTGATGGTTGGAATTTGTTAGTTTTTCGTTGTTGGAGGTGCGTTTTGAGTGTCCATTTTGCTGTTTCCCACTCCTGCTCGGGTTCCCTACGAACTTTCTAAAAACATGACTCTAAAGGTCAGGATTTGCATAACTTGTTGGCGAAAACTCACTATCTCCTCCTATTGTTTCTGTATTTTCAGCATCATGGACATCATCACTTCTTACCTTTCACAAGTCTCTTTCAATGCCTTCATCATCTCTCGCTACATGGCCTCCATGGTATTTTGTTTTCTTATTACTTCCTCACTTTGTACTCCCGTGTTTACTGTCATGGCACTCGTGAGTTGTTGATCAGCCATTTGCGGTGAAGTGTTGCTCATAATCAATGAATCTCTTCCCGTGACTATCCCACTCCAAGTCATAGGCATACCCTACACAAATTCTCACCTCCCTAGTAGAGTTGCAAAATAACGTAAGCACAAAAATTGCGTACCTTGTTAGGGTTAGGGTTCATAGTAATGGTGGACACGAGAAACTTGCAAAGAGTATGAAATCAGTCGAAAGATTGAAGAGGGGAGAAGAACCGATCAGCAACTACCAGAGTAACATGTGGCAGAACTCTCAGGATCATGACATAATCGCTGATGTATGAGAGTCGTGACAAATATTTTGAGTGAACTCAAATAGGCAATGCCAACACTTTCACTCACTCGATTCAGAGTTAATCACAAGTTCTGAATTCCTTCCAACTTCTTTGTTTTTTAGAGAGAGAGCTAGAGAAAGAAAGAGAGCTTTTAGGTGACAAAAGTTCTCAAGGTTCCCCAAAAAGTCCCTTCACTTGTCAAGTGAAGGGGTATTTATAGGCTCCAGGTCATGTGCCAAGTACATGTCAAAAGAAAAAAAATTAAGAAATGCCTTTAATGATAGAAAAATTTCTAAAATATCCCTGATTATCTAGATAGTGCCCAAATCATCTAATTATTCAAACCACTAATACAATCCCTCAATTGATTCCCAATACAAGTTGTTATCATGAGCCTTCTGCCTCGGGACTCATGACAACACCTCTTAAATTGTACTTTTAAGGTTGTATAATATTAGGTCTAGAAAGATCACATAAATCAATTTTATTGTCAAAGAAGTCAAAGAAACGCATCACGGAGCGGGAAAATACCACCCCATGGGGGCCCACCCTAAAGGGCGAACCCTAGGGGGAGGTCCTTAGGGTTTTGTCTCTTTTTCGATTTATTTTCTTGTTTTGTCCTCGTTTCGTTCTAGAAATTCAGGTCAGATTCAATCGAGCATTTTTATTATTAAAAGGGGACACTTTTAGGGGCAAACCCCAGGGGGTCCAATCTTCATAAACGATATTAGGTTTTTCGTCTTTTTTGATCTTTTGTTCATTTGTTCATTCATTGCTCATTGGTTCATTATTCGTTATTTGTTATTTTTATGCGAACCCTAATTTTATTCATGGGTTCACAAGTATCAATTTATTTAATTACTTAATGCTATTATTGTTCCTAGTCCAAGAATTTATCACTAGTACCAACTGTTTGTCAACAATAATTTTATGCAGAATCCTCGAGTCCGTCTGCCCACGTAATCGCTAGTTATGAACGATGAATCAATGATGAGCTGACAAAATTGGGCAACGATATACTTCATTTGGCTACTGTTTCTATTTATAATTTTTTTTATGTTCAATTTGTTTTTAATCATCAGCAAAAAATGATATCAATACATGTATGCTTTTGCTTTTAAAAAATGAATCAGTTTGACAACAAAAGTTGTTAAGAGATCACTTGATAGTAAAGTTCCATAATGAAACACAATAAGAAAGATTGAGAACATATAAACTCTAATGGACTATAAACTTAAAATGTTAACCTTTTAAGTCAATATGTGATTTTAGATGAGCAAATATGGGCCGGATATTCTCAATAACTGTTATAAGAGTCATGGTTATGGACTTGGGTCATGAATAAGATAATATAATAAAGAGGGTAGCTCATCAACTAGAAGAGGTAATGGGTTAATACTCAAAATAGTATGGTTAAAGTTCAAAGGGAACTTAGTGTCAATGTGGACGAAGAAATCAAGCGTTAACAAGGAGATTTTTGAGATACCACGTGATAGTAAAGTCCCACAACATAACATAAGGAGAAAAATTTAAAATATATATGCTCTAATGGATCATTGACCTAATAAGTTAATATTTTATACCAAGATATAATTTCAGATGAGTACATATAGATCAACAAAAGTGTGAAACCACTAAAAACTATTTTTTTTATATATGGAATAATTCCAACTTTAATGAGGTATGGTCATCAAATTCTATTAAGATCAAAATTGAGAACTCTACTTCTTCAACAAAAAAAAATGTTTAAACATATATGACTATAAAAAAGTGTTGCATGATTTATTCTTTCACTAATAAAAGTAGGTGAAAGTATAAAAATATAGAAATAGAGAAATAAAAAAGTAAACATGAAAGCAGAATTAATTAACAAACGAAAGCACAAAAATATATAAACATAAATATTAAATAGTAAATATGAACCGTTAATTCTTACAAGGTGTATGAGAGGAGGCTTGGCTTTATTACGTGGATGAAAGGGGCAAGACATGCAGGCGCAAGAATGTGGGAAATGCAAGCATGACAATAAGTTAACATATGCTTCCCAACCAAAAAAAAAGTAGTAGTAGTTGGGAACAAGGAAGAAAGGAAGGAAATATAGTTAACAAGTACTTACTATACTATTGATGAAAGAGTTTAATTGACAACTTCTTTTTCTTCTTCTTCTCGTCGTCTAGGGGACCGCCACTTGCAACTTGACCACAACTACTACCTTTCTCACTCAATCACTCAACAGTACTTCACTGTCCCCATGTTATGATATTGATTCCAAAGTGCTTCAGAAATTCCACTCCCAGGTGCACTTTTTACCTTTAGTTTGCTCAATTTTAATTCAAATGTACAACATATATTAATCTCATGATTTGATTGATTGCTTTATTGATTTTACTATTAATTTTGTTCCAAAATTTGAGTAGTATTTTAAAATTTTAAAGCAAATTTGTAAAATTTTAAAATTTAACATCGATCGATATGATTTTATTGAAGTCTTGTAACTAATAATATTATAATTATTTAAATAAATTCATATCAATTTTAAATACTTTGAATAATTTTGAAAATAACATAATATACTTAGTTGAGTTTATTAAATTTGGGAGCGTGGCTGTTGAAGAACTGCTAAAAGGAGGTGTAAGACAATCGAATATAAGAGATTGAAAATCTTTAAAGTTAACTTTTTAACGGGTGTAAAGTTCATGGACATCACTTTTTTACTTCCTTCAACACAGGCAATTTTGTGGAACAACATAACTATTTAATTTTAAAACAAATATATATATACATATATATATATATATATATATATATATATATATATATATATAATAATACAGTAATATATTCCCTCCTTTCTATTATATAGGTCGTTTTAAAAAAAAATATTTTCAAAATATAAGACGTTTTACATATATCTAAGAGAAAAAATCTAATCATTTCCTACTTTATCCTTAACAAATGAGTAATTGTGAGAGAGATAAAGATGAGTAATTAATTAGTGCATGAGTAGTAATGAAATTTCAAACTGACATTAATTACCTAACATTAGTATTAATGAGATTTCTTAATATATGTGATTATGTCTTAAATGACTTATATAATGAAAATGAGAGAGTAGATCTTTTGTATTTCTTAAACTCACTTTCATTATTCACATTGAGGCAAGTTTTTAGGGATTGCAATTGGCCACGACCACGTGTTCTTTTCAAAGATTTATAGACTACTACCACATTGAAAAACCACTCAATTTTGTGCTGGAGCAGCATCAAAGAAAGGTAGTTAAGCATGGCAATTCCAAGGTATCTGCTTTTCTTAATTGAGGTAAACGTATCAACTTCCACGCCCATTGGAATGACTTTAAATGGTGCGGGATCATGATTATATATTATTAGTAGTTAGAGATAAGGCTGCAAATCGAACCAAACAGTTCGGGCTCGATTCGGACTCGACTCGAAAAAATGTGAACGAGACTCGAATTCGTTAATAATATGATTCAAATCTGAGCACAAAAAATAGTTCGAATAAAAATACGAGTAGAATCTGAATAAGGTTATACTCGACTCGTTTAGAATTCAAACTATTCGAATTTTTAATTATGATCCGATACATAATCGATTGATACATATTCGAATCTATACTCGATACATTCTCTTATAATATATATACAATAAAACAAATTTTGAATAATTAATTATTATTTTATTTTATTTTTGTAATTTTAATTTTAATTTTATATATTTAAAGTGTAATTATAATTATATTTTTTCATTTTTAAGTAAAATAATAAGTTCAATTAATAATTATATGTATTATAAAACTAGTTATTATGTGAAGACTCGAATTCGAGTTTGAATTTGACGTTCGCGAGTAGTTTGAATATAATTCGATCCGAGTCGAATCGAATTCGAGTAACGAAAATTCGAGTCGAGTCGAATCTGAGTAAAGTTTTTTTTATATAGTTTGAATCCGAGTCGAATTCGAGTACGAATTTAACCTTAAGAGTCGAATCCGAGCAGTTTAAAATCCAGATCGATTCGGCTCGTTTGCAGCCTTAGTTAGAGATGTAGTTTTCTATTCGCATGATTAAAGTTGGGGCATGAAAAAGAGCCTAGAAAGGCTAGAATATCATGGTACTTCCTCTGCTCCATTATAATAGATTTTTTAAGAAAAAAAAATTCTTTTAATTTATTTGTCGTTCAAATTTTTTTGAGAGTAAATTATTTACTTTCCTATACTACCCCTAGAATCTCTTATCTTTCAAGAAATTCTCTTTTGCATTTTAGTAGTTCTCAATTTCTCATACACGGGTAGAGATGAAAATTTATACAAATTTCAAATATCAATGGATAGTATTAAATAACTTTCTTAATTTTTATGTATAAAACTAAAACTACTATTATTATGAAATATAGAAAGTGCATCTGTTGGTCAAGATAAGAGGCATATATATAGTTGGTCGATCATAATATAAAAATAAGCCACTATAAAAGATAAATATTCCCACTCCCTATCACACCATGAGGAATGAGAGAGACAACATATATAAAAGGGATCGGATAAATTTAAGTACACAAAAATTAAATACTATATTGATCTTAACTATTAAAAAATGCGTGTTTACATTGAAATCCATATCATGCACATACTTTTAATGGCTAGAATCAATGTTATGTTTAATTTTTATGTACATATACTTATCCAAAAAGGATATATAGCATTGGTGTGCACGGAGATTTCATTAATGACAATTAATTTTGTCTTTCCATTAATAATAATTTTGTCATTCACTATTTAATTAACAGAAATTACATTGTTTTGTACTATTTGCGACGTTCAGCTAATTAACTGTGACAATTGCAAAATACACTTTCATATATATTTGCACACGATTAGTAACGCTCTTTCTCAATCAATTTTAGATCATACATGTGTAAAGATCAAAGGACAAGTAAAGGACTTGGTCCAATGGTTACGTAGTCTTCGCCTCGAGTTACTAAGGCCATCTCCAACAGATGGACTATTTCATGGACTATATTTAGTCCATATCATATCAGCAAATGTCCTTTAGTCTTCCATCATTCTAGCAAATAGACTATCTCATGGACTATAATATAAAAAAATTAAAATAATTAATAAATTCAACAAAACTTCAATCATCTTTCTATTTTTCTATTTAAATATTATTAAATTTATAGTCCATGGACTATCTAATTCCTAGATATAGTCTTTTGAGAATTTTAAATATAGTCATGGACTATATTTAGTCAATCTGCTGGAGAGGAAAAATGAATCCTAGACTATATTTACTCTAGGATGTTATTGCTGGAGATGCTCTAAGAGCATCTCCAGCAGTAGACTATCCGATGGACTATATTTAGTCCATATGACATCAGCAAATGTCTTTTAATCTTCAATCTTTCCAGCAGATGGACTATCCCGTAGACTATAATATCAAAAAATTAAAATAATCAATGAATTTAAAAATGCTCCAATCATCTTCCACCCTCCCATTTAAATATGAATAAAATAATTGCAATATAGTCTAGGACACAAATTTGGTTCCTTGATTTAGTCTCCTTACCTTGTCAATATAGTCCATGGACTATGTTTAGTCACACTGCTAGAGAGAAATCATGATTCTTAGACTACATTTAATCTAGGAATCAACTGCTAGAGAAGCTCTAAGTGATGAAGATCAAATCCTCTCACAAGCACAAGTGCAAGCCTAGATATTGAGTATTGCATGTGAGGTGAGAGTGGATGACTGGAAAGATAGAATGTGAGATAGGTAAAACTGGGGAAGTTTTAACATGTCGGAAAAAGAAAGATTCAAGGGCACAACACATACATACATCCATAGCTGGCAATTAAAGGAAAGAGTACAACTAGTCTTACAACTCCACTAGCTAGCTAAGGGCATGAATATATATATGTTGCATTTTTCTAGTGGACCTGTCTATTTTCCATCTCCATCATTTAAGTAGATTGATCAAATCACAAGGGAATCTTCCATCTCCAACTCCAAGTGATGCCAAAGATTGATTGTTATATATATATATATATATATATATATATATAGACAGAGAGAGAGAGAGAGAGAGAGAGAGAGAGAGAGAGAACCTTCAAATTCAAAAACATGTCAGAATCCAGTGTAGTGTTTTTGGGGGTTGAGTCCCCAGCTTATGGCATGCGTTTTTAACTAGCTAGTAGGGTTTGAAATGCCTGCACGTACGGGATCCACCTATATAGATAGATGACTGGAATGGAGAGAAAATATCGATCCTCCTCCACTGACGAGTCAACTGTGTATTTTGAATTTTCACTAATATTGTTGGACTTGTTTCTTCCACAAAACAAAATCTTCATGGCCTACCGTCAAATTAAGTTACCCAAACTGGGCATTGGCTGACTCATATGGGATCTTCACTTGCACCAGCAAGCATCAGGCTGAAGTATATCAATCGTCTTGGAGACTAGTACTAGATTCAAATTGATCTTGAATGACATGAGGATAGTTATTTGTGAATATATCCTTCTACATTCAATCGCTTTTGTTACATTTAATCATGTTTACTTCAATGATATCTTAGCTTAATGGTTAATACCGAGATTCTATAACTTTTAAATTTCATGGGTGTGAGCGTCAAAAAAATATTCCACCACTTATTTCGAAACTTCATAAAAATTACAGAAAAAATATATATATAAACTGTGGGCCGAAACTTGGGCCTTATCTGCTTGTAAGAAATGGGCTAATCCTTTAAGGGCTAGCACCATCAATTGGTAGGCCCATTTACTTCAAATATTTGTTAAAAAAATAACTGCATAATCCATTGCGGATGGTAGCAGAAGCAGTTGGGCTTTAGGATGAACTTTTTGAAAAGCCCGTTTCTATTACAGACTCCAAACCTTTCTAAATCTTCTATCCGTTTATCTTTTACTGGATCAGCCACTTGTGACCCGGCTGTTACCCCACTACAGACTACCTCATCCTGAAATCAGTGTAATGGACCGTGATTTCTTTTTCAGGCATATTGATTTTGCTTACAATTCATTTGAATTTTGAATATATTTTTTTTAATAAAAAAATTGAATTCTTTAAATTTATTAAGAAGAAATTTGTATATGTGCAAAAAGAAAATAGATTAAAACTTAATTATAACTCTTCCAAAAACAAAGTGCCTATATTTTTGTCAGTATTAGATAAGCGCAATAGCTTGGCTTTTTAATTTCTTTTTGACCCTTTAATTCTTTTTAAATTTTCTGTAGGCCCCCCAAATTTTTATTTATTTTTTTGGTAAAAACTAATGACATGTAGAAGAAATTGTTGAAAAACTATCTAATGGTGAATGTCGAGAAAGAAATTGTTGAAAAGTTCTCTTCAGAACGAAATGCAAAAAAATTAATCTGTATAAATGAATGAAGATTACAATTCTTTTTGTAAGGAAGGATGAAAAATATTAATGTTTAATATATTATCATTATTTTTGTTAAATAAATATTATGTTATTAATTATTACAAAAATTATATTTATATTTTTTATTTTTAAAATTATTTTACATTTGAACTTGTTACATTATGTCTTGGGCCCCCAAAAAAATTCTTAACGTTGTCCCTGCCAGTAAAACCCGTCAGCTTTGTGCCAAACTACTTCTTCATTAATATTATATTTAACATTTTTGAATAGTTCATTCCATACTTACTAATTTATTAAATAAAATAAGAAATGAGTGTTTCTACTACATTACAACTAATTTTGCACTAATTATATTCTAATTGAGAAAATATAATACATGATATACACAAAATAAAGAAAACTAATATAAGACTTATCACAAAAAATAGTTCGAATCGACGGATTAACTGGAGGGAGGAGGAAACTACTTGAAATTAAATTAGATCAACAAAACAACGTTAATTGTTGTACTTGTTGATCCCAAAAGCACCCAAAAAATAAATAAATTAAAATCTCAAAATTATAATAATAAATAATGAATATAAAAACTAATTTGAGTGAGAGAAGTCTCGGCCTTGAACTATAGTCTGAGCATGAGCTACTGCTGCCTTCAAGTTGAATCTTATATTGGATCAATTTAATAGTGTTGATAAGTTAAATAAGTATAGTAAAGACTTAACTTTTAATATGTTAACTTTTTAAGTAAGGAGATAATCTAATATACTTATTTTGGATTAATCTACACAGGTATGCGCTTCATTGGTGATGAATTAATGTGGGATGGATCGTTCAATTTCACTTCAATTAGTATCAGAGCTCATGGTTTGATGGACCCAAGTATTAGATTAACACTCCATGGTGGAGCATTCGCAGGCCCTCGTGTTACTCTTTTTGAGAAGCTACTCAGAGTGAAGAGTTCACTAGGAGTATGGTTGTACTCTCACGTTTGCTTCTAGCATAGTAAAATAATATTAAAGTTAAGTAAGGCTTTTGAAAGGACTCAAAAAGAAAGGGTTCACATTTACAGTCAGTATGGCTCTTGAATGGATTCAAAAAGAAGTGTGTTCAATGGTGACTACTGTGACAGCCCCCAAAAATCCGTCTCCAATAACCACGGATCTAGTCTGTCAAAAGTAATCTCAATCCTGAGTTTAAGTCGTTACACGAACAACCTTCTCATAAAAACCACAATAAATTTAAATTTTTATAAATCATTTACTTGACCTTGTCTCAGAATCGCAATCTTTACATGAATCCTACAACTCAGATCATTTATATTCCACGACCTAGTGTATTACAACCAATTGTGAGCAACAAAACTCGCATCCTAACAATAAGTCGACATGACTATTTACTCACTGCTTTTAATTACACGAGTTTGCAAAACATTAACACTCGTATTAACTACAACTGCCTTTCAATACTATTACAAGGCTTTACATCCGGGATGATACCAAATGGTAATTATTCCCACAAAATGCAACTTTAACTTTAAACAGTTCTAGTGACAACCTTTATTAATAAAATAAACTTCGCACATCTTCTTTGCGATTATCGGGATCTTTGAACTCTTCGCTGAAAATTTTTATAATAGCAAGAATGAGCACGACGGCTCAGCAAGTCCAACAGCTAACACATAACACGTAGGTTACATTTAATTTATGTTTTATGCTCCATGCTTGGCATTTACTTAGGCATCATGCTTATCATGCGTTGCATTTAAAAAATCTAATCATGCTTACCATGCATGTCAATATATCCAGGTTATATAACTCATATAACACATTCGATTCATAGCATTAATTGTATATAAGAGCTATTAACAACATATGATTGTACACAGACACATTTACAATCAGTTAGCACATAACATGAGTGCACATTTAATAGTTTATGCATATAAAACATAACACTGAACAACTTGCAGGGATAACAAATATCACTGAAAGACTTGCCTGAAATGCAACACCAGTTTACGCTAACCTTTCGCGTTCCTTGCACCACATATACGACATGAGAGATCAACGGTGCATTATATTAGTCAAAGTTTGACTCAATATTTAATCCTATTCTTAGGATGTCTACTTTCTTTTATCGTCCCCTTTATTCACTAGGGTTGATTCATTAGTTTAGTCAATTGTGGATTCATCACGATGTTTCACATAAACACCGTAAACCTTCTATACTTAACTTTATATATCTGACATTCCTTAATGCCATAACCTTATCATTTGGTCCTCATAATTATTTAGGTCAATCTACCAATTAGTCACTACTGGACTTTACTAGGTTTAATTCTACAATTACCTCATCAAGTTGTCATTCACAAAAGAATTGACTCTACCACACGGCAGTTCTTATCTATTAACTCAAAATTTATTAGACAATATTATCCTCCTTGGATAATATTTTAATTACGGTTTTAGTATTATTATACATTAATAATACATCACTACGTTACCAACTGTACTCAAGTACGGAACACCACCTTAATTGGTTACTCATATTATTAATCCCTTAATAATATTTTCTCAATTACCAATATTATTAATCTAGTAATAATATTTTAACACCATTAAATATTTAATAATAATTTACACCTTTAGTAAATTTAAAGACTTAAACAATTTAAATATAAATTGTTTAATCACTTCATTATTCCTTCAATTTCTTCACATTCTTTATTTAATATTAATTAAATAAACAATTTACTCACTTAACTTTACTTGTTTATTTACCTTCACATAAATAATTATTTCATTAACCTTAATTCCCTTTTATTATTATTTAATACCTCTTAAATAATAATTAATTACATACCCATCCTCATTCATTATTGAATATAACTCACTTTAATTATTGTTGCACAATAATTAATTAAATACCCTGTTTCAATTACAATGAAACACTTATCGTTATCATTAATCATTTGATATTAATTACCCATTGTCTAATATTATTAATTTGTTAATAATATTTTAATTAATAAAACATTTCCTGAAACCGGCGACTGAACCGAGGTTCAGGGCCTGAATACACTGTCTGGGCTGGCAGCTCTACGATCGTCGAGTTGGGGTCACTCAACGATTTTCCAAGACTGGTCCAGACTATTCTACGACTCGGCGAGTACAAAGCATTCTACGATCTCGAGTGGACTCTACGATTTCCAATGACTAGGGCCACTCTACGATTTTCAGTGACTAGGGTCACTCTACGATTTTCAGTGACTAGGGTCACTCTACGATTTGTGAGTGGGAACCACTCGACGATTCACAAGTCTGGTTTAGACTGCTCGACGATCCCTTATGCGAGCTTACTCTACGATCTACCGAGTAACTAAACGAAGTCACTCTATGATTTACACCTAAGCTCACGGCTTAGTTCTTTCTCAATATTATAGTGGGCTCTACGATTTCCGATTGAGGCCACTCTACAATTTTCAGTGACTAGGGTCACTCTACGATTTTCAGTGACTAGTGTCACTCTACGATTTTCAGGTTTACCCTACTATTCTTTCTCCTGACTTGGTTAAGTCATTCATTGGCTGAAGGGTGAGCTCTACGATCAGCAGCACTCTACTACCAGAGCACTCTACTATCAGTTCACTCTACTACCAGAGCACTCTACTACCAGCAGCACTCTACTACCAGTTCACTCTAAAGTTTTATGAACATGAACATTGAGTACAGACCAACTGTGGTTCAGACTCATAATGTTGACTGTGTAAAATAACTGAAACCACTATTCTAGTTCTAAATCAATCATTAACTAGTTTCAACAACATTTGACTACCGAGTTCACATTACTCTCATTTAAACACCTCATATGCAACTCTAGCATATTCTGTTTCCTTAATCCAAAATAAGATAAAACTAGTTAAATCAAAATAACCGGATAATACCTTCAATCTTTGACAGATGAGTTACATTCAGATTCTGCCTTCTCCGAATAGTATGAACTCCTCTGAAGTTTGCATTTACTTCTCAAGCTCCATATCTCTCTTAGCCTAAATGAACGCGAAGGGAAAATGAGGGAATGACTGAGGTTATACAACACTCTCTCAACCTTAGACAACTCTGAGGAGTTGGACCCTATAGCCTCCCCTATGCTTGACTTGTTCCTTCTTTTCGTAGCACTGATTCCTTGAGCTTTGCAAAAACTGCGCGTGCTCTGCTTTTTTTGAGGTTTTGTCCCTAAAGGAGTGACACTCTTACTTTTTCACCGGGTTATGTTATTACTCTTGGGTTGGGCTGCTATTTATTTTGTTAATTAAACAAATGGGTGACCCAATTGTTACTTACATTGCAACTAAGCTTTGGGTTGCCCAAATTAAATTTCTAGTGAAAATATAAAATATTAATACCCCACTATCAATAACTTTCCAAATGGAAATAAATACAACATTATTAATGTTTACGAAATCTCATTAATTAATAACCATATTAATTAATTTACACATCCAGCTTAACTTGCTAGCTATTTAATTAAATATCACATAGCTCATTTACCCTATCAAACTTTGATACTATACAACCTAGGTTGGTCCATTAATTTAATTTACCCATTAATTGAACCTTCCTTAAATTCCTTTAATTACTTTAACACATAATTAAATAAACCAAGCCATCATATAATGATTTAATTTAATCCCCTAGAAATTTACAATTACAGCCAATAATTCCATTTCTTCGTATTAAAATATTTCGGGTCGCTACAACTACTCTATTATGATACTTATAATGGATATTCAGGTGAAATGTGAAAATTATTGAGATGTTTCACATAAATCCCTTATCGAAAAAATTCAAGAGAGTACGGATGAGTTAATAGATATGGTGGAGTCTCAACTTAATAGGTTAATTATTTAGATAAAAATGAGATCCAACATATTTATTGAATAACTTTTAAGTCAAGTTAAGTTTTAAACATGTATGTAAATTTCTTGTTACCAAAGCATTGGGTCGGGATTGCTAGTTTTAGGGTTGGATGAAACTTGTCTATTTTTGTTTTGCTTAGTTTTCCTTGGATGATGATGTGTTTAGATTTGAGCTTTGAAGGGGATTAATTCAATTGCTAGATCGTTCAAGTACCAAACAAACATAGAAGATGGAGGAGTGAGAGGTGAGCCTTCACTTTTTGCCTTTAATTTCTCTTTATTTTTGTCTGCACACACTCCCTTGTTGTGCACCTCTTTCTTTCTCTCTCGAATGAAAAGATATACTTTCTCTATTTTACAAAAAAGAGTTTTATTATAAAATTAATGGCTAAAAGATATACTATTTATATCCCAATGATAGAGTTAAATTATACGATATTTTTATTCTCTAATACTTAGTTTTTATATTTATTGTGTACTTAAATGTTTAATTATTTAGCTTATTTTGGTTTTAATAAGTTTTATAGGATTTTAGTTAATTTATGTTAATTTAGGTAATTTTACAGTACTTTTATATTTCTTTTCATTTATGTGTTTTTATTTATTTTTAGTATTTTAGGAGTTTTATTTATTATTACGAGTTTTTATTATTTTTAGTATTTTTATATTATTTTAATTTATTTTTAATTATTTTATATTTTATTTTGTAGGAAAAATAAGCTTGGGGGCAAATCTGCAAATTTTGCAAAGATCTAATGGCAAAATAGTAAATAAACAGCAGAATGGCAAAACTGTAATTTCAACAAGATGCAGTCGCGCCATGCGCGCATATAAGTGGAAAGCGGTTGGGACGACGATGTTTTGGCAACAGACACTAAAGAACAGTTTGCGCAATGCGCGAACGTTTGGTGGAGGATCAGGGGCGTGTCTTACACGCGCTAACGGTAAAAAGCACACGCGCTGACGCGTCAGAGGAAGAGAGAGAAAGAGGAAGTTGGTAGACTTTGTTCCTTTTTCCTTCCTTATTTTGGATTTTCTACACTGCAATGCAATAAATCAGTAGAATAAAAGTCCGATTTTAATTTGAAAAAGGAAGCAATAATTCTTTATTTTATTTTTAATATTTTATTTAGACTTTCAATTAGGGTTAGGATAATAATTATTTTATTTTTCTTTTATTTTTAATTGTAAATCTTATTAGGGTTTAGACAAGTTAGAGACCTATAAATAGAGGGTCAATCTCTCATTATTCATGGTAAGTTTTTGAGAGATCTTTCTCCTAAGTTCTTGGAGAGAGCTTTTCAACTAGTGGAGATTATTTTGAAGCATGTCAGGCTAAATTTTTATTTTCAGTTCTAAAGGGATGTTGAACCTTATTTTTAATTGATGTTTTAATTGAGTTTTATAATTTATTCCTTCATACATGAGATTTATTCTTGATAATCTGTTTTAATTATTTTATGATATTTGCTTGATTAATTTGATAAGGGCCTGTTAAGTTAATCAATAATTTATCATATGCTAGATTAAGATTTGATATTAAGCAAACGATATTTTATCTGATCATAAATAACAATTAATAATATTTGATTGTGGACAAACTTTTAAATATTTTTATGATTATCAAGATGACATGTTAAATAATCTGCGATGTTATGATTGTTGTTTGAAATAATCTAATTCTCTAATTTTTAATGCAACTGTTATATTAAATTTAAACTGATAGTTCTAGGTTGTATGATAGTTGGAATAATCTAATTCTCTAATTTTTAATGCAACTGTTATATTAAATCTAAACTGATAGTTCTAGGTTATATGATAGTTAGGGTCTTTTGTAAGCGATTGCTGCATTAGATTTATAATTTAAGGAGGATTTCGGGTAGCTTGACGATTGTCGGTTATCTAGGATTATTAATTTCAATTGAAGGAAAAAATAATAATAACTTGATTAATTTGTTGATTAAAAAAAGGGGATACTGAACTAAGGAACTGAAGTTTGTTTTAATTGATTTTTCTCATCTTTATTATTTGTTATTTAGTTTTATTTGTTTGAATTTCAATTAGTTAAATAATTAATTCAAAATCCCCCAATTCTAGTTTACGAAAACATAAAATTAAATTAATCATTCTCTGTGGGGATCGACTCTTCCTTACACTACTACATTAATATTTTGCAAAAGTAAGATTTTATTTTTAGGTGTCTGCGACAGAATACCACCCAAATTATATAATTATTATTAACTTTTAAAAATTAATTTAAAATATATTCAAATTTAAGATTAAGATGATTCATAAAAATTATGAAATAATAAAATTTATAATAACAAATATTTTTTAAATAATTTATAATATTTATCATTGTATTAATTAAAATTAAAATAATTAATCTATGGCAATCTTGAGTTTAAAATTTTCTTAAATTAACTTTAAAAAATCATTAATGGTCAAATAAATTTGTAAGATAAAAACAACATACTATAATATAATAATAAAATTATAATAAAATACTTGATAAACTAATATTATTTTGTACTAATATCACCAAGTAATAAATTTATTTTGTGAAACAACAAAGTTTGACAAATTAGTCGCTTTTGGACAAGGGAAATGAGTAGCACATTTAACTATTTAAGACAAAAGGCTTGTGACCGTTACATAAGTAAGGAAGTTATTATTTTAAAAGAGTGGGTGAATATTACGTAAAAGGAGAATTACTTTTCGTTTATTTTTCTCCACGCTATTTCTTTCATTTTCTTCTATATCTGCAATTTAAATTGTACGCATCTTTAAATATATTATAAATATAATTTATAATTTCGTATAACTGAAATTATAAACATGAAAGAATATATAAAGATAAGTCTGAAAAAGAGTAATTCTTATTTTAATTTTTATATTATTCAAATTTAAATCATTAGCCATCAGCAACTGGGCTAATTCTTCCGGGCCGGCCTGATGCCTGGGCTAATTCTGTCCTTTTGTCCATTTAGTTTTATTTCTTTATTTATTTTTATTTTTATCGGACATGAGAAAAAAATCTGTTTTTAAGTTTATTGATCAAGTTGATTTGTTACACTCAAAACATGACCATGGGGAACAAAGCCCAACTAAATACTACTAGACCAAGCTGAGGTTGGGAGGCCCATGACCCTACTTGTACCCGCACGCTGCAAGCAAAGTAAGTTCATTTTTGTGACTACAATTACCTTGTATAAAACTATCTTATAATACCCCCAAATTACATCTTTATTAACCTAGCTAGTCACTTGTTTGAATAATATTTTTGAGATATTTTTAAATTTGAAATTGATATTGATATAATTTATTTAAGTTTTCAAAATAATAAATCTTATAACAGTAGCATTTTTAGATAGTTTATAGTATTCATAATTATATTGACATAAACTAAATAAATTCAATGTCAATTTTGAGTTTAAAAATATTTGAAATTGATGTTTCAAAAGTCAACACTAATTTTATAATTTAAAACGGAGGGAATACTATAAATCTCAAATAAATACGATACATATTGCTTGACGTAAAACACACAATAAATTTGTAACAAAATTTGAAGTGACATGGTTAATAATGTGATTGATTACATGATTTCTATAATATTGTGTTGGAGCACTATTTTTACATGAGTTTTTAATATTTTTAAATAGTTTTCTCTCACATGAAGATGGGACCCATTTTATTCTCATGTGAGAAAATATCATGTAAAAATATCAGTTCTCTATTGTGTTTTAGTTCACTTTTTCAACTTCAAATAATTGATTTAATAAAAAATTTAATCTAAAATTTTAATTATTCCCCTCAATTTGAAAAGAATGGATGCATATTTCCCTACGGTAAGGAGTCCAGGAGACAAACCTGCAAAATTAAAGAAGGCAAATGAGTAATGAGTTGAGCCGTCCATATCACCCAACTAGGAATGGGCTGGACCACCAGAATTAACCCATCAGAGAGAAAAATGGGAGGCTCGATAACCCAAAAAATGCGACAATTAATGAGAATGGCTTACTTACATACTTGATACTGCTATGACCAGACATTCTTTAATTCGCATCCCATTTGGTCACACTTTTGGGGGGAAAATAAAAATAAAAATTGCTCTGTAATTTGGTCATTAATTGGAAGGTTATGGCAATAAAAATGGAATGTTAACTGCACCCATCGCATCATATACCCCATAATAGATTTAGAGAGACAAAGAGGCATTATATATATATATATATATATATATATATATATATATATATGAGAGTGATCTATAATAAATAATTATTATGGGTATTATTTTAATAAATTAATTTTATGCCGTTTATATATAAATTTAATGATAAAAAAAAATTGCTCAACCGCCAATAGAAATAGCGGTCAAACAAATTACGTTAAAACGCTATCGTTTTTCTTTCTTTCCAGTTTTAACCGCTACTCTTATTAGTAACTGAACAAATTAGGCCAAAACACCGTCGTTTTGTCATGCCACTAATAAGATAAGAGTAGCAACTAAAACAGAAAAACAACCGCTATTCCTATTAATAGTTGAGCAAAAAAATATATTCTTCGTTAAATCTTCATATAGATAGTATAAGAGCAGTTTGTTAAAATAATACTCATAACAATTATTTACTATAGATCATTCTCTCTCTCTATATATATATATATATGGGGTTTATGGCAACGGTTCAGTCCAAAAAAACTGTAATCATAACCGACTGTGCACTACACAATTATATATATATATATATATATATATATACTCTGTATATGCATATCTAGTATCTAGCCCTGTGCTGTATATAATATACAGTGAGTTGTTACATAGCTATCAAGGTCAGACACATGCAGTGACTGTGCCCAAGTCCACCACTAAAGGGAAAAAAAAACGTTTTTGTTTCATTCTGGCTGCTGCCTATACACCTTCCCTCAGTTCTATTGGTTCCGTTAATGTCTTTTCTTCTTCAATTTCAAATTTATATCTCGTATACAAACAACACAGCAGTGTTGCTACTATTTATATAACTGTTGCCAATTGACCCATCCCTTTCATAAGCCTTTTCTGCAAATGGAAACCGGCTCAAACCATGCAAACACTCACCCCACACCAAAAGAGGGGGGGGGGGGGGGGGGGGGGGGGGGGGGGGGGGGGGGGGGGGGTAAGAGAATAAAAGTTTATAGTTCTTTAATTTATCTCCTTTATTTATTTTGTAGTATTACTTTGCTCCAATTTGAAAAACTAATTATCCCATGATATGATAGGAGATTAATAGTCCTTTAAATAATCTTATGGACTATTTTTTATCATTCTCAAGTCTATTTATGAGGGACTATATAATAGCATGATGAATGTGAGATTAATAATCCTCCTCATTTTAAATTATTAAATGACTTTATGGGATTA
Organism: Hedera helix; assembly: GCA_947179155.2. Classification (NCBI taxonomy): domain Eukaryota; kingdom Viridiplantae; phylum Streptophyta; class Magnoliopsida; order Apiales; family Araliaceae; genus Hedera; species Hedera helix. The sequence continues at coordinate 6,179,820 of OX359271.1, forward strand.
ATAGTCTAACATTAAGGAACTAATAGTCCATCATCAAATGATTAAATAGTGCAAAGTAGTGTTAAATTAAGATAAATAATCTAATCCCAAACATATTTTATTTTTATTTTTGCAAATAAATATAGCCCTAGTATAACAGTGTTAAACATAAGGAATTGATATATTCACTAGCTAATTTGATATTTTTCCAAATTTAAATGAGATTTACTTATGTAAATATTAAATTAATATCAATTCTCATATGGAATTGATATTTTCACTAGCTAATTTAATATTTTTATAAAATCAAATGGGACCCAATTATAAAAATATCAAATTAGTTTATGAAAATATCAATTCTCTAAGCATATACTCATTCCGTCTCAAATTAAATGCTTATTTTTGACTCCTTTGGGTCAAATTGACCATTTTTTCAAACTAATTTTTGTATCATTTTTGCCAAAATATGAGTAAAGAGATTATAATTAAAAGAAAGTATATACAATTTATTACTAAATTTAATTTTTATCATTTTAAAAATACATTTTTATATACTTAATTAGTAAGTTTAAAAATAGTTTATTTGACTAAAAAAAAGTCAAAAGAGGACATTTAATTTGGGATAGATGGAGTATTAGATAATATTAGGCTTAAATTTGTCCCGTATAAGTGTTTATATGTTCAAATCTTAATGTGCAAAGAAAGTAAAAAATTGAAATGTTGAGACTATTTTGAGATGGATGGATTGATAATGCATTATATTTAGGTTTTGATAATTTTGTCATCTTATGTTTAACTTGAAATTTGACACTACATTTTACAAGGGAAAAGCTCTGTTCGATGCTGGATTGGTGCGTGGGTGTTTTGTACTACTTGCCCCATTTTCCATATATATAATGGAAACAAGTTGATTAATTAGTATTCAATTATATATGTTGCAGTTGGTTTAGGAAGATGCATACAAATTAAGTTGTACCTCTTACAACATGACACATTTTGTCTCTTTTATCAGTACTTTATGTATGAACCAACAAGTCCAACATCATGTTATGACATATATAAATCTATACACAGTGTTGTTAATTTGTCCGTGGGCATGCATGAAGCCATCATAATGTTGTTGTAATCAATGCTAAATTTTTCAATGTTTATGACCTAGATATGCGGCTACTGTATATGTGAAAGAGTTGGGGTGTTGTCCTCCAGTTTGAGGTTTTAAAATTTAAAGTTTGTAGTCTACTTATTGCCGCAACGTTTAGATCAGATAAATGAAAATAGGAATAAAATTATTTATTTTTATAAAATAAAAAAAATTATATTTAGTTGTTCTATTAAAACGGAATGACTCATTCTCATTCATCTCAAATTTAAGAATTTTATTCATTTGGAAGAGGATATAGAATGACTCATTCCGACTGAAAATAGAATAAATCGTTCCACTCTTCATTTAGTTTTTTTAATTCAAACGTAGCATTAAAAGGACAAAGTAATGAAGGAATAAAAGTATAGGATTATTTGTATAAGAATGTAGCATTAATATGAATACTACATATGTTTTGTTTAAGAATTTAAAGGATGATATTGAAAATTACTTCCTGATTTTATTATTTCAATTAAAAAATTTAGTTTTTTAATCTACATAAAACATCAATTATGTGATTTTTCAAAGGATGAGGTGAAATTAAAATGAAGCAAACTAGAAGCCTATTTTACTAGTGTGTAACGTGAAATATAAAATGTATTTTTTAGTACTTCTCTAAACAAATACTATGACCTTGCCAATCACTACACTAGGTTGAAAAAAGAATTTCAAATGATTATAAACTTATACGTATGTATATACATATATATATATATATAATGAAAAATGTGCCTACATTTGGTAAGTAAAAAAACAACCATTTGAATTAACTATAATTAGCAAGTTATATATGAACTTAATCATTTCTATTTTGATTAAGAAAATAATTACAAAAAGAAAAAGAATTCTCTTCTCCTGTCACAAAACATGCAATACGTACAAGAAGTAACTTTAACAAGTATACAGCTATGTTCCAAACTATAATAAATAATAAAAGAAGAGCCAAAGTGACTAGTGTAATTGGTGTCTATGGAATCAACAGATGTTACAACTGTCAGACCCCTTTTTGCCCAAGTCTTACTGTTATTCTATTCGTTTGGAAAATGGGGTTTGCTTTTCTACCCTTTTGGTGCATCATTGTAAAACAAAGAAAATTAATATTTTTATAAATTAATTTAATATTTTTATAAAATTAAATAAAATTTACTTGTAAATTAAAAAAATATCAATTTCATATGAAATTGACATTTTTAAAACTCATTTATAAAAATATTAATTCTCAAAACAAATCCACATATATCCAACCACCAAAATAAAGAAAACACACAAACACACGTATATGAAAAATGATGTATGAAAAATGTTAAATAAAAGTATTATTTGAACAGGTGCATCTCTAGCCCGTTCACAAAGATCCAACAGCTGGAGATACGCTAATGACCGTTGGATCTTTTTGTAGACGACCAGATAATGCAAATAATACTCCTATGACCTATCTAACATTTATCATAGCTCACTCATATATATATATATATATATATATATATATATATATAAGATCATAAAAGTAAAATCTAAGAACTATCCAGTTACTTTTGTCCTAATTTATCCTTCACTCTCAAATCTTTCTCAAAAGAACTGTCACAGATCAGTATCCTATAGGATCTCCTCTGCTTCTTTTTCTGATTCATCTTTTCAAGTCGCTGCTCTTCTAGTCACAACTAGAACAAGAAGAAACAAACAAACACAAATTTTGGAACTATAATCTGATCATAACTTAAGATTAAAGAATTAAAGGAGAAAATGGATATGCATTGACATATTCAATAATAAGAGTTAGAACAGCACTAACTAATCTATTCAAGAAAATCTATAAAAAAAACAGAAATAAAAAATAAAATAAAATAAAATCTTTTCCTTTGAAACAAGGAGAAGAAATCAGCTTCAGCTAGCCTACAATTTTTCTTTCATTTTCAAGCCCAATCAGAAAACAGAGTTTCCCAAATCTCCGTGAAAACTTCAATGATAACCTTATGATGAGAAATGGAGTTTAAAGAGAGAAAACACTGCAACAGATATTCAAGATCTTTTGTCCCAAAAATATGTCTCTCAACGATCATTTCCACCATTGATGTCCTGAAATCATTGTAAGGATCACTCGAACGCTTAACCACTGCAAAACTATCCTTAACTTTCCCCTTTAATGGTGGCATCAAATTACCCTTGTCAGATTCTAATTTCCTTTCCAATTTCCCCTGCATTTTCTTCGCTCTGTTTCTTCCAAAGTACTCAGAGGAATCAGAGGACATGGATTTTGAGGAGAAAAACGTTGTCTCATCATCATAATCTTTTCCTTCATTTTCATCTTCACTACTAGTATACCACCCACGATAATTTCCCGCCACAGAGGAAAATAATTCATCAAACTTTTGATTCCCGGAGTTGGTTTTTTTCCGTCTCGATTTTCTTAATTTCCTCTGTTTTGGCTTTGAATTGAAGTCGTGGAATGTGTTGACGGGAGAAATGGGTGATGCCGGCGGATTTTTCTCGAACGGAAAAGGGAGTATTGAGCTCCGGTCGGTGACTTTGCTTCTGGGAGACGAGTGGGTATTTTGTATTTCCGGTGTTTGGGAGGATTTGGGTCTGCAAATGGAGGGAAAAGGCCGAGGGGGAGGCTTGGGAGAGAGAAGTTCGATTAGTTGATGGTGGTAGGGATTTTTAGGGAAGAAAAAGGGTTGCTCCACCGCGTCGGAGATGTGTTTGGAACGGCAGGCGGCAGTGGATGAACGGAAAATGCGAGAGATTCTTAGCTTGAGGCGGTTTTCCATGGCAGAGAGAGAGAGAGAGAGAGAGTTTTGGAGAGAGAAAGTGTGAGAGGTTACTGAAGTGGAAGGTGGCGGAGTATGTATAGAATGGATATATAGATATATAGATATATGTATAGGTGGAGTAGTTTGAAAAAAAAATGAACAAGTCATTTTCTAACAACTTGAAAAGGTTCTATAATCTTCAACTTATTACGATTACTTTTGGGAATTGACAAGATCTCATTCACGTGACATGCGCTTACTAATTATTCAGGATTTGGTTATGGTTATGATTAATATTTTTATACGATAAACTTTATAAAAAGTATCACTATATAGATATATAACGACAGTTAACTGTCGCTATAAGTTATACACGTAGGGTTCACTATGTGAAAATACCAAAAATAATATAAAAATATCAATTTCTTATTTTGTATTGTATTGGATTGATAAGTTATCACACTTTTTTAATGACACATTTATTTATACCCAATATAATAAAAAATAGTAAGAACTTATTAAGGTGAAGTTAATGCTAATTTTATCCTAATTGGATCCGACTATTCATGTGAGAATAATCTTATAAAAATATTAATTTTTTTTATAAAAATATTAATTCCCCTACTTTTTACAGTTTTTCGCCTTCTTTCTTGTCTACATTTGAATTATTTAGATATTTTTTTAGCTTACGTAAAATGAAGATTTACTTATTATTATTATTATTATAACTCATATGGCTGATTCTAAATTAAATTAAAAGGATTGCCAAAGTTTAAGGAATACTTTGGTTTCCAAAGGAAAAAAAAGAACAGTTTAGAGAGGATGGATGATTATTCTAATATGGACTATTTATGAATCCTAGTTTGAATATTAATAGGTTTTTATATATAAGACTTTTTTTTTTCAGTAACATATATTAGTTTCTAAATTTTTTTATTAATAAATAAATTATCTATACAAATTTCCCTTCCATTTAATCAAAAAAGATTTACCAAAAGAAAAAGTACGAATCTTTTTTCATGCATGGTGGAGTATATGTTTAGGGGAAAAAAATGCAATCATTTTTGTCATTCGTATTTTTTTAATTTTTTTGAATAATTCTTTTGTTCCGAATTATAGGATAAATATTAATTTTATTAAAATTTATTTGAGATATTTTCAAATTTAAAATTGATATAATTCATTTAAATTTTAAAAATAATAACTTTTATAACTAGTAGTATTTTTTTGGCTATTTTATGATATTTTATAATTGTAATGATATAAACTAATTGAATTCATATTAATTTAAAATTTAAAATTATTTAAAATTGACTTTTAAAAAGTCAATAGTAATCTTATACTCCCTCCGTCCTTTTTTAAATATTGTTTTAAAGAAGTATTTTTATCTCTTAAGTAAGCATTAATTCTTTAGTTTTCATTATTTTATCCTAAGTATTAAATATAATTATAATTCTCTCACTATTTTTTATCTAATAAGTAATTTTGTTTTATTTTAATGTAAGGATAATATTGATATTTAAAATTATTTTTAACTTAAAAATATAATATTAATTATTATTTTTAATATATATGTTCACTTCTAAAAAAATAAATAATAAGGGACGGATGGAGTAAATTAAAATAGAGGGAGTACAGTAGAATTTTATTGCTCAATAGGACAATAACAGTAGTTGTCCTTTCTGTAGCTTGATCAGCAAAGAAGCGAGCTTATTGAACTAGCTGGATTAGGAAGTGGCACCATTAGGAGAGAGTTTTTATTAATTAATTTAAGAGTAATAATTAATTAATTTAATAGTACTGATATCACTTTATTAATCTTTTATAATGTTCGAGATTTAATTTGAAGAATTTAAATTTAAATTATTTAAATAGTTGAATGAATTAATATCATATATATTATCATAATATAAATAATTTATTTTTGATTTATGTATATTTTAAATACTTGTGAGTAGCTAGATTACAAATTAAGTCAAGTCAAGTCAACTCAAATTCAAATACAATAAAATAAATTAAATTTGAGCAAAAGATAAAATTGCATTCGAATTTGAATACGATTCTGAGTACTCCTAAAAAGCAACCAGGACATGGAACCCCTTTTACGTACGGACACATTCTCTTATATAAATATTTATTTTTATGCAGCGTTTGGATTGAAGAGATGGGGTGAAATCTTTTATAATTAAAATTTTATTTTTTTATATTGAGATCTATGATGATGATTTTTAAAGTCTAAAATGACGATATGTACTATCATTATAGTCCTATGTTTTTTTAAAGCTACAGTGACGGGATATATTTTCGTCATAAATTCTAAAAACCATCACCATAAAACTCGATATAAAAAAATAGAAGATTTTAGTTACAGAAAATCTCATACCAAAGAGATAGAATTGAGGAAAGAATGAAATAATTGTAAGATATTTTAAGTATATATAATTTTACTCCACCGCTTTTTATATGAAATAAAAATTAAATAGATGGAATAAATTTTCATTCTATTAGAATAATTTATTATCCAAAATAATCTTCAAATATACTATTTTTCATTATATTATTTTTTTTATTTTATTCTCCTCAATCCAAGCGTAACATTAAAAAATCATATATATATATATATATATATATATATATATATATATATAGATGATTAATTAAGGGAGGATTATATATATAGCTGAGTGCTATACTGCTATGGAACTTGAGGTTCAATAAATTCTCCCAGCTAGTATATATTAATTTTTGGGAGTAACTCAGTACGTAGTAGCTATATATTTCAAATTTGGTAGCTAGGATGGAGGACGGCTAATTAATTTCAAATATTAATTATTTTCTCCCTACACATTCTTAATTCGAATTTATTTGCTGCGATTATATAAAAACAAATTAAATCAATTTTTAAAATTATTTTTTTTGATACCATATTTTCTGAAAAATTATTATATACTCATAAAATATATATCACGTGATATCTCACATCACTCATATAAATAATTTAAATAAATAATTTTAATTTAAATATTTATATAACACTATATAAATAATATAAAATACCGTATAAAAAATAATCAGGACCATAAAATAATTACTCTATATCTTCTTGACAGTTACTCTACATATGCAACTTTATCTTACAAATATGAAAAAGCTGTCCTATTTGCACTTTTCTCCGATACTTTTAAGAATTTCAAATGACAACACTAATTCTCTCTTATCTACGTCACTCTTCCCTTCGATTGAATGGACAAAGCACTTCTGTACTCTTTTAAGAAGTCTATTCATTTTAAATTATAAAATTATTATTAATTTTTAAAAAATTAATATTTTAAATTTAAAATTAATATAATTCATTTAAAATTTAAATTAATAAATCTTATAAATAGTTAGTATTAATTTTTAAATATTTTATAATATTCATAATTATATTAATAATAAACTAAATAAATTTATGTCAATTTTGAGTTTAAAAATATTTAAAATTAATTATTTAAAAATCAATATTAATCATATAATATATATATATATATATATATATCTTTCGATAAATTCTTTTGCTACAGTATATTTATCAAAAAAATAACCAACGATCCATGGAGGAACACATTACGAATATTTAATTTGCAGACATTCTAGCACGAATCTTACTAAAATATGCGTGTGTGGATTGACTCGAATTAATATGAAATTATTAATCCACACCATTCTATATACATATTTCCTTTTGGTTAGTACAATTAATAGTCACGATACAAATAATCTATCCAACTTCAAAATCACTTGAACAAATTAATATGTTATTTTAAATTTAAGAAGAAAAAACAGAAGAAGGGGTACTTCACTTTTTAATTAGCGTTACTTCATTATTGTGTTTACAATATGACAACTATTTTCTTTTTGGAAATTTATATGACAAGGATGATTAGTTAATGGCGTGTCTTTACCTACTAAAACCCAAAATAAAAATAAAAATAGAAAATTCCTTTGTCATCCTCAATTCATCTAATGCCTCGTCCCATGAAATGTTGTGGTGTATAATTTATTTATTTATAATAATTTTGTAAATAAATAAAGATTACTTGACAGTAATACATAGAATTACAAATGCAACGAATTTGATAATTTTATAAAATCCAAATCCACTTGCCGGATAGCTTTCGGTTAAAATTTTATAAAAGAAAAAACTCCAAAGTTAGCAGAGAAATGAACTAATGTACTTTTGTTCCACAAAAATAGTTCTATTTGTCCATTTTTTTATAAAAAAAATTTATATTATTTTGATGATATATAATAACACAATATTTTCAAGTTTATCAACACAATTTCATTAATTATTTTTAGACATATGCAACGTTTGAATTGCATGAATAAATGTGAAAATTAAATGACTCGTTCCCATAAAATAAAATAAAAAATTGTGTTTGGTTGTTCTATTGGAATTGAATGAACTATTTTCATTTATGTCAAATTTGTGAATTTTATTCTTTATTCTATTGCCTTCTCTATTTCATTTTTTTATCAATTTCATTTCTTAAATATAAACATAGCATTGAAATAAAAATATATCTTTAAATTTTATAAATGAGACTTCTTTTTATGGTACACAGGGGGAGCATCAATTGATTGTTGCAAAAGTCTTTCATGCGGGGAACTACTTGGGAGCTCACAGTAAAAAAGTTAGAAAAACACCCTCATCTACAATCACTTTTAAAATAATCGCCACGGACTCAGGACTTCTACAACTAGGTTTTGTGTAAACGCACTGAAATTTCCGAAGTTTAAAAAATTTATAACTTATACAATGCTCCATTGAAAATGACACAGAGAATTTCGAAAATTGAGACTCAGAATGAGGGACAAAGGCAATCTTGTCACCTTTTCCATGTCTTTATTATAATTATTTTTTACCATATTAATATAATCCAACCAGTCTAATTATATTGTCGATATGCTCATGTATTGTTCGAAAATTTCTTGTGGTTAAAGGACAAGAGCGCCTTGATTTTGGGACACCAAGAAACTGTATTAATTAAGTTACAATCTCAAGGGTTCTCTCTCTCACACACACAGACACACACACACAGAGAAACAGTTCGAGCATCTTGAAGTCATAGAAGGTTCCAAGAAGACAAAAACAAAAGAAAGAGTGTTACCCTTTTTACTTCAATGCCTACCTACAAAGATTGCTAAGTGACCCTTGTTTTGGCACGGTCAGATTCAGCTTTTCAACTTGAAGGTTAATATTCAGCTCAGTGACAACCAGAACAAACTATTTCCCATTGACACACACACACACACACACACATATATATATATAATGGATTTCCTTTTCCCATGTCCAAAAATAATAAAGTAAATAAGACGCAGACTTGCTACTCCACTTTTTCTAGTTACTCCTCTGCAGTTTGCATAATACTCCCATATATGGGCCACATTGGCTCTGAAAAAACTCTACAGCTTGCATAATACTCCCATACATGATCAGCCAAATTGGATCTGAAAATTAAAAAACTCTATATCTGTATATATCCTCATCTTATTAATTTCGACAAGGTTGGTCCATGCATGTAGATTCTCAATTTTCATGTGAGGCTACTATCTAAGGGTAGTAGTGAATATTGTTTTACTAAATTAAACTATCATTTAGATTTTAGTAATAAATAAATATCATTAGTTTGTGTAAACATTTGTATCATAACTATGCCGATGTATAATTAATTTCAAAATGGTCATTAGCACATGATTATAATTATAATGGTCTTATAATTATATTACGCTTTTTCAAAATCTTACTCTATGCTTGGCTTCCAATCGTATACTTGGTTAATGCTGTGATCGATTACTAAAAGTAATTCACTGGCCAATTATATGTTGTGGCAGAAGACAAGCCCACAAGGGCACTAAACTAAACTATAAGCAAAGAAGACGACGCCTATCAACCACTCTTGGCCATACTATGTTTTCTTTATTAATTTTTTTTGGATTTTTTTTTTTTACTTCAGCACAAAAGACCTGTATATTGGAAATTTAAAATAAAGGGCAGACATATACATTTAAAGCATTCAGAGTACCGAATGAATTTGGCACATCAACAGCGGAATGTACGTAGCATGATTCTATATATTAATTAATTTGTGACAAATACAAATTCTACGCACCACCTCTTTAATTAGATGTACGATATATTTCAAATTTTCATTTAGTCGTATAAAATATTTTTATTCTGTGATCAGAAAATTGCATGCATGATCAAATAAGGACCCGTGACTTAATTTTACCTGTCATATATCATAACCATTAATACTACGTACTGCATTGTTCATTTGCTCGTTGTTTCTAAATTTTCCCAGTTTCCGACTTCATAACGCGTTAACAGACGCCCTTTTGTCGGAAGGCAGCTAGTCTGACAACCCTTTCATGGACCAAAGGGTTCCATGGTCTTTTCAACTTGAAAAGATAGCCTCTAGCAAGGATCATTATATATATATATATAGGAAACTTACTTTGTTGAACAGCGGAAAAAAAAAGTATATTATTAGTTGTGTGATAAGTATTATCAGTAATTTTTTGAGAGCGGTGGCTAATAAATAGGAATCTCTTATAATTTCACGATCATAATTTATCGTAATATATAGTAATTTTTTTTTATATATTTCTACAAACACAAGGGATCTTACAATAAAATCGAAAACTTTTCCAAAATCTACTCTATCAACTTATGTAGTGATTACTAAAATTTAGCCATGGGCAAATTATAGATCAAAAAAACTCATTAATACCTTCAAAGATATACGTATATGTAGTAGTAATATATGTTGTGGGAAAAAGACAAGGGCATTAAATTAGATTCAGTTAGTATAAAATTAATTTTATGATAAATTAAATAATTAATCAATACAATAATAATACGCAGAGAAAAAAACTACCGTTTGTGTATCAATATTATATTAATTTATTGTCTAATTTATTATTAAATTAATTTTATGATAACCGCATTAAATCATATTATGGACCAAGAAGATGACACCATCAACCACTTTTGGCCATATTATGCTGTTTTGAGGTTTGACTTCAATATAAAAAGCCTTATGCATTGGAGATTTCAAATAAGGTTCAAAAATATCTATTTAAAACATTCAGAAATGATGGAATGGTACATGAACAACAGTATATAGCCTGTTTCTATTCTATATATTTATATAAAGATAGCTAGTAATTATATGTTTAAAATGATTTCATTTTTAATTTATTTTTTTGGGTGGTAGAGCAACCATATCAAATAAGGACTCGTTAGAATTTATTTATTTTCATATATATATATATATATATATATATATATATATATATATATATATATAAAGAGTTAATTCACAACAATTAGTAACTATTAATATACTGTCATTAGAATCTCTAGCGGCAGGCGTTAAAAATATTTTTTAATTTGTCGTTAAAGACTCTAACAATAGAGACTTTCACAATTAATTTACTTTTTATATTTAATTGCTGCAATAATCAACTGTTATAGATACAATCTCATATATATATATATATATATATATATATAGTGTGTGATTATTATTTTGCTTAATTATTTATGTACTTTCCCTCAATTTGACTTTTTTGTCTTAAGGCAGGCCTGCATGCAAGCAGAAGGGGCAGGGGTCTATGATAAGTGGCTTACTGGCCTCAGGTGTTTGATGAGTGACTCTTTCACACTTTATTGACTCCACTATTTCCTAGATCTCTTCAGTATTATAGTTTGTATATATGTTTAAAATTGTTATCTCATATCTTGATTTATAATGGCATAAGCACTTTTTAACATATTTCTTCATAATGAATAGATAATGTTTCTAATAAATATTTTGTAATGTTTGAAACAAAAGAGTGCCCCCTCCCTTTTGACAATGATCTAGGTTGAACGAGATGTATATGCATGCATGCCAAAACAAAGTCTGTCTGGCTGTAAATAGAAAAAAAATAATTATTCGACGCCTGAGAGATTCGAACTCTCGCGGGGAAACCCCATGTACTTAGCAGGCACACGCCTTAACCACTCGGCCAAAGCGTCTTATGTTCGTCTCTATCCTAAAGTATATATTCTTTACTCTCTCCTACCACTAATGTACTCTCATTTATTTACACTAGCACCTGGAGGCACACGTGGGGCATGTATAGATTATGTGGAATAAAAAAAATTATAAAATTTAGAGGATTAATTAAAAAGATAAAAAAAAATTATATAAAAAGGACAAAATAATAATAACTAAACTTATAACAGTAAATAATTGTAAGACCCCGAATTTATGAAATACAAAATTTAATTTTTCTTCATATATATTTTTCCTAAAACAGTAAATGGTTAAATTGACAAAATTGAAAGTTAAGGATGTTATGTGTAAATTTTATTTTGTCGGACAATATTCTTTTTGTCGGGGAATATTCGTTTTGTCGGGGAATATTCGGGCCGTACGACGGCGCCAAAATAACTAATTATTGGTGGACCCCACAACGGAATATTTGTCGGATATAGAAAACGACAGAAGTAACTTTTTTAAATAAAAATAGTCAACGGTGTTAACTGTTAATGTGTGACGCCCCCAAATCTAGGCCCACACAGCCCAAACTTGAGTCGTCAAAAGACTACAACAAAATTATTACAACAAAGCACAACGTACAACAATACAGTGTATAATAATACACAACTAAGTCTTCACTATTATTGCCACACTATTTTACAACACGTGAAGACTAGGACAGCTATTCCTCGGACTCTCACTCCATCCCCCGGCTAGACCCCGTTACGTTCTCATCTCCTGTTGAAAAACAATGGAACAAAAGAAAGGGTGAGCTCAAATAGCCCAGTAAGAAATATCATGACTAAGATAATGACGAATAAATTATCATTAGCCTTCAACAGTTGAGTTCTTGATAGAATACAATAGACTACAAGGTTTATATCAAAAACTGTAGTTAAATTCTTAAACAACGTTCAGATCAATAATAGCAGCGGAATGAGCAATCTATTAGAAGAATAAGGCAGACTATAATGTCCACTCGCTTCTCTTTTTTGTAAAAATATCATCAACTTTTATCATCTGAAATACCATTAGTCATGATAATAAAAATTCACAGTTCCTGATCATAATCATGCAGATCAACAGTTCATATTTGCACTACGGACCAAAGACATTTAATATAACACCAACGGTCATGATTATACCAGATTCAGCCTTTGGTAATAATCATACCAATCAACAGTTCATCTTTGCACTACGGGCCAAAGATATTCAATAAAGCACCAACGGTCATGATTATACCAGATTCAGCCTTTGGTCATAATCATACCAACCAACAGTTCATCTTTGCACTACGGGCCAAAGAGAACATTCACCACGTGCCATAAAAGACACCGAACAGATGTATCGCCTTTAACCTAGTATATCGCCTTTAACCTATCATCTGTTCAACAATTATATCACATCTGTGCCCCCGGCCACAGATATTCACAACAGCTTGATTTTTGATGATTAATACAAATAACAGTGATACAAATGATGAACAGAAGAACAGGATAAACAATAAGTATCAGAAGTTTACTTTGTGCAGATTCAAATAATGTCCAAATTGCCAACATGATGTGGAGTGAAATTTAAAAATGATATTCAAGATCCACAGTTCAGAATAACGGTTACAGTTCAATAGAAAGGTTCACGTAAATAGGAAGGTTCAGTTGAAATAATGAAGTTCAACTATTATGGAACATATAATATTTTCAGGAATTATAGAAGCAATAGTTCCATAATAAGTTTCGATTTAGGAGTATGAAAGAAAATAATATCCCTTACCGTAGCAGGTTTGATTAACAAAAGGTGAAGGAAATTAATATCCCTTACCATAGTAAGTTTGAATAATGGAAGATGAAAAAGATGGTATCCCTTATGAGTATAAAGGAAAATGATATCACTTACGAATATGGAATAAAAGTGTCATGTGATAATTCGTGTAGACAAATTATTTCCACACGAGACAAATAACAAGGGTTATTCACCAACAGACGATAATCCGCACCGTAAGGTTATTCCCATCAATTTGAATACGAATAGTTATTCACCAAACAGGCGTAATCCGCACCGTAAGGTTATTCCCACAATTTAATAGAATTTGAACACGAAGAGTTATTCACCAAACAGGCGTAATCCGCACCGTAAGGTTATTCCCACAATTTAATAGAATTTGAACACGAAGAGTTATTCACCAAACAGGCGATAATCCGCACCGTAAGGTTATTCTCAAAGATTAATAAGGAATGAATACAAAAGGTTATTCACCAACAGGCGGTAAACCGCGCCGTAAGGTTATTCCCACAATTTAATACATGGAAATAAATGGCACAAGAAAGAAACGATATTATTTTCGAGAATCAAAGAATGATAATCCCTTCAAGTAAGAAAGAAAATAATATCCATTTATGATGATGAAAAGAGTGATACCCCTTACCGTAGTAAGTTAGAATATGAAAGAAGATAATATTCCTTACCACAGTAAATTTAAGAGTGTGAAAAGAATAATATTCCTTACCGTAATAAATTTAAGAGTGTGAAAAAAATGATATTCCTTACCGTAGTAAGTTTAAGAGTATGAAAGAAAATGAAATTCCTTACCTTAACTCGTGACTGGATATTGATTTAAATGAGGTTGATCAACCTATATATTTATAATATAAATTAGTAATTACCACATATAAATTTCAAAGTGTATGATAACTCGTATATTATGAACTATCAAAATTATATATATTTAACATAATTTTTGTAGTATAATATAATAACTTTAGAATAGTTTTTAAAATAATATTTCAAAATAAATCTTCCAAAGAAAGCTTTTAAAAATGAATCTTCTAATAGAAGAGTCTTCTAAAGGAAGATTTGTGAATACCGTGAAATATAGGAATTTATGAAATTACTACTCTTTAATAAAAGACTTACTTGAAAAATTCCTGCACTCCTTTTGGCTTTCAAACTCTCAAAATAACCTTACTATTCTCAGAGAAAACTCATAAAATTCTTATAGAAAAATTTTATGTTTTAGGTGTGATTTTTCTATTCAGCTGAGCAAGCTATTTATAGGAGAAAATAAGGCACTATGCATGTGGTAGGTGAAGGGGCGTGCAGCATGCCTGCTGAAAATTTCAGCAAAGGCAGCGCAGCCATTTGCTTTTCAAATTCTCCAGCGCAAAATTTCAGCACACTTCCTTTACAATTCATGTGGCCCCCACATAGGGTCCACATGTTACTATTTAAAAATAATAATTAATATTTTTTTTTTTTTTTTTTTTTTTTTACATTTATTTATTTTATTTTATTTTTCTTCCTATGGGTCCAACATATAAAATAAAATAATGCTACAACAATAATTCAACAATAATGTAATAAACACGTTACAGATTATTATTAATTTAATAATATAAATTACAGTATATTTGCTACTGTGACAATTATTAGATTCAATAATTTTAAACTACAGTGCACCAACAATTATTGACTCGATGATATGAAATACAGTGTAATGACAATTATTGAATCAATAATGCAAAATACTGTGTAGCAACAATAATTGAATTGATAATATAAAATATTATGCAGTGACAATTATTGATGAAATGATGCGTAACAATTACGGTGTCAATTATCAGACCAATAATATGAGACACTGTGCAATACCGTGTGCTACTGTAGAGTACCGTGTGCTACAGAAAATACCATAAATTACCGTATGCTACTATTCTTTTATCACCGGTATTTTAACAGTTAACACCGTTGACTATTTTTATTTAAAAAGGTTACTTCTGTCGTTTTCTATATCCGACAATTATTCCGTTGTGGGCTCCACCAATAATTAGTTATTTCGGCGCCGTCGTACGACCCGAATATTCCCCGACAAAACGAATATTCCCCGACAAAATAAAATTTGCACATAACATCCTTAACTTTCAATTTTGTCAATTTAACCATTTACTGTTTCAGGAAAAATATATATGAAGAAAAATTAAATTTTGTATTTCATAAATTCGGGGTCTTACATAATTTATTAAATACAAAATTTAATTTTTCTTCATATATATTTTTCCTGAAACAGTAAATGGTTAAATTGACAAAATTGAAAGTTAAGGATGTTATGTGCAAATTTTATTTTGTCGGGGAATATTCGTTTTGTCGGGGAATATTCGGGCCGTACGACGGCGCCGAAATAACTAATTATTGGTGGAGCCCACAACGGAATAATTGTCGGATATAGAAAACGACAGAAGTAACCTTTTTAAATAAAAATAGTCAACGGTGTTAACTGTTAAAATACCGGTGATAAAAGAATAGTAGCATACGGTAATTTATGGTATTTTATTGTGGCACACGGTATTCTACAGTAGCACACGGTATTGCACAGTGTCTCATATTATTGACACCGTAACTGTTACGCATCATTTCATCAATAATTGTCACTGCATAATATTTTATATTATCAATTCAATTATTGTTGCTACACAGTATTTTGCATTATTGATTCAATAATTGTCATTACAGTGTATTTTATATCATTGAGTCAATAATTGTTGCTGCACTGTTTTTAAAATTATTGAACCTAATAATTGTCACAGTTGCAAATATACTGTAATTTATATTATTAAATTAATAATAATCTGTAACGTGTTTATTACATTATTGTTGTAGCATTATTTCATTTTATATGTTGGACCCACAGGAAAAAAAAAAAAAAATTATTTTTCAAAAGTTACTATTCACTGACGGGAGTTACTGTTCATCCCCGGAAAAGTTACTGTTCATCTGCCGACAAAAGTTACTGTTCATTACTGTTCACTTTTTGAAAATTTTAAAGTTACTGTGCAAGTATTGAAAATTTTTAAAAACGTTTGCGCAGCCTCTGCTGATTTTTTTTTTTTTTTTTTAGTTCACCTACCACGCATAGTAACCTCTTTTCTCCTATAAATAGCCTGTTCAGCTGAATAGAAAAATCACACCTAAAACATAAAATTTTTCTATAAGAATTTTATGAGTTTTCTCTGAGAATAGTAAGGCTATTTTGAGTGTTTGAAAGCCAAAAGGAGTGCAGGAATTTTTCAAGTAAGTCTTTTATTAAAGAGTAGTAATTTTATAAATTCCTATTTTTCACGGTATTCACAAATCTTCCTTTAGAAGACTCTTCTTTGAGAAGATTCATTTTTAAAAGCTTTCTTTGGAAGATTTATTTTGGAATATTATTTTTAAAACTATTTTAAAGTTGGTATTTTATACTACAAAAATTATGTTAAATATATATAATTTTGATAGTTCATATTATACGAGTTATCATACACTTTGAAATTTATATGTGGTAATTACTAATTTTACTATAAAAATATAGGTTGATCAATCTCATTTAAATCAATATCCAGTCACGTGTTAAGGTAAGAAATGTCATTTTTTTACACTCTTGAATTTGCTACGGTAAGGGATATTATTTTCTTTCATACTCCTGAATCGAAACTTATTATGGAACTATTGCTTCTATAATTCCTGAAAATATTATATGATCCATAATAGTTGAACTTCATTATTTCAACTGAACCTTCCTATTTTCTGAATCTTTCTATTGAACTGTAACCGTTATTCTGAACTGAGAATCTTGAATAACATTTTTAAATTTCACTCCACATCATGTTGACAATTTGGACATTATTTGAATCTGCAAAAAGTAAACTTCCGATACTTATTGTTTATCCTGTTTCTTCTGTTCATCAATTGTATCACTATTATTTGTACTAATCATCAAGAATCAAGCTGTTGTGAATATCTGTGGCCGGGGGCACAGATGTGATATATTTGTTGAACAGATGATAGGTTAAAGGCGATATATTAGGTTAAAGGCGATACATCTGTTCGGTGTCTTTTATGGCACGTGGTGAAAGTTCTCTTTGGCCCGTAGTGCATAGATGAACTGTTGTTTGGTATGATTATGACCAAAGGCTGAATCTGGTATAATCATGACCGTTGTTGTTATATTGAAAGTTCTCTTTGGCCCGTAGTGCATAGATGAACTGTTGTTTGGTATGATTATGACCAAAGGCTGAATCTGGTATAATCATGACCGCTGGTGCTATATTGAATGTTCTCTTTGGCCCGTAATGCATAAATGAACTGTTGATTTGCATGATTATGACTAGGAACTGTGAATTTGTATTATCTTGACTAATGGTATTTCAGATGATAAAAGTTGATGATGTTTTTACGAAAAAGAGAAGCGCGTGGACATTATAGTCTACATTATTCTTCTAATAGATTGCTCATTCTGCCGCTATTATTGATCTGAACATTGTTCAAGAATTTAACTGCAGTTTTTGATATACACCTTGTATTCTGTTGTATTCTATCAAGAACTCACCTGTTGAAGACTAATGATAATTTATTCGTCATTATCTTAGTCATGATATTTCTTACTGGGCTATTTGAGCTCACCCTTTTGTTCCATTATTTTTCAACAGGATATGAGAACGTAGCTGGGTCTAGCCGGGGAATGGAGTGGGAGTCCGAGGGATATCTATTATAGTCTTCACGTGTTGTAAAATAGTGTGGCAATAATAGTGAAGACTTAGTTGTGTATTATTATACACGGTATTGTTGTACGTTGTGCTTTGTTGTAATAATTTTGTTGTAGTCTTTTGACGACTCAAGTTTGGGCTGTGTGGGCCTAGATTTGGGGGCGTCACAGTTAAAATACCGGTGATAAAAGAATAGTAGCATACGGTAATTTATGGTATTTTATTGTGGCACACGGTATTCTACAGTAGCACACGGTATTGCACAGTGTCTCATATTATTGACACCGTAACTGTTACGCATCATTTCATCAATAATTGTCACTGCATAATATTTTATATTATCAATTCAATTATTGTTGCTACACAGTATTTTGCATTATTGATTCAATAATTGTCATTACACTGTATTTCATATCATCGAGTCAATAATTGTTGGTGCACTGTAGTTTAAAATTATTGAATCTAATAATTGTTACAGTAGCAAATATACTGTAATTTATATTATTAAATTAATAAAAATATGTAACGTGTTTCTTACATTATTATGGTAACATTATTTTATATGTTGGACTCACAGGAAGAATAAATAAATAAATAAAAAAATAAAATAATTAATTTTACTATTTGAAATAGTAACGTGAATAGTGACGTGAATAGTAACGTGAATAGTAAGTGAATAGTAAGAAACATGTGGGACCCATTGTGGGGCCCACATGAAATGTGAGAAATGTGAGAATTTGCTGAAGAGTTGGTGGAGGCTGCGCAGCAGCCTCTGCTGAATTTTTTTTCTGTTCACCTACCATGCATAGTAACTTATTTTCTCCTATAAATAGATTGTTCAGCTGAATAGAAAAATCACACCTAAAACATAAAATTTTTCTATAAGAATTTTATGAGTTTTCTCTGAGAATAGTAAGGTTATTTTGAGAGTTTGAAAGCCAAAAGGAGTGCAGGAATTTTTCAAGTAAGTCTTTTATTAAAGAGTAGTAATTTCATATATTCTTATTTTTCACGGTATTCATAAATCTTCCTTTAGAAGACTCTTCTTTGAGAAGATTCATTTTTAAAAGCTTCCTTTGGAAGATTTATTTTGGAATATTATTTTAAAAATTATTTTAAAGTTGTTATATTATACTACAAAAATTATGTTAAATATATATAATTTTGATAGCTCATAATATACGAGTTATCATACACTTTGAAATTTATATGTGGTAATTACTAATTATATTAAAAATATATAGGTTGATCAATCTCATTTAAATCAATATCCAGTCACGTGTTAAGGTAAGGAATTTCATTTTCTTTCATACTCTTAAACTTACTACGGTAAGGAATATCATATTCTTTCATTTTCTATTATTTAAACTTACTACGGTAAAGGGTATCATTCTTTTCATCATCATAAATGGATATTATTTTCTTTCTTACTTGAAGGGATTATCATTCTTTGATTCTCGAAAATAATATCGTTTCTTTCTTGTGCCATTTATTTCCATGTATTAAATTGTGGGAATAACCTTACGGCGCGGTTTACCGCCTGTTGGTGAATAACCTTTTGTATTCATTCCTTATTAATCTTTGAGAATAACCTTACGGTGCGGATTATCGCCTGTTTGGTGAATAACTCTTCGTATTCAAATTGATGGGAATAACCTTACGGCGCGGATTATCGCCTGTTTGGTGAATAACTATTCGTATTCAAATTGATGGGAATAACCTTACGGTGCAGATTATCGCCTGTTGGTGAATAACCCTTTTTATTTGTCTCGTGTGGAAATAATTTGTCTACACGAATTATCACATGACACTTTTATTCCATATTCGTAAGTGATATCATTTTCCTTTATACTCATAAGGGATACCATCTTTTTCATCTTCCATTATTCAAACTTACTATGGTAAGGGATATTAATTTCCCTCACCTTTTGTTAATCAAACCTGCTACGGTAAGGGATATTATTTTCTTTCATACTCCTAAATCGATACTTATTATGGAACTATTGCTTCTATAATTCCTGAAAATATTATATGTTCCATAATAGTTGAACTTCATTATTTCAACTGAACCTTCCTATTTACGTGAACCTTTCTATTGAACTGTAACCGTTATTCTGAACTGTGGATCTTGAATATCATTTTTAAATTTCACTCCACATCATGTTGGCAATTTGGACATTATTTGAATCTGCACAAAGTAAACTTCTGATACTTATTGTTTATCCTGTTCTTCTGTTCATCATTTGTATCACTGTTATTTGTATTAATCATCAAGAATCAAGCTGTTGTGAATATCTGTGGCCGGGGGCACAGATGTGATATAATTGTTGAACAGATGATAGGTTAAAGGCGATATACTAGGTTAAAGGCGATACATCTGTTCGGTGTCTTTTATGGCACGTGGTGAATGTTCTCTTTGACCCGTAGTGCAAAAATGAACTGTTGGTTGGTATGATTATGACCAAAGGCTGAATCTGGTATAATCATGACCGTTGGTGCTTTATTGAATATCTTTGGCCCGTAGTGCAAAGATGAACTGTTGATTGGTATGATTATTACCAAAGGCTGAATCTGGTATAATCATGACCGTTGGTGTTATATTGAATGTCTTTGGCCCGTAGTGCAAAGATGAACTGTTGATCTGCATGATTATGACCAGGAACTGTGAAGTTGTATTATTTTGACTAATGGTATTTCAGATGATAAAAGTTGATGATATTTTTACTAAAAAGAGAAGCGAATGGACATTATAGTCTGCATTATTCTTCTAATAGATTGTTCATTCCGCTGCTATTATTGATCTGAACGTTGTTTAAGAATTTAACTGCAGTTTTTGATATAAACCTTGTAGTCTATTGTATTCTATCAAGAACTCAACTGTTGAAGGCTAATGATAAATTATTCGTCATTATCTTAGTCATGATATTTCTTACTGGGCTATTTGAGCTCACCCTTTCTTTTGTTCCATTACAGGAGATGAAAACGTAACAGGATCTAGCCGGGGAATGGAGTGAGAGTCTGAGGAATAGCTGTCGTAGTCTTCACGTGTTGTAAAATAGTGTGGCAATAATAGTGAAGACTTAGTTGTGTATTATTATACCCTGTATTGTTGTACGTTGTGCTTTGTTGTAATAATTTTGTTGTAGTCTTTTGACGACTAAAGTTTGGGCTGTGTGGGCCTAGATTTGGGGGCGTCACAATAATAATAATAATAATAATAATAATAATGTAACACAAATTCATCTAAACTTATAACAGTAAATAATAATAATAATAATAATAATAATGTAACACAAATTCATCTAGGGGTGCACAATGGTTAATTTGTTCGGTTTTGTATCTAAAAAAATAATCAAATCATTTAAAACAATTATAAAAAGTTAAAAACTAAAATCATCCAAATCTTTACTCCGTAGTTGTTATCGACTTATTTGGTTATCAGTTAAATCGATTGGTTTAAGCGGTTTGAACCAAGAACAAATAAATAATTAAATATAAAATAAAATCATCAATGATCAAACAACCAAACATAATATATTATACTAAAGAGTTCTACTTCTCAAATTTTGACAAATGTTTATGGTCATTAGAAATAAGACTTTAGTTTTTTTCTCAAAATAACTTAGAACCAAAATATTAATAAAGAACTCAAAAAGGAGATCAAGTGTTTGTGAATAATAAACATCCATTAAACCTAAATTTTCTAACATGATAAATAAAATATTGTATCATATACTACAAAAATCAAGTAAATATACTGCATAAATAAAAATATATTCTATACATAATTATATTTATAATTTTATATATTCAGCCGTTCAGTCAGTTTCGACTTTCTCATGAGTGAAAATCAAAACCGGCCGACTAAGTTCCGGCTTTCTTTATTTTGTATTTGTCAATTTGTTAGTTTTTTAGTTTCCAATTTAGTTTCTTTTCGATTTGGCTCATTTAGATGATTTTTTGAATTTGATTAATTACTTGTTCACCCTTAAATGTACTGTTGAAGTCAATGACCGAGAGCCGCTTTATATTAAGAGATGATTGAATAATCAGTGTTCCGAAAAATATACATTATGGGGATTTATTATGAAGATACTTAACCGCGCTATCTGTCCGAGTTTAGAAGTACAAGTTTATGTATTCGTTCTCTTTTCTTATTGCTAATCTTATCAATAGATAAAAGAAGAGAGAGAAAAAGAAACACAACATACAGGCTCATATATCATTTGTGTGGTTCATACATGATTACAGATTATATGAGTGTGACATCCATTTATTTATTTATTTATTTTCGTTGAATATTCATTCCCTAGGACCAAGTGCCGCTACAGGAATCTAGTATACATGAATTTGACTCCAAATATGGAGGAATCCCACAGCTATAAACTATTTACTAGAGTATACCTAAAATACATCTAAGAAGAAGAAATGACAACAAATTTGTGGTGCTATAATTTATCATTCAATTACAATTGAATGATTACATTTGAATGAAACACAAATTTCTATGTTCAACTTTTAAATGAGAGAAGTTTACAGAGGCATTTGCTGCTTGCTTGCATTCTTCTTACTCCAAAGGTGGTGGACATAGTATTATCAATCACCTAGTAATATCAACATATTGGAGAATTTCTGAACCGATAATGGAAATCCAGTTAACCGAAGAGCCGAAAAAGAGCTCCCAAAACCAGAGATCCAATGCAAGGACAGAGGAGAATATCAACAGCGCCAGAGTCTGATAACGGTTTAATGGCCACCCCAAGACTTCGGCCATTTTTGTCAAAAATGGGAGGGAATTGCTTGTTGGATTGCAATTCCTAATGGACCAAGCTGTTACCCACTGCACCCCAGAAGGAATAAGGTCAAACTCCTCTCTTAATCGCCTACCCAGGTCTGGCATGTGCCCTCCCCCGTAAAGAATAGCAATTTTATTGTGGCCTTCATCAATTGCTCTTCGAAGTGCCTCTGTTGCGGCTCTGTTCCTCTCACCAATGATGACAGATTTCTCTTCTACGTCTGATGTGGCTTGTGTGAACCTGCATATACAATAGCATCCCACCAATTAATGCTTAATATTGGTACATAGCACCCGTACTTTCACCTTCCAAAGTTTTTTACTCCAAAAACAAGGTGTTAAAATAAAAACATAGAAATAGAAAATGAGACACAATTCTTGGCATTTGCACGAGACTCTAGAAATGAGAGGGAATTAACAACTATAAAGCTAGGCAGATAGACAGACTCAAACCAAGTAGTTGATATCAGGAGTAGCCCACTTCCCAACGTGGTTTCAACAATTTCTTCACAGAAGAATTTTTATCTAACCGGGATCAGATTGTGACAATCTTTCAGGTGCTTAACTATAACAGAGAAGATCACACCACTTCTGATCTGGGAAAAAAATAAATGTTTGCTGCGAGACTTTTGCTCTTCACCAAACAACCTAGTTCTCCCTCGTTTGGGCTCTCACTCATCTCCACCCCTTTCTTATTATTAGTACTAAGACAGATACAGAAGTCGCTTGCCTGAACTTGTGCTCCGAACTCCAAAAAGTAAAAAGAAAACGGAC
Source organism: Hedera helix (assembly GCA_947179155.2). Lineage (NCBI taxonomy): Eukaryota > Viridiplantae > Streptophyta > Magnoliopsida > Apiales > Araliaceae > Hedera > Hedera helix. The sequence goes on from OX359271.1 coordinate 6,203,852, forward strand.
TAAAACATGGAACCTCAGCCAAATTTATTGGCAGAGGGTGGGCAGAACCCTCTTTAAAGAGACATGACCCCCAATAAGTTTGCTATTTACTTTCTGTATATGATTCATATATTTATACAGGAGTCAACATTTGAAGTGAGGGGCAGAGACTTTTGGATAACAAGAAGGTGAGCTGCTCTAATTGAAAAGTGAGTCGCCATTTGAGTTGGGGGACTGCAGTATGATGTGCAGTGTGCATTGGTCCGTTGGAATCACTTAGTTTACAAAGCTGATCGAAAGAGCTGCAGAATTCAAAGAGGTTGTTAAAGAAAGAAGTACACCATCGATCTTCCGAAATGCTTGATTTCCAACAACTCTTGCACCATCTCAGTAGTAGAATTCAGGGCTGCTCCAGGAATCACGTCAAAAAAATTTGAAACATCCTACTCTCTGATCACTTAAGAGTAACGTAATTTGGTTGGTTACTTGTTTTACCAACAAACACACGCCAAAAAGGTTGTGAGTGAGATCTCAGCTAACAGAACAATTATTTTTTTAAGCAAAATCAATGTTGACAGTTTAGGAGCGTCCTAGTTCAATTGCATCCTAATAACAGATCTTTGATTCGATATGTTAAAGGGGTACGGGATATCTAAGAACAATTCAGTTCCATCGATATCCTGCATGAGCTTTTCATTCTACGAAGAGAATGTGAGAAACAACATATATGTTGTAAAAGTACATGAATGAAAAAGAATCATCACTCAAAAAAGTATCTAAACTAGTAATCAATCATAGGCGTCATCAAGCAAATTACCATAAATAATTATCATTTTGTAAATGCAAGTAATGGAACAAAGTTAAAAAGGACACAAAGACTTACTCAGAGGTTAGCCTCTTTGCCAGGAAGACCTTCATTGCAGCTCCAAAATCAAGCCTCGACAAGGCTTCTACTTCTGGATATTCCGATGCCTGATCTCCAACATCAGCACAAAGAATTCCAATTATTAGAATTCCAACTAGAGGCATAGGCAGTGCGCGAGAAGCCCACAGAAGTTTGGATCTCCAAGGGCCAAGCTCTTCAGGGATTGAAGCAGTCTGCACCAAGGCTTTCGTTGATCTTATAGTCATATCTCTTGCAAATGAGAAGATACTCTCACCTTTTTCAAGCTGAAGAAGACAATACGTTACGATAATATCTTCAAATATTATTATATTAGTTGTCAATGAGAACACTGTTCTTGATTATAACAACAAAGGATCTAGCAGTGCGCACTTGAAACAATGTATATTTGCACACGGGCAAAAGTGTGAAAGTGTAAATAAAAAATCTTTAGGCATCTATAATTCGAAAGAGTATCAAGATTAAAACGCAACCATTCTAAAATTGCTTTCAGGGTTTTACGATCATTGATAAACTTAAAAAATGTGCATTACATCATTAAGCAGAGAAGACATAAGAATAGAACCTGAAGTAACTTGAATGTTTCAAAATCAAGGTCTGCATGGAACCAATTGTCAGCCTCGTAGTCAAGACAATCTAACTGGAAATCAAGTGTAAGAAATCTAGCCATCTGCCGCTGAATGCATCCAATAATGTTAAAACCCGAAGATCGTGAACTTTTAAGCTTTTTTGTAGCAACAAGTTTTCGTCTGTTTTCTAAACTCTCCCTGCTAGTCACCATCTCATAAAGGACGCAATCATAGGGCTCAAGTTCCTTCTGTAGGATGTCGAAGTACCTACTCATTGCATCTTGATCAATAAAATTGTTTTGACAAGAAAAGTGGTCAATTTAACATATGTGTTTACTTGAATTTAAATCATTATGGTTTTTTTACTATTATAAGTAAGATTTTTACAATTACAAGTTTAATAGTCTATGCCCATTCAATGAAGAAACAATACATGCCTAAAGCATGACACAGATTACATGTTTACTTTTGTGTGTTTCTACTTAAACCACATGACCTGATGGCTGATTGACACTTTAATTATTGTGTTATCCCCCACACCCTCCTTTCCCACACAAAGGCTCATGAAAATACACACCAGCCCACCCAATTGCTTCCTGTTACTGTAAAATCAATACAGATGATATATTCTATTTCTGTGACCAAATAATTTAAGCCTAAGCCTCCATCAGATGTTCTTTCTCCCCAACCACTTCTTTACTACTTCATGATTACAGCGTTTGAAGCGGCTCATCAAGGTTTTATATTATTTTCACAAGCAAACATCCAGAAATTAGAACTTTCAACTATTTAAAACTTTTAAGATTACAAGGTAAATGAAAATCAGATTGATGGGCTGTGTTTTGTAAATTGAGCATGGCTATAATGAATTTTATTTTCCCCTTATGAAACAATCAGTCTAGCTTCTCATTTTCTTCTTTCTCACAAACATTACGGAGATACAAAATCAACAAAATATTATGGTCTTATTTCCTTTTGCCTATGGTAATAAGTTGGTGAAATGTCATTTGCTTAATTAACCACACACAACCATTTACTAATTTTTATAATTGTGGCCCTTTTACACCCAGTTTTTCTCGTTCAAATCATTTATATTCTAGGATATGATCTACCTGAAAAAGGTGATTTTCAGTTAGCAGATATCCTTACATTCCTCAATACAACAAAAAAAAAAAAAAAAAGAAGAAGAAGTATATATACCACATGTTCAAACAGAAAAGAGCTCTAGGGATTGAAATAAAAATGTTCATATATACCACATTGTTGGGTATGACATGAATCCTTATTGGATTTGGATTTAGGTATTACCTATAATCCGTTTTGGTTTAGGAAAGTTATCTTTCTTAGTCATACTCAATTTAGTATTTCCTATGCTATTTGGTTATGGAATTTTCTTATGGCCTATAAATATAGGTGTTAGGTTTTTGGAGAAAAGACATTCAGAAACATTCTAATAATTCTCATAATTCTCTCTTTATCATGTATTTTTCAATTTTTTTAGTGAATTTCTTTTGCCTTTCTCTATGGATTTTTTCTCGATTTGACTTTTCACGTAAAACCTTGTATTATTGTCTTTATCTTTTTGTGTAGATTTATTGTGTTTGTTATAGTTTGTCATAACAAACTAGTGTCAATAGTTTGGTTATTTTTTATCCATACTATGGCGTTGAATTCGACTTCATCAACGAAATTTGATATTGACAAATTCGATGGGAATATTAGTTTCAATCTTTGACATGTTCGGATGAAGGTTGTTCTTACTCAACACGGCTTAAAGAAAGCCATTATAGGGAAGCTAGTGAAGCCTGTAGATATGTCAAATACGGATTGAGAGACGAAGAAAGCTAGTGAGATGTCTGAGTCAGAATGGAAAACTATGGATGATAAAGCACTTTTGGCAATTCGGTTGTGTCTTTCGAATGATGTGTTGTAGGAGGAGTTAGCGGAAACTACAATTGCTGATTTGTGGAAGAAATTAGAGTCTCTCTATTTGACGAAACCTCTCACCAATAGAATGAGACTTAAACAACGTCTTTACATTTTGCATATGTCAGAAGGTACTCAAATCAAATCTAATATCACTGAAACTGAGTAGCAGAATATTGATGTTAAGATTGATGATGAAGATCAAGCCCTATTGTTGTTTAGTCTCATTATATCCTTCATATAAGCACTTTAGAGACACTATGATCTATGGTAGAGACACTATCTCACTTCAGGATATTAAAACGAATCTTATGAGTAAAAAAAACTAGCTTTTGAGATGACTTTTGAGAAAAGTGATGATCAAGGTGTTGGATTGTTTGTCAGAAGGAGGTCAATTGAGAGAAGTTCAAAAAGTGGCAGTACACACAGATCAAAATTTCAGAATAAGAATCTCATATGTAGCTACTGTGATGCAAAGGGGTATATAAAGTGTAATTGTCCGAAGTTGAAAAAAAAAAGAACATGAAGGAGACAATCTTGGTCAAATTAATAGTGGACAGAATGTGCATAACCAGCAAAATCAGGGGGCAAGAAAGCCTTCTCAGGCTAGTGTTGCTGAGAATAGATAGTTATAATCTTCTGTCAGTAGCCAATGACAGAGAAAGACTTAACAGTGACTAAATTTTGGATTTTGGGCATTCTTATCGTATGTGTCCTAGTCATGATTGGTTCTCTACATATGAACCGTTTAATGGTGAAATTGTTTTGATGGGAAATAATTTTAAATGTAAAGCAATTGGCATTGGTACAATTAAAATTAAGATGCAAGATGACATCATGAGGACATAGTCAGATGTTAGACATGTTCTAGGTTTGAAGAAGAATCTCATATCTTTGGGTACACTAGATGAAAACGGGTGTAAGTACACAACTGAAGGTGGAGTTATGAATATTAGTAGAGGCTCTCTTTTGTTGATGAAAGGAATCAAGGTCGGCATTTTATATAAATTGGAGGGTTCCACAGCACAAATTCAAATGCAATTTGTTCTTCAATTACTACAGATCACACCAACAGGTTGTGGCATATGAGGTTGGGCCATATGAGTGAAAAAGGCATGGATGCTTCGAGTAAGAGAAGTCTTTTGTCTGGACAAAAAATAGGAAGTCTGGACTTCTATGAGCATTGTGTCTTGGGGAAGCAGAAACAAGTTAATTTCAAGACTACGGTTCATAGAACAAATGGGACTTCGGACAATATTCATTTAGACCTTTGGGGACCTTCACGGGTTCCTTCGAAAGGTAGCAGTGCACGTTATCTGCTACCTTTCATTGATAATTATTCCAGGAAGGTTTCGGTCTACTTCTTGAAACATAAGAATGACGTTTTTGTGACTTTCAAACAGTGGAAGAATTTGGTTGAGAAGCAGACAGGAAAGCAGATTAAGAGATTCAGATCAGATAATGGCTTTGAGTTTTGTGAGACTGAGTTCAATGAGTTCTGCAAGAATGAAGGAATTGTTAAGCATCGTATAGTTGTGAAAACACCACAGCAGAATGGAGTTGCAGAACGGATGAACAAAACCTTGATAGAGAAGGTCAGGTGCATGTTGTTAAATGCAGTTTTGGGCAAGGAATTTTGGGTAGAAGCTATAAACACAACTTCTTTCTTGGTGAATCGTTCTCCTTGCACAGCTATAGAATGTAAGACCCCTGAAGAGGTTTGGTCAGGTAATCTTATAGATTATTCAATTATTAGAGTGGTCGGTTGTCCTGTATATGCACATGTGAATGAAGGAAAACTCGTACCTAGAGCCAAGAAATGCATCTTTCTTGGTTATGGTTCTAGTGTGAAGGATTATAGACTTTGGTGTGCTGATTAAGTGATTAGAAGTTAGCGAAGGTCGTAATTAGCAAAGATGTTACTTTTGATGAGTCCGCTATGCTTCATAAGAACAAGGAATCCTCAGTTCCTTGTATTGATAGTTCTGATAGTGTTGGTCAAAAGATGGAGCTTGAAGTAACTTTTCCTCAAGTTTAGAAATCACAGCAAAGTTCAGATCATGTGCCTACTACTATTACTGTTGTAGATGAGAATAAAGTTCCAGAGGAGAAACATGTGGACAATCAGTATAGTCTCACTAGAGACAGAGCAAAGAGGACAGTGCGACCACCACAGAGATATGGATATTCATATTATGTTACTTATGCCTTATCAGTTGTCGAGATAGTTGAGTATAGTGACCCTGTGACTTATAAAGATGTTGTTTCCTCGAATGATTCAGAAACGTGGTTGTTTGCTATGAATGAGGAGATGGAATCTCTTCAGAAAAATCAGACTTGGGAGCTTGTGAAACCACCTAAAGGTAAGAAAATTGTGGATTGATGGATATTTAAGAAAAAGGAAGGCATCTTAGGAGCTGAAGACGTTAGGTACAAGGCTCGACTAGTAGTTAAGGGATTCAATCAAATCCATGGAATTTACTTCAATGATGTGTTTTCACCAGTTGTGAAACACAACTCTATTCTAGTATTTCTTGGTTTGGTTGGTATGTATGATTTGAAGTTGGAACAACTCGATGTGAAAACAACTTTCTTACATGGTGAACTTGAAGAAAAGATTTATATGAGTCAACCTCAAGGATTTCAGATTCAAGGAAAGGAAGACTACGTTTTCTTATTGAAAAAGTCCTTATATGGTTTAAATCAATCTATCAGGCAGTGGAATAAACAAGTTCATTCATTTATGGTTGGTATTGAATATAGAGGATTCAATATGATAGTTGTGTGTACTTTAAGAAACTTCAAGTGGCTCATTTATCTATTTGTTGCTTTATGTTGATGATATGTTGATTGTAGCAAAAGATAGTTCAGAGATTAGTAAATTGAAATCACTATTGAGCACCAAGTTTGAGATGAAAGATTTAGAGGCTGCTAAGAAAATTATTGGCGTGGAGATTCAGCAAGATCGTAGAATTAAGAAATTGAACTTATCCCAGAAAGACTACATCGTGAAGGTGCTAGATCGTTTTGGTATGAAAGATGCCAAAACAATAAGTACTCCTCTTGCTGCTCACTTCAAATTATCAGCTGAATTATCTCCTCAAACGAATTAGTATGTTAGGTATATGTTAAGTGTTCCCTACTCTAGTGCAATTGGTTGCCTCATGTAAGCTATGATTTGTATTTGTCCAAATATCTCACATGTCATTAGTGTGGTAAGTACATAGTTATCACGTCCAGGTAAAATTCATTAGCAAGCCGTGAAATGGATTTTAAGATGCTTGTGAGGTACCCTTATAGGAATGGCGATACCCTTATAAGGTATGTTGATTCAAACTATGCTAGTGATCTTGATAGGAAAAGGTCGTTGACAGGTTATGTATTTACCCTTGCAGGTTGTGCAATTAGTTGGAGAGCTACTTTACAGCATATGGTTGCTCTCGACTATAGAGGCAAAGTATATGGCTATTACAGAGGTCGTTAAGGAAACTATTTGGTTGTAAGACTTGTTTGGAGAGATCAACATGGATCACGAAGTTACTGTTGTCCGTTGTGATAGTCAGAGTGCTATACACTTGACTAAGGCTCAGATGTATCATGAGAGGACGAAGCATAATGATGTCGTGTATTATTTTGTTCAAAACATTGTTGAAGATGGTGACATTAAAATCTTGCAGATTGATACTGCAGACAATCCAACTGACATGTTAACGAAGTCGTTACAACGTACTAAGTTCGAACATTACTTGGACCTAGTTAGTGTTCGATACACTTGAATTGTGTATTTGAGAAGAGGAAATCAAAGTGGAGATTTGTTGGGTATGACATGAATCCTTATTGGATTTGGATTTAGGTATTACCTAGAATCCGTTTTGGTTTAGAAAAGTTATATTTCCTAGCCATACTCAACTTAGTGTTTCCTATCCTCTTTTGGTTATGGAATTTTCCTATGGCCTATAAATATAGGTGTTAGGTTTTTGGAGGAGAGACGTTAAAAAACATTCTAATAATTTTCATAGTTCTCTCTTTATCTTGTATTCTTCACATTTTTTTAGTAGATTTCTTTTGCCTTTTCTCTGTGTTTTTTTGCCCAATTTGGGTCTCCACGTAAAACCTTGTATTATTGTCTTTTATCTTTCCACGTTGATTTATTGTGTTTGCATAGTTTGTCATAACACACGTTGAATTATAAAACCAAAAAAAACGAAAGCAATTTCTCATTTAATTCCAAATTACAAGTTGAAAACAACTGATAAAGGTAAACTTACTCCTTGTCTGCAATGTGAATTGTGGAGATTAAATCAACCTGCACAATTTAATTACTAAACTAAGCAATAAAAACATGTCAACAGATAACAGAACTGAGACAGACAAATTGATGAACAGATATAGTTATAAAAAGAAATAAAGAAAAATCACCTGAAGGAATATCTGAAGAAGTGACCAAGGGAATTTTTTACGGTAGCTAACAACGGCAGTCTGCAATTCGGCATTACCAGCGCCATTTTTGAACCTCATGAAATCCGCAATCGAATTGTTCTCCAGAAATTGGTCAGCCTCAGAACCATCGGAAGTGGTGGATTGGTTGAAAAAAACTGCTTTAGGGTTCCTAATTCGATGATAATGGAGTGAAATTGGGCCAGGGTCACGTCTGGATAAGTTGAAGAGATAAGGGAGCCTGATAGAAGGGGAAGTGGAGACGAAGGAAGGCGGATTGGAGGAGTTTGAAAATTTTGAAGAATTAGGAAATGAAGATGGTGTTGAAGATATTATTGAAACTGAACTTCGGGCCATCATTCTTCAGGACTCTCTCCTCTTCTTCTGGACTCTCTCCTCTTCTTCTGGATTGTGTGTTTTTGTGTGTGTGAGAGAGAGACAGGAAGAGATTTGAGGATTTGGTTAATTTTTTCTGGTTCTGGTTTCAGTTTATAGTTGGCTGCTTCGTACGTCACCGTTTACCTAATTTGACATTATTAAATTCTCCCTTTATTCGGGAAAAAAACATTTATTATTATTTTTTTGCTAAAAAAAATTCCAATAATTTTCATCTTTTTATACGAGTAGTTTAAGAAAATTTATATTACAAGTAAAAGGGTTGTGAAACTTCATTGATAAAATATATATTCGAATAACTATGATTTTTTTATAAATAAAAAAATATGTTTTACTTTAGTGGCGTATCACAATTTTTTAAATCACTCATATAAAATTTTACTAAAAAAATGTTAATTTTATAAGTTAAATTATTATTTTTATAAGGTTGTCTGTCACAAAAGTGCCAAGTAAATAGAAACTCTCATCAGAACACGATATTAAAACTAATAATTTTAATTGTGAAGATAAGTGTTTGTATCTTATTATATTATCATTAAATAGAATATTCACTCAGTAATTTGTCTTTATATTTAAATTTTAAAATTTAAATTTTTTTTATAATACAAATTATTTACCATATTTCCCGTTATCTTTTTAATTTAAAATATATTTCAAGAAATTAATTAATAAAAGTGTTTAACCACATTACACGGTAACCATTATTTTTTGTTCTTTTGGAAGTACAATTAATGATCATCATACAAGCGTCATTCTGTTAAGTTTGCCGACAAAGAAAGCAAGTCCAACACACCCTTGTACGCAATGTGCTAGTACTGATATTTTCTTAGTGAAAAAGACTAGATTAAAGATTTTGCCTTTTATAGGAAGAAGATCTTCCTACAAATAAGCGGAACGATAATGGTGGTTCACTCTTTGCCATCCGCATTTGCCGTTGGGTGTGTATGACGCTGCTCCGTAAAATCTTGCTATATCCTGCAAGCATCTACTTCTATCAAAATAAAAACAAGGAACATTGGCTCTAACAATTTCGTCCAAGATTTCAAAAAAGATAGCCATACGATGTACAAAAAGTTCACGCCAACGCTTGTGTGATTTCTTCAGCTTGGACACTCGATTCTTTTGACTTGTATATGATTATACGTTTCTGAGATGGTACCCTCCATCGCCCATCCCGTGGCTTTCTAATCATGCCACTAATTATCATGCATATATTTCGAAATATTTTAACTTTTACCCTCATCCTGGAATTATTCAAATTAACACGGATTAGAAGTGTGAGGCTGGCCTCGATCAAATTAAAACCATTGGCCCCTCTTGTCCCTTTCTAATTACGCCACTAATTATTATGCATATATTTCGAAATATTTGAACTTTTACTCTCATCTTGGAATTATACAAATTAACGCTGATGGCAGGGCCGGCCCTGAGGGGGTGCCGAAGGGGCGACCGCTCAGGGCCCCCAAATTTAGAAGGCCCACAATTTTTTTTTTTTTTTTTTTTTTACTAAAATACGAAATTTTTTTATGTATATGTATACTTTAAAAAGAAGATATTGTTATTTTAATTAATGATGAATTTTGATATAAATTGTGCTTTATATATTAGTGTTCATAAAAAAAAAAATTATATGCGAGATAGGGCCCCTATTTTTTTTTTGCACAGGGTCTCTAAACTCTCAGGACCGGCCCTGGCTGATGGAAGTGTGAGGCTACCCTCGTCAAAACCAGGTGTTACTGTTGTGGTCCGTGATTTTGAGGGCAAATAGATTCATGCTAAACTCAGGCAACTGATAGGAGCATCATCCCTCCCTAGCTGAATTATGGTCTATCGAGGATGGTCTGTTGCCGGCTTGGGAGTTGAGTTACAGGAATATCATTTTGAAATTTGATGCTGCTACTATCCTGAACATGTTAAAAGCTCCTACTGAAATTCCCAACTATTTATTTTCTCGTGTTGGCTTGTAGGAAGCTATTGGCGAGACCGTGTACTGCGTTGAGAAGCTAATAAGCTTGCTGATGTATTAACAAAATGTGCTTGTAAAAATTAGTATGCTCCCTTAATATTAAAAACTAGAATAGATACTTAAAATGTAATCCAAACCAAGAATGTTGGTCATGACGAAGCCGACTAACTTAGTTTTGAGAAGACAAGTTATCTCGGTTGTTTTGGTCGATTTAGTCTGTTTTAGGTTTGGAGTGCTTAAATGGATGAGTGCTGAAATTGAAAAGGATAAGGAAAAGAGTCTCGCTATATATGTTATAATATATTTATGCCAAAACAACATCGATATACGTGTATGCATTCTTAATTTAATATATTTTATCACTTAAAGTTTCACGTTTGTCATAATTTAATTTTGTCGATATATAAATCATTTTTCTAAGAAAATTGATGTATATTGCGAATGTTGATCATAGTTACGTGGGTACTTACTAGTGACAACTTTTTTGAAGAAATATGTAATTATTGTGAACCTTCTTTATAATCCTATTCAATCCATTGTATTATTGTGTTTCACAATCATATTGCGGGTGCAAAATTGTTGTCATACATAGCAGAACTTAAAAAGAAATGATTTATGTGTCAACAAATCTATGATAAAATTAAATTGCGACTAATGTGTCTCTAAATGATAAGATAGAATAAATTAGGGTGAGATTTTTAATTCCTTCATAGCTATGTATGGACATAAATCGATATTTACTATCGATATAAATTTATCGTACTCAATTGAGAAACCTAACTCAAAATTTTAGTACCAGTTAAAACAAGAGAAGAGAAAGAAAATATTTATTATAAGGTGAGAGACTTCAAAAGGAAGGAACATAAGTATTCAATAGTAGCCTCTAATGTTCTATTTTTTGAACACTACAAGAAAATGAGCTATCAGCGACCGACTTTCAGTGATCGGAATCGGTCGCTGAAAGGTATTAACGACCGAAATTGTTTGCTGATATCTGTCGCACATAAGCTGGTCACTTTAGCGACTAACTTATCAGCGACCGAATCGGTCACTAGAGCCTAGTAAGCATTTTGATGACGTGTTGCCACGTGTCAACAACCAAAACTACGAACAACCGAATATCAGCGACGGATAATCTCAGTGACCGATCTTTAGCGACCACATGCGGTCGCTGTTTTAAAAAATATATATATATAAAGCCTAAATACAATAGTGACTGAATCGATTGTTGATTTTTTTTTAAAAAATAAAAGAATTTTTTTATTTTTCGGATTTCCCAAAAAAAATTAACCTGTATTAAAATCCCAACACAACACAACTGATATCTACATAGATGATCTCATCTAGATCTTCAATCGCATACTAAATTCAATCCAAATCAAATTGCATTTTATATGCACATAAAATCAACATCCATTCTGAACACACACACACACACACACACACACACACACACACACACATATATATATATATATATATATATATATATATATATATGTATATAATAATCCAAAAATTACAATCATAGTTCTAACTGTACGTGTGGTATAACATAAAATGAGAACAAAAGGGGGGAACACAAGAACGATATATAGCTCGTCAAGCATTATCGATTTATAAGGCTGTTATATGTGTTCCTGTAACAAAAAAAAACAAAGATAGTACCATTGAGTGATTATTTTAATTGTATTAATTGATAATATTTTACCTTGTCATGTGAAACCTCCTCCTTGTTCGGCTGACTTGCCGCTGTCATCATTCCATAAGCTAAGGACTCGGGACTCAATGCCTTCAAATGATCTTGTAGTTCACGCAAGAGGGCAGAATCTCTACATATGGCTCTAACATACTCCGCGACATTATATGTCGTCGGATTGTATGATGCCTATGTAAAATTGCTACCCAGGCTGCCAGAAGCACTAATACTCAGCCATCTTCGTTATCCTTGGCCCTTGACAAAAATTCTTCTTTACAATCGACATCCTTTCCCATAACTCTTGATCAATCGATAAGAGATAACTGACAGGGGAATACCGCTCGTCCATTAATTGATTGTAAGTGTCCTGTAATCAAGTTATACATTGAATAGTTACAAATAAATAATCAAGCTTAAGAATAACGTCAAAGAATTATAAACATATAACGTAAATAAAAAGTATACATGTATCCACAAAACATAAGGCAGACCATCACGGGTCACCATGTACACATCCAACCAATTTACAGTCTGGCCTTCGAACCCAACCGACTACAAATATGACAAGTGTTTATATATATATTAATAAAAGGATTGTAAATATAAATAGAGTAAATTAGACGAACTTCGTACCTGCTAAGCGAAATGTTACGCCTGTGATATACTACCACCTTTATATCTATCCTTTGCTTTTTCCCTTTCAAGTACACCAGCGGATCTGTTCCTAGCAGCAGTCTTGCCTTTTTTTTCCCCATTCCTCACTCCGCCACTACTGGCACATCTCAATCCAGATTTCATGTGAGCACCATCACGGGGCGTACTCATGCATATACTCCTCAGCCTGGCTAGGGTAGTCTATACCAGCATTGTGGAGTGTCTTTTTCCGCTCCTTCTTTAAATTATCTTTTGTCCGGATAACACACTTTTGCCAGAACAGTGTCTGTATAACACCTGAATGTGCCTCGTCTTACTTGTATCTTTTCTAAAATTAAAATACAATAATAACATTAAAATAGTTCTATTATAATATGATAATACTAAACATTAGTTTAATAGAATATTTGTAAATTATGCCGGGGGGGGGGGGGGGGGGGATACCTGAAACTCCTGCCAACATGCCTCCTTGTGGGTGACTGATGTGTTGGTCCATGTAACAACTAGGGTAGGTCAGTTTTGCAGGCATAGTTGTGCAATATATTTGATAACCCTAACATCTGTAAAATCACTGAAATATACAATAATTTACGTTAATATATACAATACTAAATTTATTTTAATACTATTATATGGTTAATAACTTACGTGGTGTCTGAATAAGGGCGAATCTGCAATAGGATGTGGTCATCTGGATTATCTAGGGCCTTCGGGATCTGATTTGGACCCCGGCCCAAATCGCGCTTTCTAGTCGGTGCTGAAGATAACATCTATTCAAAAAAAATAACTTATTAATGTGAGATATATATATATAATTACATAAATAAAAATGAGGATGTGTGGTGCATTCATTATATCCTTTTATTGAGGTCAATGTCGACAATTTCATGTCAATCGACACGTATCCCTTTTAGCCAATTTGAGACGTCAAAAATACAAGGTAACTATTACAAAACAGTACATAGTACAAAAATACAGAGCTCAATAATACACAACTAAATCTTCACTATTATTACCACACTATTTTATAACATGTGAAGACTACTACAGCTATCACTCGGACCTATACACTATTCCCCGACTAGACTCAGTTACTCTCTCATTTTTTGAAGAACAATGAAACAAACGAAAGGGTAAGCTCAAATAGTCTAGTAAAGAAATATCATAACTAATATAACAATAAGTAAATTATCATTAGCCTTCAACAGTTGAGTTCTTTATTGAATATAATAAATAACAAGTTTTAGATCAATAATAGCAATGAAATGAGCAATCCATTAGAAGAATCATGTAGACTATGATATCCACTAGCTTCTCTTTTTCAGAAAAACATCATCAACTTTTATCATCTGAAATACCACTGGTCATGATCATACCAACTACAGTTCTTTTTTGCCCCATGTCAAAGAAAACATTCACCACGTGCCCTAAAAGACACACCATCATTATATTGCCTTTATCCTATCATTTGTATCCTAGGCCACAGATATTTACAACAACTTGATTATTGATGATTATAATAACAATAGATATATAAATGATGAATAGAATAACATGATACTTTGTCCTGAGTCAAATAATGTCCAATATGACGCCATCAAATTCGGGCCTACACATCCAAAACTTGAGTCGTCAAAATACACGACAACTATTACAATACAACACAACGTACAACAATACAGTGCTCAATAATACATAACTAAGTATTTACTATTATGATACACTATTTTACAAAATGGTGAACAGTAACAACAACTCAGACCATCACTCCATTCCTCGGCTAGTCTCAGCTACACTCTCATTTCTTAAAGAACAATGAAAAAAAAATGGTGAGCTCAAATAGCCCAGCACAAAAATATCATGACTAAGATAACGATTAGTAAATTATCATTAGCATTTAACAGTTGAATTTTTGATAAAATAATATAAACAACAAGTTTAAAATCAACAACTACACTGAAGTTCTTGAACAAAATTTATATCAACAACTGCAGCGGAATAACAATCATTAAGAAAATCATGTAGATCATGATGTTTACTAGCTTCTCTTTTTCAAAAAAATCATCATCAACTTTTATCATCTGAAACACCAATTGTCATAATCATGTCAAACAACAGTTCTCCTTTGTCCCAGGCTAAAGAGAACATTCGCGTGTCCTAAAAGACACTCAACAATTATATCACATTTATCATATCATTTATGCCCCAAAATACACTCAATAATTATATCACCTTTATCCTACCATTTGTGTCCCAAAAGACACTCAATAATTATATCGCATTTATCTTATCATCTGTGCCCCAAGCCACAAATATTCATCAATTATATTATCTTTGTACTCAAACCAATGATATTCATAACAACTTGATTCTTGAATATTAGTACAAATAACAGTGATATAAAGGATGAATAGAAGAAATAGAGTAATAGGATAAACAAAAGATATTAAAAGTTTATAATTTTACTTTGTCTAGAGTTAAATAATGTCCAAATTATCAATATGATGTGGACTCAAATTTAATAATGATATTCAAGATTCATAGTTTAAAGTTCAATAGAAATATTCAAGTAAATAGAAAGGTTCACATGAAATGATATTAAATGAAGCGTAGACAATTAAGGAGCATATAATCATTTCAAGAAGTTTTACCGAATAATACTTACCAGAATAAGTTTAAGAGTATGAAAGAAAATGATATCACTTACCTTAACACGTGACTGGATATTGATTTAAATGAAGTAGATTAACCTATATATTTATAATTTAATTAGTAATTACCACATATAAATTTCATGGTGTATACCAACTCGTATGAAATTATCAAAAGTGATTTGATAGTAAAAATTTGTGTACTGTACAGAATAAAGTATAATAAATTTTGAAATAGTTTTTGAAATAATATTTCAAAAGAAACTTCAAGAGAAAGTTTTTCAAAATAAATATTCTAAAAAAAGAGTCATCTAAAGGAAGATTTATAAACACCGTGTGATGTATGTGGTTACTTGGCTAACTATTATGAAAAGAATTACTTAAACAATATGTGTACTCTTACAGATCTTCACAAATACACACGATAACTTAAGCATATTCAGAGAGAATTTACACAAAGTAATATTTAAAAAGTGAAAGAAAGAATAAGCAATGAAATTTATGAAAAATTCTTAAGCTAATGCCTCTATTTATAGCCAAAAATCTTATCATAATACAAGATTTTTTAATTTAATTCAAAACGTATATTTCAAGATAATATTCAATCCATACCACATATTTTACCTTTTAAGATTTCTTTAATTTAAACCATTTATTTAAAGATCATCTTTAATCTACACCATTCATTTTAAATTCTATAATTATTAAATTATCTTTAATCTATACTATTCATTTCTGATTTTATTTAATCTACACCGTTCATTTAATAAAACAACTAACTTTATATATAAAACAACTAACTTTATATAAATCAGCTAACTTTATATATATAACAATTAACTTTATATAAAGTATATAAAATAAATAACTTTATAAATTTAATTATTGAACAATAATTCACCAATTATTCACAATTACACATTATTATAACCAATTGTTGTAAATGCAGTATAGTTGACTTTCTGAGTTTGAGACTCACAATACTAGCAGAAATATCAACTAATAATGGAATATAACAATTAAACCAATATCATAATAATGATAACAATAATGTATAAAATAAATAAAAGAAAGAGCACGTTATTGTGTAATGACAATTATTGATTCAATAATGTAAATTACTGTGCATATGCTACTGTGACAATTACCAGTTCAATAATATGAATTATTGTGCATGTGACAATTATTGGTTCAATAAAGTCAATATTGTACAATAACTAATTTATCAGTTCAATAATATGAAATACTATGCAATATCATGTGCTACTGTGCAATACCATATGTTATTGTGCAATACCGTATGTTACCGTTCCTTTACTACTAGGTATTTTATCAGTTAAAAGTGATAGTACCATTTGACAATTTTTATTTAAAAATGTTACTGCTGTCGTTTTCTATATCCAACAAATATTCCGTTATGGGGTCCACCAATAATTGCTTATTTCGGTGTTATCGTACGGATCGAATATTCCCCGACAGAATGAATACTCTCCAACAAAATGAATATTATCTGATAAAATAAAATTCCTACAAAACATTTTAACTTTAACATTTATCTATTTTAGCCACTTACCGTTTCAGAGAAAAAAAATTATATGAAGAAAATTAAATTATATTTCATAAAAGTCGAGGTCTTACAATAATTCTTTAATTTTCCAAATTTCAGGAAGAAATAAGTTAAAAGTAGGATACTCACAACCCGAGAAAATATTTGTAGCTTCATTGAACACCTCTAGTAATTCCATTATCTTTGCGGTTTTCTCTCAATCCTCATAAGATGACAAAGATTGATAATGTAGATTCCTTTCTTAATACCCAGGGAACACTTCGCTAAAGTGTATAGCAGACTCAAGTATTGTATATGTGGAGTTCCAATGACTTGGCACATCCAAAATTAGTTTTTTAGTTGTGCACAACTGCAACTGCTTACTAATCTTAAAAAAATTATAAATCCTTGAAGGGGATCCCTTAATATATTTCACATTATCACGAACCTTCACAATAAAACTATTAATAACGCTTAAACCATATTGTACCATAATATTGAGAATATGAGCACAACATCTCACATGAAATATTTTTCCACCAAAAAATAAGTTGTCTTTCAGTACAAAACTGTCTTTAAGGTTCCTAATTGTAGAGTTATTACATGATGCATTGTCTAAAGTAATTGTGAAAAAATTATTTTCAATACCCCATTCAGTAAGACAAAAGAAAATAGCATCACTAATCATGAGACCAAAATGAGAATGTGACAAATGACAAAAATTCAACACTCTTTTTTGAAACTTCCAATCTGAGTCTAAGAAATGTGCAGTGAGACACATGTACCCAATTGTTTGATTAGAGGTCCACAAGTCAAAAGTTAAACTCACCCTATCAATGTCAGACAACAAAGCTTTCACCTTTTTTCTTTTCTAAAGCATAAATTTTCATACAATCTCTCTTCAAAGTTATACAAGAGATAAGATCAAACTTTGGGTTTAGAGATTTCAAAAGAAGAATGGAAAATTCATGCGCAACCATCCTAAAGGGATATTCATGAATCATAATCATAATTGCCATAATACCACTGATCCTTTCTTTTTCATACTTATGAGCTATCAAATTACCTTATTTTACCTTTAACTTCAATGGTAGGGTAAGCTAATATACTTTATTTTGTTCTAGAAATTTTTGACAAACGAACTGTGCAAGATAACATATGTCTATTTAAATGAGTAGTTGAACCACTGCTTTGACATGCAAGCTTAGTATAACAGTGATTGCATTGAAAAAAAAATTGTGCCATCATTTTATGTTACAATGCTAAATTCAGACCAAACCTTTGATGTTTTCCTCTTTTTCTTTCCTTCTTTATTTTCCTCAGTTATAGGTTCAGGATCAATTCTTTTTTCTTCTTCCACTAGATTATCAATCAAAATCACAGAATCATTATTAGCAGCATCAACTACAATTGATTAATTGGCCAAGACATCTAAGAATTAAAAGAAAAAAAATATAAGTCAGATAAATTATGTTAATTTATGAACCCTAAATACAAATAAAAATGAAATTATAAACCTTAATCAAATATTTATCAAATTAGAACCACCATTACCTTTATTTTCACCACCAAGTTGGGTACCAGACCCTAAACTTGACATTTTTAGAAGAATAAAAAATTAGGGTTTTGAATTATTTGGGGAAAATGAGGTTAGGGGTACTAGGTTATATATATATATATATATATATATATATATATATATATATATATAATTGATTAAAAGTCAACAAATAGCAATTTTCTAGACAAAAATTTAAGAAATAGGAGTCTCTTACTCTTCTCAATAGAGGAACTCCGACCTAGAAAAGAAATAATCAGATTCTCAATTTCAAATTGCAATAGAGATGTGACAGTGAGAGACCTTTGAGTCTTGACTCTTGAGATGATGTGAGATACCTTTGAGATGTGAGACTCTTGAGAAATAAGGTTGTAGACCTTTCAGTTCTCGGATAATTAATAAAAGGTGTACACTGACTGAGACATAAATCATAATCCATACCTCGTGAATCCTTCACAAACGCGTTCAATCGAGTAATTGATCGAGCTATTCGCCAAGAATCGAGCTACTTGGAGGGAAATTTGAGCGAACTCCCAGCTGATTGCATTCGACTCGTGTAAATTATCGAACTGATTATAACATTCTGATTTGCTCGTTTTGTTACTCGAGTTCGAGCCCAGATTGTGTTTTATAGAGTCGAATCTGGTTCGATCCCGAACCTTCTGAGCTCGGTTACAGCCTTATACCTGTGGTAAAAAAAAACTCTATTAATAAAAAGTCAAGAAAAAAAAACAAATAAGTGCTTTCTCGTATTAACATTATTTTGAAACAAAATTTAACAAATTCACTGTATTGGCCATATTAATTAGCTAAATACGTTAACAAGCATAATTTATAACTATAATTTGAATAAAACCATGAAAATCAAATTTTAATTTAATTATGAGTTTATGGCACATATTTAGCAAGGAATCCACTATAACTATTCAACTAATTTTACAGTTATTATGCTTCGAGAAAAATCACAATTATTATTAATATATTTATCTTTATATCTTAATATGAATAATTATTGACAATATATAATCATTACATGGTTACATGAGATAATGTATAGAGATATGATAAGGCCTAACTATGAATTAATACCTTGAACTTTTAATTATTTTTTTATTTTGGGGATTGTCTTCTCAATTTTTTTAATTAAGGAATTAAACTTCTATTTTTCTTCCACTTTGAGGATTGTCTTCTCAATTTTTTTAATTAAGGGATTAAACTTTTAATTATTTCTGATTACGTCTAATTGATGGTACCACGCTAGAAATTGATGACATGACAGCGACATATGGCTAAAATTTTCTTATGTGTAATATTGAGTTTCATTTTAACATTTATTCCATTAATTTTTTATACCAAAAAGGATAAATATAAGACCATTATTAATTTTTTAAAGTAATTTTAAAAAATATTATTAATTTATACAACTATTTTTAATTCAAAATCAAATAACATGTAACATTTCCATTACTAATAACATATTATATTATAAATGTTATGAATTTATAATAAAATAACCTAAATATATACATAATTATACATACAAAATGCTAATTTTAAATAAATTATGTATATACATATAATCGGGTCGCAGGTAGGAGTGTAAGGGTTATCCCATCCCTGACACTAACCTATAAGGTTTTAAAATGGGTTCCATTAGGGTCGGGATAGGGCGGGCCCCATCAGATTTGGAAAATTTTGCCAGGCCTAAATTAATATGCCAGTGTGATAGGTATATGACTGGGCATCTCGACTCCCATGTAGAAGGTGTGGTTGCACCACAGATCTAGCAAAATGCATCCAAACCCTTGGGGTGACTCAGCCTGTCTAGAAAAATAATATTCCAATTTTTAGGCCTAATATTTATAGGCCGTTAGAAACAGAGACGGATGCGCGAAGAGGCGGTGGTCAATTGACCACCCTTCAATTTTTATAAGACCTTAATATATATATACTCAATTAGTAAACTCACCATTCAATTGGAAAACTCATTGAGTTGACTCGGTAGTAACTCATTAAATTAATACGTCGAATTCCATCTTCTTAATTAACCCAATTCTTTTGTTTTCTCTTTTTTGAGCAGGCTAACAATCACTCCTAGGAAAATCGATCCTCACTTTTTCTTTTATTTCGTATCTCTTTCTCCCCCCCCCCCCCCCCCCCCCCCACACACACATCTTAAATCTCTCCTATATCTCTGATTTACTCTAAAGTTCTTTTGTAGACAAATGAATATGAAGTCGTCTGAATCCTCAAAACCCTTAAACATAGCCTTAATCTCCATTCTATTCTCAAACATAGCGGCGACTGCTCAATGGCAGTCACAAGAAGAAAGCTTCAAAAAGATCTGCGAATTAGAGTCGTTCAGCAATAACTTATTTTAAATTGACTTAAAGTTAAAATATAAGTCGACTTATAAGTACAAGCGTTGGGCATTCGCGACTGCTTAATGGCAATCACAAAAAGAAAGCTTCAAAGAGATCTGCGACTTAGAGCCCGTTCGGCAACAACTTATTTTAAACTGACTTAAAGTTAAACTATAATAAGTAAAAGTGTTAGGCATCAATTTAATTGATAAGTCAGAAATTAAGTTAAAATAAGTTATAAAGGTGTTCGGCTGATAATGACTTATAAGTTAAAATATAATATTAAGATTACTAACAATGACATTAATAAAAAAAATACATTGATTCAATTTTATATCATAAAAATAATCCATAATTTCATTAAATAAAACATTAAACAAATTCTTTAAACATATCAACTACAATCTTATTCCAAGTTAAAGATTTTTAATGCAATATTATCTCTTCTTGCCACTTTTGAATATAACTCTCTATTTCTGATAAACTCTTCGTCAAGAGTGACTCAAGATAATTTGGGGCCTAAAGTAATATTTTTGAATAAGATCTTCCATATTTGATATGTCATCCATTGATTTTTATGGTCAAATTGACTATTTTTCAAATCAATATATCTTATTATTATTTAATATATATGTAAAAAGACTATAAACTACATAAAATTTAGTACTAATCTAAATGTTTACTTTTTTGAAAATCTAAATATATATGTTTAATTGTTAATTTTAAAAATGGTCAATTTGACTACAAAAGTCAATTGATGATTTTTATTTTGGGACAGATGGAGTATTAATATTTTTTATTTAAATTAGGTTTTTTTTTATACTATTAATTTTTTTTAAATATTTAATATTTAGATTGGACTATAAACGCTAAAAGATTGATTAGACTTATATTTTTATAAAAAAAAAATTACATGAATTATTTATGGTATTTAAAAATTTGGAGCCTTCTTTTTAAATGGGGCCCAAAGCCCAAGCTTTTTTGTTTAGGCTATAGGGCCGACCCTGCTCTTCGTCATTGTTATAAAAAAAAATTAGCATTAAAATAAAATAGAATATTTGTTCATCCACTTCTGTTAGAATATGATTCATATCCATTTTAACAACAGTAACAAGTAAACAACAGTACCACTTCCCTCACAGATGCAATCTTTACCAACATAATGTAAGTTGCCTAAGATGCATTTCTCCCATAATTTTGATTCCTTCCTGGGTTTATTTAGGTTACAGATTTATTTTTTATCATTATCTTGGTGGCCTAGAAAACATGATCCAAGTTATTTAGTTTCAATAAGATGATTAAAGGGGATAGGAATAATGAAATCAGTCGTATAGAAAGAGGAAGTTGAAGTAGTCTTTTGACCAACACGCTTTTTCATTGCTATAGCGTGTCAATGAATGAAATTGTTCAACATGAAAATTAAATATTTTCATAGAAGGCTAAAAATTTCATATACATTTCAAATGGCAAGAAGTTTCGTAAAGGTGGACATCCGCCATAAAATGTATCATTAAGAAAAGAGTTTCTACCTCTTTTCGAAGGATTAAAGATGAAGTTTTCAGAGAGAAACATTTGGAATATACAATCTAGCAACAGCAGAAGATGGATGCATGTATAATTTATACTGAAGGTTACCATTTAATCCATTTCCAACTTCTGTAATCTCCAAAGACGCCGAGGAATTTATGAATCTTCAATAAAATATTATTACATGTAACGACGTAGTTTATAATCCCATATATATTTTACAGAACACGTATACTGTGTTTGATAAATTTGGTACGAGCTAGGTTTGACTGGTTGAGCTCTTTAATTGTATGCATAACGATCGATTATGGCTCATCTACAGCTAGGTAAAAAGCAAATTATATACATAAGAAAGTCATAGCATGAGGCGTACTCCATGAATTTTCTGGCCTGTGAGTGGTCAGATGTGCATATAACTCATAAAAGTCTATGCATGCAACAGTTCAACATATACATACCTCCATATTCAGAATCTGAATACAGATGCCATTTTTTAAGCTCTTCCTTAATTTGAATTGAAACTGAAAATATATCGGAATCAAGTCTTCGACATTCCATGTGAGAGTTACAAGGGGACAACAGAGGAAAAGTGATAGACTGAACGTCGTCATCGTATATATATATATTGTTCTTCTAGCTTCCCAAATCTCTCTTTCTCTATCTTCCAATTTTTGACAAAATTCTTTTCTCCTCAAAAGGCCCTCACTCTGTATCCCCAAAGTTTTCATCGAGCAGTCAAAGTTGCCCATGCCAAGAAAAAAAATATAAACATACACTTGATTCTTTACTTTGATCCAGTTCCTCCATTATTTAAAATCAATAATATGTTATTTGATCAATTTTAAATGCAGGAATTAGATGAGTTGAAGATGAGGATACAAGAGATGGAAGACGAAGCAGCAGCTCTTAGAGAAATGCAGGTCAAAGTCGCACAAGGTTTTTTTTTTTAAGGTTTTAAAAAGAATATATAGTATTATTTCCATTAGGGTTTATTTTTATCCTTGAATACACTTTCATTAGTGTGATTTATGAACGCTAATTTTATATTTCATGTGAAATTGGATGAAAAATAACATATCGGTATGTCCTTTTGTTGTTTTGAACCAAGGATAATAATAGAGAAACGTTGAACTCAAGTGTGGCTAACAATAGGTTTGGTTGTTGAGCTGCGTTTTTCTTTTCCTTAAAGCACAGAGCCATGTCAAAACCATAATTCAAAACACAATTCTAACAGCTTATCCTCAGTTCTCTTGGTTGCCAATTGATGGCAATAATTCTCATTTTCTTATGCAGGCAATTATATGTAGAAAAATCTTTGGAAAAGTTTATTTTGGATTAGCTGAAATTATTTTAGTGCTTTTGTTCTCTGTTTATTATAAATATATTAAAGTATCATTTTGACATTATTATATTAGATTGATAATTATTTTTGCTTTTTAGCAAAGAAGGATCTTGCTAAAAAGCTACTATTCTATTGACGCAAAAAAAAAGTAAATGATTTATAAGGTAAAGAATGTGAAAATTACTAAAGTTACCGGCTTTTGTTACAAAAGAAGAAAAAGGCATGATTATTTTAAAAATAAATTTTCCTTTACAGTAAAGGACGGAGTGTGACAATCATTTACTAATAAATATTTAAGGTATGTATCTCTCTTTAAAAAAAATTCCCTAAATATTGATTGAACTTAGCAAATTATTAAATCTATTATTTAAACTAGCTACCCCATACATTGCACGGGTTATCAACTAGTATATATAAATTAAATTTCAAAAAGAAATTTGAGTACTTACAAATGTTATCTATTCCACAAAAGGTGTTATGTTTATAAAAATATTTTCATTATTTTTTAATAATAACATTAAACGAGAAATGGTCTCAACTTTACAATCATAATTTCATTAATTATCATTGTCATAACGACGAAATTAAACATTCAATACTTAAGTTTAGGTGTAAATGTGGAACAAAATTATATACTTAAAATTATAATTTTTTAGATGGGACTATTGTTGTGCAATGTATTTTTATCCTTAAAAATATATATTTGTTTCAAGTTTGTCTCCAATCTCCAAATTTATATATATATATATATATATATATATATATATATATATATATATATATATATATATATATATATATATATATTTCTCAATTTAATATATCCATATATTTTCCAAACATTCAAAAATATTCAATATATTAAGAAAAATATACTCCAAGTCAATTTGATTTATATACCAAAGTCAATTTTAATATTTTTGTAACTATTTTTTTTTAATAGTTGAAATTATGTCGACCGTAACTGGTTGAAAAATCGGCTTTTTGTTTTGGAACACTTTCGGCCTGTTAGTTATAGCCCAAATCACAGCCTATTTTCAAAACCAAATCTAAGATTATATTACCATGATCTTGTTGGTCGCACTTTATGGATTTTCAGTGGTGTTTGTCTCTCATCTCATCTCATATGATCACAGATAATCAATTGTTCAACTTTCTTCAATTTCAATTGTCCATTAATTTGAGTTGATAATAGACGCAGCAATTATCAAAGCTTTGTATATATGGGACTCAATGGTAATCCATGCCCACTCACATAATAAATGGATGAAGATGGGTTGAACCATTTATAAATTTTATTAAGAAAATAATCACCCAAACCCATTTAGTGCGGATGGACAGGACTGCCCATTAGATTTACACCCACGTTTTGTTTAATTTGCTCAATATGACTACATCTTTCCTTAATGCAGGAAATATCTGGTTCAAATCATTCTGCTAAGAATAATTCCTACAAACCATGACGTAGTTATAATAAATCATAAGAAAGGTGCAGATTCTTTAACATTTCAACGATAATAATAGTACAAATAATACTCGTACTAATACTAATACTACTAATAATATTAATGTTAGGAGGACCAACTAGGTTCAATCCAGACACACATCAACTGTTCTTTGGTGGGGAAGAAATCTTTCAATGCTTCTCCCTTGTCCTCGCCAAAAGTGTGAAACTTGCATGTATCGAGAGAATAAAAAATAATGCTCCCACCACGAAACCTAGGAAAGTAGATCTTGTTCTCCATTCCAGGGATTTTTGCAACTACAGAGAAACATGACGTATCGCAAACAAAAATCATGTATTTTCCGATATCATAAACTCTCTCCCACTCCCACTCCCACTGTAGTGTAGAATGATTCAGCTTGAATACTTCAACCCTTTCTCCAAACTCACCCATAATGATCGATAAAAGATCGTTACCGCATTCCACCAGAAAACGTTGGGCGTTAGATGTGCAAAAAGTTTGTTCAACTACAAGAATTTCCCAAGTCAAATTTTGGTCAAATCTTAAGATTCCAAGCTCTCCATCTTGACAAGATATAAAGATTTTCGCCATAGAATATTGGGCTATTATGTGATGATAGGTTGTATGGGATATCATGATGGATATTAATTGCACACCATACGGATTCTCCTGGAGAAGTTAGGTGACCTGTTTCATTATAATCTATTATAAACGCAGCAACTATACAAGAAAGGGGGAGTAGGCAGTTCAGAGAAAGCAAAGTTAGAAAAACAAAAAAAAGACAGCTCTAACTCTGGAAGCTGGATGGTGAACTTTGTGAATGGATTGAAGAAGAATGGGCATATAAAATAACCTTTAAATATTAGCAACAAACCATATTTGGAAGCGCATATTACAACATGCCCAATCAATTCAAAAAATGTGGTCATGAAGTATTTATCACCAAACTTTGGATCAGTAAAAGGAGTAATGCATTGATGTTCGTCCAATACCATCAACCATGGTGTGCTTGTTTGCAATCTATCCAATGCAGTTGCAGTAATCCATTGTATCGGAGGTGCTGCTAATCGACAGTGCTTGCAAGTAGCACGGAAATTCAGGTAATCAACGGCAATAAAATTCTCAACAATCAAATCTAGAATATGAAGTGGAATATTAAGTAGACTTCCTTGATCAGTTATTGCTATCAACTTCTCTCCCGGTTGCTCATTCATCATCCTGTCAACCTCACTGCTAATAACTGATCTTACTACTAACTCCTCCTCCTTGCCCTGTTCTTCTTCGGTTTCACTTTTGCACTTGGCTTCTCCATGATCATCTACTAACCTACACATAAGAACGTAAACAAATACATAACTGCATCAGCACAAAAGATGGCAGGCTCCAAAAGTGAAACATCGGAAATTACAATAAAAAATTTGCATATGGGTATTATTAATAAATACCTAATAGAATAGCACAGAAACACCCTCTCAAATCATAAAGAAATCAATTGAAAAGTAACAATACCTGCTTTCAGGCATTACCCACGGTGAGATATATCATAGCTGCCAGAGTTCAGGTGATAAATCTGGACAATGTAAAGAAGATAGAGAGATGGTCTTATCTTTCAGGCTGTACGAGTATACATTGCACGAATCCCAAATACCGTGAATATAAGTTCCGGATTCTGATTCAATTGCACGGCTGGAAATTAGTGAGTAGTGACCCCCACCCAAAAAGAATACACAGTCTCTGCGCTTTTCAGTTCCTCCCACTTCATAGTGGAGAAATCCAGTTTGAACAACTTTATGGATTGCAATTTATCAAACCGGGAACACTTAATAATTGTGAACAGTGATAAAGCTAAATTATAAGATATTTTTATTCCCTAATACTTAATTTTTATATTTATTGTGTGCTTAAATGTTTAATTATTTAGCATATTTTGATTTTAATAGGTTTTATAGGATTTTAGTTAATTTATGTTAATTTAGGTAATTTTATAGTATTTTTATATTTCTTTTTATTTATGTGTTTTTATTTATTTTTAGTATTTTAGGAATTTTATTTATTATTATGTGTTTTTAGGATTTTTAGTATTTTTATATTTTATTTTGTAAGAAAATAAGCTTCGGGGGCAAATCTGTAAATTTTGCAAAAGTCTAATGGTATTGTAGTAATTTCAGCAAAACCGGAGGGCAAAAGTGTAAATTCCGCAAAAGACCGGTGGCAGAATCGTAATTAAACCGAAAACTGGGCCGCGCGCATAAAAGGCAGGATAAGAAACGACGTTGTTTGATGGAAGGTTACGGAAAAAAAATAAAAAATCGCGCAATGCGCGGCAGCTCGGTGGCATCAGCATACGCGGAAGCGCGCGTTGACCGGGTCAAAGCGCGCGTGTAAGGCTTTGTTTGGCTTGCACATTAATGCTGGAAAACGAGATTTTTCGGAATTTTTGCTACTTTTTGATTTCAAATTGGATTTTAATTCCAACTAGGGTTAGGATAATAATTATTTTTCTTTTTCTTTTATTTTTAATTGTAAATCCTACTAGGGTTTGGACAAGTTAGAGGCCTATAAATAGAGGGTCAACCTCTCATTATTCATGGGAAGTTTTTGGGAGATCTTTCTCCTAATTTCTTGGAGAGAGCTTTTCAACTGGTGGGTATTATTTTTATTATGTTTGGATAATTTTATTTTCAATTCCAAAGGGATGTTGAACCTTATTTTTAATTAATGTTCTAATTGAGTTTTATTATATATTCCTTCATGCATGAGATTTATTCTTGATGATCTGTTTTAATTGATTAGATGATATTTATTTGATTAATTTGATTTGGCCAGTTGAATTAATTAAGTTTTTGTCATATGCTAGATTAAGATTTGATATTAAGCAAACGATATTTTATCTGATCATAAGTAGCAGTTAATAATATTTGATTGTGGACAAACTTTTGAATATTATTATGATTATCAAGATGGCAAGTTAAATGGTCCGCGATGTTGAGATTGTTGCTTGGAATAATCTAATTCTCTAATTTTTAATGCAACTGTTATATTAAATCTAGACTGATAGTTCTAGGTTGTATGATAGTTAGGGTCTTTTGTGAGCGATTGTTGCATTAGATTTATAATTTAAGGAGGATTTCGGGTAGCTTGGCGATTGTCGGTTATCTAGGATTATTAATTTCAATTGAAGGAAAAGATAATAATAACTTGATTAATTTGTTCATTAAAAGAAGGGGATACTGAACTAAGGAATTGAAGTTTGTTTTAATTGATTTTTCTCATCTTTATTATTATTTAGTTTTATTTGTTTATTTGAATTTTAATTAGTTAATTAATAATTTCAAAATCCCCCATTTAATTAGTTATTTTTGAAAACATTAGAATTTATTAAAACAATTCACTCTCTGTGGGTTCAACTCTTACTTTCACTACTACATTAATATTTTTTTAAAGTAAGAATTTATTTTTAATTGCTTGCGACAGCATCCCAAAGAGTTCCTTGCAATACCCTGTCAGATAGGTAGTGAAGGCATGAAGTTGACAATCGGGTAACATCCCAAATAGCAACAAATTAATCACAACATTTCTGGCCTGATTAATTCGTATATCCACCTGTATGAGATGGTGTTGTTGACGAGTAAAGGCGTATACATTATCATTGCTGCAAGCCAGGGAATAAATCAAATCATTATCACAATTATATAAGTTATTGATTTGATTAGCATATGGCATTTCAGTCCATAGTTTTCTTTTACTGCGTAGTAGACAGACAACTATGCTAGGTTTGCTGGCTCTACTTAATAAGAGCACGGAATTTTGATCTCAAGAAGGGGATGATAAACAACAACATAAAATATCGTCTTCATCGGCCTGATTAGCATCATCATCTCCTCCTTTGTCTCCCAATGATTTTGGTTTTAGTTCCAGTTTCAAACGAGGAAGATGTATAAACTTTATTACTTTAAAGTAATAGGATTCCAAAGACAAAACTCAAGGAGGCTTAAATCTGGAGGAGGATACCTGGAGAGAAGTAACCAGACATAAAAACAACCACAAATCTCTCTCCCGTGCAATTCGGGAATTCGGCAGTGAAAATGCTGATTTTGATGAAAATCTGGTGATCTGGTGGTGCTGAAGAAAATATTATCCGTGTCCTCCTTGCATTCAGAGCCATAAGAAACTAACCAAGAGTATTGTAATCCTGATGATGATGACATTGGGGGCACCAAACTTTTTCTACCGCAACAAATCCGATGCTTCTCCATCAATTTATCTTTGCCTAAACACAAAGAAAAAATTAGTGATACGATTGAGTGAGTGGTATTTATAAATATATACAGGGGTTGAAATAAAGTTTTTCGATCCTTTTACTGTTGAGATTTATGTCTCACGAGTTTTGCTGATTCAATTCAGGATTTGGTTTTTCCCCCAATTTCAAAACCCTAATCTCTCTTTCTCCCATTTGCCCTCTCGCTATGTGCGCGTAAAGTTTGCAACTTTGCATGATAGAGGACTTGTGCAAAAACACGAGCGATATAGATAATAATTTATTATATTATTAAATTAATAAATATTAATTAAGATTTTAAAAAATAATTATAGTTATTAAATTATTAAAAAATATTTAAATAATAAATATTAAATTATATATTATATATTACTTCAATCAATTATTAAATTAAAACATTTGAATGGAGTGTATATTTATTTAGTCAAGATTATGAGAAAATAACTATGTTAATTTTATTTAAGTTTGTATATTAGTGTTTATATTAATAAATTTTACTTGATATTTTAATCCAAATAAGTATGAAACCCAAGCTTTAATAAGTTTTAATCTAACTATGACAATTAGTTAGTAATGAATTCACTATAATTTTTTAACTAATTATGCAGTTAATATGTTTTTAAAAAATTCATATATATTGTTAATGCAATTATTTCTGTGACTTCATATAATTTCAAGTTTTAATAAATATGGTATAATGTGTTGTATTCTAAACTAGAAATAAAAATTCTTTTAGAAGTTACTTTTTCTATTAAAAATTAGTAGGTATTTGGATAATATATATTTAATTATTATAAATTTGTACAGTACTTATACTAATTTGAATAGTAAAAAAAAGATCTTCTTTTTTTCTATTAGAGATATGACATTTTTAAATTTAGATAGCATTTAATTAATACAAATTTGGATAGTTCTTACTCTAATATGAATAAGAAAGCCGAACTAAAAAATTGTGAAATAAAAAATTAGTGAAACTAAACCAATTTTATGCTTTTAATTATATAGTTCATTGATTATTATGGAATTTGGGCTTTATTCCTTGCTTTTTTTATTATTATACATTCCATTTTTTTCAAACTATAAGATGAATTTAACCTTTTGAAATTAATTTCATATATTTTTTATTTAAAAACTATTAATAAATTTATTTAATTTTAATCAGAATAGTATACATAATTTAAGGTGTGTATTAATAACAAAGTTTACTGTTTCTAAATTTGACATTAATTATTATAAATTTAAATTAAAAAAATAAATAAATTAATTTATTTAAAAATTGATTTCAAAAAGTTAAAATTAAAATAAAATCCTAGCAGTGGCTGCAATAGATCTTTTATGCCAAATATGTAAGACCCCGACTTTTATAAAATACAATTTAAATTTTTCTTCATATTTTTTTTCCCTGAAACGGTAAATGGATAAATTAACAAAAGTTAAAGTTAAAAATATTTTATACAAATTTTATCTTGATGGAGAATATTCGTTTTGTCGGGGAATATTCGATTCGTATGATGGCACCAAAATAACCAAACATTAGTGGACCCCTACAACGAATTATTGTCGGATATAGAAAACGACAACATTAACCTTTTTAAATAAAAATGGTCAACAACATTATCATTTTTTTAAGTGTTAATATACCCGGTGATAAAAGAATAGTAGAGCACGGTATTGCATAGTAACATACGGAATTGCATAGTAACATATGGTGTTGCACAATAGCACACGGTATTACACAATAGCACACGGTATTGCACAGTGTTTCATATTATTGAACTGATAAAGTGACTGTTGTATAATATTGACTTTATTGAACCAATAATTGTCACATGCACAATATTTTATATTATTGAACTGATAATTGTCACAGTAGAATATGCACAGTAATTCACATTACTGAATCAATAATTGTCATTACACAGTAATATGCTCTTTCTTTTATTTATTTTCGGCATTATTATTATCATTATTATAATGTTGATTTAACTGTTGTATTTCATTATTAGTTGATATTACCGTTGGTATCATGAGTCTCTAATTCAGAAGGCCAACTACATTGCATTTATAACAATTGGTTATAATAATGAATAATTGTGAATAATTGGTGAATTATTGTTAAAATAATTTATAAAGTTATTTATTTTATATACTTTATATAAAGTTAATTATTTTATATAAAAAGTTAATTGATTTATATAAAGTTAATTATTTTATATATAAAGTTAATTGATTTATATAAAGTTAATTATTATATATATATATAATTAATTGTTTTATACATAAAGTTAATTGATTTATATGAAGTTAATTATTTTATATATAAAGTTTGTTATTTTATACTCCCTCCGTCCCAAGATAAAAGTCATCCATTGACTTTTGCGGTCAAATTGACCATTTTTAAAATTAATAATTAAACATATATATTTAGATTTTCAAAAAAATAAATATTGAGATTAGTACTAAATTGTATATAGTTTATAATGTTTATAAGCTTTTTATATATATATAAAAGAATAACAAAATATATTGATTTAAAAAACGGTCAATTTGACCATAAAAGTCAATAGAGGACTTTTATCCTGGGACGGAGGTAGTATATAAAGATAATAGATTTATATATAAAGTTAGTTATTTTATATATAAAGTTAATTAATTTATATATAAAGTTATTTGTTTATATATAAAGTTAATTGATTTATAACTAAAGTTATTTGTTTTATATATAAAGTTAGTTGTTTTATATATAAAGTTAGTTGTTTTATATAAAAAATTAGTTGTTTTGTTAAATAAATGGTATAGATTAAAGATAAGGATTTTCTTAGACGCTGAAAACAATGCATAATAATATTTATTTATGTATTTGCACTGAATTCAATGCATAAAAAAATAATATACTAGTGGACCCCATGTATTGAATTCTGTACAAATATATAAACAAATAAAATTTATCCTTATTTTTCGCGCTTAGCATGTGCCCTAAGGGCACATGCTAAGAGGACCCTAAAGATAATAAAATGAATTGTTTGGATTAAATTAGGGAATCTTGGATTTTGGTTATAAATAGAGGTCATAACTTAAGAAATTTTTCATAACTTTCATACATATATTTTCTTTCACTCCCTAAAAAATAAATTTCTTAGTGTAAGTTCTCTCTGAGTGTGCTAAAGTCATCCCGAATATTTATGAAGATTTATAAGTGTACGAGTACTGTTCAAGTTGATCAACTTCATTTTTATCAATATCCGGTCACGTGAAAAGATAAGGAATATCATCTTCTATCATTCAAATTTACTATGGTAAGGTATTGTCATTCTTTGTTTCTCGAAAATAATATCGTTTTTTCTTATTTGTAAGATGTGTCATTTATTTTCATGTGTTAAATTGTGGGAATAACCTGACTATGCGGACTACCGTATAGTTGGTGAATAACCTTTTGTATTCATTTATTATTAATCTCTGAGAATAACCTAACTACGCGGACTACCGTATGTTTGGTGAATTACTCTTCGTATTCATTTTTTATTTGTCTCTTGTGGAAATAATTTGTCTACGCGAATTATCGCATGACACTTTTATTCTATATTCATTTGTAATATCATTTTCTTTCATATTCGTAAGTGATATTATTTTCTTTTATACTCGTAAGGGGTACCATCTTTTTCATCTTCCATTATTTAAACTTATGATGGTAAGGGGTATTATTTTTTTCATACTCTTAAATTTATTATGGTAAGTATTGTTCGGTAAAAAATTTTCTAAAATGATTATATGTTCCTTAATAGTTTACCCTTCATCTAATATCATTTCAATTGAACCTTCCTATTTTTCTAAATCTTTCTATTGAACTTTAACTGTTATTCTGAACTGTGAATTTTGAATATCATTCTTGAATTTTAGTTCACATCATGTTGACAATTTGCACATTATTTGAATCTGCACAAAGTAAAATCGTAAACTTTCGATATTTATTGATCATACTATTTCTTCTAATTCATCATTTATATCATTGTTGTTATTCTAATCATCAAGAACCATGTTGTTGTGAATATCTGTGGCCTAGGGCACAGATGATAGGATAAAGGCGATATAATTGTTGTGTCTTTTAGAACACGTGGTGAATGTTTTCTTTGGCCTGGGACAAAGATGAATTGTTGTTTGGTATGATTATGACCAAAGGCTATAGACTGGTATAATCATGACCGTTGGTGTTATATTGAATATCTTTGGCCAGGGACAAAGATGAACTATTGCTTGGTATGATTATGACCAAAGGCTGTAGACTGGTATAATCATGACCGTTGGTGTTATATTGAATATCTTTGGGCCGGGGCAAAGATGAACTGTTGACTTGCATAATTATGACCAAGAACTGTGAATTTGTATTATAATGGCCAGTGGTGTTTAAGACGATAAAAGTTGATGATATTTTTCCTAAAAAGATAAGCTAGTGGACATCATAGTCTACATTATTCTTGTAATGGATTGCTCATTCCGCTGCTATCATTGATCTGAACTTTGTTCAACAATTTAACTGCAGTTGTTGATATAAAGTTTATTGTCTATTATATTCAATTAAGAACTCAACTGTTGAAGGCTAATGATAATTTATTTATTATTATCTTAGTCATGATATTTTCTTACTAAGCTATTTGAGCTCACCCTTTCCTTTTGTTCCGTGATTTTTCAACAGGAGATGAGAAAGTAACTGGGTCTAACTGGGGAATGGAGTGAAGGTCTGAAAGATAGTTATAGTAGTCTTCACATATTGTAAATAGTGTGACAATAATAGTGAAGACTTAATTGTGTATTATCAAGTTCTGTATTTTTATGCTTTGCACTGAATTGTGATAATTTTATTGTAGTCTTTTGGAGTCTCAAATTGGGTTGTGTAGGCCCGAATTTGGGGGCGTCACAAAATAAGTCCAAGATTAAGGTAAATTCAGACAAAATTTGGATTGGAATCTACCTTTACAAGCAAAATAATGAATTGAAAAGAGATTTCTTTATCATTCTTTTATGATGCAATGGAAAATTACAATTACAATTAAAATTAAAATTTTCATATATTTTATTATTTATAAAAATTTAATATATTTTTTATATTATTTTATTAATTAGTTAGAAAAATTCAGTAGTTTAATTTATATTTGGCCCGTTTAAATTTTGGACTATAGCTGTTCTAATTTTATATAGTCTAGGATTTAATTATTTTTCTTTTCCAATTAGTCCTAGGAAAGTAGTTTAGCATTCTTAATATATTATCTTAGAGTTTTATGAGATACAATTTTTTATATTTATATGAATTTCTCCTTATGAGTTTTTATTTTCTTTGTGGATTAAAGATTTTTTTATCTTTTTCATGTTAGTATAATAATTAACCATTGTTCTGCTGCCTCGTTTTCTTATCCCTATATTGTAGTGTTGTTAAATTACTTCATTAGAGAATAGTCCTTAAGCATCGTATAACGAAGAAACATAAATTAAAGGTTTATTTGGTAAATGTTTCTGCTTTCAAATTTTTATTTTTATTTTCAGTTTTTTAAAATGAGAAGTAAAAAATAGTGGTGGGTAGGTTTCTATTTTGAAAAAAGTGAAAACAAAATTCATTTGACAACAAAAAAATGATAACACAAAAAAGTTGCTTCTTCAATTTTGATAACACAATGAGCTATCTCAATTCTAATGAAGTCCAGACATCTAATATAGTCAACAACAAAAGTTCAAACTCTACCTCTGTATAAAATAAAATAAAATTAACACTTAAATATAATTATCAAACAACATTGTCTGATTTTTATTTATGTTAGTTCCCGTGGACACAAAAGAGATCTAAAAGGGGGGGGGTTGAATAGATCCTTTAAAAAAAACTTTTTCTTTATAATTCGAAAGTATATTAGTTATGATTAATAGAATCAATTCAGGCACAGCGGAATATACTTTAAGAACCCCTTCAAAGATGTATGCATGATTTCAAACAATTATTTTAATCTACTGTATGGGTAATAGCAGATAAAATAGTTTTAATGTATAATGTAAAGACATAAAGTAAATGACACAAGAGGTTTAAGTGGTTCGGAGACTGAACAACTCCTACTCCACTCTTCTACTTCGACGAGTAGGAAATTCACTAATTTAGTCACTAAGACAAGGACACTCTGCCCTCCACAAGTCCAGCAGACTTGAGTTGTTTTTAGGCACTTAGGCAAGGATCCTTTGACCCTCCTCAAGTCCCGCAGACATGAATTGTTTTGTCAATTAAGACAAGGATCCTTTGATCCTCTTTGGTGTGTTAAATGCTTGTTGGGTTGTGCTGCTAAGATGAACTTTGATCTTCTTTATCTTCTGATACTTAGCAGCTGCTTGTGATCAGTTTCTGGATGCCACTGATATTTGTCGTTGATGCTCTTTTCCTTCTTCTGGTAATCTGCAGTTACCCTTGATCACTTTTGATGTCCTGCTGAGTTCTTCAGATAAGCTTTGTGATCAGCAATCCCTTAGAACACTTAGTCTTCCTGAATACAAAATCTCATTTTGTTCTTCTTTTGCTCAAGGTGTTCTTGACTTCTTTGGTTATTCGACTCTTAGCTCATATGCCAGCCCTTCGGCATTTTTAGTTTTTGGTGAAGCTTTTCAACAGATTAGGTCGTGTATATTGTTCTTGCTCTCAGTGCTTACTTTCTTCTTTTCAGATTTGCTCTTTTGTAGACTTTGAATAATCTTTCCATTGCAGATCTCCCTATTACAAATCCTCCCGTTGAAGCCTGTTTAGTTGCAGACTTTTTTATGAATACTTTATTCATTTAGTCAGAGTATTAGTGCTCTGCTAACTCTGACTTGTTGACTTGTCTTCTTTACCTCTAGAGAGAGATATGTCAGTCTTGGGTTCTTCCCAACCTTTAAAGAGATGGCAAGTCTTTCAGAGAAAACTACTGTTAAGACACAACCTTCTGTTTCCTTGAGCCTAATGCGTGATTCTTGAAATCTTTTCTTTGACACTCAGCACGCATAAGTCAGTATTCTGACATTTCTGTCTCCTACTATAGCAGATGCTTTAGATGTGCTGATGTAGATGTTTTTGAAGTAATCAACCACTCATCTTGAGACTACTAGCTTAAGTGCTTTAACATCTTCAATCCTTATTAGCACTTAAGCACTCTACGATCAATTCAGTAGTAGCATTTTACTTCTGATCGTTGAGTCATCTGCTGGCTCTACTTTGTAGCTCTACGATCTTGCTTGACGTAGGCTTCTTTGTAGATCATAGAGTTGTTGACTGTACTAACTCTACGATTTTATCTAAGCCTTGTTGTTCTGATGATATGCTTCTCATGCTCCGTGATCTTTATTGAGCTTTATGTACATAGAGCATTGACTTATGATCTGGTTTAAGCTTTAGCAGGTGTTTTCTTTATCATAGAGGACTGCTCTATGAACTTCAGGTTTGCTCGAACTGCATGGTTCATAAGTCATAGAGGACTGTTCTACGATTTTCAGTTGCTAGCTCTGCTTGGCCTATATGTCATAGAGGATTGCTCTATGAATCTTCAGGTGCCAGATCTTCTATCATTGATGACTGTTTTACGAGCTTCAGTTGTCAGATCTTTTATCATAGAGGACTGCTCTACGAACTTCAGTTTCATTCTCTGCTGAATATTCAAATGGTGTTTATGGCAGGTAGCGTTTGAATATCTTCAGCTCAACTCAACGATTGCTTGAACGTTGTACTTTTGCGTTTGCTTTTTCACTCTACGACTTAGCTTTGCTACTTTACGATCTTGCCTATGGTGTAAGTCGTAGTGCAATCGTAGAGTTATGGTTTGAACTGCTCTACTATCTCTGTTGAGACTAAATGCTTTAGATGTACTCAGAGATCTTCGTTCAGTTTGTTTGACAGCTCAAGGAAAACCTTCTGGACAATCTTTATAAGGTTTGCTGTCATGATTCTGAATGCTCATGTAGAGGTTGTTCCTTAAATCTGCTTGGTTCGTAAACTGGATAATGAGAATCGTAGAATGACTGACTGTATTGACTCTACGATCCCTAGAGTTAGCTCTACGATGCTGAAACAACTCTACGTTCTGTTGAGAGGACTTTTCAATCTGCCGAGCCTTATTATGCGTTTTCCTGACAGACTCTACAATCTTCCTTTTCTTCTTTCTGAATGACTCTTCTCTTCTTGGTGCTTGGATCTTCTGTTTGCTTGCCGGTCATTCAGGGACTTCATACTGATAATCTTTTAGGTAGACAGCTCTATGATACTGCTTTGGAAATGTGAGCGTATGACTGGCTATACCGATGACTTGCAGACTTTACGATCGTGAGTGTAGTCTATGATTCTTGCTTTGACTCTCTTGCCAGACTGTTGTTCTTCTTGATCGATCAGGCCTATCTAATACAACTTAAGATCAACCTAACAAGTTTGATCTTTCTATTCATAGTCCTTGTACATTGTGATCTTTTGAAGGACTGTACAACGCTATTAAATCATATCAGGTCATCTTAACAAATTTGACCTTATCAATCTAAGTCCTTTGAACATAATGTTTATTATCTATAAAGGACTTTACAGCTTTCATCAATGCAGACATATTTGCATATCGATTCATTTATCTTTTAATCACATCATCAAATCATATTAAAGAGGAATAACATTCACGTGCATATTCCAAACAATTTATACTAGTGAAAATAAGTGAAAGCATAAACATATAAAAACAAAAATAGAAAGCAAAAAAATAAAAGGAAAAATAGTTACAAACCCTAAAAATTCATGATGATAACTTCTTACCATTTTCCTAGTCTTCGGTTCATTATGGCCAACAAATTTCCCAACCAAATCAGTTGTCTTTAGGGGATATTTGATAAAAAAAAAAACAAAAAAAACAAAAAAAACTGAATGAAATAGTTCTGAATGCTTAAATAATCTGAATGAGCTGAACGAAGTAGATTTCTGAATATTGAATGAAAAAATTATTTGATAAGTGACATGTCTGAAACATCTGAATAACATATTTTTACTATTTTACCCCTCTGAAAAAAATCAAATTTGTTGTAAATTTATTTAATATTACTTAATATAATAGTTAATATTTTTAAAAAAATAAAATAAATTTACTCCATTCAGCTAGGACTTAACCATTCAGCCAAAAACAAACGAACTGAATGGCTGACCGATTCAACCATTCAGTTCTATTCAGCCAAAATCAAACAACCCCTTAATTCTGTTAACTTGTCAATCGGTATGGAGTATTCTTCCAATAATTCGGGCTACAATAGTTTTACCTATCAGATATAAGAGGCGTTGTGTAATAAGTAAAGGAGATTATTATTTTTATATGTACTTTTGAAATTTTTAAAAAATAGAACTCATTTTATTCTCACATAAAAATAAAACTCATTTTATTCTCATGTAATAGAAGAATAATTTTAAAAAAACAAAGAATACTTATAAAAATATTAGCTTCCTAGGTAAAACAGACTTTTAAAAATATAAGTGCGCACATAGCATCACATTAGTGGTGTGAGACATCATTTAAGTGGTGTGAGGCATCACGTGACAAGTGTTCAAGGAGAATCTAATAATTTTTTCAATGCTAGTAGTAATTAAATAAAACTACTAAGGGTAACAAAAGGGAATTGATATTTTCACACTATTTTTTTATATTTTCACACGGTAAACCCCACATGTATAGCTTATAACGATGGTTAACCTTCGTTATATATCTATAGCGACACTTTTTGTGAGTTTCACCGTGTAAAAATATCAAAAAATAGTGGAGAAATATCAGTTTCCTAACAAAATGGACCCCAATACAAGAAAGATATTTAACTCACTATTTGTGGGACAGTGCATTTTTGCCTATGCCAATAAACAAATAAAGATAAAATAAAAAAGTTAAGGGTGTAATGCAAATCAACTATACTTTTGCATGTAATTAGGATAAGTTTTGTAAGTTTATACGACGGATCATTTGGCCGAATGTAATTTTTTTTTTTTTTGGAATCTCTTAATTTATTATAATAATTTATTTTAACTTAGAGGATGAAATCTATATAAAAGAAGGAATAACTTATTATCGTTAATTTTCATTCCGTGGTTATTACTTTTTGAATCGAAGTTGGTAGTTAGACGCACGTTTATTACACTGTCGTAAAGTAAGGTTTCGTTAACTGTCTAAGACCCCTTTCCAGATTTTGCAATTATTCCTAGAGATTGTTTATATTCTTGATAAAGTTTTGTTTCTTAATGATGAGGAGGTAATAGATGTGAAAGATTGCGATTTCGTACTGAGACACTGGTATTTACCAAGTTGACTTGTTATATTGTAAAAGAGATATGACTTTTTATTCGTTCCCCACAAAAGGCGCCAATCTGATACGACACCGCCTTGATTTCACCGAAAAACCTGCAAAAAGTCCACCAGAGTTGGGGGGTCGAGAATTAAATTAAAACACTAATATGAAGGGTGAGAATTATTATGGGAGTAAAATTTGCGTACCTTGGATATACTGGATCATCCCTTATTTATAGTATAAGAGTCATCTTTCTATTAGTATTAGGAATTAGAATTCTATATAACTTTATAATCCATCTTGATTGCCAATTTTGGTTAATTAAAATTCCTATGAATTCTATTTTTTTCCTGGACTTGGTATGTTTCCAGAACTGCTAATGTATAAAATTATTATATTGTTCCTTGTTAATAGAGTTCTAGAAATAATAAGTAGCAAATTGTTATTAGTGAGTTATATTTACACACATCAAACACTATTTTCATATGTACTTTTCAAATTTTTATATGGTATTTTCTCACATAAAAATAAAACTCACTTTATTCTTATATAAAAGTAAAACATGTAAAAATATCAAAAAATACATATAAAATTATCAGTTCCTTAAATAAAACAAACTCTAACCACACTTGATTATTCACTAAATGACACAACCTTCGTTTTATACGCTACTCTCTCCGTCTCTTTTTAAATATCGTTTTAGAGAAGTGTTTTTGTCTTTTATTATTTTTTGTTTGAGAACTTCAAGTAGACATTAATTGCTTAGTTTTTAATATTACTCCAAGTATTAAATATAACTTTAGTTCTCACACCACTTTCTATCCAATAAGTAACACTCTCTTATTCCAATGTAAGGACAATATAGACAATTGATATTATATTTAATATTATATAATCATTTTCTTAATACGTGTACACAACCCTAAAATAACATATATTAAGAGACGGAGGGAGTACATTATTTAGTGCCTTTGTTTTGGGATAAATCTCTTTTATTTATATTTTGGGCCTAATCGATTATCTCTAAAATAAATAATTAAGAATACATTTTTAGATATTCAAAATTACAAACTTTGATATAAATATTAGATAGAGATCAATGCTAGACAAAAAGATAAGAAAATAAAACTACCAAGGGTGATATTACGGACCCCAATACAAGAAAGATATTTAACTACAATTCTCTTTGTTTTGAATTATAAAATTATTATTAACTTTAATTTTTTAAAAGTTAATTTAAAATATTTTAAATTTTACATGATTTATTTAATTTTTTTAAATAATAAATTTTATAATTAGTAGTACTTTTTAAATAGTTTATAATATTCATAATTGTATTAATATAAACTAAATAAATTCATGTCAATTTTAAGTTTAAAAATATTTATCATTAAAATTTTAAAAATTAATATTAATTTTATAATTTAAAACAGAAAAAATATTTAAAAATAGAGCATACAAATATCACCAAAAGAAATATATTTGACGATTCCATTTGTGCTACTAACCTTTTCCCGCTTTAATAATTGTGGGACGTTGCATCCTCGCCCTTGCCAATAAGACACTTCTGCAATTTAATCAAGGATGTAGTGCAAATCAACTACACTTTTGCACTTAATTAGCACAAACCATTTTCTAATTGCAAAACAAGATTTTTCGTTTAAAAATATTTGTATTAACTTTGTTTAAAAATATATACTTTATTCATCATCGTCGCAATATGACTATTTAAATAATGCTGTAATATATTGCGACAAATTTATATTAAATTATAATTATAAAATTTGATAAAATTATAAGTGAGTTTCATTTATTACACAGCTCTCCAAATTCGCAATGGATCTGGCCTCTGGGCTGGGCTGGGCTGTTTTGGAAGGCAGTTTATGTGCCTCACTGTGTGGTTTGTGATCCTCGGTGGTCGTCATCCTCTTCTCCGATGATGTGCTTTGGGTGTACTTCACGGTCTCCTTGGCGCGCTGTCTCTGTTGGGACTCTGTGGGTCTGTGACTGCAGGCTTCCTAGGTTCCAGCTTGCATGGTTTCGAGCAAGGTGGCCATTCTGGGCTGTTTCTGTTCTGTTTATTTGCTTGTGGGCCCAATTGTTTTGTAGGCTGCAAATGTAATTTGGGTCTATTGGGCTGTTTTTCATTTACTATTAGTTTAGTATTTGTGTTTTCTGTGCCGCCACTTTATTGACTTGGCCCTTGTTTCCAAGTATTATTATAGGAGATTTTATCCTCACGGGAGAGGGGATCATGTTATGAGTTTCAATGTAATATTCTTAGTTTTTTTTGCAAATTTATATAACATCAATATATATATATATATATATATATATATATATATATATATATATCATTTTACCTATTTAAATATAAAATTTGAAGATGCATAAGAATACAAATACATATATCAAGAAGTGAATACTTAGACTACAATTAGACTATTTCAAACGAGTCTAAAATTCTAAAATAATTAGTAAGTAAAAAAATTTAAGAATTGATATTTTCACGAGAAAATTTGATATTTTTATAATATTATACTCACATGAAGGTAGGACTCACTTATTATTAATATGGGTAAAGTCTTATGAAAATATCAAATTTTTTTATAAAAATATTAATTTTCAAAATTTAAGTTGCGTTTAATAGAAAGTTTTCAACTTCTAAGATGTTATCTAAAATTCTAATATAATTAGTAAGTCAAATTTAAGTTGTGTTTAATAGAAAGTTTTCAACTTGTAGCCGTTTTTCTCAGGTTACGAAATCGGTTAGGGATTGTTTGGACACAAATAAGTGAATAACACCAAAATATGAAGAAGGCTGGGGAAGTTTCGTAAGATTAACGGAAAGGCGAAGTGCAAAATGACAAAAATCTGCCATTCAGGTATCAATCCAAACACGGAAGATGATGCTTGCCTTAACGTGTGGTCATCACAATCCTCCCTCTTTCTCTCTCCTTGTGAGATCTTTTGCCGGTTGGTTGGTATCTGTCTAATTCCATTTCCTTAGATATTTTTCTAAAAAAATTCATCTACAAATTTAACGTCATAAAAATCAAATTCCCAAAAAAATTGGAGCACACACTCTTCTACAGGCAAGAAACATGGCCACCGTGGCCAAACTCCACATATCACCCCCGGATTGCCACCACCGGACCGGCCAACCGCCACCATTCAGATCGGATTTCCGGCGCAGTGTAGCTACGTGGGACCCAATAGCCGTTAAGGGTCGTCGGCGATTTTGGGTGCAAGTGCAAAATTGTAAGTCTTTCGGGTCAGCAGAGGAAGGGGAGGTAGATAATGATCGGAAAGGGACGGAAATTGTGAGAAATTTGAAAGAAGGGAATCAATTGCCCAAATGGGGAGTTTATAAACTTCTGGATTCTATTAAATCTGCGGCTCTAAGTGTTTCCAGTTTACGTTCGGATGATAAATTTATGGAGAATTTGGAGGAGAGTT
Organism: Hedera helix; assembly: GCA_947179155.2. NCBI lineage: Eukaryota > Viridiplantae > Streptophyta > Magnoliopsida > Apiales > Araliaceae > Hedera > Hedera helix. The sequence goes on from OX359271.1 coordinate 6,246,866, forward strand.
TATCATCAGTAAGTTTTTGTTTTATATTTGGATTTTCCTTGGTTGATGTAAAACTTTGAGAAAAAGGGTTGGAAAAATTTAAGCTTTTGAATCTTATTATGTTGTATAACTGTCATTTACATTCAAAAAAAAAAAAATTTAAAAAAACTTCAATTCAGTTAAGTTTGTTGGTTTAATGTTGTAGTGTAAATAGTTTTTATGGTAATTTTGAAGTTATTTTTTTATTGATTTCTCTCTCTGGAAAATTGGCAGATTGCTCTTCGTATTGGGAGATATATTGTGACTATGATGAGCACTGGTGTAATATTGTTAACTGGATTTCAGTTGTCAGGTTAGCTAATAATCAGTTTGTTCTAAGGGCATGTATTTATTTATTTATTATTTGCTGATTTACTATTAGCATGGATGGTGCATGTGTAAAAGCTCAAATCTTTTGCAAATTTTTTGAAGGTGGAGATAGTCAGTTGAATGATTTGATATGGTATAGCTGGCTTGGAGGGATTATTATTGGAACCATGATTGGTTCCAACATGGTTTTAGATGAAGTCAGTCGGGCCGGTCCACGGAATGTTGTCATAACCGGAAGGTACCCCTTTTGTGGCTCGAACCACTATAAAAAGCACTTCAAATGCTCTATGAAATGTTTTGGATTTGTTTCACCAATAAGTAAATAAGAAGTGCTAACAATAGAAGTTAAGCAGCTATGATGTGATTACTAAGGGGTCCTTGTGGGTTTCCCTCAGTAAAATTATGGATTATGCAGACCTGGTCTTGTAAGTTGGAACTTTACAACATAATCAGGATGCAAGATATTGCTATCTTCATTTTGGTGTTCCATATGATATTTGGAGCTGGATTCTGTTAAACACAACTTAATATTGCCCATTCATCAGGGATGATACTTTTTATATAGAAGCTATTAGTGAAGCCAAAGCGTTGACAAGTTCTGTTTCTAGATTATTCATTGTTTTTCTCTCTCTCGTTTTTTTTGGCTTTTCAGTACAAGAGGACTAGGGAAAGCACTTGCCCGTGAATTTCTACTTTCTGGAGATCGTGTGGTTGTGGCTTCTCGTAGGTGGGAATACAATTCTTTATATTTGTATTAGGTGTTTTTCTTCTTGTCTATGATTGCCCTATGTTTGTCTCTTTACACCACGCCTCATTCATATTTGCTTTTTCTGAAAGCAGTGCTGAATCTGTGGACACAACTATCAGAGAGCTTGAAGATAGCCTAAAAGAAGGTTTGGCAACTGCAGATGACTTATCTAGGAGTAGTTTGGCATATGCAAAAGTCGTGGGCATAGCATGCGATGTTAGTGACCCTAAAGATGTGCAAAAATTGGCAAACTTTGCTGTCAACAAACTTGGTTCCATTGACATCTGGGTAGGTTAAATTTAGCTTCTTCTTGTTTTTATTACAGTTTATGTTTTCTTTTTCTCAAATACTGTTGCCTTTTCTGTTATTTACTTTTTAAGTGTATTCAACACAAGCAGAACACCATTCTCAAACCAGTAAAATCACTTGACCTTTTCTTCTAAAAACTTTATCGTACATTGACACGAACTTTTAACCTTAAGAAATTAATCTTTGCAAACTTCGGGAGTTAAAATGGTAGTATTTGCTCAGCTCCTGCTCAATTGGCAATCATAATTTGATCTGAACTTCACAACTATACGCTTAATATCTTCTTCCTCCTATCTAACCGCTAAGGTGGATAATATAATTCATTTGATGTAGTGTTCAAATTTGTGACTTTTGAGAGTAAGTATTCTGTGTGCTCCCATCTGTCTCCTCATTTGTAACAAACTCAAATATACTGAAATATATGAGAGACTTTTGTTCCATGTAGAGTGCAAATATTAAATTTTCTGAGTTACCACCTAGCTCAAGTTTTTCTGGTAATCCTTGTACAGATAAACAATGCTGGAACAAACAAAGGTTTTAGACCTTTGCTGCAGTTCAGTGACGAAGATATTCAACAGGTATGAATCTGATCACTTCATTTTCATGTCATTATTTTTCTAGATGTTTGGTGGAGAGGTATGGTCTTCTCATAATTAAATTTAAACATGAAATCATCTCAAAAGCACACTAATTAGAGGACATTGATTCTCAAAATAATATATCTGGCATAGTGAGTGAGGACATGATTTTGAAAAGTATTTTAATTCTCGTCTGTCATTCTAAAGTCTAAACTCTCTTTTTCTACTGGAAACTTCAAAGGTAATCAAAGAGAAAAAATATGAATGTGTTCCTTATTATTATTTTTTTCTCGAAAATATACATCTTATTTGCAAAAGCTTCAAAAGCAAAAACAAAAATATGCGAAATATATTTGGTTACAAATATGTGTAGATTATGCGCATAAAATGTAACCAATTTATGCAGGGAATTCTTGTTGGTTTCTCAACAATCTGTGATCTTCAGATGAATAATTCTCTAAAGTAGTTACTTGTTAATTTAAACGAACTTACTTAGTATGTTGTAATTATGTGGATAGATTGTCTCAACAAACTTGGTTGGGTCTATACTTTGCACTCGTGAAGCCATGCGTGTCATGAGTAGCCAACATAAGGGAGGTCACATATTCAACATGGATGGTGCTGGTTCTGGGGGATCTAGTACTCCTTTGACAGCTGTGTATGTTTCCTTTGGTGATTACAATTGAAAACATACCTTTTCTCGTGTGTAGAGGCTGAAAAATTATTTGAATTTGAAGAGTGCATCAACTTTGTATTCCTTATGCTCGCTGATTTTTCTGACACTGTTTGATCTCCTTTTGGTCTGTAGCTATGGGTCGACAAAGTGTGGTCTTAGGCAGCTTCAGTCATCATTGTTGAAGGAAAGCAAAAAGTCTAAAGTCGGAGTGCATACAGCCTCTCCAGGCATGGTCCTGACAGACTTGCTTTTGAGGTAAACTTGAATACCTTATTGTGGATATGTTGTGCCCTTCTCTTGGATTAATTGACAAGCTCATACATTTAAACTGTTTCGACTATTTGCTTCATTTATTCATCTTACGTGCATTGATTTTGTGTGCTCGTCATAATTGATGCATCAGTCTGAGTCAATCAAACTAAATATGTGGTGTTCTTTGTTATTATGGGAAAATGGTTTAGTTTTTATTGCTAAATATGGAAATAACATGAGAAGCCTTTTATCTGCAGTGGCTCAACTATTCAAAACAAGCAAATGTTTAACATCATCTGTGAGCTTCCTGAGACAGTGGCAAGAACTTTAGTGCCACGGATGCGGGTTGTAAAGGGAAATGGAAAGGCCATTAATTACTTGACCCCTCCTAGGATTTTAATTGCATTGGTCACTGCATGGCTACGACGAGGTCGTTGGTTTGATGACCAGGTATTCTTTTTTACTTCAGCCAATTTATTATACACTTCACCCCACTAAGTTTTTTAGGTTATGATTTATACGACAAAGTGGATCTTGATTCCCTGGTATCTTTCAGGGAAGAGCATTATATGCAGCAGAAGCAGATCGACTTCGGAACTGGGCCGAAAGTCGGACCCAATTGTCTTTTACAGATGCCATGGAAACATACACTGAGAATACTTGGGTTTCTGTCTTCTCCCTTTCTGTAGTCTGTGCTTTCATTATCCTTTCTAGTACAACCAGCACATTTTAGTCCAGTTTACGACTAGAAAGCAACCAAAATATACGAAGCCCATGAAGGAAGCTTAACTTAGCTGCTCACAGCTTACCTATGGCAATGGAAAGCTACTACGGATACAATTGATGTATGAATATTTTTTTCTCAGCATCTTTTGGAGGCTTCCTTCAACTGATACGCGTACGATCTCAGGTAAATAGCAGGACTTGTAATTTGCGCTCTTCTTTATCAATGAAATGATCAACATTCTCTATTGAGATGTATGTAACATGTAATGGTTTTCAACCTATTATCTGTGCATGTATTATTTGATAAAAATCCTCGAGTGTCCCTTTCATGTGATAACTCGAGCTATTCTTTGAATTCTATTCAAACATGTTTTGTTCCGGTGGTGTTCTAGTTTACGCAAAGTTAAGGCTGCGCGTGGACGCAACTTAAAGTCAGTAAGCATTGAGCCTTGTCTTGTTGCTCGCCGGGACTCGCGAGGGGCCCATGCTACAGAGTCCTGTTCCGAAAGTTTTCCGCCCTTATGTCTATCAAAATACATGAAATTAGATAATATTATAAGCCCATAAGATTAGCTCAACATATTATATAGTATCGGATTAGAGAAGTTTTTATTAATGGTTGTTTACGTAATTGAAAATAAAAAAATCGATACATAAAATCGCAAGATATCTTATAATAAATAAAAATCGAAATAAAAGTCGAAAGATGTAATGTGAGTCTTATATTTGGACGGTGCGGAACAGGCCCTGCTAAGGGAAAGCAGTATGAAAGAGTGAATCCATGCATTATATGGCTTGTGGGCCTGACCACAATGCCACCGCACAAAGAGAGAGTCCATGTTAAAAACTTCAAGGACCCATTAAACAATATTTACTGTAATACAGCCGGATTTCCAGTAAAAAAAAAATTCTTACTTTTTAAAAATTTAGCTTATAAAATTCATAATTTATTGGAGTTTAGTAAATTCAATTATACAATACTTTAAGTTATTAAAAAGTATTGTTAATTAAAAAATTTATTATTTTTAAAAATTAAATAAATTTTAACAATTTTAAAATAGGTCTTTCCTTTGGAAACGAAAAAGTAACAATAATAACAAAATTTTAATATTCATATAATCAAGTGGGTACTTTAATATCTGGATAAAGAGCGCTCTCTTCTAAAATTGATAGATATATATATATATATATATATATATATATATATATATATATCATATTTTGGTTAGAATTAGTTGAAGTAAATCTTACAGTATATCAAACTTCGTTTTTGAAAAGTTAAAAAAGGAAATGAGAGATATCACGTATAATTGTACAAGCTATCATAAAAATAATATCGTTTTGTATAATTAAATGTACTCCCTGTCATGTTATGTACAAAAAAGTGTTATAATTTTTTTAAATATTGTTATTATAAGGGTGTTGAGTACCTATGTCTATTGAAATATATATTAATAAAATATATAAAAGGAGACGGGCAAAAATGTCCTTTTAATTATACAGAATGTAAAATATTCATTAAAGGTATTTATGATCTTATCACATGAGTAATACAGTGATGTCACGTGTGAACCGAATAAATCGGGTGAGTAAATTATAATGGTTAAACTCATTACTCCACTACCAGTTAGAAAAGATCATGAGACGGAAATTATGCCAATTACCTGGAGGACACAACTTTATGAATGTATTATGCCCGATCAAAACAGAACACACAACAATCATAAAACAACAACAAATCAACTCAACATTGTGCAACGAAGTATCAATCTTAATTACATGAGTATTTATGAATGTGTTCGCCATGCTTATTTAGAAGGTAGATTTTAGCATCTTTTAGCATTGCATTTTACTCTCTTTTGAGATTAGGATTAATGATAATTCTGTAATAATTTTCAGTCTCGTATTATTAAAAATAATAAATAAATATTTTAATAGAACAGTAGTGTTGTATTGCACATAATTACTTAACGTTTCAAGAAATTCTTAAGTCAAAGGTATCGAACGCAGGGCAGTAAATGGTAACCAAAAAATTCGTATTCGTCCGCATCCGTATTTGAAAAAAATCGAATATTATTCGCATTCAGAAAAAAAATAGATATATCCGTATTCGATTAAAAGGTATTCGCAAATAAATTGATACGAATAAGGATATAGGCGTATTCGTTTAACATCCGACCGTTATTTTTCGATCAATAATATAATTGTTTAGGTATTATTTGATTCGAGTACTATATGTCTGAGAATTCCACGAAATAAATAGAACTTCTCGAAGAAAGTAGAATACTTTACTAAATGAATTGTCCTTAAATCAAAGGATTATGTTAGAAAGATGAAAAGTAAGTTGTCCGTAAAATTAATTCGGATATACAAGGAAAAGGGTCAGGAAAAAAACAAAGTATAAGAAAATCTTAAGTAACCTTGTAGCGATGATTCTGGGGACAGAATCCTTATAAGGAGGGGTGAATGTAATGACCGAGAAAATTACGAACCTAATTTTTTTATTTATTTAATTATATCCATAATAATATATGAGGTATGAAGTATATGTGTATGTGATAAGTTGTATGATGAGAGGTATTAAATTAGTTAATTAAATTAATTAACTAAAGAAGGAAAAAGATTTCAAGAGAAGCTTTTGTGATAAAATCACAAAGCTTGAATGTTGGCCTTGTATGACAATTAAGAAGTTTTATAATGAACAAGTTAATTACTTGTATGAATAATGAGAAAGAAGAAGCAAGTGAATTATTAAAGATAACCCCATTGTGGAAATAATTGTACGTGTATGAGTAATGATATTATAAGCCCAATTTGATGATAAGGGTTAGTGAATGAATTAATTTAATCAAGTCAATTTGCTTGTATTATTAAGTGTTAGGATTTTATTAAAATAAACCCAAGAGTTTGTAAGTGATGGTGTTATGTAAGCTAATTTAATTAAGGAGTCCGATGGACTTATAAATAACAAATCTAATTGGATTATATTTTAAATCCAAATGAGTGGTTAAACTAGGACAATTAAGTTTACCTAGTAGCCCAAGTAATTAATTTAATTACTAGTCCATGTAAATTATTAAATAAGCCCAATGCTTATTTTAATTAAAGATAGCATAGTTATGTAAATGCTAGCCCAATGTGTGATATAAATTGAGCCCAAACAATTTAATTGAATGAGTCCAATAGAACTTAATTCTAAGATCCAAAGTGGAGCCCAATAAGCTTGTATAGGTAAATATGTATACATATATTGGTGTATATATATATGGATACTTATATAATTATATAAGACTTAAAAATAAAGTCAAATTGGATAAATATTGGTCAATCCCGAATTTTGGGGCCCACATGGATATAAAGCTAGCTTGTTGGATGATTTTGGAGTGTAAATTGGTTCAAGTAACATCCAACCACCCTAGTCAATCAAAGGGTCAATCAAAATGTCCATCAAGTGGTCATTCCATGCATAGTAAGCAAGATTAGAGCCTTAATCAACTAATGTTAGTTGATTAAGAAAGTTAATGGTAAAATCCTAGACTTCTATAAATAAGAAGGAGCAAAGACTTGCTAGGTTTGTTAGTCATTTTGTAAGAACTCCAAGAGAGAATAGAGAGAGCATTCTAGAGAAAATAGAGAGAACTCTTGAGAGTTGGTTTTCACCAAGGAGATTGCTAGAGACTTATCAAGGAGGAGTCACCAACAAAGCCTCTAGCCAAGAGAAAAAGAACATAAGGTTCAAAAGTGTTCTATCTCATCTTTATTTCATTTTTGTAGGCTATATATGTTTTATATGGTCAAAATATATTTTTAACCGATCAAAAGTGGTTTTGATGGTCTAGAAGTCTTAAGCTATGATAAATTGGTAGATACATGGTTTGATATGCTTAAATCATGATTTGGTATGTGAGAAATGTATAAAAGTTGTAGAAATGTCTAGAGATAAAGAACATAAGGTTCAAAAGTGTTCTATCTCATCTTTATTTCATTTTTGTAGGCTATATATGTTTTATATGGTCAAAATATATTTTTAACCGATCAAAAGTGGATTTGATGGTCTAGAAGTCTTAAGCTATGATAAATTGGTAGATACATGGTTTGATATGCTTAAATCATGATTTGGTATGTGAGAAATGTATAAAAGTTGTAGAAATGTTCATAACATATTTTACCGGTAAAACCCTAACGATACATGTTGTGTTTAAGGTCGTAGTTTGAAATATACAAGTTGGAAAATTAATTTCTATGGTTAGAAAGTTAGATCTATGAGTCTTAAAGAAAAATCCAACTTGAAGTTTTCAAAAATATTGAATAACGAAGAAGTTATAGCTTTTATCGGAAAGGATGTCGTTTTTAGACCTAGATGGTTCGATCCGTAATTTTCATGTAAAACGTTTTCAAAAAGAGGATCGAGCCATGGAATATTGTAAAACAAGAGGTTAGGAACACAACAACACTAAGTTGGTGTTATTTGGATGTGTAGAGTTTATTTTATTCAAGTTTGAACCATTAAAATCAAGGATTTGTGAAGTTAGTTTTCACTTTGACTTTGTGAGCGATTTTAATCTTAGATCCGTTTGGAATTTGGATTTTTAATATAAAGTGAAATTGTAGATCATGAAATTCTAATGAATTTAGACTCAAAAATCACCTCAAAATGTTTCCGTATGAAGAAGTTATGGCTGTCGGAGTGACTGGAGGTCGAACAGCCCATTATAGGGTTTTGGCTTCTGTTTTGGACGCCGGGGCATTCATTTGAGCGCCGGGGCTTTCAAGGCCAGAAAGTTCAAGTTGTTGGGTCGGGTCGGGTCGGTCCGGGTCGGGTTTTATTGGAAAATTTAAGTATAACTAAGTGTAAAATGAAGGTATTTGTGTATTGAACCAATATATAGAATTTATTTGTAATTAATGGGTAGCAAAATGTTTAAAATAAAGATTAATGTTAACACCATTAAAAAGTTAACTATTGGTATTGTTTAAAGATTTTTATTAAAATATTATTAAATGATTAATAATATTAGTATATGATTAAAAAGTTATTAAATGATTAATAATGATAGTTAATGATTAAAATATTATTAAATGGTTAATAATATTAGTAAATGATTAAAATATTATTAAATGATGAATAATATTAATAAGTGATTAAAATATTATTAAATGGTTAATAATATTAATAAATGATTAAAATATTATTAAATGGTTAATAATATTAATAAGTGATTAAAATATTATTAAATGGTTAATAATATTAATAAGTGATTAAAATATTATCAAATGGTGAATAATATTTGTAAATGATTAAAATATTATTAAATGATTAATAATATTAATAAGGATTAAAATATTATTAAATGGTTAATAATATTAGAAAGTTAATAAAATATTATTAAATAGTTAATAATATTAGATAATGAATAAAATATTATTAAATGGTTAATAATATTAGTATATGAATAAAATATTATTGAATAGTTAATAATATTAGATAATGAATAAAATATTATTAAATGGTTAATAATATTAGTAAGTTAATAAAATATTATTAAATGATTAATAATATTAGTAAGTTAATAAATGATTTAAATATTATTAAATGGTTAATAATATTAGTATACGAATAAAATATTATTAAATAGTTAATAATATTAGATTATGAGTAAAATATTATTAAATGGATAATAATATTAATAAGAGAAGAAAATAGTATTAAATGATATTATTTTGATTATAAAATATTATTAAATGGATAATAATATTTATAAGTTATTGAAGATATTATTTGATGAATAATATTGTTTGAAGAGTAAGACATTATTAATAATGTTAACCTATGAGTGAAATATTATTAAATGATTAATAATATTAACTAAGGATAAGGATATTATTAAAGGATTAATAATATTATTGAGAGGATAAAATATTATTAAATGGTTAATAATATTTATAAATGATTAAGACATTATTTGATGATTAATATCATTGGGGATAGTGTAAAGCATTATTTAATTATTAATAATGTTAATAAGTGTTTGAGATAATAAAGAGGTTAAGAGAATTATCAGATGGTTAATAATATTGAGGAGCTAAGTGATTTATTATTGAAATAATAAATGGTTAAAATATTATTATACGATTAATAATATTATATGTAGTAATTATATATTATCAAATGAGATAATATTATAAAACAATGAAGTGATGGTTATGTGAGTCGAAATATTATCAAGGGATTGATAATATTATTAAGAGTTTTAAGGTTATGATTAAGTGATAGATGATTTAAGACATATATGTTAAGGTTATTAATGTTAAATAAACCTATATGTGTTATGCTAATTGGAGGATCAATGTTATTGAATATTAGGTCACCCAAAGAAAGTATTTTTAAGTTGAATAGCAGTAGTCAGCGGAACAGGTGAGTTCTTCTTAACCCTAACTTATATTTATTGTTGCAAGTTTCCTTCAACTTTATGTACATTGAGCTATTCAAATTATTGTTGAGCAAATTCTACACTCGTAGTTATTTGACCGAACTTAAAGTGGACTAATTATCTAAAATTATTCCACCTCATTGTTGGTTATTGTATTCGCACATAGTGCATTTGCAAATGTTATAGTTCAGAAATTTACGAACTGTTTAAGGACGCCTAAGCTAATTGTTTCGGCTAGACAAATGCATGTTTAAATTCATTTAATTGAATATTATAAAAGCTTATCCAAACCATTGGCTGGTGCGGATTCTTACAGTAAGACTGAGAAAGAACAACCCCTAGTTAAAGGGGGATTTTTATTCGTCGGAGACCCGACAGCGCGCAAGAAAACTAAATGTGATGCATATACATAGGACATGAGATGACTGATCCCCTCGAGTGTCCCGTTATTTTTACAAGGTGTCAGACATTGTATGTCTGTTCTACCTTAGCAGCAGTTCATGGTCTTTTGAGACCCCTCAGCAGTAAAGAGTCAATTCATTTTTTTATTGAACATTGATTCTTGTTATTTCACAATTGTTATCTATTGTTGAAACCCTTGAAGATAAATCCTTTTCATTCATGATATATCAATTCTCGTTTATTTAAACTTGCTGGGCAAAGTAGTTGCTCACCCTTGCTATATCATGAACTATTTTCAGTTAAGCCGAGTAATCTAAGGAGTACCACGGCAAAGGAAGGATGAACGAGTAGACGTAATTAGTCGTACTATATGTGTAAACCTGTTATATTATAAGGTAATGATGATGTATTAAGGTTAGTGGAACCTGGGATTGAATGTACGTTTTGTATTGAAATTATGTATGTTTCCGCGAGTTATTAAAGTTTTAGATTATGAATGTTTGTTGAGTGATGAATAGTGAGCACCGAACTCGAGGTTCAAGGAACTCGGATTTGGGGGCGTCACATGTATCATTTAACAAGTGTTATAAAAGTTATAAATGTCATTTAAATGTTATAATTATAGATTATAAATATTCATACACACTACAGTATTACTCAAAATTAACACATAAAATAAATATTTACTTATTAATGGATATCTAAATATTAATAAGTAGAGCATTCATTCTGAATTTAAGATTTCAAAAATAATAAAAATTTATTTATATTGTAATTTAGAGTATTGATTATTGTATTTATTAAAAATAAATAAATTAGCATTCATTCATTAATATGTATCGTTTAAATATTAAATTGTCATTGGTTATGAGTAATTATTCAAAAAAAAATATTTTTTGTAAATAATTTGAATGAGTTTTATATTAGATGACTAATAAACGAATTCGAAAACTCGAATATTCGAATAATCTGATTATTTGAATAAAATAAACGGAAACGGATATTATCCGTATTCGGATAGCATTTTTAAAATTCGCTGAATACCGGATACGAATACGGATAGCGAATTAATTTTTCGAATACAGATATTATTGTATTCGGATTCGTTTATATCCGTTTACACCTCTAATCAATGTACAATTGTGATTCTAAATAAATATTTTATCTGTTTAAAAATTATTTATTGTCTAAAATTATTTTTTAACATTAATAATAACTAATAATTGATTTATTTTTGCTTACAAAACGGACACTTGACAGAAGTGTCCTCTCTCACTAATATTACTTGTCTTCTTTTTTAAGAAAATAAACTTTAAACCAAACAATAGTACAATAAGTTGGTGCCCCTCCTCGTGAACCCTATATAATATTCTGAAATTTTCCTTTAAAAATTACGAAAGTGTCGAGACGAGAAAAAAAAATCCATTTTGTCTTGCATTAACGAAGAATTTAGGTAATTAATTTATTTATATTTTGGAACGGTCGTAATTATAATAGCTTAACGCCGTAAACAGAGAGCTTGGAATTAAATTGAAGCAGGACAAATTAAAGCGACTGATATGCCGCTAATTGCGGCAAGAATATATATATATATGTGTGTGTGCGCGCGTCATAGATAAAAAGCAGACCCATGTGATTTTCTATGGTCCCTACCTAAACTTATTATTATATACTTACATCCAACGTCAAAGACTTGAAAGTAAACAAACGTGCATTATTATTTTTATAAGTAAAAATAATATTTTTATAAAAAAAAATTACATAAATAATAAGTAACTCTTAAATTTTATTTATAAAAATATTATTTTTTATTTTTTATTCTATAATAATAAAAATCGAATGTTATGTTTGTTTGTAAAAAATATTCTTATGATTGAATTATTTGTATTAATTTAATATTATTTCAGACTATTTTATACCATAATGAGGGATTAATAGTCCTTTAAATAGTTCTATTGATTATTTTTTATTATTTCTAAGGCTATTTATGAGGAATTATATAATCGCATAATGAATGTGAGATTAATAGTCCCCTCATTTTAAACTATTAAATGACTTTATGAATCTAATAGTCTAATATTAAGAGACTAATAATCCTTCATTATGGAATAAAATAGTCCGAAATAATATTAAATTAATACAAATAGTCTAACTCCAAATATATTTTTTTACAAACAAACATAACCTAAACAATTGAAAATTGTTACTTAGAGATTACATGTTATGGTCGAAATAGGATACCAATTGTCAATGACATTCTTCATAATTATGCAACAATTTAAATATATTTTTTTAGCAATTTGGCTCCATTATATTAAGCAAAAAATAATTTGGTGTTTTAAATTTGTAATAAATAAAAAATAATTAAACTTGGTTTTCATTTGACATTAATATTGTTAGTTAAATTAGGTTAAGAGGTTAAACAATGAATGAGAACTTCTAATCTTTTCTTAAATTGTTCAACTTTTAAAAACAACACTCAACAGGTTTTAGGCGCATGAAGTATATTAAAAGGTTCACGCATTTGCTTGAGTCTCAATTGGAATATAATATTAACTTGTCTTAAAAAATAAAAAAAGAAAGAGAGTCGTTCCTGTAATGACCACGAATTTCATTATACATTGTAATTATAATTAATATATAATTAGCAATGAATTTAAAATTTTTGTACTAATAAATTGTGCATTAGATAATAAAATAGATGTACTTGTTCGTGCATATATTTAATTAAAGAATTAAAGCAAGGGTATAATTAATTAAAGCAAATCTAATTGGATTATATTTTTAATCCAAATGAGTTGTTAAACTAGGTCCAAGATATTAACCTAGTAGCCCATGTAATTAATTTAATTACTAGCCCATATAATTAATTAAACAAGCCCAATGCTTATTTTAATTAAAGTTAGCATAGTTATTTAAATGCTAGCCCAAAGTGTTAATTAAATTGAGCCCAAACCAATTCAATGGATGAGCCCAATATATTAATTTCCTAAGTCCAACATGGAGCCCAATAGGAAGTCAAAATTGGTCAACAATTGAACCCATGTATAGATATATTTGTATATGCATAAATACACATTAAAAGCTAGAAAAATAAAGGAAAAATGGCATGGAAAATACCATTTTGCTGATTTTTTTTTTGTCCCACTTGATGTTGCTTGATTTGCTAGATTGCTTCTCTTTTACACTAGATCAAAGTTGGCCAACAACTCTAGTCAATCAACTAGTCAATCACCATGTCAATCCATCAAATAGTAAGCTTGATTAGCCTTTAATTTGACCAACATAGATGAATTAGTGAGTTAATGGTGTGTTAGTAGATGGCTATAAAAGAAACACCCCACACTTGTTCTAGGTTGGTTAGTTCATTGCTAGAGAATTTCCTAGAGAGCAAAGTGTGAGCATTTGAGAGTGTGAGAAAATATTGAGAGCAAAATACTAAGAGAGGAGAAGGAGTTCTTGGTTCATGCCTTCAAACATCATCACCTATTTTGGAAGAAAAAGAAAGATAGCCATTAAAACAAGGTAATGATTATTTTAAATGTAGTTTGTTTTTAAATTAAATAAATCATCATGTTAGTATAAACATGTTAATATAGTTATTAATGTGTAGTTGTAATCTTTATGCCATGCTTGAGTTTAATATGTTTGGTTTGTATTTTGGTATATTTTATATGCTAAAATATGTATTTAATCGTGTGTAAACAAGTTTTGGAATTTATGTCCAAAAATATTTTTATAAAACTTAGGTTTGATGTTCTAATATAATAGAACATTAAATCATGAGAAAAACAAAGTTTGAATCACTCAAAATGGAGTTATATACAAAAAGTTATGATTTATAGTAGTTTATGTGATGTAAAAAATTTTATAAAAAAATATGTTATTAAATTATGAAAAATTAATTTTTTCATGTTATAAATTAATATAAGGTGTTTAGTAATTTTTTTGGATTTTTATTGAAGAGTTAAAGCTTAATTGATGGTATATTTTTAATTAAAATGTGTGTGCCGGAACACTGTTCACATTCTGCGAAGAAGAAAAAAATTAAGGGTTTCCGCGCAATGCGCGCGCAGCCACTGTTCACCGAAAACACGGAGCCAAACGACGTCGTTTGGTGTCCGTAAAAAGTTACTCCGCGCGTACGCGCGGAAGCCGTATCCGGCTTTCCAAAAACGGCGTCGTTTTTGGCCCGTTAATTCTGTAACCCGCGCCATGCGCGGTAGGAAAATTCCGGAGAAATTACCAGAATGCCCCTCCGTGTTTTTCTTGGCAGAATTACCATTCTGCCATCGGTTCAGATTTCGACTTATTTACGGAAATGCCATTCGGGTTAAATTTAATTAATTTAAATATTTAAAAACTAAATTAAAATTATAACAAAAATAATTATAATACAAAAATAATATTGGGGAGGATATTTTTCATTAAGTTTAATATTTAAATATTTTAAATATTAATCTAGTTAGCTAAACCATGGTTAAGTTAAATAAATTTATTATTTGTTTATTATTTTAAATGTTAATAATAAATAAAGATGATAAATTAGCATTTATTATTTAATGCCCATTAAATAATACTTAAAGAGAGATAAAATTTATAAATTTATTATTTATTATTTAAATATTATTAAATAATAAATAAGGATAATTAGGTAATTAATTATTATTTAATTAGCATTAAATAACGATTAATGGAAATTAAGTTATTAGAGTAATAATTTATTATTTAATTTAAATAATAAATAAGAATGATTTGATTATTATTTAACCTTAAATAATAATTAAAATTAATTAAATAATTAATTATTATTTAATTGACATTAAATAATAATTAAAGAGGATTAAGATTAGTAAACTATTATTTAATTTCCTTAATTAAATAATAAGTAAGGTTAATTACTTGGTTAATTATTGATTGATTAACATTAAATTAAAGAAGGTTAAAACTAAGTTAATAATTATTTATTATTTAATTATAATTAAATAATAAGTAAGTACAATTAGTTATTAATTATTTTAAATAATAACTAGAGTTAATTAATTAATTTCTATTTAATCAATATTAAATAGTAATTAAAAAGAGATTGAGTTAATAAAATAAATTGAATTTAATTAAACAATTATAATAAGTTGTTTAAAGGTTTAATAAGTGTCCAACACTTAAGAAAAATATTTTCTAACTTATTAAATTATTAATCTAATATGATTAAGGGTTTATAAGGTTAATAATATTGTTTTGACTAATGTAAATTATGTGTTAGTACTTATGTGTGGTAAATAAGTTCATTATCAAGCGTATAGTTATGCAAATACGCCGTGCTAATTATTAGACCGACTTTATTAATGTTAGGTCTTTCAAAGCAAGTAGTTAAAGCTAGACATTTATTGTAGCTGTGCAGACAGGCAAGTTTTCTACCCTTAAACTTGTATTTATTGTTGCAGATATTCTTCAACCGTATTTACATTTCAATTATTGTTGAGCAAGTATCCTACACCCGTAGTTACTTGACAGACCTTTGAGTGAATTAATTATCAAAAATTACTTCACATTATTATTGATTATTGTATTCGCACATAGTGCTTTTGCAAACTGTTTAAGAAAGTCTAAGCTAATTGTTTCGGCTAGACAAATGCATGTTAAATTCATTTAATTGAATATTATAAAAGCTTATCCAAACCATTGGCTGGTGCGGATTCTTACAGTAAGACTGAGATAGAACAACCTTAGTTAAAGGGGATTTTTATTTGTCGGAGACCCGACTGCGCGCAAGAAAACTAAATGTGATGCATATACATAGGACATGAGAGGACTGATCCCCTCAAGTGTCCCGTTATTTTAACAAGGAGTCAGACATTGTATGTCTATTCTACCTTAGTAGCAGTTCATGGTCATTATAGACCACTCAGCAGTAAAGAGTCAATTCCTTCTTTTATTGAACATTGATTCTTGTTATCTTTCACAATTGCTATTGTTGAAACTTTGAAGTTATTTTCCTTCATCATGATATATCGTATGTATGTTGTTTATAAACTTGCTGAGCCATTTAGTTGCTCATTCTTGCTATATCATGACTATATTTCAGCCAATCCCGAAAGCTCTAAATCGAACAAAGGCAAGGGGAAAGCGAATGCTTAGTTTTAGTAATTGCATGCTAGTTTAAATTACTGTTATGTAATTACTGTTGTAAATCTTTTGTATTTTCCTTAAGATATGTAATGTTACAATTTAAGGTTAATAGACATTGGGAAGTGTAGCCTTTATATAAGGAACCTTTTGTATTATTCCGCATAGTTTGAATACAATATATGTATTTCATTGTTGTTAAGTATTGTACAGTGAGAACCAAACCCGAGGTTA
This sequence comes from Hedera helix, assembly GCA_947179155.2. NCBI lineage: Eukaryota > Viridiplantae > Streptophyta > Magnoliopsida > Apiales > Araliaceae > Hedera > Hedera helix. The sequence continues at coordinate 6,263,696 of OX359271.1, forward strand.
AAGAACCCGGATTTGGGGTCGTCACAGGTTGGTATCAGAGCTGTAGGTTAGAAACACTAGGATTGCGAAACCTAGGTTATAACCTTAGTACTAAACTCTTATCGAGTGCGTTAGGAGATGAATCGGGGAGATTCATCATGTTGTGTATTTTTGGAGGTGGATTGAGAAAATCCATCGAGCCGAGATGTACATGATAAAATATCATTTCATTTCATCAATGAATATATTTTATTGCTGTACTAACATGTGTTATTTATGTTATTGTAGGATGACGGAGATAGGCCAGTCGAGTACTGCGGTAGATGAGGTGATCTATACGGATATCCATATGGATACCGCACAGCCACGGGTGGCTGCACCTGTCGAGGAGCCAGAGACGGATCCCGAAGAGGGAGATAGAGAGGACGCTGTCTGGGGCGGAGTTATGGGGCAGTACAGTGAGGAGGAGGCTGATACTGATGATAATGAGGATGAGGAGCCAGCGGAGTATATTGATGGCATGGGCACTGTCGCCAGTGACATCATCGATACTCTCACTACGGCTAACGATGAGCTAGAGGAGAGGGTTCAGCACCTGGAGGAGCAGAACCAGATCCACCAGCAGACAGAGCAGCAGTACAGAGATACAGCTTATATGTTCTCCGGCGAGAACATAAAGCTGAAGGCGAGGATGGCCGAGATGGAGGCCAAGTTGGTAGCCGCTGAGCTGAAGATTCAGCAGACACAGGCAGAGAGGGAGGCCATGAGGGGCCAGATGCAGCAGGCCGTTGAGGTGAGGATAGATATGGAGTTTCAGCGTGATGCAGCTCATGGGCATATGATGGAGCTGGAGGAGGAGGTTAGGGAGAAGAAGGTGAGGATAGATAGACTCAGTTACGTCTATCGCTCATCAGTTGGTAGGATCCAGAGTAGGGTGCACTATTACCCTGCTGAGGAGGGCCAGACCTTGCACACCATTAGTAGGGGCGTGGTCAGGGTCATTGGAGATGAGGAGTACGACAATGCGGTTCGTCGAGGGATGCGTCGTTAGTTGTACTAGTTCCTTTATTTATGTTGTATGTACATAGATGCAGTAGAAACCCAACTTTTGTTAGAGGGTTAGTATGTTGTAAATCCCAACTCTATGAAGTTGTGGGATATGTTAGATCCCGTCTTTTATTTTAACTATCGGGGTTAGCAGCGTTTATAGCAGTATGCTTATGATGTAAAAGTGCTACGCACTGTGTTTTAGCATATGAATATAAATGCATTTCCGTTTATGTTTATATGTGTCGAGATGATTATTTGTGCTTTAGTTTAAATTACTTAAGCTACAAAACGAAAGTAAAAAGATTGAAACAACTTTAATTAATTAAATTTTCTTTATACAGAAAATGCCGCCACAGAGAAGAAATCAACGACTACCCCCACCACCACCCGAAGAGTCAGTGAACGCAGGAGGGGTACCACCAAACCCTGTCCAAGAGTTCGTAGAAATGCTAATGGGAGCATTTCGCGGACGCAACGCAGAGGCTACTGGAGCAACAAACCCTGCCGCTCCACTAGCAACCTTTAAAGACTTCAAACTGATAGGACCACCCGAGTTCAAAGGGACCACGGATCCTATAGAAGCACAAACCTGGATAGAGGAGATGGAAAAAGTCTTCGAGGTTGCACGAGTTAGGGAGGAGAAAATGACCTCATTTGCTACCTTCATGATGAAAGGAGAGGCCAGCCACTGGTGGAAGGCCAATAAGAGTAGAGCAGGGGAGGGAACGATCGCGTGGGCGCGATTCAAAGAGGTATTCTTGGAAAACTACTTTCCAGAGAGTACAAAGGCTAGGATGGAAATTAAATTCCTAGAGCTTAAGCAGGGGAACTTGTCCGTATCAGAATACGCCGCCAAGTTCAATGAATTGGCAAGATTTGCTTCACACCAGGTGGACACCGAGGCAAGACGCGCCAGACGATTCGAACAGGGGCTGAAACCATGGGTTTACAGTCGGGTAGCTGTTCTCCAGATCACAAAATTTGCAACACTGCTGGAGAAAACTATCATAGCTGAGGGTGGAAATGAAGCTTTGAATAAGCACAATGAAGAACGGAACAAGAAGAGAAGCGATGGGGGAAACAGAGAGGGTAGCAGCGGGGGTAGCAACTCGAACAAACGGAAGTGGAATAACAACAGCAGTTCGGGGACACCCCAGGGCAGTGAGTCAAAGAAAGCAAGCAAATGCAGTCAATGCGGGAAGAATCACTCAGGGGAGTGCATGAAGGGAAGGAATGTTTGTTACAACTGTGGGCAAGAGGGGCACATCGCTCCTAATTGTCCCACACCAAAAAGGAAGGGAGGTTGTTTCGCCTGCGGGGCCATGGACCATCAGTTTAAAGATTGTCCGAAGAAGAAGAACACCGGAGGGAGTTCGGGCTTTAGGGGAAGCAACAACTACAACAACAACAACGCCAAACTGACCATTGGAGGGCCGGTGCCACAGAACAAACCAACGGCACGGACTTTCAACATGACGGTGCAGGACGCCGTCGAATCAAAAGACGTGGTGTCAGGTATTATTCCGATCAATGATATAAATGCTTATGTATTATTTGATTCGGGTGCTACCTGTTCATTTGTGTCTGATGAATTCGCTAGACGATTAGAATTGCCTAGAGAAAAACTAGAGAACCCAATGAACATAGAAGTGGCAAATAAAGAAGTGATTCCGGTAGAGTATGTACATAGAAATTGTTGTGCTGAAATCAGGGGTCAGAAATTTAATGTGAATCTAATTCCAATACGTCTGGGGGAATTTGATGTAATACTTGGGATGGATTGGTTGTTTAACCACGGGGCGATAATTGATTGTCAGAAGAAGTGCTTACACCTTAAGACACCAAATAAGTCTAAGGTCGTATTTTATGGCAGCAAATCGTCAAGACAGTCATCTTGTCTGACTATGATGCAAGCCAAGAAATTATTAAAGAAAGGTTGTGTAGGGTATTTGGCTCATGTGGTTGATACACAAGTGGTGAGTCCCGAGATGGAGCAAATACCAGTAGTTAGGGAGTTTATGGATGTTTTTCCAGATGTATTGCCAGGCTTACCGCCGGACAGAGAAATAGAATTTGCGATTGATTTAGTACCGGGGACAGCGCCGATATCAAAGGCACCATATAGAATGGCTCCGGTAGAAATGAAAGAGTTGATGGTGCAATTACAGGAGTTGTTGGATAATAAGTACATCCAGCCAAGTGTTTCTCCATGGGGAGCACCAGTGCTGTTTGTAAAGAAGAAGGATGGATCGATGAGATTATGTATGGATTACAGAGAGCTGAATAAGGTGACAATTAAGAACAAGTACCCGTTGCCACGAATTGACGATCTTTTCGATCAATTGAAAGGGGCGAAGTACTTTTCAAAGATTGACTTGAGGACTGGTTATCATCAGTTGAAAGTCAGGAAGGAGGATGTACCCAAGACGGCATTCAGAACTCGATATGGGCATTATGAGTTTCTGGTGATGTCGTTTGGACTGACGAATGCGCCAGCCGCATTTATGGACATGATGAACAGAATATTCAAGCAGTACTTGGATAAATTTGTTGTTGTGTTCATTGACGATATTCTGGTGTATTCTAAAACGGAGGAGGAGCATGCTGAACACCTAAGATTGGTGTTGGAGATTTTACGGAAGGAGCAGTTGTATGCTAAATTTTCGAAGTGTGAATTCTGGTTGGAGAGAGTTCAATTTTTAGGTCATGTCATTGACAAGGAGGGAGTTTCAGTAGATCCAGCAAAGGTGGAAGCAGTGATGAATTGGGAGCAACCAAGGACGCCGACGGAGGTAAGAAGTTTCTTGGGGTTAGCGGGTTACTATCGGAGATTTATTCAAGATTTTTCAAAGATAGCAACACCGCTGACCAATCTAACGAGGAAGACGGTGAAATACGTATGGACGGAGAAGTGTGAGGAGAGTTTTCAGGAGCTAAAGAAGAGACTTAGTGAAGCACCTGTATTGACTTTACCGGATGATACGGGAGGTTTTACGGTCTATAGTGATGCATCGCACAAGGGACTTGGCTGTGTGCTTATGCAAAACGGCAAGGTCGTTGCGTATGCGTCCAGACAGTTGAAGGATTACGAGAAGGGATACCCTACCCACGACTTGGAGCTGGCTGCGGTAGTGTTTGCCCTTAAAATCTGGAGACATTATTTATATGGAGAGAAATGTGAGATATTCACGGACCATAAGAGTCTGAAGTATATCTTCACACAGAAGGAGTTAAATATGAGGCAACGAAGATGGTTAGAATTGATCAAGGACTATGATTGTGAAATTCTATATCATCCCGGGAAGGCCAACGTAGTAGCAGATGCTCTAAGCAGAAAGAGCAGGGAGAAATTGTTCATCTTGACAGATCAGGAACAATTGGTTCAAGAGATGGCTCGAATGGAGTTGGAGGTAAGAAATCCAAATGAGTCAATGGAAGTGGAAGCAAGCCCAACCTTACTAGATAGGGTGAAAGAGGCTCAAGACAAAGATGAAGAATGTGTCAGAATCAGGATGAGAATGACCGAAGGGGAAGAGGTCAAATTCAAGGAGGATAGCATGGGATTGCTAAGGTTTGAAAATCGTGTTTGGGTGCCGCTAGTGCCTGAACTACGAGAAGAGATTTTGCAAGAGGCCCACAGTACGAGATACTCGATACATCCGGGGAGTACGAAGATGTATCAAGATCTGCGTCAGCATTTTTGGTGGCCGAATTTAAAAAGGGAGGTCGCAGAATGTGTCAGCCGATGCCTAACTTGTCAAAGGGTAAAGGCCGAACATCAGAGACCAAGTGGATTACTACAGCCGTTAGAGATTCCTGAGTGGAAATGGGAGCATATCACAATGGATTTTGTGGTAGGACTTCCAGCAACACAGAAGGGATTTGACGCAATATGGGTGATTGTGGATCGACTAACAAAGTCAGCGCACTTTTTGCCGATCAAGATTAAGTTCAGTTTGGACCAGTTGGCTAAACTGTACATCAAGGAGATAGTTTCGAGGCATGGGGTGCCGATATCGATTGTGTCAGATAGAGATCCGCGCTTCACGTCAAAATTTTGGAGAAGTCTTCAGGAGAGATTGGGGACACAGTTGAGAATGAGTACAGCATATCATCCGCAGACCGATGGGCAAAGTGAAAGAACAATACAGACTTTGGAAGATATGCTCAGGGCCTGTGTGATGGATTTCAAGGGCAGTTGGGAGAACCATCTACCATTAGTTGAGTTTGCATACAACAACAGTTATCATGCAAGCATAGGCATGCCGCCTTACGAAGCATTGTACGGAAGGAAGTGCAGAACACCTCTATGTTGGGACGAGGTAGGAGAACGCCGACTGTTGGGACCGGAATTGGTCCAACAGACGGTAGAGATTATCAAGGTAATAAGAGCTCGGCTAGTAGCAGCTCAGGACTGTTAGAAGAAATACGTCGATTTACATCGACAAAAGCGAGACTTCGAAGTTGGGAGTTTTGTGTTCATGAAGGTATCTCCCTGGAAGGGGAAGATCCGATTTGGAAAGAAGGGAAAGCTGAGTCCGAGGTTCATAGGACCGTTCGAGATATTAAAGAGAGTGAGTGAAGTGGCGTACGAGTTAGCTTTACCTCCTGAACTGGAGCATATTCACAATGTGTTTCACGTATCAGTGTTGCGACCATACAAGCCAGACCACAAACATGTGATATCCTATGAGCCAATACAAGTCGAGAAAGACTTATCGTACGAGGAAATTCCTGTCCAGATACTAGATAGGAAAGAGCAGAAATTACGGAATAAGATTATACATTCTGTCAAAGTCCTATGGAGGAACCACAACGCTGAGGAAGCTACGTGGGAGCTTGAAGAAAAGATGAGGGCTAACTATCCGAATCTTTTTGAGTAGTTTAAATTGTAATTCCGGGGACGGAATTCTTATAAGGGAGGGAGAATGTAATGACCACGAATTTCATTATACATTGTAATTATAATTAATATATAATTAGCAATGAATTTAAAATTTTTGTACTAATAAATTGTGCATTAGATAATAAAATAGATGTACTTGTTCGTGCATATATTTAATTAAAGAATTAAAGCAAGGGTATAATTAATTAAAGCAAATCTAATTGGATTATATTTTTAATCCAAATGAGTTGTTAAACTAGGTCCAAGATATTAACCTAGTAGCCCATGTAATTAATTTAATTACTAGCCCATATAATTAATTAAACAAGCCCAATGCTTATTTTAATTAAAGTTAGCATAGTTATTTAAATGCTAGCCCAAAGTGTTAATTAAATTGAGCCCAAACCAATTCAATGGATGAGCCCAATATATTAATTTCCTAAGTCCAACATGGAGCCCAATAGGAAGTCAAAATTGGTCAACAATTGAACTCATGTATAGATATATTTGTATATGCATAAATACACATTAAAAACTAGAAAAATAAAGGAAAAATGGCATGGAAAATACCATTTTGCTGATTTTTTTTTGGTCCCACTTGATGTTGCTTGATTTGCTAGATTGCTTCTCTTTTACACTAGATCAAAGTTGGTCAACAACTCTAGTCAATCAACTAGTCAATCACCATGTCAATCCATCAAATAGTAAGCTTGATTAGCCTTTAATTTGACCAACATAGATGAATTAGTGAGTTAATGGTGTGTTAGTAGATGGCTATAAAAGAAACACCCCACACTTGTTCTAGGTTGGTTAGTTCATTGCTAGAGAATTTCCTAGAGAGCAAAATGTGAGCATTTGAGAGTGTGAGAAAATATTGAGAGCAAAATACTAAGAGAGGAGAAGGAGTTCTTGGTTCATGCCTTCAAACATCATCACCTATTTTGGAAGAAAAAGAAAGATAGCCATTAAAACAAGGTAATGATTATTTTAAATGTAGTTTGTTTTTAAATTAAATAAATCATCATGTTAGTATAAACATGTTAATATAGTTATTAATGTGTAGTTGTAATCTTTATGTCATGCTTGAGTTTAATATGTTTGGTTTGTATTTTGGTATATTTTATATGCTAAAATATGTATTTAATCGTGTGTAAACAAGTTTTGGAATTTATGTCCAAAAATATTTTTATAAAACTTAGGTTTGATGTTCTAATATAATAGAACATTAAATCATGAGAAAAACAAAGTTTGAATCACTCAAAATGGAGTTATATACAAAAAATTATGATTTATAGTAGTTTATGTGATGTAAAAAATTTTATAAAAAAATATGTTATTAAATTATGAAAAATTAATTTTTTCATGTTATAAATTAATATAAGGTGTTTGGTAATTTTTTTGGATTTTTATTGAAGAGTTAAAGCTTACTTGATGGTATATTTTTAATTAAAATGTGTGTGCCGGAACACTGTTCACATTCTGCGAAGAAGAAAAAAATTAAGGGTTTCCGCGCAATGCGCGCGCAGCCACTGTTCACCGAAAACACGGAGCCAAACGACGTCGTTTGGTGTCCGTAAAAAGTTACTCCGCGCGTACGCGCGGAAGCCGTATCCGGCTTTCCAAAAACGGCGTCGTTTTTGGCCCGTTAATTCTGTAACCCGCGCCATGCGCGGTAGGAAAATTCCGGAGAAATTACCAGAATGCCCCTCCGTGTTTTTCTTGGCAGAATTACCATTCTGCCCTCGGTTCAGATTTCGACTTATTTACGGAAATGCCATTCGGGTTAAATTTAATTAATTTAAATATTTAAAAACTAAATTAAAATTATAACAAAAATAATTATAATACAAAAATAATATTGGGGAGGATATTTTTCATTAAGTTTAATATTTAAATATTTTAAATATTAATCTAGTTAGCTAAACCATGGTTAAGTTAAATAAATTTATTATTTGTTTATTATTTTAAATGTTAATAATAAATAAAGATGATAAATTAGCATTTATTATTTAATGCCCATTAAATAATACTTAAAGAGAGATAAAATTTATAAATTTATTATTTATTATTTAAATATTATTAAATAATAAATAAGGATAATTAGGTAATTAATTATTATTTAATTAGCATTAAATAACGATTAATGGAAATTAAGTTATTAGAGTAATAATTTATTATTTAATTTAAATAATAAATAAGAATGATTTGATTATTATTTAACCTTAAATAATAATTAAAATTAATTAAATAATTAATTATTATTTAATTGACATTAAATAATAATTAAAGAGGATTAAGATTAGTAAACTATTATTTAATTTCCTTAATTAAATAATAAGTAAGGTTAATTACTTGGTTAATTATTGATTGATTAACATTAAATTAAAGAAGGTTAAAACTAAGTTAATAATTATTTATTATTTAATTATAATTAAATAATAAGTAAGTACAATTAGTTATTAATTATTTTAAATAATAACTAGAGTTAATTAATTAATTTCTATTTAATCAATATTAAATAGTAATTAAAAAGAGATTGAGTTAATAAAATAAATTGAATTTAATTAAACAATTATAATAAGTTGTTTAAAGGTTTAATAAGTGTCCAACACTTAAGAAAAATATTTTCTAACTTATTAAATTATTAATCTAATATGATTAAGGGTTTATAAGGTTAATAATATTGTTTTGACTAATGTAAATTATGTGTTAGTACTTATGTGTGATAAATAAGTTCATTATCAAGCGTATAGTTATGCAAATACGCCGTGCTAATTATTAGACCGACTTTATTAATGTTAGGTCTTTCAAAGTAAGTAGTTAAAGCTAGACATTTATTGTAGCTGTGCAGACAGGCAAGTTTTCTACCCTTAAACTTGTATTTATTGTTGCAGATATTCTTCAACCGTATTTACATTTCAATTATTGTTGAGCAAGTATCCTACACCCGTAGTTACTTGACAGACCTTTGAGTGAATTAATTATCAAAAATTACTTCACATCATTATTGATTATTGTATTCGCACATAGTGCTTTTGCAAACTGTTTAAGAAAGTCTAAGCTAATTGTTTCGGCTAGACAAATGCATGTTAAATTCATTTAATTGAATATTATAAAAGCTTATCCAAACCATTGGCTGGTGCGGATTCTTACAGTAAGACTGAGATAGAACAACCCTAGTTAAAGGGGATTTTTATTTGTCGGAGACCGACAGCGCGCAAGAAAACTAAATGTGATGCATATACATAGGACATGAGAGGACTGATCCCCTCAAGTGTCCCGTTATTTTAACAAGGAGTCAGACATTGTATGTCTGTTCTACCTTAGTAGCAGTTCATGGTCATTATAGACCACTCAGCAGTAAAGAGTCAATTCCTTCTTTTATTGAACATTGATTCTTGTTATCTTTCACAATTGCTATTGTTGAAACTTTGCAGTTATTTTCCTTCATCATGATATATCGTATGTATGTTGTTTATAAACTTGCTGAGCCATTTAGTTGCTCATTCTTACTATATCATGACTATATTTCAGCCAATCCCGAAAGCTCTAAATCGAACAAAGGCAAGGGGAAAGCGAATGCTTAGTTTTAGTAATTGCATGCTAGTTTAAATTACTGTTATATAATTACTGTTGTAAATCTTTTGTATTTTCCTTAAGATATGTAATGTTACAATTTAAGGTTAATAGACCTTGGGAATTGTAGCCTTTATATAAGGAACCTTTTGTATTATTCCGCGTAGTTTGAATACAATATATGTATTTCATTGTTGTTAAGTATTGTACAGTGAGAACCAAACCCGAGGTTAAAGAACCCGGATTTGGGGTCGTCACAGTTCCCTTAATTGAAAAATAAAAAATTGTACTTCTTTTATGCTAAATTATAAGTTCAAATACTAATTTTTTTAAAAATATTTTTAAATTCAAAATTAAAAATAATTAATTTAATTTGTGTTAATACAATTGTAAATATCATAAATTACTTAAAAACTACTAGTTATAAGATTTATTATTTTAAAAACTTAAATGAATCATGTTAATTTTAAATTTAAAAATATTTCAAATTGACTTTTAAAAAGTTAAAAATAATTTTATAATTTATAATGAAGAGACTATTATATATATATAGGTGAATGATTCATAGCAAATATTTGTTATGAAATAAGATATGAAAAGTAATATTCATACCATTCATTATAAGAATCAGCGATTGAGATTAAAAAATTAAAATTCGTCGTCCACTACTATTACTAATGGATGATTAAACCGTCCGCTATTATTATTAACGAATGATTTATATCCACTAATAATAATAACGAACGTCTATTATTTTTATAAGTAAATGTTATATTTTTTAATTTAATCTCGACCGTTAATATTTAAAATAAATATTATAGATAGTGTATATTCATTTTTAATTCATAATAAATACATATTATGAACCGTCACCTTCTCTCTCTCTCTCTCTCTCTCTCTCTCTATATATATATATATATATATATATATATATATATATATATATATTGTATTGACCATTGAGAGACAGTCCAAGTCAATGAAGCCTGCCAATGCCACCCTACTTGGTATTAGGCATCTTAAACAGCTCAACGGCAGACTTCAATTTCTAGAACCAATCCTTCGGCACATTTATTATTTGAATAATTCTAGGAGGACAGGGAAAGAGGTGTCTAGCGATCAGTTAATTTTTTTTTTTAAATGATTTTCAAAAAATAAATCTAATTTTTTGAAACTAATTTTTTTATAAAATATAGTAATTTAAGAATAATTTAGATATATATAAATAAATAATATTATACAATCTATAAACACTATTTGTTTATATGCTTCTAAATCACACATAAATCACTGTATAATATAAAAAAATTAGTTTCAAAAAATTAAATTTATATTTTATGAGTCATTTTAAAAATAAAAATAAAAAGAGTAAACCGGTCGCTAGACCCGTCCCCCAGAAGCTCCCTTATTATTTATACGTTTAACATCTTCTCCTCCCGGCAGAATTTTTTCTTCATAGCAACTTATTATAGAAAAAATAGTTCAAAGTTTACTGCTACTGCCATTTGTGAACTATAAAAAATTGATATTTTTTGATATTTTTATATAGCATAAAGTGAAATTTATCTTTATATAAAAAATAATTATGTAAAAATATCAAAATTATAAGACCCCAACTTTTAAGAAATATAATTTAAATTTTTCTTCATATTTTTTTTTTCTGAAATGGTAAATGGATAAATTAACAAAAGTTAAAGTTAAAAATATTTTGTACAAATTTTATCTTGTCGGAGAATATTCGTTTTGTCGAAAAATAGTCGTTTTGTCGGAAAATATTTGATTTGTACGACGGCGCCGAAATAACCAAATATTAGTGGACTCCCCACAACGAATCATTGTTGGATATAGAAAATAACAATATTAACCTTTTTAAATAAAAATGATCAACGGTACTATCATTATTAACTGTTAATATACCCAATGGTAAAAGGAATAGTGAAACACGGTATTGCATAGTATCATACGGTATTGCATAGTAGCACACAGTATTGCATAGTAGCACACGGTATTGCACAGTATTTCATATTATTGAATTGATAAAGTGGCTGTTGTACAATATTGACTTTATTGAACCAATAATTGTCACATGCACAATAATTTATATTATTGAGCTAATAATTGTCAGAGTAGCATATGCACAGTAATTCACATTACTAAATCAATAATTGTCGTTACACAGTAGCGTGCTCTTCTTTCTATTTATTTTCAACATTATTATTATCATTATAATGTTGATTTAACTGTTGTATTTCATTATTAGTTGATATTACCGCTGGTATTATGAGTCTCTAATTGAGAAGGCCAACTACATTGCATTTATAACAATTGGTTATAATAATGAATAATTGGTGAATTATTGTTAAAATAATTTATAAAGTTATTATTTTATATACTTTATATAAAGTTAATTATTTTATATATAAAGTTAATTATTTTATATATAAAGTTAATAGATTTATATAAAGTTAATTATTTTATATATAAAATTAATTGATTTATATAAAGTTAATTATTTTATATATAAAGTTAATTGTTTTATATATAAAGTTAATTAATTTATATAAAGTTAATTATTTTATATATATAATTAATTGTTTTATATATAAAGTTAGTTGTTTTTTATATAAAGTTAGTTGTTTTATTAAATGAATAGTATAGATTAAAGATAATAAAATGAATGGTTTGGATTAAATTAGAGAATCTTGAATTTTGGCTATAAATAGAGGCCTTAACTTTCGAAAATTTTCATAACTTTCATACATATATTTACTTCCATTCTCTAAAAAAATTCTTCGTGTAAGTTCTCTTTGAGTGTGTTAAAGTTATCCGGAGTATTTGTGAAGATTTTTAAGTGTACGAGTACTGTTCAAGTAAGTCTTTTTATAAAAGTTATATAAGTACTCACACACATCACACGGTGTTTATAAATCTTTTTTTAGAAGACTCTTTTTTTAGAAAATTTATTTTGAAAAGCTTCTTTTGGAAGATTTATTTTGAAATATTATTTTCTTTCAAAAACTATATTGAAGTTATTCTACTTTATTCTATCAAATCACTTTTGATGATTTCATACGAATTGGAATACACCGTGAAATTATATGTGGTAGTTACTAATTATATTATAAATATATAGGTTGATCAACCTCATTTTTATCAATATCCAACCATGTGATAAGGTAAGGAATTATCAGTCTTATTTCTCGAAAATAATATTGTTTCATCCTTATTCGTAAGATGTGTCATTTATTTCCATGTATTAAATTATGGGAATAATATGACTACGCGGACTACCGTATGTTTGGTGAATAACATTTCGTATGCATTCTCTATTAATCTCTGGGAATAACCTAACTACATGGACTACCGCATGTTTGGTGAATAACCTTTCATATTCATTCTTTATTAATCTCTGAGAATAACCTGACTACGCGGACTACCGCATGTTTACTAAATTACTCTTCGTATTCATTTCTTATTTGTTTCTTATGAAAATAATTTAACTCCTGAAAATTTGGACTTTGACTTATTAGTTGAAACCCCATTAGGAGCAATAGTCATTACATCTACTATATATAAATCTTGATTAGTTTAAGTCAACAGTCTTATATTACCCGTTGACCTTATTTATTTGGAAATGCATGAATTTGATGTGATTTTAGGAATTGATTGGTTGACTAATTATCATGCTAAAATTGATTACTTTCAAAAGATCATTAGTTTTCATAATCCTAATCAATCTGTCATGTAAATTCAAACAATAAAACCATTGAAATCTATAACTATCATTTCTAGCCATAAAGTCATTTGTTTATTGAAAAACGGATGTCAAGCATTTTTAGCTCATGTCACTGATTTGAATAAAGATGTGTTAAACTTGAATGATATTCCTATTGTTAATGAGTTTTTTGATATTTTTCACGATGAACTTCCTGGCTTACCTCCAAACTGGGAAATTAAATTATGTATTGATCTTGAACTTGGTACTAAGCCTATTTTCAAAGCCCCATACCAAATGACTCCTATTGAACTTCAAGAGCTAAAGGTCCAATTATAAGAATTGTTAGATACTGGTTTCATTCGTCTGAGTACATCGCATTGGGGTGCCCCTGTTCTTTTTGTGACGCCCCCAAATCTAGGCCTACATAGCCCAATTTGAGACGCTATAAAATACACAATTTCTAATACAAATAGTACATAAAACAGAAATATAGAACTCAATAATACACAACTAAGTCTTCACTATTATTGTCACACTGTATACAACATGTGAAGACTACAATAGCTATCTCTCGGACATTCACTCCATTCCCCTACTAGACTCTGTTATTCTCTCATTTTCTGAAAAACAATTAAACAAAAGAAATGGTGAGCTCAAATAGCACAGTAAAAAATATCATGACTAAGATAATGACAATTAAATTATCATTAGTCTTCAACAGTTGAGTTCCTAATTGAATATAATAGACAATAAGCTTTATATCAATAATAGCAACGGAAAGCAATCCATTAGAAGAATAATGTAGACTATGATGTCTACTCGCGTCTCTTTTTAAGAAAAATATCATCAACTGTTATCATCTTAAACACCACTGGTCATGTTAATATAAATTTTCAGTTCCTGATTATAATCATGACAGTCAATAGTTCATCTTTGCATTACGGGCCAAAAATATTCCAATATAACACCAACGGTAATGATTATACCAGTTTTCAGCATTTGGTCATAATCATACCAACAATAGTTCATCTTTGCCCCAGGCCAAAGAGAATATTCACCACGTGCCCTAAGAGACACAATAATTATATCGTCTTTATCCTATCATCTGTGCCCCAGGCCACAGATATTCACAACAACATGGTTCTTGATGATTAGAATAACAACCGTGATATAGATGATGAATCAGAAGAAATAATATGATCAAGAAATATCGAAAGTTTATGATTTTTCTTGGTGCAGATTCAAATAATGTTCAAATTGTCAAGATGATGTGGACTAAAATTCAAGAATGATATTTAAGATCCACAGTTCAGAATAACAGTAAAGGTTTAATAGAAAGATTTAGAAAAATAGGAAGGTTCAGTTGAAATGATATTAGATGAAGCGCAAACTATTAAAGAATGTATAATCATTTCAGGAAACTTTACCAACAAGAGACAAATAAGAAATGAATACGATGAGTAATTCACCAAACATGCAGTAGTCCGCGTAGTCGGGTTATTCTAAAAAATTAATGAGGAATGAATATGAAATGTTATTCACCAAACATGCGGTAGTCCACATAGTCAGGTTATTCCCACAAATTAATAAGGAATGAATACGAAAGGTTATTCACCAAACATGCGGTAGTCCGCGTAGTCAGGTTATTCCCACAAATTAATAAGGAATAAATACAAAAGGTTATTCACCAAACATGCGGTAGTCCGCGTAGTCAGGTTATTCCCATAAATTAATATATGGAGATAAATGACACATCTTACGAGTAAGAAAGAAACGATATTATTTTCGAGAATTAAATAATGATAATCCCTTACCATAGTAAGTTTAAATAATAGAAGATGAAAAAGATGGTATCCCTTACCTTAACACGTGACTGGATATGAAGTTGGTCAACCTATATTTTTATAATTTAATTAGTAACTACCATATATAATTTTATGGTGTATAACAATTCGTATGAAATCATCAAAATTGATTTAATAAAATAAAGTAGAATAACTTCAATATTATGGCTAATTGTTATAAATGCAGTGTAGTTGACTTTTCGAGTTAGATAAACATAAAAATCAACTAATAATAGAATACAACAGTTTAATCAATATTATAAAAGAGATAACAATAATGTTGAAAATAAATTAGAAAATAACACATTACTGTGTAATGACAATTATTGATTCAGTAATGTGAATTACTGTGCATATGCTACTGTGACAATTATCAGCTCAATAATATGAATTATTATGCATGTGACAATTATTGGTTCAGTAAAGTTAATATAGTACAATAACCACTTTATCAGTTTAATACTATGAAACACTGTGCAATACCGTGTGTTACTGTGCAATACCGTGTGCTACTGTGCAATATCGTGTGCTACTGTGCAATACCGTGTGCTACTGTTCCTACGTATGTCGCTTTCTATATCCGACAATAATTCGTTGTGGGGGTCCACCATTATTTTGTTATTTCGGCGCCGTCGTACGAATCGAATATTCTCCGACAAAACGAATATTCTCCGACCAAACGAATATTGTCCGACATAATAAAATTTGCACATAAAATCCTTAACTTTTAACCTTATCAATTTAACCACCTACTGTTTCAGGAAAAAATATATATGAAGAAAAATTAAATTTTGTATTTCATAAAATTCGGGGTCTTACACTTTTTGTCAAGAAGAAGGACGGGAGTATGAGATTGTGCATTAACTATCGAGAGTTGAATCATGTCACCATAAAAAACAGGCACCCATTACCTCAAATTGATGACATGTTTGATTAATTGCAGGGTGTTCAACATTTCTCAAATATTGATCTTCGCTCTGAATATCATCAGTTAAAAGTTAAAGTTGATGATATTCTAAAGACTGCTTTCAGATCACGTTACGGGCATTATGAGTTCTTAGTCATGCATTTTGGACTAACAAATGCTCTTGCAGCTTTCATGAACACGATAAACCGGATATTAAAAGATTATTTGGATCATTTTGTGGTTGTCTTTATTGATGACATTCTCATATGCTCCAAGAGTCGCGAGGATCATGAACAACACCTGAGATTAATACTCCAAAAGTTACGTGAGAACAAGTTGTATGCCAAGCTGAAGAAGTGTGAATTTTAGCTTAAGGAAGTCACGTTTCTTGGGAATGTGATTTTCAGTCAAGGAATATCAGTTGATCCTGCAAAGATTGAAGTAATATTAAATTGGAAGTAATCTCGGTCAGTAACTGAAGTCCGAAGTTTTTTGGGCTTTGCTGGTTATTATCGGAGATTCGTAAAAGGATTTTCTCGAATCGCCACCCCTTTAACTCAGCTGACTCGAAAAAGCGCAAAATTCATATGGAACGAGGAATGCGAGAAAGGTTTTCAAGAACTTAATAAGAGACTTATTTCAGCTCATATTCTGACCATATCATCAAGATCGGGAGAATTTGTTATCTACATGGATACTTCAGACAAAGGTCTAGGTTGTGTACTTATGCAACATGAAAAAGTGGATGACCCATCTAGTGGATGACGAAGCACGGATGAGTCAAATGTTCTTACGAGGTTTGAGATTCAAAATTCGTCAACAACTTAACTCTCATAAATTTAGTTTGTATTTAGATGTTGTAGATAGGGCTCAAATGGTAGAGCAAACAGATGAAAAATTACAGCCAAGAGTCAATGATCAGAGAAATGACAACAACCACATGAAAAAGAACCATAGAGGAGGTAATAAACACTTCGGTGGTAATCCCGCATCGAATAACAGAATAGGAGAATTCAGTGGGTATAATTTCAAGAGGAAGAGATTCTATAATGATTATGGAAGGGCATCGACACCGGTACAAACACCAACACCAGTTCTAAGGGGAGAAGATTGACCACTGGTGAGATGCTGCAGGTGTGGTCAGGAGGGCCACATCAGCCCAAACTATACTCAACAGTCTAAGTTGTGCAACAGTTGTGGAAAGGAATGTCATGTTGCTTTATTTTGTCCTGTTACAAAATCAAGTCCAACTGTAATGATGGTACCAAAAGCTAGCGCGGATAAAGGAAAATCTGTAGTTCAAGGGAGATCTTTTGTTGTGACATCCCAAATGGTGTTTCATAGCCAGTGGTGTTTCAGACGATAAAAGTTAATAATATTTTTTCCTAAAAGAGAAGCTAGTGGACATCATAATCTATATTATTCTTCTAATGGATTACTTATTCCCCTGCTATCATTGATCAAAACGTTGTTTAATAATTTAACTGCAGTTGTTGACATAAAGCATATTGTCTATTATATTCAATTAAAAACTCAATTATTGAAGGCTAATGATAATTTGTTTGTAATTATCTTAGTCATGATATTTTCTTACTGGGCTATTTGAGTTTACTCTTTCTTTTTGTTTTATGATTTTTCAACAGGAGATGAGAGAGTAGATGGGTATAGTCGGAGAATGGAGTGAAGGTCCGAGAGATAGCTATAATAATCTTTACATATTATAAATAGTGTCCCAATAATAGTGAAGACTTAATTGTGTATTATTGAGTTCTGTATGTTTGTGTTTTGCACTGAATTATAATAATTTTGTTATAGTCTTTTAACGTCTCAAATCAGACTGTATAGACCCAAATTTAAAGGCGTCACAAAAATCACGTGTAAAAATAGTGTTTCCTGAACTATATGATTCAAAGTTTCCTGCTGCCATTTGTGAACTATATGTCATTCGAGTTTTAAATGTTAATAGCTTGGATGGTAATAAATAAATTTTAGAATAAAAAAATCCCCAATACCAAAAAAAAAAATGAGAATAAATATTTTTTACTCCCCACTGCTAGTCAACCAATCAATTCATAAAATCACATCAAATTCATGCATTTCCAAAGAGATAAGGTCAACGGGTAATATAAGGCTATTGATTTGAACTAAGCAAGATTTATATACCGTAGATGTAATGGCTATTGCTCCTAATGGGGTTTCAACTGATAAGTCAAGGTCCAAATTTTCAGGAATTAAGTTTAATCGTTGAGCACACGTAGGTGAGACAAAAGAATGGGTAGAACCAATATCTAACAGGGCATAAACTTCATGAGAATTTATTAATAGCTTACCGGTTATCACCTCGTTCGGGTTCGTGCCATTTGGGATGTCACAATAAAAGTTCTCCCTTGAACTACAAATTTTTCCCTTATCTGGGCTAGCTTTTGGTACCATCATTGATGCTGAACTTGATTTTGAAACATGACAAAATCCAGCCACATGACCTTCTTTTCCACAATTGTAACACAACTTGGACTATTGAGTACAGTTTGGGTTGATGTGGCCCTCCTGACCACACTTGTAACATCTTACCGGTGGTCGATCTCCTCCCCTTGGTACTGGTGCCGGTGCTGGTACTGGTCCCGGTGCTCTTCCATAATCATTATGGAATCTCTTTCCCTTGAAATTATTCCCACTGGATTCTCCTCTTCTGTTATTCGATGCGGAATTACTACCGAAGTGCTGGTTACCTCCCTTATGGTTCTCGTTCATGTGGTGGTTGTCATTTCTCTCTCTACGCTGATCATTGACTCTTGGCTGCAATTTTTCATCTGTTTGCTCTATCTTTTGAGCCCTATCGACAACATCTGAATACAAAGTCAATTTATGAGAGCTAAGTTGTTGACGAATTTCGAATCGCAAACCTCGTAAGAACATCCGACTCATCCGTGCTTCGTCATCCACTAGATGAGTCGCAAAACGAGATAGTTCAGCAAACTTAGCTTCATATTGTGAAACTGACATATTTCCTTACTCTAGTTTTATGAACTCCACCTCCTTCATATGACCGATGTTTTCTGGAAAATACTTTTCGTTGAACAGCTCTTGGAATTCCAGCCAAGACATTTTGAGAGCCGAATGATGGATGCGTTTTACCGCCTCCGACCAATGGTTTGCCTCCCCTCGAAACATAAAAGTGGCGAATGACACCTTCTGATCATTTGCACATCGCAGAACATCAAGTATTTTTGTCGTTTGCTTCAACCATGCCTCCACTTTGAGTGGGTCAGACTTTTCAAAAAATTCAAGTGGTCCCAACTCTTTAAATTGCTTAACGGTGATAATCCTTGAATTATCAGCGTTTCCATCGTTACGACCTCCCCTCGGCTGATTTTGGATAAATTGCATGAAGTTTCTAAAGAAACCATTCTAATTTGAATGATCACCAGCATTATTTTTTGAAGCTACAGGAGGATTGTTTGTAGCTTCCTGATTCTCAGCTACATTCGCCTCGGGCAGTGGATAATTCATTCCCTGATTTTCAGAAGTCATTCTTAACTGCAGTCATAAGATAAAAGTTAGTTAAACAAACTGACTCGTCACTTCTTGTCCCCACATTTAAGCCAACTTATTAGATAACAAAATTTTATGTAAGACATACTAGTGACGTAATCTATTCGTCTCTCTCCTCCTACTTCTACCCCAGATCTCCATTAAAGATCATATCCCTAAGCTTGGATACCAAATGTGACGCTTCCAAATCTAGGCCTACATAGCTCAATTTGAGACGCTATAAAATACACAATTTCTAATACAAATAGTACATAGAACAGAAATACGAAACTCAATAGTACACAACTAAGTCTTCACTATTATTGTCACACTATATACAACATGTGAAGACTACAATAGCTATCTCTCGGACCGTCACTCCATTCCCCTGCTAGACCCAGCTATTCTCTCATTTTCTGAAAAACAATGGAACAAAAGAAAGGGTGAACTCAAATAGCCCAGTAAGAAATATCATGACTAAGATAATGACAAATAATTTATCATTAACCTTCAACAGTTGAGTTCCTAATTGAATATAATAGACAATAAGCTTTATATCAATAATAGCAGCGGAAAGCAATTTATTAGAAGAATAATGCAGACTATGATGTCTACTCGCGTTTCTTTTTAAGAAAATATCATTAACTCTTATCATCCTAAACACCACTGGTCATGATAATATAAAATTTCAGTTCCTGATTATAATCATGACAGTCAATAGTTCATCTTTGCATTACGGACCAAAGATATTCAAATATAACACAAACGGTAATGATTATACCAGTTTTCAGCCTTTGGTCATAATCATACCAACAACAGTTCATCTTTGCCCCAGGCCAAAGAGAATATTCACCACGTACCCTAACAGACACAACAATTATATCGCCTATACCCTAACATCTGTACCCCAGGCCACATATATTCATAACAACATGGTTTTTGATGATTAAAATAACAACCGTGATATAAATGATAAATCAGAAGAAACAGTATGATCAATAAATATCAAAAGTTTATGATTTTTCTTTGTGTAGATTCAAATATTGTCCAAATTGTCAACATGATGTGGACTAAAATTCAAGAATGATATTTAAGATCCACAGTTCAGAATAACCGTTAAGGTTCAATAGAAAGATTTAGAAAAATAGGAAGGTTCAGCTGAAATGATATTAGATGAAGCGCAAACTATTAAAGAATATATAATCATTTCAGGAAACTTTACTAACAAGAGACAAATAAGAAATGAATACGAAGAGTAATTCACCAAACATGCGGTAGTCCACATAGTCAGGTTATTCCCACAAATTAATAAGGAATGAATACGAAAGGTTATTCACCAAACATGCGGTAGTCCGCGTAGTCAGGTTATTCCCACAAATTAATAAGGAATGAATACGAAAGGTTATTCACCAAACATGCGGTAGTCCGCGTAGTCAGGTTATTCCCACAAAGTAATAAATGGAGATAAATGACACATCTTACAAGTAAAAAAGAAACGATATTATTTTCAAGAATTAAATAATGATAATCCCTTACCATAGTAAGTTTGAATAATGGAAGATGAAAAAGATGGTATCCCTTACCTTAACACGTGACTGGATATGAAGTTAGTCAACCTATATTTTTATAATTTAATTAGTAACTACCATATATAATTTTATGGTGTATACCAATTCGAATGAAATCATCAAAATTGATTTAATAAAATAAAGTAGAATAATTTCAATATAGTTTTTGTAGAAAATAATATTTCAAAATAAATCTTCCGAATGAAGCTTTTCAAAATGAATCTTCCGAAGGAAGAGTCTTCTAAAGGAAGATTTATAAACATCGTGTGATGTGTGTGGTTACTTATATAACTTTTATAAAAAAACTTATTTGGTCAGTACTCGTACACTAACAGATCTTTACAAATACTCAAGATGACTTTAACACACTCAAAAAAAACTTATACAAAGATATATTTGGAGAGTGAAAGAAAGAATAAGCAAGAAAGTTTTTTATGAAAAATCCTTAAGTTAAGG